>OZ024773.1:1708284-2308284 GCA_964017025.1 Stenichneumon culpator | reverse complement strand
CATAATAGGAGGGGATCTAAACGCGAGGGTGGGGGAACAGGACTTCCTACCGACCGAAATATTCGACGAAACTAGTTTATACGACACAATAAACTCTTGTGATCCTACAGTCAACCAAAGCGGGCCGCAAATCTCAGATTTCATGACAACAAACGGTTTTGCACTGGTAAACGGCAGATCACTTAGTGACCGGCCTGCCCGGCCCACGTTTGTAAGCCACGCGGGAAAAAGTGTGATTGACTTAGTGTGGATTAGTATAAACGGTCTTACCATGATAAAAGATTTACACGTAGATATGGCACCTACGCTATCCGACCATTTTCCCGTCGAAGTAATATTACGAATAGAAAACCCAATAGAATTAACCACAGGCGAAACAGAAATACCACTGACTAAGACATGTTTGCGGAGGAACGACGAGCATAGAATTACGTACTATAATCTGATCCAATCTACTGACCGACTGAACAATGCGCCGACTAATCTCGCTCCCGAAAATCTCAATGAAAATTTAACAAACACGATTCTAAACGCAGCCCAAACCGCAAACATGGACTACGTTACTAAAACCGGAAAAAAGAAGAAAGTAAATAGACCATGGTACGACAAAAACTGCATAGAACAGAAAAAAGAACTCAAAGCTGCAGCAAAAATCTATCAAGGCTCGATTTCCGAGGAAAATAGATCAAAATATCTCGTCTGCAAAGCAAAGTATAAAAAAGTAATAGATACCGCTAAAAAACAATACTCTAATTCTATTAAAAACAGTTTTGCGAATCTGAAATGCCCGGCCGACTTTTGGAATGCGGTCAAAAAATGCACCTCGAAACCTGGCTCTTCGTTTTTCCTTCCAATAGATAGATGGAACGAATTCTATGCTAAGATTTACAAACCCAAAACTATAAACGATTTGAAATTCTTCGGACCGGGGTACGAAATACTAGACAAAGAAATTACCATAAATGAACTAAAAAAAGCACTACAAAAATGTAAAACCAAAAAAGCACCGGGACCATATACGATAACGTCGGAATTTCTTAAAGAGCTGCCACCGAATGGATTGCAATATTTACAAAAACTTTATAACTGAGTTCTGGATAAAGAAACTACACCTGCGGCCTGGTCTCGCGTGTTACTCACTATGATTTTCAAAAAAGGGGACAAAGATGACCCAGCAAACTACCGAGGAATCGCGCTTGTTAACAACGTAACTAAGATATTCACGGGGATACTCAGAGATAGGCTAAACATTTTAACAGAACATTTACAAATTGTCCCAGAATCTGAATTGGGCTTCAGGAAAGGTCGAAGCTGCGTTGAGTGTATTTTTACCTTAACGGCAGTAATACAAATGCAACTAAGATTACGTGAGCGAGAAGTCTATGCCATTTTTGTAGATTTTAAGAGAGCCTTCGACTCTATACCGCATACTTTGCTATGGGAAAAACTGTACAATAAAGGAATAAGTCCTAAATTTATAAGAATTGTAAAATCTCTTTATGACGAAGCAAACGTGCAGGTCAAATCCCGAGCAAATCTGTCGAAAAAATGTCCGGTTACAGAAGGAGTTCTACAGGGCCAGTCGTTAATCCCAGACTTATTCCTTTTATTATTCTCTTCGCTTTGTTTCGGCTTCGGAACGGTCTCTTGTCTTTCCTCTCCTTCAAGGTGTTAATGAAGAGGCTTTTTTGTTACGTTTCGACCCTGGTCGGGGTCCTCTTCAGAAATCATTTATTTATTTTCCTATAATTTTAGGTTAACAGTGTAATCATCTTAATATTATCTTATGTTAACTTAATCTTATTCCTACTTAGATGTATTCACATGTCGAATTACCGTTATCTTTTTGATGTTGATGGTTTGTGTGTTTTTATGTTGTTATTTTGTTGCTCTACGTTGTTGATCGCAACATCGTTCGAACGGTGGCTACATCTTGCCAGTTAGATCGTACACAAAACAGGGTGTCGCCATGTTTGATCCAAAGTTGATATAGATCGATTGGATTACTGTTCTTCTATGTCCCTAGTGTTTATGTCAAATTACCGGTCATCTTACATCTAGTTCTAACCTTATTTATGTTTGTTGTTTGAGTGTCACTTGTGTTGGTTCATAGTTAAATTAAATAACGGAGTTGTAAATAGTGCTTAGGCTCGCCGTGTCAGTTCTGTAGTTTATAGAATTTTTGTCGTTTTTTATGCATATCATTTCCATTATGTTTCGTTTTTTCCAATGTGTTTCAATGGCAACAATTTTAGTTTTGTCATAGTTCAATTTATGTGTTTTTCCCTGAATTTTGTTTTTCGTGTGATCCGTTAATGCTGTGCGTGACACTTTTTTGTCATTTTTCTCGCTATTTTTGTGTTCTTGTATGCGGGTTTTCAGATATCTTTTTGTTTGTCCTATGTATGTCGCGTTACAATCCTTACATGGAATGCTGTATATGAGTTCTGATTTGGCCATCTTGTCAACTTTGTCTTTCGTGGTCCCTGTTATTCCGCTAATGTTGTGTTTATTATTGGTTACTAAATTCACTTTATATTCTTTTAGCATTCTTAGTAAAGGGGTAGTGTATCTGTTCGAAGAAAGGAAAGTTTATAGTCCTCATTATGTCGAACGAGTTGATGTTTGTTAATGTTCTTGTCTCCGAAGTAATTAATTTATTTCTTTTATTTATTGTCCGTTTTATCAACCCTATTGGGTAGCAATTCCTCAGTGGTGTGTTAGTGATTAGTTCAATGTTTTCTCTCCAGAATTTTTAGTGTGATAATTTTATTGCTCTATCTGTTAGCGTGTTTATAATTCCTATTTTTTGTTGAATGGGATGACTTGAAAAATAATTTATGTATCTACCTGACCACGTTGGTTTGCGATACCAATTCGTGATTATTTTTCCATTCTCTCGAATGAGTTCCATGTCAAGGAATGGTATTCTATTATCCGTCTCTTTCTCTATCATGAACTGTAAGATAGGGCAGTATGCGTTGAAAATGTTTACTATGTTCTCTATTTCGTTAATCGGAACAGCCATGATGATGTCGTCCACGTATCTTTTGTATAGTGGTGTGTCAAACCCGAGTTTTTCTAGACAATTTTCTTCTAAGTCAATCATAACAATGTTGGAAAGAATGGGGGCCAATGGTGATCCCATTGGTAAGCCAGAGATTTGTTTGTAAACTAAGTCATTGAACGTAAAATATGTCGACGACATGATTAATTCTACTGCTTTTTTTATTTCGTCGATTAATTTGTCATTTCTAAAATGAGGTCTTCTTCTTTCTAGACTTTCCAACACAAGGTTTAGTGGTACGTTTGTGTATAACGATGTAACGTCTAACGAGATGAGACAAAAGTTAGTTGGCACTGTTATGTTTTCTAAATGTTCTTTTAGCGAGAAACTATCTTTTGTGTCCGATCTACGTGGTGGTAAAGATTTCTTTATCGTTTTTTGTATGAAGTCCGCGATCCTGTGTGTTGGGTATTTTATTGATGAAACTATGGGCCTGAGGGGGTAGTTCTTTTTGTGGATCTTGGGTAGTGCATATAACCTAGCTAAGTTGCAATTTTCCGGTTTTAAGAATTTGTGTGTGGATTCATCGATGATTTTGTTATTTTTCCATCTACCTAGTAGGACTGTGATTGATTTTTGTATGCTGTTCGTTAGGTCTTTCTTTATTATTTTGTATGTTTTGGTGTCTTGTAGTAGTGTTAGTGTTTTTTGTATGTAATCGTCTTTTTTCATCATAACTGTACTATTGCCTTTATCTGCTCTGGTAACTATGATGTCTGCGTGAGATTTTAGAAAAGCTTTTGTGTCGTTTATAATTTTGTTCGTATCTTTCTTTAGGGTTTTCGTTTTTGTTCTGCTGATTATGTTAGTCAATTTTCCTCTGGCTTCATCAAGTTTTTCTTGAGGTATTAAGAGAGCGTTTGATTCAAAGTTACAAATCATTTTGTGTATCGCAGTTTTTGTTTCTATTGGTTTAATATACGGAATGCAGAAGCGTGAGCCCAGAGAAAGGAAAATTTCTATGTGTGGATTTAGAGTGATGTCCGTTAGGTTAATTAACCATTTTTTTGTGTTCTCATCACTTTTGTTGTTTTTTAGTATTTCTTTGAACGGATCTATTTCTACCTTCTCAGTTATCTGAATTTTTCCATTATTTCTGTTTCGTTCTTCGACAATGTAGGTATTATTTAGTTCATTTCTGTTTTTATTTCTATCGATTCTGTTTGTGTTGTTATTTTCGTCTAAACGGCTGTTGTTTTGTTCCATAGTTATAATATTTTGATTTGCACCTTCGGTGAAACTAATCTTTGTTTCTTTCTGTGTGTGTGTGTGATGTGTTTCTGTGATTCTATTGTGATCAAGAAATCATTTGTGTTGTGAGTGTATTTGTGAATGTTATTGTTTCTTTTTCCGCGGAGGAAGTTTAATTTGTTTTGATGTGTTTTGTATAATATTTCCGATTTACGCATTGTTTGTGATTTTTCTAATTTGAAGAAGTCTTTGTGGATGTGCATTGGTGTTTCTTCTATAGTGACTCTAGCTATTTTAAGATCTTTTTTCAAGCACTTTATCTGATAGTTCAGGTCATCAATTTCTATATTCAGGATCGTTCTGTGACAAACGTACCACTAAACCTTGTGTTGGAAAGTCTAGAAAGAAGAAGACCTCATTTTAGAAATGACAAATTAATCGACGAAATAAAAAAAGCAGTAGAATTAATCATGTCGTCGACATATTTTACGTTCAATGACTTAGTTTACAAACAAATCTCTGGCTTACCAATGGGATCACCATTGGCCCCCATTCTTTCCAACATTGTTATGATTGACTTAGAAGAAAATTGTCTAGAAAAACTCGGGTTTGACACACCACTATACAAAAGATACGTGGACGACATCATCATGGCTGTTCCGATTAACGAAATAGAGAACATAGTAAACATTTTCAACGCATACTGCCCTAACTTACAGTTCACGGTAGAGAAAGAGACGGATAATAGAATACCATTCCTTGACATGGAACTCATTCGAGAGAATGGAAAAATAATCACGAATTGGTATCGCAAACCAACGTCCCGCGTAGAAAAAAGTTGTATGGGAAAGGGTATTAAATTGAGTATGGGTTGAATATGGGGAATCGTATGGGAACGAATATGGGTGAAGTATAATCTGACTATGGGCTTTGTTCAGTTCCCACATTCATCCCATACACTTTTCCAGACTCTTTGCCAGCTATCGGGTATGACCTCGAACATTTTCATGCAATCAACCCCACACACTTTTCCAGACTCTTTTGGTCTATCTATCCCATACTCTTTTCCAGACTCTTTCCCACCAACCGCATTAATAGAAATTTTTTGAAGGTTGTACGCGATAGTTGGAAAAGAGTCTGGAAAAGAGAATGGGATTGATTACACAAAAAATTTTGAGCCTGTACGCGATGACTGGGAAAGAGTCTGGGAAAGTGTGTGGGTTTGATTGCATGAAAATGTTCGAGGTCGTACCCGATAGCTGGCAAAGAGTCTGGAAAAGTGTATGGGATGAATTGTGGGAACTGAACAAAGCCCATAGTCAGATTATACTTCACCCATATTCGTTCCCATACGATTCCCCATATTCAACCCATACTCAATTTAATACCCTTTCCCATACGACTTTTTTCTACGCGGGGTGGTCAGGTAGATACATAAATTATTTTTCAAGTCATCCCATTCAACAAAAAATAGGATAGAGCAATAAAATTATCACACAAAAAATTCTGGAGAGAAAACATTGAACTAATCACTAACACACTACTGAGGAATTGCTACCCAATAGGGTTGATAAAACGGACAATAAATAAAAGAAAGAAATTAATTACTTCGGAGACAAGAACATTAACAAACATCAACTCGTTCGACATAATGAGGACTATAAACTTTCCTTTCATCGAACAGATACACTACCCCTTTACTAAGAATGCTAAAAGAATATAAAGTGAATTTAGTAACCAATAATAAACACAACATTAGCGGAATAACAGGGACCACGAAAGACAAAGTTGACAAGATGGCCAAATCAGAACTCATATACAGCATTCCATGTAAGGATTGTAACGCGACATACATAGGACAAACAAAAAGATATCTGAAAACCCGGATACAAGAACACAAAAATAGCGAGAAAAATGACAAAAAAGTGTCACGCACAGCATTAACGGATCACACGAAAAACAAAATTCAGGGAAAAACACATAAATTTAACTGGGGTGCTGTTATAAGCCCGAACGGTCATAAGCCCGAATGGACATAAGCCCGAACGGTCATAAGCCCAAATGGACATTAGCCTGAACGGTCATAAGCCTGAATGGACATAAGCCCGAACGGTCACAAGCCTGAATGGACATAAGCCCCAACGGTCTTACACCCGAACGGAAGTAAGCGCGAATAGTCATAAGCCTTATCGAACACAAGCTCGGTTTTCTACCTTTAGATTGTCTCTGGCTAATCGAGATTTTACTGTACATTTGATTCGTACGGGACATGTGCCTTCTTACATAACGAAAGTATATTGTTTTGTCGCGCTATATATGGGCTGTGTCGTTGGGATTATTTTTTTCATTCCGATTTCATTAAAAATAATCTCCCTCGAAATGCCTAACGACAAAAAAATATTCGTGAATGAATAATAAATAGTAGAAGAATTGGAAAACCCGTTCGACGATTCTCACGCGGAGATCTTCGATGTTATAGACACCGAACCGTGGGACAAAAAAGAGGAGACAGCGGAATCGAGAAATTTATGTCATTCTTCTATATCAGTGCAAAACGAGGTGCCTCTTGCGTCTTCGGTAATTCCTTTCACGAATCTTCGTCTTAGCTGGATGGAAGCAATCATTAAATTATCTTCGACCATAATCGTAAAACTCTACCAAATTTGTTGAATAATAAATTAGTTGAAGTAACAAGACAGTTAGTAAAACTGCTGCTCATAATCAGTACTTTTCCGAAAAATTAAAATAGTTTTTGTGAAAAAATGTATCTGCGTCAATTTTCTCACGCTTTTATTTATGTTCATTCAAAACTTATCAATTTCTCTCATGAATGAAGCAACGGCAATAGAAATGAATTAATTAAAACGTAGAAATAAGAACCGCAAAATCTTATTCATAAACGGGACTATTACACGTACTTGGTAGCCCAAACCAAGACCACTTGGTAGACCAAACAAACAATGACAAATAAGTGGGACGAGAAAATCAACTTGTCGAATACAATTTACGAGAAAAATGAGGAACATCCTTGTAGACTTTCCAGTTCAGTAATGGCCTTGGCGTACTCTTCTGCACTCAGAGTCGTCCCGTGTACTCCGGATTGTGCTGGAACTTCCTCCTCGGATTCCACTTCAGCTCCGTCATCGTCTTCATACTCAGCTTCGGCATAAGCTTCAACATCGGCTTCAGATCCGTCTTCAACCTCTTCCATTTCCTCTTGCGCCTCCATTTCATCATCTGACTCGTCAGTGTCTGGACAGGATGAATAGGAATTGTTGTGGAACAGGAGGGCAATGGATTATGGGAAAGTTAAGTTGAGCAAGGATAGGTTGAGCTATGAAATTTGTAAGAGATTTCAAGTACAGAAAAGTGAATAAACTAGATAGGAATGATGAGGCTATGTCAGAAGATGAAACGAGCAGGATGGAGAGATAAGATAACGAAAGAAAGAGGGCACAAATGACAATGGATTTAAAAAAAGCGAAGTATGAAGGTAAATAATGGACGATGGGGAAGGCAGAGAGGAATAGGAAATAAAGAAAGATCAAAGTAGCTATAAGTGAGAAAGTCCGCTCGTTCACTCGAACAATCACTCTCTCGTTTACTCGCTCAACAATTCTCTCGGCCAGTTGCATCATCTTATGCTTTTGGGTGTAAGGAATAAGGTGATCACCATCGTCAGGATCATTAGAATTGACATCACTGTCACAGCCATTGTCGTTAAGCTCGGACCCGTTGTTGTCGCGCTTGGAAGAAGCCGGTATCGGTTGAACGTTTCCAGGATTGATAAACTCCAAGTCCCGTCTGAACTGCCCGACAAAGTGACTTGCGTTAACGAGGAATTCTCGCGGAGTTATTTTATTAGCCTCTAACTGAGCCCAAGTCCGCTTAAATTTTTTCTCGTCAAGAACCGATCGAAGTTTTTGTATCCGTGTGATCGGTTTTGCTTGCTCGAGAGAAAGCAGCCCACTGTGCGCAATAGCCATGACTTCCGACAATTGTTCTATATTCAATTAAAAATAAAGGAATGATGTGTCCATGTACGTATGCAAACAAGCGCATACACAATTAGGCACATAACTAACTGAAATCATAATAGTACTTTTTATATCACGTGCGCAGAAAGTGATGCTTTCCG
Source organism: Stenichneumon culpator (assembly GCA_964017025.1). Classification (NCBI taxonomy): domain Eukaryota; kingdom Metazoa; phylum Arthropoda; class Insecta; order Hymenoptera; family Ichneumonidae; genus Stenichneumon; species Stenichneumon culpator. The sequence continues at coordinate 2,299,888 of OZ024773.1, read as the reverse complement.
TGACAGTTTTGCGGGGCGAAAGCAGCCAATTTCATGCCAGCGTTGAAAAGATCGGTTGGCGCATGCGCAGTACCCAATCACTTCACTTTTCTCCCTAGGGCATTTCGTTTTCGAAACTCCCAAGGGACGAAAGTAAGCGATTGCGCACTTTACATACCCTAACCTAACTTTTCATGACGCCATGAGATTGACCCCTTTCGTCCGCAAAATGCCACACAAAGCACAAGTTTCCACGCACTTGATATAAAATGTATCATGTGTGACTCGGGCCGAATTGGCGATTGCAACTCATGTGATTGCAGCCCCCGCTTCGCTCGGGCCGAAAACGTCAGCCTCTTTGCAATTGACAACTTTCGGCCTTAGTCAAAGAATATACTATTACCATACTAGTGCGATAAAACTTTTCTTGACCAGTGTGAGTTTGTGGCACAAGCCGAAGGCGACTGTTGCAATCGCACGAGTTAAGAAAACGTTTATTGCACGGGTATCGTGCGAAATTTTATTTCGCAAGGTGTGAAAACGGGGGCTACGCACGCGAAGCATGCGTAAACCCGTGTTTCTCGCACCGAGTGAAACAAATCATATATTTTTTAATAGTATTCTATCCTCGTCAGCTTACTCGTCCACGCCCAAACTTGCGGGTGGGTTGCCATCTTGTCAAGTAGCATTTTGTGGTAGGACTCTATGGCGTTGTTCGTGCGCCGCAAACGACCGAACACGCTGAATGTTTTGGGCGTCACTTTTTGGAGCCATTGTTTCTCGTAGTATAGGAAGTACGGCTCGAAATCTTGCGCGACATCGCGCGGAACACTTTGCTTTATAAAATTGAAAGCGATCGGGATATCGTTGGCCGGCAAGAGGGCTAGAGCCATCATTTGGCGTATTACGAGTTCTCTTCCGGCGTTTCCTTTTATTGCTCTGAGCAGTCCTTTTTGTTGAGCTCGTCTATACAAAGCCTACAATTTTTCAATTCACAATATTAAAAGTGACGATATGTGATAATCTCGAAATCTTGCATAATGTACATAATAGTACATTATGATACGAAGATTAAAAAAATTCTTTTTATCGATTATAATTTGCAGCGCGACCCGAAGGCAAGTGTTCTAACCACACAAGTTAAAATGAGTATCGCACTAAATTTTATGCCACTTGGTGCGAGAAGTGCCTACTTCTCGCAGTCGTAAAATAAAGTTTGGTACGAAACTCGTGCGAGAAACTTTTTCTCAATTATAGAGATTACAACACTTGTCAGAAAAAGTTTGATCTCACTCGTATCGTAATATACTATTATTTCACAAGGTGTGAAAATAGGGCTTTAACTCAGCAAGTGAAAAAGCAGCCATTCTCGCACGAAGTGAAATGAAATGAGTAAAAAAGGTTTTACTTGGCAATAGTGAAAATAGCAGCCATGGACTTGGGCGTCTGGAAACGTTTCCTGCAAAACGTTCAGCAAAGCAGGCTCAAAATCTGTTATAACATGCTCTGGCTGGAATCCTGGGAAGCACTCTTTGAATTTACCGAGTACGTAAGAGTATGACTCGGTAGTCTTGCTGCTCATCAGAGCCCACGCGATGGGAATGGCCTATGAATAAACATGTTCGTTGATTTTTCATCAGACCGTGATCGGTGTGTCGTTGATTTAAAATTAGCCGTACGTGATCGTATTTTACAGCCATGATCGTGAGCAGCTGATACACTCCAGCCAACTCAGGTATAACTTTGAATGTTGCATCAACCAACACTTCCCGAGCATCTTCAGTCATGGCGACAAACTCTGGGTTCCAGAACAAAACACACTCTTTGGGCTTGCTCGTTTTTCGAGTTTTCTGAATCCACTCGAGCAGCGTCGCCGATACGACACCCCGATCATATTTTATGTAACCAGCCCACTCGTCGTTACTCAAGATTTTACCGAATTCACGCAACGTTTTCGGCATAGGAGGCTGGAAATTTCTTCGCCAACGACGCATGCTGCGCTCGACCTCGGGGTACGGGACTTCGACAGCAGCGTCGGGGTGGCTTTAATTTCAAGTTGGATTAATTAAGATAGATCTGACAGTTATCGAGTTAAGGCTCTACTATTGCCCCTACATTCCCAACCGAAAGTGTAATACAATCAAAATGTCACGATCTCGCGATACAGAAAAAATCTGGAAAAAATCAACCGTATCAAAGATATACAGATCATTGATTTTGCATAATAATAATGCCAAAAAGTGATTAACACATGAGTAAATAAATAAATCTTTCTTTATTTACTAATATGAAATCTTTCTTTCTCATTTAACATGAATTTGTTGATATTTTAGAAACTATATGAATTTTTTCACAATTGTCATAGATTTCGGAAATCCTCGTTTAAAAAATTGTCTTTAACGCTATTGTTATGTTTTTTTATTTACAATTAACTTTCGAAGCAGTTTATTAATGATTTTTTGACAAATCATACCACAAAAAAGGGTTAATATTCTACTGGGCTTGGTACAACAATCCCGACATACCAAACCCCAACTCACTTGATGCGAGCTTCATTATAAATATCTTTTGGCCGACCCATCGTTTCTTCCGTCCTCTTGATGAGTTCGACCCGATGGTTTTTTTTTATTTCGGCAGTCTCACTACTGGCATGATTGTGTGCGTTCGTGAGGGCAAAATCACCATGCGCGCTCCGAATAGCGCGACCACGGCAACCTCTCTTCTTGAATTTACAAGACAGATATCTAAAACGGAAAGAAGAAATAAAAATCGAAATAATTCCGAATCCCTGGTCAAATTGATGCCAAATTTAATAGGAAAAAAATAGTCTAGCGGTAAAACAAATTATTTACCCAATATCTTAAAATTGTGAAAATTGAAGCAAAAACAAACTTTTATTCTAAAAATAATGCCATAAATGTCGAACTCCTTGACGCATTGCCAGATCCAATGCTAAGCTTTAACAAATAGTCGTTGATAGTCCGCACGTCAGTAAAATTTCAGCTCGATCCCTAAAAAATTGTACAAGTAGAAGAACGGAAAATTTTAATTAAAAAAATCACTCGACGTTAATCTTACAAAAAAGTCGTCTCGACCGTTTCAAGCATCCTGAGAAGAAAATCACGCAACAAACAAATTTGCACGTAAACTAACTTTCTCGTTTGACAAAAGAGGAACTTATTTTTTACATACGTGCTTCCATCCTTCGCCGATTTCTCCTTAAAATACGTATAGCCGTTCACGATATTTTCGTTAATCCCTCGATAGCGCGCCTTCCTAACTCTTGCTCCTCGTAACTCGTGTCGATCAGCCATGGTTTTTCTCACAGAACTGATGTTTCACGGATAAACATGAGAAGCTAGCCACAAAGTCACGACTTCTAGGATTCTTTTGTTTATCGATTCAGACGGTTAGATGATGTGGAATAGAAATAGCTTATCGACATCGATTCTACCCAACGAATAATTGTTTTACCGATCAATTGTTGACTTATCTTATAACTGTTCGGGCTTATGACCGTTCGGCCTTGTTACCGTTCGGGCTTATGTCCATTCGGGCTTATGACCGTTCGGGCTTATGTCCATTCGGACTTATGACCGTTCGGGCTTATGACCGTTCGGGCTTATGACCGTTCGGGCTTATGACCATTCGGGCTTATGACCGTTCGGGCTTATGACCGTTCGGGCTTATGTCCGTTCGGGCTTATGACCGTTCGGGCTTATGTCCATTCGGGCTTATGACCGTTTGGACTTATAACCGTTCGGGCTTATGTCCACTCGGGCTTATGACCGTTCGGGCTTATGTCCATTCGGGCTTATGACCGTTTGGACTTATGACCGTTCGGGCTTATGTCCACTCGGGCTTATGACCGTTCGGGCTTATGACAGCACCCCAATTTAACTATGACAAAACTAAAATTGTTGCCATTGAAACACATTGGAAAAAACGAAACATAATGGAAATGATATGCATAAAAAACGACAAAAATTCTATAAACTACAGAACTGACACGGCGAGCCTAAGCACTATTTACAACTCCGTTATTTAATTTAACTATGAACCAACACAAGTGACACTCAAACAACAAAACATAAATAAGGTTAGAACTAGATGTAAGATGACCGGTAATTTGACATAAACACTAGGGACATAGAAGAACAGTAATCCAATCGATCTATATCAACTTTGGATCAAACATGGCGACACGCTGTTTTGTGTACGATCTAACTGGCAAGATGTAGCCACCGTTCGAACGATGTTGCGATCAACAACGTAGAGCAACAAAATAACAACATAAAAACACACAAACCATCAACATCAAAAAGATAACGGTAATTCGACATGTGAATACATCTAAGTAGGAATAAGATTAAGTTAACATAAGATAATATTAAGATGATTACACTGTTAACCTAAAATTATAGGAAAATAAATAAATGATTTCTGAAGAGGACCCCGACCAGGGTCGAAACGTAACAAAAAAGCCTCTTCATTAACACCTTGAAGGAGAGGAAAGACAAGAGACCGTTCCGAAGCCGAAACAAAGCGAAGAGAATTGTTTAATATCGGTCACAGCCCTCAACGAAGGTTATTCCTTTTATTCCTAGCCGATATGGAGTCATATTTCAGGGATAAGGGACTCAAAGGGTTAAATATCGATGGAATTAACGACATCATAATGATATTGTATGCGGACGACACGGTGATCTTGGCACAATCGCATGTAGATTTAGCGAAAAAACTTAAAACGTTACACGAATACTGCACGAGAAATGGCCTCGAGGTCAATGTAAAAAAAAACAAAAATCGTCGCGTTTAAGACGGGTGGAAAAGCAAAGCCTATAGAGAAACGATTCACGTCATACAAAGGGATGGATATTGAAACTGTCTCGGACTATCTTTACCTAGGGGTTCCAATCGCAAGATCAACTTTAGGCTTAAAGGCAGCACAAGCGGCTCTAAGTAAAGCTAAAATCGCGTCCGGGGCAACGCTGGCTATTCTTGCAAAGTCAAAATGCGACACGTGGGAGGCCTATAAAAAACTCTACGAAAGCATGATCGAATCCACTCTCCTCTATGCCTTTCCAGCGTGGGGTTTGAGATATTGCGAATTCATCGAATCGGCGCAGTCTTGGTTTTATAAACGCCTTCTCTTGCTGGCCAAAAACACTTCGAATGTCTCTCTCAGATTAGAACTAGGCTTAGTAAAAGTAAAATACAAAGCGATGAAGAACACCTGGGAATGGTATATTAGAATTCTCGAATCAAATGACAGCTCACTAGCGAAAATCTGCGTGCGTAGGCTCATAGCCCTTGCGACTAATTTGACTGAAGAAAGTAAATATAACTGGATATCTCAATTCAAAACATTCTTCGCGGAAGCGGAGTCTCTTGACCTGTGGGAAAATCTGGACCCAGTAGTATGGTCCAGCAGAACAACTGAAGTATTCTCGAGATATAAAAGAAAGCTACAAATATCAGATATAGAGACGTGGCAAATATCAACCGCCAGTCAACTAAAACTACCCAGGTCAATTGACGACGCTCCCGCTAAACACCTAATGTTAAGACTACCACTGGCAATAAAAAGAAATATAACTCAACTAAGATTAGCAAATAGACTCTATTGTATGCTAAGCTATAGCCAATGCGTGGCAAGACTCGACGCACAACAACTCTGTCAGAACTGTAACATACAAGAAGAGGAAACGGTGATGCATTTTATGTTTAGATGTCCTTTATACGAGCCCTATAGAGCCTACTATGTAAGAAACCTAACAACAACAGAAAGATCAGACACCGAATTAATCACTCTACTATGTTCACGCGATCAGAAAATACTCAAAAAGATATCCAATTATATAAACCGTAGTCTGATGCTGAAAGCCTTCTCACTAAATGTATAAAAATAATCGAAAAGAGAACGCACCCCCCCCCCCCTTGCTATAGGAGTAACTTGTACCCCTTATGAGCAATAAACATATACATACATACATACATACATAAATTTCATTTAATAAGTTATAAGAATAATAATAAGTTTTAAAAACACGCATAAACAACTTTTATATAGTATATTGATACGAATATGTAGCTGACTATTCGTTGAGGCACACGATATTAGTTACGTTTGACAAGAGACGAACGATACAAGATCGATCGTCGTGTAAAACAGTCTTGATCGGACTTTCAGAGTAAACAGACGTTTGACAGTTCGTGTTAGAGATATTTGGCTGCCATTGTACATAATAATATCCGCCCCAAAACCTAATACGTGCGTTATTCTTTCCCTTGGACGTAACAATATATATAATGTGAGAACAAAACAAGCGATTACATTAACAATTTTTTTTATTATATTTTTTATTTCATAATAATAATAATTATTATTTATTTAAACGATTACGTACTATACTTCGTGCGTTTGAGGTTATGGTGCACCAAGATCGGGTGGCCAACGAACAATGTGGAGTTCGGAAAATATATCGTAGAAAATGGCGCTCAATTTTCGATATATTCGAGTGACTATGTAATAAATCGCATTTATTCCTACCAATATGGTGCAGATTAAAATTTTTCTTTGAAAACATTGATGACGGTGCGTCATAGAATAGCTGTATCAAATTTCGCCCTGAATATTTGAAACCATTTACAAGATTAATAACAATTTTATAAACAAATTAAGTATAAATAACTCTAAAGTATCTCCTTTTTATTAGTTTCGAAGTTTGCGCATCGGACATCTGTATCATGCTCAAACTTAAAACCTTGCGAACCAATTAACATATCCTTCGCAGTTTTTATTCATTATGACCTTACCATGTAGGCCACTAAATTTGGACCCATTTAGAGATCTGTAAATAATATTTGCAAAAGATGTTTATAGTTGTCTATTTGGGAGGTTATGTGGCATTATTTTTTTTCGACTATATAATAAATAAAATAAAATAAAGGTGTGGATGATATAAATGAAAAAAATTAATGAATAATGTCCTGCTATCCAATTATATTGCACGATGATTATCACTTATTTAATACTTTTTAAAAAGTTTTTACGTAATGATTTCTTTCATAAAAATCATCGCACACATGACTGTAATGGCCCTGCATTGCATATAAGAGGACGATTCGAATGAGAGAAACATATAGGTGGCATTAGCGGAGTGGTTAGCGCTCTTAATCAGTAACTGATTAATCCGGGTTCGATGCCCGGTGATCACCATATGTTTTCACTCTTCGATACTTCGCCCGTCCATCTACAATACTAATAATTACAGGTCCCCAAACTCTCTTTTCGATCGTTACATTACATATATCACTTTGAAATATGTTATAAAGATTCCACTGTAAACATTTAAAGATCTCCACGATAATTCACAGAGTTGCAAATAATGCATTACTTCCGTAATGATTTTTCGATTTCATTCTCCATTATTTTGGAAATTCGTACTTGAACTCCCCTCCATTAGCCATTATTTTTTAAATAGGTAATGGATAATGGGACTCTTCTCCATTAACCATTCTTATGATAAAAGAGAATGGGGTTCATCTTCATTATCCATTGATTCGCAACGGACAATGGGACTCGTCTCCGTTATCCATTATTTTCGTAAGGGATAATGGGCCTCAGCTCCATTCACCATTGTTTTCGTAATGGCCAATGGGACTCTGCCCTATTATCCATTGTTTTGGTAATGGCCAGTGGGACTCTGCTCCATTATCCATTATTTTCGTAATGGCTAATGGGAGTCTGCACCATTATCCATTGTTTTGGGAATGGCCAATGGGGCAATGCTCCATTATCCATTTTATAGTATCCACTCCGTAATAGGTATCCGTTTCATTATCGATTATTGCTTCCTCATAGAGGAAGTTTCTTTTTCATTTTAAAAAATCGGAATTTTGTGCCAGTGTTCAAAATGTTCTAAAACGTCGAAAAATCGGTTTTCTTTCTTGGGGTAAATAACTTTCCGAATATGAACTATTATCGACCATTCATCGATATTGAATTTGGTGAACTTTGATCGAATCGTTTGAATTTCATGCGCTTTTGAATTTTTTGATTTTGAATTTTTAGAAAAAGTGTTGGAAAAGTAAAAAGCTAATGAATTTGGTAAGAGCAGGTAGTGGTCTGAATTTCGTGACATTTTAATTGTTTCGGAAAATACCTTTTTTAAGAACTTTTTTTAGCTCTTATAATTGTTTAGATATTTGAATAAAAAAATTCGACATAAATAAACTATTACGGATACATGTTCCCTATTGAATTTGAGAAGATTCGATTCACCTCTTTAAAATTTATAAGACCCGAATTTTTTTAAATCCGTACTTCACAACGGACGCAAAATTCATCGTGATATATCGTGATGCGCAAAAATATTCTGCGCGTCTTCGAGAACCATACACTGGAGATATTACCGGAATAGCAGTAAACAAAAATAAGTAAAATAAATTTTAAAAGTTGAAAAATGAAATTTTCATATCATTTTCTCATAAAAATTGACAATTGAAATTTTCATCCATCTTCCTTTTAAATGTTCAAAATAAAATTTGCATATCACTTCCTCACAAAAGTTGAAAACTGAGATTTTCCGATCGCTTTCTCATAATGTTCCTTTATTCGCAAAGCTTCTATGAGAAAGCATTTCCTATATTTTTGGCTTTCTAATAGAGGAAGCTTCGCGAATAAAGAAACGTTATAAGAAAGCGATATGAAAATTTCAATTTTCGATTATTTTCAACGTCACCATCGTGTTTGACTTTTGTGCAAAACGGCTGGCCTATTCAGGTTCGGTTCACAAAAACGCACCAACGTCGCACTTCACTTTATCGGATTCACTTGATGGAATTATGCGCCCCGCAATTGTTTTTTTTTTTGTATTTTCGATTTTTACTCAACAAATCTACATTATATATCTTTATCTAGCTTTTTCCACGCCGTCATATCCATCATTTTTTTATATTTATTTTCGTGGAACATGATAGGCACCTGGGTTTTCCCGCCATGCCATCTGGAAGCAAAAATATCGCTGTTTGAAAATACGCAAAATTAGTCATTCTTGGAATAATTGCTGTAGAAATTTCCGATAAATTTTGTCCTTCGTTGTCGCTCCGGGGCTAAATATTATTTACTAGATCACAAATCACCATTAATTTTATTCATAGATTAATATTTAATATGGAAAATTGCGTCAAAAATAAGTTACGCATTTTTCATGAAATTCAAATAATTCAAAATGATGTGACGGATGGCCGCTTGGGTCTTAGGATATTCTAATAACTTCACCGTCGGCTCGAATATATAAGTCTTTATTAGTCGTAGCGTTAATTATTTGGGAGAGTGTACCGCACTGGATGAGAGTCGGAGCTGAACTGTCGTGAAGCGGGCGTGAAGCTGAGGGCTTCGCGCTCGCTGATACAAAGGAATAAAGAGTCGAAGATGTTTAGACTAGGAGATAAGTGGCCGCTCGCGGCGGTCCGGATGCTCGATAGCCTTAAGGGCTTCTTTGAAGAGCGTATCGAACGGAAACTCCGTATCGATACGCTCGAATAAATATTAAAGTCGATTGAAACAAAATATGAGGCTGCGGCCGTTACAATGACATAAAATGAAAACGGTTCGATCCATCTCCCCAAATTGAATAGGGATCATCAGGCGGTCGTGATGGATGTTAAGGTATTGTCGGTTCTAATACCCCGAGAGCTTAAAAATGATCGGGTATTTCCCGATTGTTTCGTTGCGTAGCAACGAGCGAGATAAGTGTTGCTTAAAAAAATCCCGAGCGCGCAGCGCGAGGGATTTTTGAGCAAAACTTATCTCGATCGATGCTACGCAGGGAAACAAGAGGGAAATACCCGATTAATTTTTAAGCTTGAGGGGTATTCGGCTGATTATTTTTTCAACCTCAATTTCGACCAATGAGATTGTGGTATTTAACATTTTCCTGACAAGGTTTTATTTCGAATTTCTAGAATATTTTAGAGATTCATCACCAAATCGCTTTCTTCGCTCACTCATGTCCATGCTCGTGAATGGCAATTTGACGTTTAATCATTCGCATAGGTTACAAGTGACAGAAAAATTAATGTTTATCGCCTAGCAGCCTAGCCGGAAAATTTTCGAAAAATTATCGATATAATTTAGACCTAGTTGTACCACGTGATGTCAAATACCGCGCTCTCATTGGTCGAAATTGGGGTTGAAAAAATAATCGAGGTAATGCGTATGAATAATGTGTAAGTTCGAATGAATGTCAATTGTGGGATTTATTATGCGAATGTATATTTGAAGGAGAGCCAACGTCTTATAGGTTCGGGACTCCAAGATGAACTGCTGTAAGGGCCTGATGGAAGCAGGGCCCTCACCTATTGCTGCGCGCGACACAGTATTCCTACGCGAGATAAGACGTGTGCTGCCCGCACGTGACACGTGCAGCGGCTGGACCGTTGCCGTGAGAAAGCGGACGGTCACACGGAAGATGCTGACGGCTCAAAGATTAGCGAGAATCTAAATAACATTTTAACTTGAGTTTCCTGCGGCTAAAATTATTAACTCGAAATATGGACCGTCATACGGTCCTACTTCATACATGTACAACTTTTTGCTCCGATCGCTACACAATTGTGAGAGCTAGAGCGCACAGACATTTTTAAAGAAATTAAAAATCTCGTATTAAAAAAAAAACTGAAAATTCTTAAATAAAATTTCGAAGAAACGTTGACTATTAAGTACACCTGGTATTTATGAAATTTCAGTTTGGTCGGTCGAGGTATTCTCGAGTTATAGCGGTTTGAAGTTTTTGCGTCTATTACATATACGTATGAGAACACGCACGCACGCACACACACACACACGCACACGCGTGCGGACATTTGGGTAATGGAGTTTGGCTGCATTGTTTTTATTGTAGATAATGAAACCGTCCTCCGTTACTCAGTCTGCTTCATTATTCATTGAATGAAAAATGGGCTTCTGTTCCATTATCCATTGTTTCGGCAATGGCCAATAAGCCTCGGTTCCATTATTCATTGATTTGGTAATATCTAATGGGAGTCTGTTCCATTATCCATTAATTTGGTAATGGCCAATGGGAGTCTGTTCCATTATACATTGTTTTGGCAATGGCCAATGGGACTCTGTTCCATTAGCCATTGTTTTGGTAATGGCCAATGGGAATCTGCTTCATTATTTTTTACCAGATTAATGGGTAATGAAATCATCATCCAGTAATAATTTATTTAAAAATGGGTAATGTAATTCTTATTCATTACTCATTTAAAAAAAATATATATAATGCATTGTTTATACATTGTAATTTTTATAACCCTGTTCACAAAAAAAAAATTTCATCACTCACGAACAATAATTATTATACGCCAAACACTCACAATTATAGCTGTCAAAATAGAAACCTTTTTCTTCGGGGTGTCGTCGGTCTCATACGCGAGGGCTCTAGCGGTCCGCCGAAGTCATCCAGTCCCACGCGCGATCAGTACTTGGATGGGTGACCGGTTAGCCACCCGCTGGCTAGTTATACCAATTTCCATAAAGCTTAATCGTATAATTCTTTACAAATTGATGATCGTCTGTATCAAATCTGTCAAATTTACTAAGCATTGTTCAGTGTTAGTCAATTCGTGTATAAAATTTTAACTCGATAACGCCAAATTCTTTGAAATATATTTTTATAAATAAAAAATAATAATTATTATGATCTTGCAAGGTAGCCTCGAGAAAATTCCAAGGCATTTATTCTATTAGCCCTTGAAATTATTCATTCGGCAAGACAGCCAAATAGAGCACATTACGAATCAAACGGTAATGAAATTAACACGAAATATGACATAATTACAGTCGTAAATCCTACCCACTGCTTGACCCAAAACCGTGTGGGTGAGCGAAATGTCACGTCACAGTACTAGGTGTGGAGTCTCTAAATAACTGAAAATGAAAAAATGTAAACCTTACCCGATCCTATAAACAATACCAAAAGAGAATAAATAACAGACATTTTAGACTATGTGACTAATATAATTATGTATGTGGAATATTAGTATTACAATACTGACAGTTAAGTAAAATTGGTGGATGCAAGACCACTCACCGTAAACATAGTGAGATAAGTTATACGAGTACATGAACGAATAAAAGAGCATGGAATATACCAAGCTAGCGATCAGCAGCAATCCGATGTGAAAACTATAACCTCGTCACATGGAAGCAGCTACTTTATAACAAGATAGCACATACTAGGTGCAGTGGACAAAACGCTGTAACGGTGGTGAGAGACAGCATCAGCAGGAGCCCCTTGTCGTTATCGGACCGAAAGCGAGTTAGCGTTTGTCAACACAAGAGCTTCAATGTGCTGCGACAATGTAGCCAACGCTCGGGCATTCAGTGGTGAACAATGCCGAGGACACAATGTTATAATAGAGAGTGGGCTGCCTGCCATCGCTCGTCAACAAGATCGTCACCGAGGATGGAACCGTGAGGGTAGCTACGAATAGTTGATGAACGGCGGAGTGCGTGAGTACGGAAAACGGGAGTACCGGGCGGGGGCGCATTAGGTGGGGCAGTACGGCGGAAGGGATGCTTAAGCGTTGGACGAATAAGGGAGGTAGTGTCGGGAAGACAGTTGTGGAAAATGTGACAAAGTGAGTTTTATTAACGCATCCATGATTAAAAACACTTGGTGCTCCGCTCCCTCCGTGGGAGTGTAACAAGCAAAGGGGAACGCGTGTCGAAGCGCAAGAATCGAATGAGAGATGTACTCACAGGTACATTTGCATCTTTCAGTATTCCACCTTTCTTTACTGCACGGTCCGCATCGAGGGTGTAACTTGGATTTTGTAGAATTTCATTCGCTCGGAGTGGTGGTCGTACGAAGGCCGCTTGTCAACCACTCGAGTGTACAATCACTATGCGAGCTTAGTATACACGCGTGTGGCTGCCGTATGTATGAACGTACCCTCTGCAAATAACGAAACCCGCGTTAATGTTTCGCGAAACGCTCGATAGCAACGGGTTGCATTGACCTTTCTTTTCATTACATCGCTACTACGTATTTTCAAATGTATAAGTTTCTCTTCTACTATCAAAAATGCGCACATTTAACGGTGATCAAGAGATTCATTATCAATATCCTCTCTGCAGTGAACGAAAACGTCGAAGATGAATTTAGTTTGTATGACAAATATTACTATGTAATCGAAAAAAATTGCGTCATTAGCCAAGGAGTCTACCGATTTATGAGAATAGGTGTATCGATATAGTTAAATAAAGATAATGCAGCAATGAGTCCTGAAAACACACATATATAAAAAAACAAAATTTTTAATCATATTGAGCAACCAAACAATAATACAATACAATAATACAATATTTTACCATAGCGGTCGTACACGATTCACAACAATAATCAAGGAGAGACCAAAATGATCTACCTTCGGGTTTTCATTACAGCCTATACAACTGCTACTTAACTTACGTCTAGTTAACATCTCACGAATACAAAAAGATGAATAATAGATTAATATTTTGAGAAATTAAGAAATCTAGTTCGTTTAGCTGTCTCCACTATTTTTTATTCCCTACATAAAAATAAACTTATCAAAAGAGCTCTAAAAAAATTGAAAACCAGTTAAATCATACGAGTCAAGTTGTGGTTTACATATTTACACACATGTATGTATGTTATATAATAGATATGTGGTAAAAGTTTGAAAAATTTGGAAAATCTTAAACCATCTTTCTCTTCTTACATATTACTCAAAAATAAAGCAATAAAAATAAAAACAATACTAGGTGCGTCCTTTCTTTTCATGCAATGAAGTAACTTTATTTTTATTCGTAGGGCGCACCAAGCATTGTTTTTTCTTTTTTTTTTCAAAGCCGGCTAAAATAGCTCAGTCGACTAAAACGGATTACATCTACGACTGCTTACTCGACCAAACTATAAAATCAATTAGCCGCCTAAAATATCTTATCCGGCCATTGGCCGCCTACAACATCTTAATTGGCTAAGGTATTTTAGCCGCCTAAAATATCTTATCCGACAATTAACAGCCTAAAATATCCTGGCTGGCTAAGCTATTTTAGCCGCTTAAAATATCATAGTTGGCTAAGCTATTTTAGGCGCCTAAAGTAACTTACCCGGCTAAGCGATTTTAGCCGGTGAAGCTGCACTGAGAAAAAGGATAGTGTTTCCTAATATAAATAATATTTCCCAGGGGGAACGTCTATACAGAATGTTTCTGATAGTATGTATTCAATTGGTTCAACTATAGTTGGTCTGTTGTCTCCTTTTACTTGCGAACCTTATTCACAGTGCTGCAATCAGAGCTGGTCAAAGTGCCAAAAAATACTTGTACAAAGTATTACAAGTAGTTGAACATCGTGGGCGCGGTCAGGGAAAACCGGAAAAACTGGGAAATGTCAGGGGAAAAAACTTGGTCAGGGAATCAGAGAAAGTCAGGGAATTTCAAAATTTGTAAGGGAAAATAATACATTTCGATACAAGTGCGAAAAAACTTTTTCTGACGAGGGTGAGTTTACGGCAAGAGCCGAAGGCGAGTGTTGCAATCACACGAGTTCAGAAAACGTATTTCGCACGAGTATCGGACAAAATTTTATTTCACGAGGTGGGAAAATGGGGTTTTTCGCACGCGAAGCGTGGACAAAAATCGCCATTTTCCCACCGAGTGTAATAATAGTACTTTGCGATACTAGTACGTAAAAGTGGACTTTCGGCGAAGGTTGGGAAGTGGCTGCACGAGCCGGATCGAGCGCTACAACGGCACGAGGCGAAGCCGAGTGCTGTTGTAGCGCGAGAGAAGGCGAGTGCGGCCACTTCACAACCGCCGTCGGGAGTCCGCTTTTACGTACCAGTATCGCATACTAATTTTGTGACGAATGCATGAAAGGTTATGTTGCTGGCCGGGCGCGTGCGCATAGTAATACGGCGCATGCGCGTCGTAATCGTAATACTGTGCGCATGCGCACAGTATTTACGATACGCTTTTGCGTTGCATAAATACTCATTACGACACGCTTCCGGTATTTACGAAACGCTTCCGGTATTTATGTAACGCCTTCTCGAAAAACACCATTTTATATGGCGCCCGGCCCCCACATAAAGCAGCACTTTTCATGCATGAGTCACAAAAAGTAAATTATCGCGATGCCTTCTATAAATAAACAGAAAGTTCAGAAAAAGGAAGTCTGGAAAAATAATTGGGAACATTTTGAAAAAAAAGAATGGAATTAAATATTTATATAATAAGTAGGTATTTTCATTTGCATCATTATTTTGTTTAATATACGTCGCTAGAAGTTTGGTCAGGGAGAGGTTTTTATTGATCAGTGAAAAGTCAGGGAAAAGTCAAGGAATTTTCGTCCGGCGAAAAACGGCCACCATGTTTAAGTGCAAAGTACAAAGTATTGCAAGTTCTTGAAACACAAAACACAAAGTACAAAGTTTCACAAGTACTTGATGCATCAAGTACTTTTTGTACTTATCGTATCAAGTGCTTTTTGGCCTTGACGTATCAAGTACTTTTCGCATTTAGGTTAGTAGCTTCCGTATATATTACTACTTTGCGCATAACTTTCTCTATGAGAAACTTAGTTGATCGATTTGGGCTTCCCTATAGAGAAAACTATACGCACAATTATAATACATGAAAAAGCCACGTGTTAATTACTTGGCACTTTTTTCGTAATATAAATTTTTTTCACATTTCATAAAATTGAAACGGTCAACATTTATCGCCAAATTTATTAGAGGAACTCGCTAACTGAAAATTGCGAAGTGCCGTCATCTAGGAGAAACGTCACTTCCGGTTTGAAAATATCATTTTTCGACCGGAAGTGACGTCACAGGTCGAACCTTGCAACCGTAGCTACGTAGAAATACCCATAGCGTCGACAATTTTGCGAATTTTATACCAGCAATCGCTTAGATTGTTAGTAAAACTTCAAAGTTAATTATAGGATAAAAAAAACCCCGGGGGTCAGACCTCTTACTTCATACCAGTTTACAGATTACCGGAAAAATAAACTTCAAATTCATCTTGCCGAAACATTCTCATAGAAGCATTAATTCCAGAAATCACTTTCGCCAGTTGCTGGCCAGTGGCGATCTACACTGTGAGATTCACGAGTAAGAAGAGTCGAAAAGTCCCGCGTAAATCTGGACATAAACTCGAGGTGCGTAGTAGTGACGTGAGAATATATCCCGAGTAGAAGGGATGGAGAGGACACCTCACCGCGACGAAACAATTGTCGTCCTCTTTCTCCCTGGGAACGCCGAACCTACTACATTGTAATCGTTGCGAGCGTCGAAATTGGAGCGTCGTGAACGTGGTATTCAAGGCGTCCTGAATCTTGCTGGTGCTCTCGGTATTGGCCAGCCGAGAGACGAAAAGACAGACGAATTGTCGAAGATATCCTACCCCAGGGAGAAGGTAGCCGTCCTCTCGTGATTGACATTCGAACGCACAATTTACGAGATAAGTACCCCGATTCTTGTTTTTGGTGTATATGACTCTTGCTCAATCAGCAATCAATAATTGACAATAAAAAGGGGAATGTAATCCAGGTGTTCGAAGAATGTTGTGTGTATGTTGTGTGTGAGGTATGTGGTACGCAACAAGGGAAAATATTTTTTTTGATTGAATTGAATACTACGGTATTCTTGAAATTTAAATTTATTGGTTATCATTTTTCTTATTTCAATTGTCTGCGAGGTGTGTTGCGTTAATTTGAACTGACATAAAAATCAGATTGTGATCTTACTTCAATTATATATATACAGTAGGAGGCAATTGAAGTGGAACAAGGTTTTTTTCGCCGATTTTGGCGAAAGTTGGACCGATTTCGAAAAAACAAAAAAGTACATTCGAGTAAATTTATCTGTCGAATGGCGTTGGTTTCATCCAAATCGGTCAATAATTGCCTATTTGCGAGGTAATGAGGTGGGGGCGTGCGAAAATCAGGATTATGCTGACCTCGAGAAGTCGCATACGTCCATAAAAACTTGGACCGTAATCCATGCCAATCGAAAGAGCAGCTCGCGGCGTGCAAAAAACAGGGGTAACGCGTCTCAATTGGTTCATCCCAGAGGAAGTTGTGCACCCAGGAAGCCAAATCAGCTTTTTTGGGGTTACACGAAAACGGCACAACCGATCCGGTAGAAATTTCTCGTGGAGTCATTGTTCGTGACTCTCTTTGAACACAAATTTTTTTTGTGGCGAAAACTTTCCTCGTAGACGAGATCCAGGTGCACATCCGATGCGCCGTGTCGTTTATCGACATTTTTCACAATTACAGACTGGGAGGAGACGGTTGAAATCACCTGAGCATTAAAGAGGAGGTTTTAACGATTAAAATGAGCCCAGGTTCATTATCGGAAAGTGTCTCAACAATCCCAATCACGTCTGTGAAAAATGTGTACGAAAAGACGATTACGGCTCGGAGTCGCCAGGCGACAGTCATTTGGTCAGTTACAGGACCGAACTCGCGTGCGACTCCAAGCTTTTGCTTTTGCCGTTTTCTCTTCGTTTCGAATGTTTAACATTCTGTATTAATATCGAACACGTTTTGAGATCCACTGTGACTGATTGGCCGATAAAAAATGATCGTATCGTCAGGATGAATTCACCGGTGTAACGGACACCTGCGAAAAATTAATCGTCAGTAAACAAAAAAAAAATATGGATACCCTTTTTTTGTGTGGTTAATTCGGTGACAAAATCGGTTTGGTCGAAAATTGAAAAAAAGGCGTCATCTTCTTAACACACCCACCTCCTTCGCGATAGCCTTAAAACGAGGAACTCGCCGTGTCCTCGGGGCTGTGATCGGATCTCGAGGTTCGAATCAGTACAGTAGACTCCTGCAACGATTCGAAGGTGGTAAAAAATTTTTGATTCCCCCCCCCCCCGCACGCTTCTAAACAGCCTTAAAACGAGAAACTCGAGGTGTCCTCGGGGCTGTGATCGGATTTCGAGGGCCAAATCGATACAGTAGACTCGTGCTGTACTTTCGAAGGTACGAAAAAATTTGAAATTCCTTTGCCGCCCCCGCACGATTTTGACAGCCGTAAAACGAAGAACTCACGGTATCCTCGGGCCTGTGATTGAATCTCAAAGGTCCAATCGACACAGTAGACTCGTGTCGACGGTTCGAGGGTTTACAAAAATTTTCAATTTTTTTGCCACCTCCGCACGCTGTTAAGCAGTCTCAAAACGAGGAACTCGAGGTGTCCTGAGGGCTGTAATCGAATATCGAGGCTCGAATCGATACAGCAGACTCGTGTCGAACATTCGAAGTGATAACATTTTTTTTTTAATTTTTTGTCGACCTCGAACGCTTTTAAACAGGCTTAAAACGAGGAACTCGAGAAGATGACGCCTTTTTTTTTTAATTTTCGACCAAACCGATTTTGTCACCGAATTAACCACACAAAAAAAGGGTATCCATATTTTTTTTTTTTTTTTTTTTTACTGACGATTAATTTTTCGCAGGTGTCCGTTACACCGGTGAATTCATCCTGTCGATACGATCATTTTTTATCGGCCAATCAGTCACATTGGATCTCAAAACGTGTTCGATATTAATACAGAATGTTAAACATTCAAAACGAAGAGAAAACGGCAAAAGCGAAAGCTTGGAGTCGCGCGCGAGTTCGGTCCAGTAACTGACCAAATGACTGTCGCCTGGCGACTCCGAGCCGTAATCGTCTTTTCGTACACATTTTTCACAGACGTGATTGGGATTGCTGAGACACTTTCCGATAATGAACCTGGGCTCATTTTAATCGTTGAAACCTCCTCTTTAATGCTCAGGTGATTTCAACCGTCTCTTCCCAGTCTGTAATTGTGAAAAATGTCGATAAACGACACGGCGCATCGGATGTGCACCTGGATCTCGTCTACGAGGAAAGTTTTCGCCACAAAAAAAATTTGTGTTCAAAGAGAGTCACGAACAATGACTCCACGAGAAATTTCTACCGGATCGGTTGTGCCGTTTTCGTGTAACCCCAAAAAAGCTGATTTGGCTTCCTGGGTGCACAACTTCCTCTGGGATGATCCAATTGAGACGCGTTACCCCTGTTTTTTGCACGCCGCGAGCTGCTCTTTCGATTGGCATGGATTACGGTCCAAGTTTTTATGGACGTATGCGACTTCTCGAGGTCAGCGTAATCCTGATTTTCGCACGCCCCCACCTCATTACCTCGCAAATAGGCAATTATTGACCGATTTGGATGAAACCAACGCCATTCGACAGATAAATAAATTTACTCGAATGTACTTTTTTGTTTTTTCGAAATCGGTCCAACTTTCGCCAAAATCGGCGAAAAAAACCTTGTTCCACTTCAATTGCCTCCTACTGTATATATTTTTTTTTCTTGATCCGGAACGACGAGAGTGAAAACAAATAAATCTTGAGATCGCGTTTCCAAACGAAAGGATTTTATTTTTATTGTTTATTTTATTTGATTATCTTTTTATTTCAAGTCTTCGTAAAGTTGTATTATCTTACAACACCGATCGATTCATTTCTGAGATGTTGCATGCGAGCTATATGAATCCACATAATAATGAAGTTCGTGTCGATTGAACAGTCGAACCGATACTCACACAGATACTCACACAGATTCTCACACAGATACTCATACAGATACTCACACAGATATTCACACATATACTCGCACATATACTCACGCAAATACTCATACAGATACGACACATATACTCACAGATACTCACTGGTACTCACAGGTACTCACAGGTACTCAGAGAAACTCACAGTTACTCACAGATACTCACTGACACTCACAGAGATGCTACGAGCGATGCGCGCGAGCCAACATAACGGCAAGCCATTTATATTTCCACTGACTCCGATTATGGAATAAATCGCAATTTACCATTCAAATTCCATTACGAAGGGTAATGGTACAGATTCATATCTACTAATTCTGGTCTTAGTGTGATCAGCGATTTCTCATTCATTTCCGATGAAACTTTGTGGCAAAATTGTGGTAAACTTTGTGACAAACACTCCACCGTTTATTTTGTTTAATAATGACTCAGGACGAACATACAATTTCCTATTAATTCCTACCGCAATCCAGTTGTTGACGTTCGTTGGTATTCTGTTATTCATTGAATTTGAGTTGACCAATACGAAAACTCGTCGAATGCGATTAACCAGAATGTTCAAAGATTATTGTCTAAAAATCGTTCATCATAATAATTAGTGATTAATTCCGATATACGATCAAACAATTCATTTCATTTCAATCCATCTCATAATAAAAGATTCAGTTTATCGTTGATTTACATATCAAGAGACGCGGTAGCGTCTCGACGCCAAGTTAAAAAAAAAATGTCATATATCATATAACGCTATCAAGTGTATATACTCCAATATGCCGGAAGTAAATATTGGCACTACGTTACCTCACGAATAAATCATCGAATCGAAATGGTGATAAGATTTTTACTATAGAATGTCTATCCAAGCTTTCGAGTTCGCTTAATTCCGAACACATTCGTTCGGTGGTTCTTGTGTACGACGATCGCGATCAGGAATCGATCCAAAATGTTTCGATTGTGCGTGAACCTGAATACGGCTGTGAGGTGATAAAGTACATCGGCAACGAAGCATCGGATCGAATTTTCAAGGACACTTTTATGATATAATTCGGACCCAAGTTTTCCAATGGGCCTAATTACGATCATAATCGTCAAGCGGTTCCCGAGATATGATGAGGTGAACCTGAAATACGGGTGTGAGGTGATGCGTGCTATACGCAAAAATTCTTCGGATTCTTCGGAAATCTTCACGATGGACCTGGGGAGTATTTTTATATCAAATGTAAACTGATTGACACTAAGTTTGGTAAATATTGTTATTGCAGCAATGGAAAAATTTTTCGGTAAAAAAAATGCTTTCCTCCTCGAGATTAAGACTGCGAAGAAAATCGCATTTGCAGGAAAAAATAGGTGAAATCAACCACAAAATACTTTTTTCAAAAAAGTAAAAATGGTACGCCAAGTACTTAAAACGTTCAGAAAATATGTTTATGGAAAAACCTCTTAAAAATTAAAAAATCTACCAAAACAGATGTTTATCCGAACAATAAAAAAAATGTATATGTGTATCAAAATTAAAAAAAAAAAATCGAAAAAAATCAAATCAAACCAGCCAAGTAGTATTACAAAAATCTAAAAAAAAAATACATGATGTAAAAAATCTCGAACAAAAAAAACTTGGCGTGCCAGTTTTTTTAACATAATTTTTGAATGAACTACGTCTGACCGTGATTGGAAAAAAAAACTGGCACGCCAAGTTTTTTTTGTTCAAGATTTGTTACATCTTGTATTTTTTTTTTAGATTTTTGTAATACTACTTGGCTGGTTTGATTTGATTTTTTTCGATTTATTTTTACATTTTGATACACATATATTTTTTTTTATTGTGTTATTTTACTATGATATTGGATACAAAACTGGTATGGTAATTTTCCGATAAATATAAATTCATAATTTTGGCCGGAGGACAGTTTTGTTATAGGAAATTACCAGGACAGATATCCGATTCGACCACTATATAATGTTAAGATGAAAGTTTTCTATTGAAAAAGCTTTTTCATCAGTTAATAATGACTCAACCCGATTCATTGTAAATGATAATTTAACCGCGCTCCGATTGGAAATATTACTCATTCCAATTTAAATTCAATCGGAATTTATATTTAATTAATATCAAGATTTTATTTCAAAATACATCAACGCGATAGTTTAAATGGGGAATTTATTATGTCATTTTAATGGGATCGAATAAATATATTTGTCTGAGATTTATGCAACAGAACTTTGTTACTGAAGTTTGTTAAATTATAATGAATGTATTTTATACGATGTAAGCAAAGGCGATATCCCTTTTGGAAAGTCGGCTGTGGCTCAAACAGAGACCGAATCTAATCCTACCTCCATGATCTGTATTATACTTTCACCGCAGACGTTACTTGTAGAGTTCGGTGCAAGAGTAGAGAGTAATTGTGAATAATTGTGAGAATCTATGAGTATCTGTGTGAATTCGTGTGTACCCGCGTACCTCTCTGCGAGTAAAATAAAACGGATGCCGCAATGCTAGCAGTACATTTTGTAAGATACCACATGAATCGAATATACCACATCGGTACTCACCCAAATAGCCCTATTTTTTGCAAAAACTATGAAGAAGATTTTCACTTCAAACTGGAATGTACTGATACCACGTTTCGTTGACTACATGTGTCAGCATAGATATTATTTTCTAAATGGACATTATATATTTCAGTGGATTTATGTTTTCTGTGGCTTAAGTTCTCGACAGTTAGCTGCAGTACGCACAAGCTCAGAAAATACGTGTTTGCATATTGTATATCGCCGCGTTGTGCCGATCTGTCGCATGTGGCAGGGCCAGTATTTGTTCAGGCCCGGATGGCAAATACAATTCTCAAACGTATAGACGTTCGTGACAGAATACTCACCCGACCGGTGGGAACGTTCGGATGAGTGAGGTACTTCAATACACACGCAGCATGTAAAAATGCATACGCACATACGTGTAAGGTGCTGGTTTCACCGATCCGAACATAACAGCAAGTTCATATAGAACCTGTGGTCGCGGAACTAGGGGCATGGACGCTACATCATCTGCACGTATCGTATGCACACCACACACACGTATGTGCTACGGTATAGTGAATCGTTCCTGGAAGATGGTAGAGAATTACAGGCAGTAACGCCCAGGCAGTACTATGCTTCTCCCTACCCGACTACCCCAAAGTTTGAGGTGCCGGCATCTACTCGGTCATTTCCATACATGCCAGTAGCAGACCCTGCGCTTGCATATTCAAAAGCTCGAGCCCTCATATTCGGCAACGTTGTCGTATTATTACATGTAGTACACGTGGCGGCAGTAGTACACACTTCCGCCTCATCGCGAATGAGCTCAAGTTGCCTTCGCAAACGTAATCACAACCATTTTTGAATATCAGATAAAGTTTCGTCGTCGTCGCAGTTTCTCCGATCGCAAAATTATCAATACAATTATAATTGAGGAAGAAGTTTTTGCGCATTATCGATTAAGTAGTTCAATCATATCTACTCAGGCCTCCACACCTGCCTTCACTCCTGCCAGGCATCCACTCAGGTCTTAAGATAAACAATTTTGCATATATAATAGGCTTTATTTTTTACCTAATATGATTGTCCCTTGCTTACCGAGAAAACTTTGTTTTAGAGGAAAAAAATCTGTCAACTGTATCGTACTGAATTCAAAATATTTTAAGTATTCGAAAAGTTGTATGTACAAAAAACAATGAACAATTTTTAAAAAACCTTGATTATAAAAGTGGACACCACAAAAAGGCATAATATTATTGATTGAACATAATAAGTAAGGTTTCCTTAAAGTCAGGTTAAGAACTTTCAATAACATTCTCAACAACATTATTACACAAGAATATTTACACTTTTTACAAATTTGTTGTTAAAACGCTCTTCCTCAGTGTAACGGACCTTTAATTTTTATGTAGAGTAAATGATTTTCATTAATTTTAAAACGTGTCATTTTTTTAGTTGTGCTTGTCTCATAAATTTAATCGACTGGAACGGCTAATTAATCAAATGAATAGGTCAATGCTTTCACGAGTTAAAGTTATTGCAAATTTGCAATAACTTCAACTCGTGAAAGCATTGACCTATTCACATATTACTTTGGAAGATGGTATAAGTACTTAATAGAGTGAAGCGTTCCGGTATTAGATATTAAATGTCAGAATTGGCATTAAAGAATTTTTCAGTACTCCAAGTGAAATCTTACAAAATTTTTACGAAATAAAAAAGCGGCAAATTAATTTTTTTTCTCAATTGTCGATACTTTCTCTTTTTTCCCATCCATCACAAAAATACCTCATTTTTACAGAAAATTCAAATCAATCTACAAGATATTTACTTTTAAAAAGTCGGCAAAGGAAAGAATGTTACTTAATTTTGATTTCTCATGGACGGAGTTGGTCATATTTAAATTGTATTTAATTATTATTCTTTGTTCGTTCTATCATTATGTCATTGCAATGCAATATAATTGCCATTTGGCGATTACTGTTCCATACATCACGAAGCGAACAATATGTGGCCATAGTATAATTACGTATTCACGATCACTTCTAATGCGTTATTTATTAACGTGTGATCAAAATGAAAAATACCGTTGATGTAGGTTCCTGCCTGTATTGTTTGACACATCTGATCCGTATATCTTTCCCTCACGGTCCGCCGTTAGCTAGTTCAGCTTTTGGTTCCCACTTTATCCCATCGATCACGTTTCGACTTAATCCACTTTTTAAGTGCATGTGTTAAGTACATGTGTTCTATGTTATTTGAACGCAATTCGTGAAACACTGCGGTAAAATTAAAACAAACTACACAACATTCATTACAGTTTTGAGGCTATTCATAATTTCTAATGATCACCCTGTTATGTTAATTTATATCTTGTATATTAAGATATAAATTATTAAATCGCGTACAATTTGTAAGATTGGATGAGGTACGGGGGATCAGCTCATGAGTAAACGTTATTCGGGCCGCAGCAGACGTGCGGACCGGTGGTACTGTCAAAGTTATGGACACTTGTGGTAATAAGCCTTTGATGCAGAGCACTAAACACATTATTATTATTAAGAGACGCAGTAGCGTCTCGAGAGGCTAGCGTGTAGTTACACTCCAATATGCCGGAAGTGAAATCTCCCTACCAATGATACCTGAAAACGAAGCATCGGGTCGGAGGTACGAAGCCACGTTTATCGTGTAATTCTGAGACAAGTTTTCCAACGCGCCCAGTTACAATCATAACTGTTCGGCAGATGCTGCGGTATGATCATCATGCCTGCAAGAAATCCAAAATTACCGTCCCGTTGTGTAAAGTAATATAAAAAAAAAAATCTTTCGCCATGCACGTACATTTTTAAAAATTTATTCCAAAATAAAAGAAGTTATCCGGAACAATCTTAAAAAAAAATCGAAAATAAATTGAATCACACTCATAACAGTAAGTAGGAAATTACATCCGCTGAGTTAGCTTACGGGTCAATAAATTTGGGATAATTAAGATTCATTAAAATTATTTATTGAATATAATAAATAATTAATTACACATACTTTCCTGTCAGATAGCATTGACAAACCCTGACAATGCTGGTGCATAATTGCTGTGTAACCAAAGCCGAAGCTGATATCTAAGGAAACGACCATCGTTCCCGGTATCCTCGATGACAAAGAACTCAGGACGGAGAGTCGCATTAGTTGATCCAACGTACAATGAAAAAAAACGACTGAATAGAAAACGACAATGCGGTGAATCAGACATTATGGTATTGTATTATTCCTCTAGGGGTTACAAGTATTTTACAACGTTATCTCCTTGTTACACCTTTCCATTACAATCTTCATCCTTCTCCTTCATTTTTACATAATTACATTTCCCCCTCCGCTCACCTGCTTCTCAGTCCTTTCTTTCTACATTTCCTCCCCTCTTTTTTCACACTTCTTCGCATAACTTTTCTGTTTCTCTTCGCTCTCATGTACTGTTCTTTTTAGGCTCTCCTTCCTCTGTGCGCTCACTTCATACTTTTTTCTGCTCTTTCTCATACTCATCGTATTTCCGCTCACTGCAATCCACTATCTTCCTTCAATCCTCTTTTCTCTTTTTGTTTTCTCTCTGTTCTTCGTTTATTAGTTCTATCTCCTCTTTTATCTACACTTCTCTCCTCTGTAGCCTCCTCTTGTCTTCTCTCTCTTCTTTTTCCAAACTTCTCTCTCACTCCTTCATCTCCTTCCGTTTTCTTCTCCTTCTTTCCTCTCTCATCGGCTCCTGCACCTCTCATATTCCTGTGTCCTTTGCCTCTCTTCACCCAGAAAAATAATTTATTTGAAGGGTAACCCGCAGATAAATTTTTATTTCTATCAAATAAACATTTATTCATTCAATAAACATTTATTTCATCCAAATAAATATTTATTTAAATTAAACATACATTTGATTGCGGGACGCCCGTCAAATATATATTTCTGGGTGTGTCATTCATCTGTTCATACGTGTTTTTTTTCTGCTTCCTCCTGTTCTCTTCCGCTTTCTTCCTCGCTCTCGCTGGTCAATCCCTCCGTGTCTCTGGACCTTTCTCTAGTTTCGCTGCTTTCTTGACCGTCGTTATTCTCCTCGTATATTCTTTCTGACGTCCTCTTATCTACTATCCTTGTCACCACCATCATCTTGTCTTTCATTCCTATCATCTCCTTTCTTATCCCCTTTCATACCGATGCCACTTCTCGTGTATGTGGAACTTTCTTCCGTATGCCTGTTCTCTTCACGTCACGCTTTTCCTTGTATCTTCTTTCTGCTGCCCTCTCTTTTGATAACATCCTCATCACCTTCATTTTTTTTTAATTTCCCTTATCTCCTTCCTTATTCACATCCCCCACCGCCTTCACCAAACCTCTTCCCCACTCGTTTTTTCCCTTCTACTTTTCTCACGGCTTTTCTTCGTATATACGGACTGCGCACTACTTCTGCCTATTCGCAAGTGCTCAATGACCACCTATCTTTCTCGATGCTGGCTTCCTCTCCATTACTCGACTTTCGGCCTCGCCTCAGGTCTCTCCATCCATTCGAGTTCTTTCTCGTCTACATCCATATCCCGGCATTCCTCTGCCTGGACCACCTCGGCTCTCCACGCGGGCCTTACCTCTCCGCCTCCACCGTCTCTCCGTTTCTTCACACGGAGAGAAAAATATAGTCATATCATCTAAAATAGTTTGGGAATAATCTCCAGACGGTATAGCAAACGCGGGACATATCGGAAATCTGAGAAATTTTCCTATGGTACACAGAGTTATCGAGATGGTGTAGAAACGACAGAAATAAGTCTCACTGGTTGGGGACACACACTGATATACATATGACTCGTTTTAGATAAAATTTGTGATATATTTTCTTACAATAATTACAACTTGTGATTTATTCCAAGAATACTCGATTCACCCAAACCATCTTTCTGTTAAGTATATTCGTTTCATATTTTTTATAAATTTTTTGGCCGCTTACGGTGTATTATTGGTGCTTGGACGGGGATCGAACCCGAACCCACTGCGTGTGAGCCCTGGCCCGAACCATTCGACCACTGCTCTCATCAATATTGACAAAAAATAAATACTCTTAATAAAAATCAGTTTAATTCATTTTTAAGCACTTCAAATACTATATATTGTGATCAAATTCCTTTGTTACAATACCTTTTCCTGATTTCAAGCGATTATCTGATTTTTATGAAAATGTTTCTCGGTCGTACGCGCGGGGAATCGACTCGTCTGGAGAGTTCGGTTCTGGACCGGGAGCGATCCGCGTATGGAGGTTGATCGAGGATTCCTCAGATCAATGGTCAATCTCACCGCAAGGTATCTCATCATCGGAATTTTTCGATGAGTGGTGCTACCTAGTCGTATTTCGTACGACTTGTATCGACGGTTTCGTCCCGCCGATACAATTCGTGCGAGATTGATGTAAAATAGAAGAAATGCAAGTTCGAATAGAATTTTGATTATTTTTCTGAAAAGGTTTTTACTTTTAACTAATTTTGAAAGAGTTCATGCACGTAGCGAGACGCTAACTGACACAGAGCTAACCGTGCTCACAGATACTAATTTTTGATCAGGGGGAGGGAGACTACGCGGTTTATTTCTGTCGCACGATTCGTATCTATGTGTACGTCCAATCGATACGACTCGTGTCAGAGTTTTATGTTTCTCGGCGTTACTACTCTAAATTCATTTGTTACAATTATCCAAAAGGTCTTTTGTTAATGAATTATTTTTCCTATTCACCTTTGCGAGTAGTTTTTATGATCTGGGCTTGCTCCGGAGAGCAATACCATACCCACAGGGGGGGTTTTCGTGCTAAGGAAAGGATGTGCACACGTATCGGATATACGACAAACTGACTGTCGAGGCGTTCGGTTCCCTTGCCTATTATACCTCGTTTACTTCTCGAACGTTCTCGTACGTTCGAGATTACGCGGGATGTTTAGACGTGTGTCATCCACTTCTGTGTTGTCGCGCACATCTGCTCGCACATTGATCATGATTTTCTCTTGACCGTGAGATCGCGTTACGAGTATCGCTCGCGAAAACTGGTGATAACCCTTTGTCCTAATGTATCGCCGTGCGATACGGTCGCGCCGGTACGGTCGCAATTCACGTAACGTTACAATATATAATAAATTAGATATTTTAGATCCGCCAAAATTGTAAACTGCATCTAATTATGAGTCTCCAAGGCCTTAAGGAGAGTTATGTCCACCTGGACGTTCGTCAGGCACAGGGTTGGGCATATTATTATCAAATAGTTAATTGGTATATTGGTATTTCTTAACCAACTAACAAAAGTAGAAAATTGTTGATGTTAACTGGAAACCAAATAATAAAACAAATGCCTGATACTGTTAATTACCAACCAAATATCAAACGCTAAAATTTGGTTTTGTTAGGTACATACTATGTAACATAATCGAAAATTTGGTATTGTTAATTCGCTAGCGAGTAACAAGAAATTGAATCTGGTATTGGTAGCCTAAATACCAAACATCAAAATCAAAAACTTGGTGTTGGTAGCTTCTTTGAACGGAAGTTCTAACGCAACGTAAATAGGGGAGATAGGGGCGAAATGGGTTCCTGGGGCGACATGCGCTATTGAAAAATGATGCCGACGCTAGGTGCAATGGGTAACCCCAAAATTATAACAACAAGAATGAAAACCGGGGAGGAAAAAGAATAAAAACGTATCGTGGACAATGAGGGAAGCAGAGAATTCGCATAATGCAGGAATAGAGCAAAATAGGGTAGGGGAAGGTGTGGCAAAGTGGCCCCCTTCATTATTTTTTCATAAATGCATTGTTTTCAAAAATTAATTATTTTATACATGACTACCGGTTTAATGAATATACATTTTCGACTGGTAGTGACGTCACTTACAAGATACGCGATTTGCAGTTTAGAGAATCACATTTTGTCGACTGGCAGTGACGTAATCTATGAGATATGCAATTTACGGTTTCGAGAATCTAATTCTTTCGACTGGCAGTGACGTTATCTGCAGAATAGTTTACTTCCGGTTTCGAGAATCAAATTTTATAAACCGGCAGTGACGTCATCTACAGGATACGTAACATCCAGTTTCGAAAATCAAATTCCTTCGACCGTCTGTAACGTCATCTACGGGACACACGATTTCCTGTTTCGAGAATCACATTTTTTCGACCGGAAGAAACGTCATCTACGGCATGCGTCACTTCCGGGTTCGATAATTTACGTTTTTCGACCGCTATTGCCGTCATCTGTAAGATACTCGATTTCCGGTTTCGAGAATCACATTTCTCGTCCGAAAGTAACGTCATCGACAGGTTACGTCATTTCCGGTTTCGAGAATTTACATTTTTCGACCGCTAGTACCGACATCTACGGGATACGATATTTCCGGTCTCGAGAATGAAATTCTTTCGACCGGCAGTGACGTCCTTTACAAGATAGGGGAAACCGGGGCAAAACGGGGTACATGTACCCCGTTTTGCCCAAATGGTTTTTTTTAAATATCCTTTCAAAACCAGTGCCAATACAATTTTGGTGTGAAAGACAATGGATCTATGCTTTCGGTATCGTTTTAGCAGGTTTTCTTGCTTAGCGTCCCCGTTTTGTCCCGGTCCACGGGAAAAACGGAGCAAAATGGGGACAAATACCCTGTTTTGCCCCAGATGGTGTTTTGTTTTTAACCTTTCAAAACCGGTGCCAATACAATTTTGGTGTGAAAAAAATGGATCTATGCTTTCGGTATCATTGTAGCAGGTTTTATTGCTTAGCGTCCCGGTTTTGCCCCGGGTTCCCCTATATAACTTCCGGTTTCGGGAATTTACGTTTTTCGACCGCTGGTGACGTCTTCTACGGGATACTCGATTTCCGGTCTCGAGAATCTAATTCCGTCGACCGGCAGTGATGTCGTCTACAGGATACATTACTTCCGGTTTGAAGAATCAAATTCCTTCGACCGGCAGTAACGTCATCTACGGGATATGTGACTTCCGGTTTCGAGAATTAACGTTTTTCGACCGTTAGTGACGTCGATTTCCGGTCTCGACAATAAAATTCTTTCAACCGGCAGTGACGTAATCTACAGGATACGTAACTTCCGGTTTCGAGAATAAAATTTTTTTGACCGGCAGTAATTTCATCTACAGGACACTGTGACTTCCGGTTTCGACAATCTACGTTTTTGATCGGCAGTGATGCAATCCAAGGAATACGTGACTTCCGGTTTCGAGAATCTAATTTTTCTTAATTTAATGAATAATTTTATCAATATAATAATTAATATTCTCAGGCATGGGACCATTAGACGACGAGACTGTTATCCAGCGAGCCTGACAGACCGCAAGTCTGTTATATGGGACAGTTTGGACATGCCTGTCTGTCTATCTGACTAACCTCTTTTTCTCTACACCGTTTTGTCCCCGCGATCTGAGGTTCCCGTATTTTGCCCCGCTTTAGGCTAAACTATGCGTGCGATCGTTTTCGATGATTTTGGGCTATCCGATTTTGCTCTGTATCGGTATCGTGATCGTCATTCCCATTTTGAGCCTGTCCTCCCTTGTGCCCCGGTCTCCCCAACTAAGAGCCGCCATGCTGTTCTTTCGGGGTTGATGAAACTCGGAGATCTACAGGAAATATAATTCGACTGCGATAGGACTGCAAGGTTTCAGCACTTTCGAAAAAAAATAGCATTGCAGTTTTTATTACCAACCGAGCCCGGGGCAGGTGGAAGGGAAGGTACGTCGCTTCGCCGCACTGACTCGGCGGCGACACTTGCGGGTGATACGTGCGCAGTGAAACACGCGCATCAATACATCAAAAAATATTCAACGTGCTCTCATTGAGTGTGTGAATTGTTTTATAATCCTTGGCGATCTTTTATTCAACTTGGAGTGTGCAGTATGTACGATAATGTTTATATATTTGCATGAATTTTAAATCATTTTCCGATTAAGTATCCGAAATATTATTTTAAGAATCAATGCTCACTTCACGTTCGATTCAAATAGCACTGAAATCTCAGTCATTTGCTTCTCGAAAGATTCAAACCACACGGAAGAAAAAATTGTTCAGTATTTTTAAATAACGATATCTTTGCTTCTCGATGGAATTGCACGGAAACTCGGTGTCACTATGTTCTACGGACAAATCCGCAAGATACGCTATTCCCAAACTATTTTTATTATTGTAGTCGATGAACAAAAATGTGGCGGATCTTTTTTCCTAAACCTCAATCGAACGGACTCGACGGATCTTCTCAACGTTGGAGACAATCGCAGGAGTCGGTCCGTAATGTCGAATTGGATGAGGTCGACGAAGAAGTGTCATCGGACGAATCGTTTCGACGTTATATAAAGAGGAAGCGGAAGAAGGAAAAAACTCAAGGCAATGATCGGCTTGACACCGAGGAAGTCTCGTTATCGGACGAATCGGTCGAAAGTTTGAGAAGCAGGAAGCGAAAGGAGCCAAAAATAGAGGAAAATGAAGACGTGATATTGCAAAGTATCGCACTTGACGACGGGGACGACTGTACGTTGGATAAAATAATCACAGGTATAATGTCTATGGAGTCCAACCTTTGAGTTATTTGAGTTTTTTCATGCCCCTATATAAATACACTGATAAAAAATACGGTTGAATCAACCGAAAATTTGGGCAGGGACGTGTAAATAAATATTTTGTTGGTATAACTAAAAGATTGGTTAGTTCAAAAATTTTTTGGGTGGCTTTCACCAAAATATTTTTGAAGCATTACAATATTTTGTTCGGCCGATTAAATATTTATTTGAACGTCCCTGCCCCTGTGTGTGTGTGTGTGTGATAGACTTGCATCGTTTAAAACGACTATAACTCGGAAACGGTTTGAGATAGCCAGTTCAAATTTCGTACACTAGTAGAGTGGTCACGTCTCTTCATCCAGTCCAATTTTTATAAAGATTGAAGCCAAATTGGACATTTTACGGGATTTTGATTTTTTTGAAAAATTACTAAAAATTGTCCAATTCCAGTAAACATGGAGGTATCGAACTCAAACTTGATACGGTAATGGATTAACACTGTACAATGTTTGGTATTAATTTTGGTGAAAATTGATCGAACCGTTTAGATTTTATGAGATTTTGAAATTTTTGAATTTTTCGAAAAATTTGTTTTTTTGTTCGCCGCGAGTTTATGCATCAAATGATGCCTTACGGGTAAAATAATGTGGACACTGAAAAAAAAATCCCATTGAATCAACAAAAATCATGCTTGATTCAATTAAACGTGACTATCACGGGCTGCCATTAGAATACGTACTTGCTTCAACTATCTCTGTCATAGTATACGTATTCTTGAAAACAACTTGTCCAAATATCATAACGTATTGATTCAATGACATATACTTTTCGGTCAATCAAGCACAATGTCGCTGCAAATGTGTATTTGATTGTTTCATCACACAAGGATTTAGAGACATTTACATGATCTCGTTGAAGTGTTCCAAACGAGGCTTTTTCGATCGCGCAACGCACCTAACCGAATGAGTATTCGTTTGAATCAAGTAATAATCAGATTCAAGAAAAAAAAATGCGATTTTAAAAAAGTAAATACTTTTACTTCTTATTGTTATATGCATTGTTAATTTGTCATTTTGACAGGTATACATCATCGCCAATATTATTTACTTATCATTAGAATACAATTTACAACTTAAAATTCTAAAGATCCTAGTGGGGCTCGAACCCCGAAACTAACGCTTTCTATCCTAACACCTTACCGCTACGCTATATCGCTCATTGATATTAAACTTTCTCATCGGATTTATAAGTTGCACCCTTGTTGTATTCACGTTAACAATATTACGATTTATTATTGAAGACATTAATTTCCTAATAGGGGATCGAACCAATGTGAATCATATTCAAAATCGAAGTTAATCAAATTTTACTGTCTTACAGGCCGAACTTTGGAAAAAATTCGTAAAAGCGTTCGGTATCTACAAGAATTACGAGAATGAGATTATTTTGTATGATAAACGATGCGTCCAAAATTTTTATAACTAACGTACAACATAACTATTTATCAATCTAATCGTAAAATGAACAGCAATCATTATTGATTCAATTAAACTTTCAATTGCACAGCATCACGAGCTATCACCAAAATATGCAGTCAATGTGATTACATCTGTCACAGATTATGTTTTGCTTACGTAAATGAATATCATTAGAAATTGAATTGATTTACATGGGCCATTGAAACGAGTCGTTTTCTGATTTGATTGATAATTAAATTGCTCTATTCAGGAACGACTTCATTAAAAAATTCAATAGCACAAGTATTGAAGTGACCAAACAAACACTTGATTTAAGGAAAGTTTTTTTTGAAGCAATAGTCAAAGTGATATTGGAAGCCGTATTGAAAGTCGGAAATGATACAAACACTGGATGTATTTGATCCAATAGCAGTTTTGTTTAAAATGATTTCAAATTTCCAATTACAGAATAAATATTTATCAAACTAATGTCGCATTGAAACAAATGT
Organism: Stenichneumon culpator; assembly: GCA_964017025.1. Lineage (NCBI taxonomy): Eukaryota > Metazoa > Arthropoda > Insecta > Hymenoptera > Ichneumonidae > Stenichneumon > Stenichneumon culpator. Next base: position 2,266,195 of record OZ024773.1, on the reverse strand, counting down.
TTGTGTACTCCAACAGACGACGTAGATGATCGTCTCAAAAACATTTTTCAATCACATGGTAGCATTGACTTCAATAACGCGGTTTTCAAAACAAAGCCGTATGTAATCATTTCAACGTTACTGATCATGATTCAATTAAATAAATTTCAACTACATCGGTGTTATTGGAACAACGATATTTTTTTTTCAGTGTAGGAACTATACTATCATTGGTTATTATTTTGATACAATAATCGTCGTCGGAATTATTAAATTGTGGTTCGATAGAGGAGGCGTTACTATAGTAGAAGCAGTGTAGGCTTTACATTGTGAGAAAAGTTCGAATACTCCGGAGCCTGATAGCTTTGCGTCGGAGGTTGGCGCTCGTTTTTACAATTAATCGTGATGTCGCTTACCCGTGGCAAAACGTACGCCCATTGATTTTTGTTTAATAATCTCCACCAAATGTAATGGCTCATCTGAATGACGAGCGCATCGCAATTACTTGGTATTTTCGTATTGGAAAACAGTAGCTCGGTTTCGCAGATCGTCTTTACGTGCGTGGCGTACAATGGTTTCACCATTTTACAAATGTACTGTGGTTCTGAGGATTCTTTGCAACTGTTTAGGGAGTCGAGGGTCGTGTACTGGGACTTAGTTTTTGACATCGCAAGGAATTTTGCAGAAGGTTGAATGAATAGGTAGGTGTTGTTTCGTTGGAGAACGGGTAACGGTATCGCTTGATACAGATTGTACAATGTTTCGGATACTGACGGAGTCCTGATTACAAAGATTAACTTGTTTACCATATAATACGCGTATAGAGTCATGAGGTTCAATAATTCATGAGCGCTAGTGTGATCAAGAAGATAAGGATAATGCAAGCCGGTTGGTAGGAATTGTACTGTTTTCTTAAGATCGTCAATGTATTGGATGGGAGTTATGACCCGCGGGTTTAACGCGTTCTGTTTTGCAAAAAGTACGCTGCTCGTTATAGTCGACAGTTCTCGATCTACTTCGTTCGTTAGTAGTGTTAAGAAAGCGAGATGGTTTTTTGCGTTTTCCTGAACTTCGATATGATCGAGTCTGAGACGCAGTTCTTTGTTGTAGCCGTCCAATGCCTTGAAATTTTCATTTAGAATAGTTTCGCTATGGCGGAGACTTGTGATAGTTTCGTTGAAGTTTGTAATCGTCGTCTGAACTATTTGAACTTGGGATTTGAGCAAGTTTGTTATCTCTTGTTCGTTAGTATTAATCTTGTCAATTGCTTCATTGTAATACTCTGCGTCGTTATTGTCCAAATTGCCTGTAATTGTCTTGAATACCGTACCGCCAGCATCCAACGTCTTTTTATTCGCCGGTGTCCGATTAAATCTTTCAAATCGCGTTCTCTTGTTTTCAGGTCTGGTACCATATGGCTAAGGATTTGCATAGGAACATCGTACAGTTTCAAATCTTTGTACATGGCTATATCAATGCAATATAGGCGGGTTTTAGCAAAACCTGTCTCGATTAAGTTAATTTTTCCATCGACATGATTTAAATCGTAGTACGTTACGAGGTTCCATGTTGCATCGTAGAATCGTAGTTCTTGAATGTTGTAGAATATTCCCGGTGAGTGTTTCAGCTTGACGTCTTTGTATAATTCGGCTTGAATAAGCGGGATCCTGCAATGAGTTTAATTATGAAATGGTATTGAGCTATCCCCTCGCGTTACTTTTCCTTCCTTTTTCCTTTTTCAGACGGTTCGTATGTACTACCACAAATCTTTTCTTTATTGGAATTGTGACGTTAACTGGTGAATTTACGGTAACGATCGTATAAGGGCCTGTATAGTTAGCTGTGAGTTTTTGCGAGTCTGTTATTTTTCCGATTTTTAACCACACTCTGCCTCCGACAGCGTACTCGGCCTGATTGACTCGTTTGCCGTAATGAATTTCATTTTTTGCTTTCTCATAGAGGAAGCTTTGTGATGGTGAAAAAAAATGTTTCCGAGATTTTAATGAAAACGTGTTCAGAATGTTCCGAAACATCGAAAAATCACATTTAGTAAAAATGTCCAGATGTGCGTGTGTGTGTGTGAATCAGACGCGAAAAATTCGAATGGCTATATCTCGGGAATGCCTCGACCGATCACGCTGAAATTTTGCACGCAGCTTGTGTAATTAATAGCCAATGTTTCTGCAAAATTTCATCCAAAAATTGTCAGTTGTTTTTTTTGTACGCCATTTGTAATTTTTTCGAAAATGTCTGTACGCACTGTAGCGCTCGCATTTTTTTAGCTATTGGGCTAAAAACGCGTACACAGATGGAATATGATCACCCGATGATCCCATTAAAATTTCAAGAAAATCGATCGTACCGTTTTAATTTTATGTCATTTTGAATTTTTTGAATTTCATGATTTTTTTTTTTGTTCGAGACACATTTTTCCGTATTAAATATTTATCTACGAATAAAAAAGTGTCAGATTCATGATCAGCATGAAAAAATACATAGAATACAATCCCGAAGTGACGACTAACGAAAAAGTTTATCGGGCATTTATATAGCCAAAATTACAAAAATGGGTGATTTTGCGAATTTTCAAACAGTGATTTCTTTGTTTCCCGATCAATACTCTATGATACCCTATGTATTTTTTCGCCTCGAGTACAGATTCGACAGCCGTTTTGACCAAAAGCGCAAGGTTGGTGTATTTTTTCGCACGAATCCTGAGTCGGCCAGCAGTTTTGCTTAAAAGTTAAATACGACGTTAATATTGAAAAAGCTGAAAATTGAAATTTTCATATCGCTTCCTCATAAACGTTGAAAGTTGAACGTTGAAAGCTGCAAGTTGAATTTTTTATATCACTTTCTCATAATGGCCCTTTATTCGGAAAGCTTCCTCTATGAGGAAGCCAAAAATATAGTAAATGCTTTCTCATAGAAGGAGCTTTGCGAATAAAGGGCCATTATGAGAAAGTGATATAAAAATTTCAACTTTCAGAATTCAACGTTCAACTTTCAACGTTTATGAGGAAGCGATATGAAAATTTCAATTTTCAGCTTTTTTCTTTAGCTTTAATGAGGTGATCGTGGGCTATCTCGCTGGTCTTTTGAAATTTGAGCTTCATATCATCTACTAAATTCTCGTACGTATATCTGAACTCCGGACTTTTCTTGAGCGCTGTTGGAATTTCGGGTTTTTCCCCAAATACAAGTTCGTATGGCGTGAATTGTGTCGATGTGTGTACAGTAGTGTTGTAGGAGTACATGGCTGTAGGGAGCCATTCGTCCCAGTCTGTCTGGTCAGGTTTGACAAAATGTTTAAGATAGTCTGCCAAAGTAGCGTGAATTCTTTCTAGGGTACAGTTCGTTTGCGGATGGTAGGCAGTCGTTTGGATTTGTTTGATTCGAAAGAGCTTTGCAATTTCCTTGAGGAGGTTCGATGTGAAATCGCGGCCTTGATCGGTCAGGATCGATTCGGGCATTCGGTATTTGCAGATAAACTCTTTTTGAAACGTTTTAGCGATTCTAGCTGCTTCGTGGTTTGGAATCGGGCACGCTTGGGAAAATTTGGTCCGATCGTCTTGGATCGTGATAATCCATTTATTTCCGTTTTCTGATACCGGCAACGGTCCGACTATGTGTAGTGCGATTCGCTCAAACGCCTTAGTGGACGTAGTCGTGATTTGCATCGGTGCGCGATTTTTCTTCCTGACGAGTTTGTTTGCTTGACACGATTCGCATTGATATATGAATTCAGCGATATCCCTTTTCATTGTACCCCATTTGTAAAATGCTTTTATTCGTTTATATGTTCGATGGAGTCCAGAGTGACCGGCGGTAGGAGAACCGTGATATTCGCGAAGGATTTCAGGTACCTGTTCGGCCGAAGGCTCGTGGAGTGTATCAACGAAAACATTCACTATGCTTGTACCTTTGAATATGTACCTAAGCATGGAACGGATCTTCTCCCATCTGACGCGTTCGTAACCCGTTCCGATTCTCGGGAAACTAATCCATTGAATTTTGTACTTCTCGAGCAGGGTCTTAAGAGTGGATAGGGCTACAAACGCGTCCTCGTAGCTAGCTCCATCTCAGTAGTTTACTTTCGTCACGAGGTAAAAGATGTACTTGTTTCCTGGCGTTTTTATGCTTACGATCTCGTGTAGGTCAGGATTTTGCTCGTTCAATTTTTCCGCGTGATCGAATCTATTGTTAAATTCGAATAAGTGGTTTCCATTTTCCTCTAAATCTTTTGAGATACAAACGACGTAATGATCATTAGACGAGAAGATAAAATCATCATGCTCTTTGATTTTATCATAGCTGATTACAGTTGTGGAGAGTTTGCCGAGAAAGTCTGAATACGATTTTGCGGATTTTGACTTAACAATGTTTATAAAAGCAGCGGTTTGATTTCCTTGGTCTTCGTTGGTTTTAATTTCTCGATTGATCCGACTCAAGCCGTCTGCATGAGAATTTATTCTTCCCGGTTTATACTCGATTTCGTATTGGTATTCTTCCAATTTCAATCTCCAACGAACGAGTTGCGATCCTAGTTCCTTGAGACTGGAAAGCCATGTGAGCGGACGGTGATCCGTAATGATTTTAAATTCCCGGCCAAAGAGGTAGGAGCGATAATACTTTGTTGCCCATACGATTGCTAAAAGCTCTCTTTCGATCGTTGAATAGTTTACTTGGGTCTTGTTCAGTGTTCGACTGCCGTAAGCTATTGGGGAGAATTGGTAGGTCCTGTTTTCCATTTATCTGGGATTGATTCTTCGGTAAGCCTTGATTTTAGGGTTTCGAACGATTGCTGTTGACTACTCGTCCATGTGAAGGCGGCTTCCTTTTTTAATAGCGCGGTCAGTGGTTTTGAAATTTTGCTGAAATTTTCTATTAATCGTCGATAATAGCTCGCGAGTCCGAGAAACGATCTGATATATCTTTGGGTGTTTTGGAGATCGGATAGTTTTTGAGTGCGGCGATTTTTAAAGGGTCAGGCTCTACTCCCTTTTCCGAAATCTGGTGGCCTAAGAACATAACTTCTTTACGAAGAAATTCACATTTATCGAGCTAGATTTTGAGGTTATTTTCCCAATGCCTTTGAAAGATCTCGCGCAGTTTCTTATTGTGGGTCGTTAACGAGTCGGCATAGATGAAAATGTCATCAAGGTATACGAGGCATCGGATTTCTTGAATTCCTGCGAGGACCGAGTTCATAAGCCTTTGGAACGTGGCTGGCGCATTTTTTAATCCGAATAGCACACCGTTATATTTATAGTGGCCTGTTGGAGTTGAAAAACCTGTTTTCTCAGCGTCCCTTGTGTGCATCTGGATTTGATGAAATCCTGATGCGAGGTCCAACGTCGTAAGATATTTAGAATTGCCTAATTAATCGAGGATATCGGCGATGTTTGGTAAAGGATAGGCGTCTCCTACCGTCACGTCGTTCTACTTCCGGTAATGGATGACTTCGCGCCACTTGACCTTTCCTGAAGCATCGCGCAATTTTTCGGTACACCCAGAGAGGCGCGATCAACGGTGTTCTCGATGGTTTAATTATTTCATCCCTGAGAATTTGTCGATTTATCGATTTACTTCGTCTTTGTGGCATTCGGGATACTGGTAAGTCTTCGCGTTTGTCGGTGTATCTGTCGTCGTCTCGATTTCCCGAGTAGACAAATTTTCCGGCTGCCATATGTTTCATCAGGGCCACATCAGGCATGAATCCGGCGGCCTATGCAGGCTTGCCGGATTATTACCTGATATGCACCAGTTCTGGTACCAATAAGGCAAGCGTCAACAGATTTTCCGGATTTACTCCTGAACTGGGCCATTGCCGGTTGCAGTAAAAGACACCAGATGTGTTATCTTAGATATCGCCGGATCCGGCCCTGATATGAAATTCATTCGATTTGCCGGATCGCTAAAACTTGTATGTTTCAGTTCAGGGCCAAGTCAGGAAAGGATCAGGCATTTATAATTGTCATACAACATTTTTTGAACGTTTTTATTTGCTACCTTGAACAGGTCAGAGCCGTATAGCGAGTAGAAATGCAATCAGACTACCATACCAGGCAACATTGGCGACATCAAACAGGCGCTCAATAGTACAAAAGGCAATTTTTTTTATAAATGTTGCTATATAATTGTTTATTAAGCACTTTCTAATGTGCGATGCATAGACAAATCTCTAGTGTCTTCAACTCATAAAACATTCTTACTGTCGCAAAACGAAATGTAGAATCGCACATTTTTAACTGGCTTCTCTGATGTAAAAGTCTACAAAATATATTAACAAAATCATTTCTTACACACGATCTACAAGAAAGATATAGCATACAAATCCAACAACGAGAATAAGACACAAATGAACACATACATAAGAAACCGTTCATTCATTGACCTAACTTCTCAACATATTTTAATACAAATTTTCGACAAAATAATTGACTGTTAGAAATAGCTACGTAATTGATTCAAACAAGTACAATACCTCACAAACATAAAAACAGATATAACAATTGTATGGTATGCCATTGAATCATGATCCACAGCATTTCTAGCTTACGTCATATACAAGTACCGAAATTTTAATCACAACTCCTAAATAGCCGAGTGGGTTGGTTCCCGATTAGAAATTTACATGACCGGGGTTCAAGCCTCAAATTGAGTAACAACTTACTATTGTTTTTCCGCGATAAAAATATGAGGATTAGTAAGATATAATCAAATATAATGAAATAAAGTGTTTGAACCCTCCCCCCCCCCTGAATTAGTGTAAGTGTAATATTTTTGAAAATTTTGTTGTCAAAAAGAGGAATGGTGCGTGATCCGGGCCATGTCAGGCCCATATTCGGGCCTGAACTTGGACCGGATCCTGATGCTGGATCAGGTCCGGATTTGCGTGCGCGTAATGGTTAAATCTGGATTTAATGGATTGGATTTCTGCTCGGGTTGATGTGTAACCGTATTCGTGTGCGTTAGTCAGTCTCCTTCCAAATACGCAATATGATTAAATTCGATGCAAAGATCTAAAATGCTATTTTTTTCTTCGTCGTTCCAATCATCCAGTCTAAGGTTTTCTTTTAATTTCTCGATTCTTCCTGCCCTTGAATCTACCAGTGCCGGATCTACAGATGGGGATGATTCGACTTCGAAATGCAGGATTCGCAGCATTTCGGTTTCTACTTCCTCAATCTTGACGACCGGTCGCGGAATGATTATGTCATCGTCAGTTGTATTGATTGCTGACGTTATGACGTTTGAATTCGCGTCGATTCCAACGATACTTTGGCAAAGATGCAACCCTGTCTGAATTTCTTTAGCGTCAATAATTCCTTGTTTAACACTGGCCGAATTTGCAACCAGCACGTGAATCAGCGTTTCGGAGTGCGCGAGGATTCTAACAACGTTTGCATTCTCTTCGATGCAAGCAGTTTCCTCTGCTGTTTCCTGTCCGTCGTCGTAAGTGTCAGTCTCGTTCTTGTTGTTCGTACGGTTTTGTACTGGATGCTTCTTTTCCTTTAATAGTTTTTCTACATAAATAAATGGGATATAACCGCGTGGAAATCTCAAAACTTCCGCCTGATTATGCACACTTAGCTTAAGCCCGACCTGGACGTCGTTGCCGAGGATCCCGGGACAGTCAAGTGGGAAGTCGTCTCTGACCACGAGTATCACTATTTGGTACGAATAACTACCGACGTCGATGGTTGTTACGCAGTACCCGAGCGAGTAAAAAGGTTCCGGAGTGTAACGGCCCGCGCTTCTAGAAAGAAACCGAGCCGTCACAGGGGTAAATGCAGCACCTAGAGGGGAAAAGAAAAAAATATATATATAGTTTACAAAAAAAAAAGGAGAAAATTAGTAACACCGCAAAGCTACGTACCTTAAGTAATCGCCCAGGAGAGAACATGGTCCACCTGAAAATTTTAAGAAAAATAATGTAATAGAAGGTAGCATCCGAACCTGCTTACCTCGGTCAAACTCCGGGGGACGGCAACACCTGAAAAAAAAAAATTAGTAGGGACGGGATGGGTTTACCTGAAGGTAATAGACAGATATACTTACCAGAAAGTCGATCCAATGGTGACAAATGTCATTATCACTTGAATAAAAACCAAATAGCCTAGTTCTTAGATATAAGGGAATATTAACATTAAAAGAATAAATTAAAACATAAAAAAGAAAGGAAAAAAAAAGAAAAACTTTATTGCCTTGAATGGTCAAATAGAAGTATTGTTTTGATAAAAATATTAATTATAATCCCGAGCGATATCGGAATAGCAGACTTGATCATAAATTGTTGTTAACAGAGTTTATGACAAATCTTCTACGATAATGGTCGTAGAAGGTTCCAGTTTTGTGAAACGAATTAATTTAAGAAAATAAAAATAGTAGGAAGACTAAATTTTTGTTAATATGTTTTATTACAGAGTTCCTACGTTAATGACCATAGAAGGCCCAAATTTTGTGGAACGAGTTAATTTAGGAAAAGAAAAAAAACAGAGATGGTAATTTGTTGCTAAAATTGTTATTAACCAAGTTTCATTATTTATAACAATTTGTAAGAAAAGTCGACAAAAACACTGCGAGCTGACTAATTGGAACGCGTGGTAAAAATCTGGTAAAAAAGAAGGCGTTATTTAAACAAATAAAGATGCGAGGAGGGGGATTCCCGGCCTCGCTATATATTGCGGACCGTACTTCGGTAGAGCATCACTCGCTTGCAGCGTACAGCCGCGCACATTCGTATGGCGCGACGCAGCGGTACTCAACCGAAACCAAAGCACGCGTAGCATCTCTGACATCTGCGTCGGTTACCGGGAGTAGTAAGGCAGTCGATCCGTATTGTACCACGAGAGCATACTAAGAAAATTATTCAGAAATATTAATATTTCACAATAATAACCAAATTACATTTAACATAGCAACGCTAAGGTGAATGTGTTCAACGTTGTATGTCAACGGAAATTGTTCTATAATACAAAAAAGTGTGTGTAATCAATTAAATAAATATCATAAAAAAATCAACTAATCTTGGTGTTTGGAAGATTAAAACACCTGGCGACCGGAGCGTTCAATGCCTAAGGCACACGGGAACATTATTCATCAAAGAAGAACCTGCAGCGTAATTGAGATCTGCGACGCCCTGTTCACCAGGGACAGGTGTTTGGGAAAGCATCCCTCGTCTAGGACTCACCTCTACCACTCACGCCTGGGGTAGGAGGCGGCCACCGCAGAGGTGTCCGGTTACATAATTGGCGACCGTGACAGGACTCACGGCACTCGTGAGAAATAAATAGTGCGAAGAAAAGTGAATTTTATTCCGAAAAGCTTCAAGTAATAAAAAAAAAATTACGTTTAAATGAAAAACAATCAAGAGCAATGCCAGAGATTGCACGCACACCGCCAAGGAGTGGCGAACAACTACCCGCTCAAGGGGAGCGTAATGAAGATCCATTAGCAGTAATCGAACGAGTAAATGTAATGATAAATAACAACGATCAAATACCCCCTTTACAAGGAGGAGAACAAGCAGCAGCAGGCCAACAGCAACTAGCAGCAGGATTACCCGATCCAGGTGTAGGCCAAGTCAACCCGATTTCACCGATGTTCGATCTTCAAGCTGTAATTAATCAAACCATCACGGCAGTAATGGGCATGTGGCCAGTCAATAACAACCCAAACTGGGGACAGCAGCCGTCACCATTCTGGCCATTTCCGGGAAATCAACCCCAGCAGCAGCCTTTCCAGTACTCGCTGCAACAGCAGCAGCCTTATTAGCAACAGCAGCAACAACTCCAATACCCGCAGCAACAACAGCAGCAGCACCATCAGTTTCAACAACGACAGAATACCGCCCCGCGATCTTTCGCTCATCATCCGATGGATTGCACCTATAGGGTAAGTGATAATGACATAAGACCATTGGATCGTCGCGAGAACAATATGCGAGTTGATGGCGGGGATAGGCCAGGGAAAAACCAAAAGAAAATCGTTAGAGAGTCATTAAAATTGACGAAACCCACATTTGACGGAAAACTCAGGTTTGCCAACCCCCGGAAGATCGTATTGACATACGAGGAAATTATCGAATTGGAAGAATTAACACCAATAGAGGCTAGACTGGGTTTCTTGGGTTGTCTAAAGGGGGAGGCCGCGAGATGGGGAAATCTGTCGAGCGCAAAGACGTATGAACAGCTAGTAGAGTCTTTTTGCGGAAATACTGGTCGCACCGAGTACAACAGGAGGTAATGACTTACATTGTGACAGGAAAGTTTGATAAAAAAATCGACGTGTCAATGGAAACATATTGTTTAACATGGGCCATCTATGCAAACTATTTTGATGTTGACATGGGTGAGGAATGGTTCATAAAAAACATTCGAAGACATTTTCCTCAGAGAGTAGCCGATCGAATTGATGCACGCGATGCGCAATCGATCGATGAGGTAATCGAAATTTTGGGGGAGCTCGACGGCGCTAGCCAGGCGTTTACAAAAATAAACGATAGAGATAACTATGATAATCGTGATAACCGGGATAACCGGTTCAAGAACTTCAAAAAAGAACCCGAATCAAAAAATAATGTAAAAGAGGAAAACAAAGGTGACCGAGAAAAATATGACGGGAAGAATGGGAAAAACGAAACACCAAGCAACAACGAAAAAAAGAATCCGAAATTCCGACAGATCACTCACAAACCAGACCCTGAGCAACACGAACCGGAACCCAATGACACAGGGGACGAGAATGAAGAGGAGAGCTTACCCGATACGGTATCGGTAGCATCATGCGAGAAGGAATCCGGAGAGGAATACGATCCGGAATATGATGAAGAGGATGAATCCTTAAATGATTTTCCATGGGAAAAAAAAACGGCAATTCAGGAACAACAGACGACGCAAAAAAGGGAGCAAATTCCACGGACGAAGAAACCCGCGGGAATAACGAGGATAAAGAGGACGAGAGCAGGATAGCGGGGAATCCAGCTCAATCGCAATCGTAAATACGAGACAAGGGGAGTCTCCAGCGAGCTCGCAGATCATATACGGAAATTTTGGTCGATCACCACTCGTCAGATTGAACATTGGGAAAAAGGAGTACACGGCTTTGATTGATACGGGAGCCGAGGTATCGGCAATATCACTTGCGGCCTACCTAGCAATTATCACGTCTCAGGTTAAGTTACAGGAAATACCCATGCTAAGTACTCAAATAAGAGGGGCCTTCGGGGAACGCAGCCAAAGCGTAAGAATGCAGATTCTATTAGAATTTACCATACACGAAAAAGAGTATAATTGCGCATGTTTAGTGATTGATAACTTGACAACACCATTTATACTGGGCTTTGATTTTTTAACCAAGTACCGATGCGTAATGGACATGGCGGAAGGGAAAATATACCTTAAAAATCCAGATACGTGCATCAGGCTAAAACCGGGAACGACGCGAACAAGGTGCAAAACTCAGGCGGTCGAGGAATTTCTGGAACGAAAGATCTTGCAAATCGTATCAGACGAAGAGACGAGACAGGCGGAGATAACGAAGATTACCAACGAGTTTCCTGAGGTACTTGGGAAAGAATTGGGACTTATCAGAGGCTACCGACATAAAATCGAAATGCGGGATGAAGCACCATATAAATCCCCGATGTATCCGATTCCCGAGAAATATCTCGCTGAGGCGAGTGAAATTATAAGGAAAATGGAGGAGGACGGGATCATTACAAATGCGGCTACGGAATACATCAATCCGTTGGTCGTGGTTAAAAAACCGAACGGTAGGCTGCGAGTGTGCCTCGACGCAAGGGCACTAAATTCTCGTATGAAGGAGGATCATGCACAAACGCCAACGATCGACGAGGTGTTGTCAAGGATCGGCGAAGCTACTGTATTTTCAGCATTAGATTTGAACAACGCGTTCCATCACGTTTTACTCGGAAAAAACAGCCGAAAATATACTGGTTTTCGTTTCTTGTCACAGACGTATGTTTTTAACCGGCTACCGTTCGGACTGAAGACCTCAGGTGCCTCGTTTACCCGAGTTCTGGATTCGATACTTCGCAGGGAAACAGAAACATTTACAATTATCTATCTAGACGATATACTGATAATGTCACACTCTTTTGAGGAGCACTACAACCATTTGCGACTGGTACTGGCAGCGTTGCAAGAAGGTGGATGCGGGTTAAACCTCGACAAATGTGTTATAGCAGTACAAGAAATAAAATTCCTCGGACACAAATTTGCATATGAAAAAGTTAAAATGACAGAGGAAACGGTCGAAAACATCAAACAGTTTCCGGTTCCTCGGAAACGCAGGGATGTACAAGCGTTTCTCGGGCTGGTGAACTGGGATCGCCGATTCATCGAAAAGTTGGCCGAGTTCACGCGACCATTGGAGCAGTTGTTAACCAAAGATGTAAAGTTCAAATGGACGGAAGAACACCAAGAGGTGTTCGAAAAAATTAAAGGGAAGTTTATCAGCGCGGAAGCATTGACAATAATGCGGGAAAATCGCCATTTCGGACTACAGACAGACGCATCTAAGATAGGTTTAGGAGCTCGATTGTACCAATACGACAGCGAGGGAGAGTATTCGATTGCATATACGAGTCGGGCGTTGCGAAGCGCCGAAACCCGATATAACACCACCGAGCAGGAATGTTTAGCGGTGGTATGGGCTTTGAACAAGTGGCGAGTTCTGTTATTGGGACGGAGGATAACGGTGAAGACCGATCACAAGGCACTCACCTTCGCGCAATCATGCTTAGCGGTAAGCGACAGAGTTACACGCTGGCTATTGTTTATTGCGGAATTTAACGTAGAATGGGTGCACGTGACCGGAAAAGAAAACGTGATAGCCGATATATTATCACGTAACCCTATCGATAAAGAGGGCAACAGCACGGAATATACATCAATTCGACTTCTTGTCGATCCGAAGGAAGGTTTGTCATGGCAAGGTTGGAAAAAGAAAATTCAGGAAGCACAAAAAACAGACAGAAACATTCAAGAGTTCAAAGATAAATTCGAAGAATACGACGAGCTGAAATGGGTAAACGTACGAGAGGAAATGAAGATATACGTCCCATTGAACATTGCCGAAGATTTTATAGAGCACGTGCACAAATTTTTGGCTCATTTCGGAACAGAAAAAGTGACAAAATGGATAAACGAAGTCTTTTACATACAAAATCTAAGTCGAATGGTCAAAGAAATCGTGGCGTCATGTGACGTTTGCTAGAAGACAAAAATCTGCCCGCGCAGCTTAAGGGGAGAACTTTACTACGATCTGCCAGATAGTCCAGGCCAGCAGGTGTCTATTGACATTTTCGGAGAACTGCCACGTGGAAAATTGGGTGTAAGATACATATTAGTGATTATGGACAAATTTTCTAAGTTCACGAAGTTGTACCCAATCCGAAAACAAACGAGTGAGGTAGTAGCGCGAATCCTGCAAGAAAAGTATTGTCAGGAATACGGGACACCAAAAGTAATACTGACCGACCGTGGGGCACAATTTACCGGAGAATTATGGAAAGAAACAGCGGAAGAACTGGGTATACGAGTCACTTGGACTACCCCGTATAATCCGCAATCTAACCCGGTGGAAAGAGTAATGAGGGGGCTGGGTCGAATGATAAGGGTGTACGCAAACGAGAAACATAATCGTTGGGAAGCTGTGTTACCGAGAATCGAAAAAACGATAAATAACACTCACCACTCGAGCACTGGTTTTAAACGATGTGAATTTCTAGAAAGAGAGAACGAACAGTTCGCGATGCCGCCATGGATACGGAGCCGAAAAAGTGAAAAAATTCAAAAGATCTTTTCAAAGGAAACCGAGGGGGGCGATCGTGTTACAAAACTACGTGAGGAAAGAATCCACATGGCACGGGATAATTTAAGGCAAGCCGCGGAAAAGCGATATCGGCAGCTAGAGAAAACTGAAAAAGGAGTAATTTACAAGATAGCCGACACAGTATTGGTCAAAGTGCACAAACTATCGAATAAGGGAAAAAACAAGCAAAGAAATTGTTTTTGTTATTCGATGGACCATACGTAATAATCCGGGAGATCGTAGAAAACGCCTATCAAATATCGACGTTAGACGGAGATATTGTCGGGTCAGTTAACCGGCGTCAGTTACGGCCGTATCGCGAACGCAGCTCTAGCGACCGCAGCGCCGAGCCGAGCGGCAGAGATTAGGTTGGCATGACTGACAATCCGGCGTCCCGCTCATTTACCGCCGAGACGCCGAGTCGAGAGTAAAAAAAAAAACAACAACACAGTAGAGAAAAGTGATTTAAAATTGTAAAAAAAAGTGTGTAAAATGAAGAACGCAGAGGCAATCATTTGGAGGCTGCGAGCGATTCGCAGCAAGCGGATGTGTTTGCGCCAGCGGGACCAAGAACTAGAACACGAAGAGGGAAAAATTGTGGACGCCGTGCTCGAGAAAATGGAGGCCGACCAAAAGATCGACGCCGAGCTAGGCGAGCTATTTTTCGAGCCAGACGAGTCGGTATTAGCATGGATAAACCGTCTTGAGGTTCCAGGTAACCTATAAAAAAAATAATAATAAATCAATGGAGTAAAGAAAAAAAGGGATATATATATATATATATATATATACTAGGGGGGCTCGGGGCTCGCGCGCTTCGCGCGCTCGCAACCCTTTCTGGACGTAAACCCTTATTATTCTAAATACTTTAAAAGACGTGTGCCCTTATAATAATAGCGTTACTATAATACCCCTTTATAGAATTATTATACCAAACCCTCATAGCTACCACCCATCCGGTTGCTATGGCAACCATCCCTTCGGTTGCTATGGCGACCACCCCTCCTGTTGCTATGGCGACCACCCCCTGTGGTTGCTATGGCGACCCCCTCCGGTTGCTGTGGCGACCACCCCTCCGGTTTCTATGGCGACCACTCCTCCGGTTGCTATGGCGACCACTCCTCCGGTTGCTATGGCGACCACTCCTCCGGTTGCTATGGTAACCACCCTCCGGTTGCTATGGCAACCACCCCCGGTTGCTATGGCAACCACCCCCGGTTGCTATGGCAACATACCCCGGTTGCTATGGCAACAACCCCCGGTTGCTATGGCAACAACCCCCGGTTGCTATGGCAACATCCCCCGGTTGCTATGGCAACAACCCCCGGTTGCTATGGCAACATCCCTCGGTTGCTATGGTGACCACCCCTCTTGTTGCTATGGCGACCACCCCCTGCGGTTGCTATGGCACCGCAGGGGGTTACCCCCCCCCCCCCCTCGATTCTTGACACGGCGGCGACGGCGGCGGCGGCGGCGGCGGCGACAGCGGCGAAATCTTTTTATATTATAGAGAGATATATATATATATATATATATATATATATATATATATAGCAGGTTGTTGTGGCTCGCGCGCTTCGCGCGCTCGCTGTTACAATGCATAAAAGACGGGTGCCCTTATAATAATAGCGTTATTATAATAATCCTATTGTTATAAGGTTTATCATTTCCACACCACTATGCAGTAGATAAATCGGCGCGTTTTTTTTTTTTTTGTTTGATTCTTCCGACTTTTGATTTAAATTTAAATTCTAGTTACAATTATTTAATAACAGTAACTCGACTTTTGATTACAATCAAATGTCTGACTAATCAAACGCAAGTTGTATCCCCTGTAGGCCTAATCAACTTGATAATCAATAATTTCTCTATAATGTCATCGACAATAGAGAAATTATTATAAAAGTGAAATTAGTTTTAAAAATTTAAATCACTTATTAAAAAAAAAAACAAAAAAATTATACATGTAAAGTAAATGGTTAAGATACCGACGCAAAGCAGCCAGATAAATGATCACCGGCGCACAGCAACCAGGTACTATTCGAATCACTGGCGCACAGCTGCCAAGTGATCAACCATTGTTTTAATTAAAAATTTCTTTCCACACAACATTGTTAATTACATCAGAGTCTTCGGAGTCATTTTGTATAAATAATTGATCCGGATTTTTACATCTCGATAACGCTACATATAATTGACCATGAGAAAATAAAGGTCTGTGAAAATATATACCGACGTGTTCAAGGCTTTGACCTTGAGATTTGTTGATAGTTATAGCAAATGCTAAAACAATAGGAAATTGTCTACGATATAAAATAAATGGCAATGATGAAAACTCTCCGGTATCCGAAATTATTCTTGGAATAAAAACACATTTACCAGTTTGCGTACCAGTGATTATTTCTACTTTAATGTTATATTTAAACAACCCGATAATTTTCATCCTTGTCCCAATACATAATCCATCGTTTACACTTAAATTTCTAATAAGCATCACGATTGCATTAACTTTCAATGTTAATTTATGAATCGGAAATCCCGGAAATCTCAAAGAATTTAAATATTCAATTGGATAATCTAAGTCAGCATCATTGTCGGCTTGGTCAACACTTTTATGTTTTGCATAATCAATACTGTAATATACCGTTTCTTTATTATTTATTTTTCCCAATATTTTATCATTTAATTTATAAACATCATCATTGTGGCAAGATAAAATAACACGATTTGATAAATCATCATTTGCATTGATTATCGAACCATATATTGTTGCACAAATATCTTCAGTTTTCCAATTTTGTGGAACTTCTAATGTCTTTATACTACCATTGCCAATCTTTAACAAAAACGCCGAAAAACGCCGATCACGCGCACGCATATTTTTACTTAATTTCATAATTTTAAATTGGCGCCACGTGCTCGAAAATTTAACCGTTTCATTGATAATATTAAATTTTGTACCATTTTTCACAACGGGAAGTATTTGCCGAAAATCGCCACCCAAGATCATTAATTTTCCTGCAAATGGTAAATTGTCGATATTACAACAATCACGAAGAGTTTTATCAACAATTTCTAACGCCTTTCTCGGTATCATAGATGCTTCGTCCCAAATAATAACATCACATTCTCTCAATTTTTTTTATCGGATGCTAATTTAAAAAATGAAGTTTCTACACCCGTTAAATCCAACGGTAATTTAAAAGTTTTATGACTTGTCATTCCTCTTGGTAACAAAATGGATGCAATTCCCGTCCATGCCATTGACAACACTTTCTTTCCCATTCCCAAAAAGTAATGAATCAAGGTTTTATAAAGAAAAGTTTTCCCTGTGCCCCCAGGACCATCAATATAAATCATTTTCCTGTTACACTCTTTAGTTATATAATTAAAAATAGATTTTTGATCGATATTCAATTGCGTAATAAATTTATTGGCGATAATTTCATGAGACATCCTTTCTTCTTCATCATTTTCAAAAGTTATTTTTGTTAAAAAACTTACATCGGGTTCTGGAAGACCAAAATCTGAGCATCTCATATTCTCCATCTTAAAAATTTCATTAATTTCATGCAAGGCCCTATTTTCATTATCATCGACAAAACCTTCACAAATTTTTTTTTTTAATTTACTCCAAATTTTATATGATAATACCAAATTATCAGAAATAACAAACCATGCCAAAAATTTACGCAATTCTACAGGCATCATAATGGCGCACGCTTCATCAAAAATATTAAAAATCTCTCTATCACTTTCAATCAATCCCATCGCTATGGCCGCTTCTTTAAAAGTATCATAACATACTCCTTCATAAGTTTTTAAATCCTTAAAACATGTTGCTCCTTTCACACGATGTAATATCAATTTTAAATGAAAACGTTCAACGTCCTTCGGACTAACACTCACAACACGGCCAATTGCTTTTGAAAATACACGACGTTTTACCCATAATTTTTTCATCGGATCGAATAAATAATATCTTGGGATGTCATTATAAAAAAATTTCCTGGCACTCTCATTCTTCTTATTTAATTTAAACCACGCAGTTAAAGTAGTCTCATTTTTAATTAAAGCATTTTTCTCTTTCGTCTCTTCAAAAATAATTCTTTGTTGATTTTCCATATGAACTGCTAAACGAACAATTGGATGAGATTTATCTGATAATGGCAGTTGTTCTATACGCCAAGCAGCCTCCATAGGGCTAACATAACGGCTGTCGATATAATCGGAAATCTCATCATACGTTTCTCTCTCAACATTTTGCTTATTTTTTTTAATTTTCATATACGCGCGATCATGTCCTTTGTGCAAGTATTTATAAATATATTTAATACTCATTATAGAAGCACAATATTCGACATTTACATGACATTTATACTTCTTGAGAATTTCTGGGTTATACGCAACTACCATCGAATTATCTACAGGTACGAAATATCCATCGATTTTTCTATTATAAACGTGTCCGATGTTACGGTTATCTCTGCGCCTATATTTTGGAAACCATTTTTCTCAAATTCAGTAAAATCTTGAAATTGTTTAGGAAATTTTTTAACACATATATCTTTTTCATTATCAACACATGGAGAATTACTTGTATGAGGACCATGTAACATATGTCTGATTACTAATTCTTGCAATTCTAAATCATCAGAAGGAATTTCTGCGTTTATATGTCTATCAATGGCTTCCGGAGTTGTCAATTTATTTTTATAATCCAACACAAATAACAAATGTGCATGAGGCAACCCTCGTTTTTGAAACTCGTTTGTGTAAACATACGCTAAGATATTACCGAACAATTGTCCACTTAATACGTCAGCCAAAAGAGCACGTAATTTTGAATAAAATAAACGCACGGTAATATTTGGAATGTCACACGTCGTCCCAATTGGAAATTTTTTTATCACTCTTTGTAATTCTGGCCAATTAGGATTACAGGTCATCGTTATGAATAAATCTGGTCTACCGATTGTTCTAACCATGGCCATAGCATCTTGATAGTTTTGTTGCATATTTCTAGGACTACCTAAATACGTGGACGGTAAAACAAAAACATTCCCCAAACGTTCTGCGTTGAAATTATCAGAGTTATTTAAAACACTACGTGCTACATGATCAACTATTCCTTGATAACACTCAATACGTAGCTTCTTTTGATTATATCTAAAAAAATTTAATCTATTACTTTCGATAATAATATATGCTTGAATAACATATTGTTGGGTCAATCGACCACAAAATAAAACCGGATTAAACATTTCGTGTGGTCTATAAGCCAAACGATACGAATAAAACTGAAGAGCTGTAAGTCTTTTTGCGTTATTATTATGTTGTATCAATGATGGACTCCAACCCAAATCGCCACATGGAAACATTATGGGAAATGTCATGGGATCAACATGAGATGATAGTTTATTCAAGTATAACTTGGAATCAACACCCTGAGGAGAGCATTTTGAATAAACACACAAATCGAAAAGTGTTGGAATTTCACCATCTTTCGATACTATTAACGCTGCACATTCCGCAGTGGATGGTACGTTGTAACGATGTTTGTTCAAATTGACATTACGAACAAAATACAAACAATACTCTGGCAGTTCTTCATTTTTCGTTAACTCGTATAAAGTTTTATACTTTTTAGCATATGGATTGACACTATTCAATACTTTAGTTATCACTTCCACGTGTTTCTTAGACAAATTATTATTTTCTTTCAATCTCCGTTTAATCGCTTCATAATCATCATAAATATATATTTGACCACTGTGTGGAGTTTCTCCTTTCTCCGTGAGAATACTATTAGGAGTCACGTGGCAATCTTGACCTCGAATCTTTAAATTAAAAATTCCCGTTTTAAACTCATCCACCACATTGGCATTAAAACTTGCAAAAGAAAAGCGGCTATTATAATAACGAATCAATTGTCGATATTGCCGATCACGTAACAACAAATTTTTTAAATTGTCATCGTAATTACTCAAGGGTGGAAGTTTCACTTTCCCAAAATGACAACAACTTTTTTTTGAAAATTCCTCTTTCCAAAAAACCGCTGAACAATATGGACAATTATAAGTCATGTCCCCAAAATCGGAATATAAAGTCTTATGGGGCCATAATTTAATAATTTGTTGAACATTTCTCCTTTTATCTATTCGTGATTCTGTCATATTATCAACGGTATCCTTTTTCCTCTTTTTTGTCAAGCGATCTTTATTTTGGTTTTGAACCAAGTCTTTTTTCCTTTTCTTATCCAAACGATCTTTAGGTAAATGTTGCACTAAATCTTTTTTTCTTTTTTTATCCAAACGATCTTTAGGCAAATTTTGTACCAAGTCTTTTGCCTTTTTTTTAATCAGTCGTTCGTGGGTCATGTTGTCGACAATGTTTTTAATTTTTTTTTTTTGTAATTGTTCTTCATTCATATTTTTGACAGTATCCTTCTTTCTTTTCTTATTTAAACGATCTTGATTCATATTTTCAACGCGGTCTGATTCCCGTTTCTTAGACAATACAGATTCCGGTAAATTATTTACGCGTCTTTTTAGATTGATCGAGTCTTTGTTCCTCTCATAATAATTGCGGTCGTAATCTCTTTTATAGTTTTCCCAAAAACACGAATTGTCACTTTTTATTACATCGTAATGACCCGCGTCAATCGTACCTGACAACAGAACCGTCAATTTCCCATTACTGCAACGGTTTCCTAATACACTCGGAGTTGAACCGTCATTCCTACGTATCAACACCTGAACGTTATAAATTTGTACGAACGATTGTATTTCCACTTCTCCTCCATAAACACTATTCTTGGACATGTGCGCCCTGTACGTGTTTGCATCAATAATTGTTGTGCCGTATGATTCATCACCTATTACAAACGGCTCATACAACGGCCAATTTTTTAAAACATTTGAAACTATTTTCAATCTAACCTGTCTATGATTCTCTTGATTGTTATACAAAAAGTAAGAGAAGCATCTAAACAGACAATTACCATCCGGCTTGATGCTTTCCTCCATACTACTCTTACCGATATCCGTTATCGAGGTGGATAAAATACGTTAGCAATTTTTTTAAATAAATATACTCACTGACAAAAACTTACGTGTCTATTCAAATCCTTGTTCCAATTCTATTTACCTAAATAGAATAAAATATTACAGATAGAAAGATTAAAAAATTAAAGAATCCAAACAACAATAAAGTTCACACCGATCGGATTCTAATACTCAATACGTGTTCCAGAATTAAAGGCCTCTGGAAGTCTTTTGATTCTTGTCCCAAGGGATCGAAAAGGCCCAAGAACACGCAAGGAACCCCCAAGGGTTTCCCCAAAGGATTCCTTATGGATCTTTTTAAAAGGCTCGCAAGGGTCTTCTAAAGGACGCTCCAAAAAACACGCAAACGCCCCAAAAGACTTCCTTAAAGAACTCTCAAGAGACACGCCAAGGGTTCGCAAGGGGTTTCCAAGGGACCCTCCAAAAGGCGCCCAAAGGAGCCCAACGATCTTCCAGAGGGACTCCCAAGAGGCACTGAAGGGTTCCAAGAGACCCTAAGCAACCTCCAAAGGGCTTCCAAGGGACCTTTCAAGGACTCAAAAGGCCTCCCAAAAGGCTTTCAAAGGCTCCTGAAGGGTCCCAAAACACCCTAAAAACAGGCGTTGGGGTCTTCAAAGATCCCCTTAGACCCTTCAAAGACCCCAAGGGGGTCGATTCAAGTTCAATACGTAAAATACACCAACGTCACGATTTAGTTTATTGGATCGATAAACTAAATCGAATGCTCGTCGCGAAAAAATACACAGAATACACAGGGACAATCAATTCTCCTTAAAATCAATAGGGGTCATCAGGTGATCATAAGAACGAAAGCGAGAGTGAGAAAGATAAAATGGGCGATAGGAATAGAGCGAGAGAGCGGAGGTGAGAAAAGATGTGACAGAATAAGGTATACGAAAGAATCGAAGCGAAATAAAAAAATTAATAAATAAATAAGAAGATAATACATTACAAAATTAAAAAGATCAAACTACAAAGGTATGAAGTTAAATTGACTTGTACTCACAAATTAAATCGAAAATATCCGTATGGTTTAAAAATATCCACTGTCTAATATTCGTTTCCTTTGGCAAGTTAATGATAGAGTCACAATCCTAAACGATGTCCTCTCACCAACGATTCAGAGTCAAACTAAACATCAACAAATTATTTCACATTAGAACGATATAGCGAGAAGGTTAAGAGCGGCAGCGAGAGTGAGAGACATAATAATGGGAGATAAGAATAAAGCGAGAGAACCGAAGTGAGAGAGCGACAGATGAAAGAAAATGAGGATGCAAGAGATTGAAGTATACGAAA
Organism: Stenichneumon culpator; assembly: GCA_964017025.1. NCBI lineage: Eukaryota > Metazoa > Arthropoda > Insecta > Hymenoptera > Ichneumonidae > Stenichneumon > Stenichneumon culpator. The sequence continues at coordinate 2,244,008 of OZ024773.1, read as the reverse complement.
GAATCGAAGCGGAATAAAAAAAAATAAATAGAAATAAAAAGATAGTACATTACAAAAGCATTGAACTATAAAGATGAAATTAAATTGCCTTTTACTCACGTATGATCCAATATACTGTCACAAATTACCAACGAACCCACTATCCTGGTGATAGTGGACTCACTTTCACTCCAAATGTCAAAAAATAGTTCATCGTTTGACTGATACACGCGAACCGTTTGTTTTAAAAACATTACGACGACGAAACAAATCTAACCACACAAAATTGACAACGACTGGAAGGAAACATCATGGCAGAAGAAATAAATTTTACCGAAGGTAAGCTATTATAGAACAAATAAAAAGAAATAATCTATAAATATTTATCAATTCTTAAACAATTTTAGATGACGGCTGGAACGAAATTTTAATTGCTGAGCTTGAGCGAGCGGAGGCAGCGATCGCGAGTGGCAGAATCCCAGGAGATATTATGTTTGTTTTTTTCTTTGATATTTTTTTGAGAATATTTTTATTTATTTATTATTAGTATTTATAATTTATCCTATAATTTTTACTTTTAGAATAATCGATGGTTCTACTGAATCAGAGACTGCGAAAACAGGAGGCACGAAGACCCACACTGTGACATCGCAGCTCAACCGTACAGGAACATCGCGTGCAACACTAAAAAATGTTCCCTGCCCATCATCGCAACATAAAAAAAATAAAATAATTGTATTCATTTCAACCATTTCTTAAATGTGAATATTTACATTTAAAATATTCACAAATTTTACATTTTACAAATAAATTTTTATACAACCTTATTTTTTATATACAATTATTTATTATCATCCTTTATTTTTCATGAAAAAATTAATTTTACAAACCTTTATACACATATTTGAATTTATATTATTTTTTTTTATAAACATTAATTAATTCGATATTAAAAAAAGCCCAACGGAAAGAACAAAAAGACTGAAAGAGTGAACGACATAACAAAAAAAAAAAAATGTTCATTCGTGATCTTCCCGATCCGGAGACGGCGATCGATTTCTGCGACCTCCCATGCTCCAAAAGGTCTGCAGGATTTTGTGCTGTTCTGCTCCCCACTGCAGCGTTCTCCGGCGTCCCTGCTGGCCATCCTCCTGTTGTCCAACATCTCGTTGTTGCTGCACAAAGAAAATAAATAATAAAAATATACTAATACAAACAATTAAAGAGGATGTGAAAGAGAGTTAAAGACACAAAATGAAAGATTTTTTAAATAAAAATAAAACGTATAAAAAACCAAACAAATAAACAAATAAAACGATCCGAAGACACGGAGTTAAAAGAGAGAGAACATAAGCAAGAAAGCGATAAATAAAAATAAAAAAAACAGGAGAATAAACATAAAAATAAAAAAGATTAAAAAAAGAAAGAAAGGAAGAAGATAAACAAAAAGACATAAATAAATAAAACGACAAAAAAAACTTACATTCATCGACGCCCATAAAATATTAAGTAATCGATCTTGCCGACGATTCCATTGCGGGCGGCCTCCACGACGATTCCGATGTTGTGCCGGTACCCGAGGCTGATCATACCCCGGCTGTACCGGTACTACAGGCTCTTGTTCCACTCGCTGTTCCACTCGTCGTGGAGGCCCTCGCCCGCGATGCCACCTCGGTGGGCGACGTTGGTCCAACGGTGGGAAATCGGCTTGCCGCGCTGAATCCACTTCGGAACGTTGAACCAACGCCACCGGTTGCGGTACCTCTCCTTCTCTTTGTTGCGCCGGCTCGACCGCGGATCGTTCGGCTTCCTGCTGCGACACTTTAGCTTCCTACCAATAAAATGAAATTAATAAATCAAAAAATTAAAATTTATAATTAAAATACAATTCAAAAACTTACTGCCATTGCGTGTTGATCGGGCTAAATCAAAATGACAGTGACAGTCATTATAAAAATAAAAATCATCATAACACCATCACCGATTTGAACATCCTCACAAACGAAAAACTACAGTCAAATGACCGTTATTTTTCAAACTTAAAAAATGACCCGATACAATATGACACGATATCTATCGTTTTGTATACGAATATACAAAACATATTTTTAAAAATATACATATATCCACAAAAAAAAGCTTAAAACATTTCAACGCGCCTTGAAGACCGTCACTCATCAATTCTCAACGTCCCAGGGCTCAGGGCACTCCCTACAATTACCAGGGAACCCCCTTCCCACACCGGCTGTTAAGGGAAGCCCCCCGGTTACCATTACAAAATTAACTACCCAACCGGTTACCATAGCAACCACCCCTCCGGTTATTATAGCAACCACCCATCCGTTTACCATGACAACCACCGCTCTGGTTACCATGGCAACCACCCCTCTGGTTACCATGGCAACCACCCCTCTGGTTACCATGGCAACCACCCCTCTGGTTACCATGGCAACCACCCCTCTGGTTACCATGGCAACCACCCCTCTGGTTACCATGGCAACCACCCCTCTGGTTACCATGGCAACCACCCCTCTGGTTACCATGGCAACCACCCCTCTGGTTACCATGGCAATCACCCCTCTGGTTACCATGGCAACCACCCTTCTGGTTACCATGGCAACCACCCCTCTGGTTACCATGGCACTCACCCCTCTGGTTACCATGGCAACCACCCTTCTGGTTACCATGGCAACCACCCCTCTGGTTCCATGGCAACCACCCCTCTGGTTACCATGGCAATCACCCCTCTGGTTACCATGGCAACCACCCTTCTGGTTACCATGGCAACCACCCCTCTGGTTACCATGGCACTCACCCCTCTGGTTACCATGGCAACCACCCTTCTGGTTACCATGGCAACCACCCCTCTGGTTACCATGGCAACCACCCCTCTGGTTACCATGGCAACCACCCCTCTGGTTACCATGGCAACCACCTCTCCGGTTACCATAGCAACCACCTCTCTGGTTGCCATGGCAACCACCCCTCTGGTTACCATGGCAACCACCTCTCCGGTTACCATAGCAACCACCTCTCTGGTTGCCATGGCAACCCCCCCCCCTCGATTCTTGAACACGGCGGCGGCGGATATATATATATATATACTAGGGGGGCTCGGGGCTCGCGCGCTTCGCGCGCTCGCAACCCTTTCTGGACGTAAACCCTTATTATTCTAAATACTTTAAAAGACGTGTGCCCTTATAATAATAGCGTTACTATAATACCCCTTTATAGAATTATTATACCAAACCCTCATAGCTACCACCCATCCGGTTGCTATGGCAACCATCCCTTCGGTTGCTATGGCGACCACCCCTCCTGTTGCTATGGCGACCACCCCCTGTGGTTGCTATGGCGACCCCCTCCGGTTGCTGTGGCGACCACCCCTCCGGTTTCTATGGCGACCACTCCTCCGGTTGCTATGGCGACCACTCCTCCGGTTGCTATGCGACCACTCCTCCGGTTGCTATGGTAACCACCCTCCGGTTGCTATGGCAACCACCCCCGGTTGCTATGGCAACCACCCCCGGTTGCTATGGCAACATACCCCGGTTGCTATGGCAACAACCCCCGGTTGCTATGGCAACCACCCCCGGTTGCTATGGCAACATCCCCCGGTTGCTATGGCAACAACCCCCGGTTGCTATGGCAACATCCCTCGGTTGCTATGGTGACCACCCCTCTTGTTGCTATGGCGACCACCCCCTGCGGTTGCTATGGCACCGCAGGGGGTTACCCCCCCCCCCCTCGATTCTTGACACGGCGGCGACGGCGGCGGCGGCGGCGGCGGCGACAGCGGCGAAATCTTTTTATATTATAGATATATATATATATATATACTAGGGGGGCTCGGGGCTCGCGCGCTTCGCGCGCTCGCAACCCTTTCTGGACGTAAACCCTTATTATTCTAAATACTTTAAAAGACGTGTGCCCTTATAATAATAGCGTTACTATAATACCCCTTTATAGAATTATTATACCAAACCCTCATAGCTACCACCCATCCGGTTGCTATGGCAACCATCCCTTCGGTTGCTATGGCGACCACCCCTCCTGTTGCTATGGCGACCACCCCCTGTGGTTGCTATGGCGACCCCCTCCGGTTGCTGTGGCGACCACCCCTCCGGTTTCTATGGCGACCACTCCTCCGGTTGCTATGGCGACCACTCCTCCGGTTGCTATGCGACCACTCCTCCGGTTGCTATGGTAACCACCCTCCGGTTGCTATGGCAACCACCCCCGGTTGCTATGGCAACCACCCCCGGTTGCTATGGCAACATACCCCGGTTGCTATGGCAACAACCCCCGGTTGCTATGGCAACCACCCCCGGTTGCTATGGCAACATCCCCCGGTTGCTATGGCAACAACCCCCGGTTGCTATGGCAACATCCCTCGGTTGCTATGGTGACCACCCCTCTTGTTGCTATGGCGACCACCCCCTGCGGTTGCTATGGCACCGCAGGGGGTTACCCCCCCCCCTCGATTCTTGACACGGCGGCGACGGCGGCGGCGGCGGCGGCGGCGACAGCGGCGAAATCTTTTTATATTATAGATATATATATATATATATACTAGGGGGGCTCGGGGCTCGCGCGCTTCGCGCGCTCGCAACCCTTTCTGGACGTAAACCCTTATTATTCTAAATACTTTAAAAGACGTGTGCCCTTATAATAATAGCGTTACTATAATACCCCTTTATAGAATTATTATACCAAACCCTCATAGCTACCACCCATCCGGTTGCTATGGCAACCATCCCTTCGGTTGCTATGGCGACCACCCCTCCTGTTGCTATGGCGACCACCCCCTGTGGTTGCTATGGCGACCCCCTCCGGTTGCTGTGGCGACCACCCCTCCGGTTTCTATGGCGACCACTCCTCCGGTTGCTATGGCGACCACTCCTCCGGTTGCTATGGCGACCACTCCTCCGGTTGCTATGGTAACCACCCTCCGGTTGCTATGGCAACCACCCCCGGTTGCTATGGCAACCACCCCCGGTTGCTATGGCAACCACCCCCGGTTGCTATGGCAACATACCCCGGTTGCTATGGCAACAACCCCCGGTTGCTATGGCAACTTCCCTCGGTTGCTATGGTGACCACCCCTCTTGTTGCTATGGCGACCACCCCCTGCGGTTGCTATGGCACCCCCCCCTTTAAGTATGGACTTGAGCCCTTATTATTCTAACCCCCCCTCCCCCCTCGATCCAATACTTGGATGGGTGACCGCGGTCACCCATCCAAGTATTGGACTTAAGCCTCCGATGGACTTAAGGCCTTATAATTCCAAGACGGGGTCAGTACTTGGATGGGTGACCGCGGTCACCCATCCAAGTACTGGAATATCGTATTGGACTTAAGCCCTTATTATTCCAAGTTACCCCCCCCCCCCTCGATTCTTGACACGGCGGCGACGGCGGCGGCGGCGGCGGCGGCGGCGGCGGCGACAGCGGCGAAATCTTTTTATATTATAGAGAGATATATATATATATATATTGTGACGCCGCATTTTGGGCACGTCCCAAAAATTTAAAGTTTTCAAGAGAGAGAGAGTCGGCGCGCGCCCTCATCGAGCGCAGATCACATTTCTCGGGCGGATCCGAGGGGCTCAGTAGCGTAAATTCGACGTAATATTAATTCTGGCAAATAAAACATTGCATGTACCATCCGCTCCGGACGAGGCACAAGGACGAAGCGACCGTCGGACGACAATACCGGTAGATGAGATCCTCCAAGACGTCGGGGAAACGGCGGTCTAATGGATTCCGGACGATACGCGGAGGATTGCCATCGACCGTGCCCTTCAACGACGAACAGGCAGCTGGCCGTTCTCCGGAGAGATCGCCCCTGGACCCGCCGCCGCATCCGCTCATCGCAGGGATTCGATGCGCTCGTGGCCGTGACTTTGCGCCGGCCGCGATTTAAATATTAGCGCGCGCGAGCGCTGCGCGAATCTTCGGGTGCGAGGCTGCCCTGCGTGGCGCCGTTTAGCGTGAGTGATGGGTAGCGTGGAAACTAGAGTAGGCGCGGGGGGGGGGGGGGGGGGGGGGGGGGTCGAGCGATCGCGATCGCCGAGAGTAGCGAGAATTCAGGGATTCTTCCGGTGACCGGCGACAGTGACGGTGCGTTGCCCAGGACTCTTTCTCGATATCTCAACGGAATTGCGATTTTGGAACGCCTGAGAGGCATTAGAAGGAAGGAAGCGTTCTTGTTCTGTACGACCGATTTTCGAGACGTCATAGGAGGTTTAATTGAGGCCTTCGTACCCTAAAATATACCGGTAAGCTTCTCGCAACTCGTCTACTGTAAATTTATTTGTCGTTGTCGACGCACCGGCATCGCCGGTGAACTGTACACGGAGTAATCTCGGTCGAGACGTCGACCGCTGTTCCGGCCGTGTCGAAGCCCGCTTTTGTTTGTCGATTAACGGGGTAACCGGGACTAAAACCTGGCCTATTTGAGAGTGCGGATAGTGCAAAAATCGCGTGGTAGAGTTGCGTCTTTGGTTGCCGAAAAGTGGCACGCGCGCGATACCGGTACTGAGCTCGCGCGCGGATCTGGCCGGGAATCTTGGAAGAATTTGTTTGGTCTTTGTTGTTGTCATCTCATAAACAATTGTTTGCGAGTGCGCGTCGTGCGGGTCTCCGTGCCGTTTTTCGCGAGTTAAAGTTTCGTAGCCTTCGTCGACGGCGTCAGCCTCTCGACAGGTAAACCGGCGAAAATAAAGCGAAAACGGCCCGTGTCCGTATCGCCCCGGCTTCTCCGGGCGGCGCCTCTTAATTACGTGTTTGTGTGCACGCCAGTGTCTAATTTACCGGTAGGCCAAGAGGATTTTTCACCTTCCTCGGCGCACGGAGATTCGCGCGTCGCCGAGCGTTTCACGGCGGGTCCTTCTGACCTTGTCGCGTGACCGCTGCCGCGTTAGCCGCGCTGTGCTGCGCGATAGCCTACCGAGCGTATTATTTTCGTTTCGCGTACGTTAAGCCGAATATAGCAGGGACCCAGGTCTGGAATATATCATCTGAAGAATATTTTATTGCCGATAATTCGAAGAATATAGTATTGTAACTTTCGATTAATCATTTCATCGGGCACTAGGCCGTTTCTTCCGACGGTGAACCGAGTAGCCGCCGGGAGTATAGTAGGGAACGTATTGTACCGGCTAGCTGTAAGATTTGGAAGATTGGGAAAAGAGAGCGAGAGTTTTGTTCCTTTTGTAACTTTGAATTTATTTGAGCTTGGAATTTGAACTGACTTTACGACACTAGCTTTCTTTTAATAAATTGTTATACTCGTCTCTCATAGTTGGTTGCTGAGAGTTTGAATTGTTTATTAACGACCCAAACAAGATTTTCCCCCGAACCGCCCCTCTACCATTCCCCCAAGGCTGCAGCTAGTCGGAGCGCGACCTTGGTCTGTCCCGAATATCAGTACCGATCGTGTCGCACGCTGCGTGCGGCTGGCGCCCGAGATTAAAATAGACAACGATCGAGAGACCGGGTTTTGTGTATGAGTACCGGTAGTGGAGATTTGAGTTTTCGCCTCCACTCGGAAATTCGCCTCACAATATATATATATATATATATATATATATATATATATATATATATATATATATATATACTAGGGGGGCTCGGGGCTCGCGCGCTTCGCGCGCTCGCAACCCTTTCTGGACGTAAACCCTTATTATTCTAAATACTTTAAAAGACGTGTGCCCTTATAATAATAGCGTTACTATAATACCCCTTTATAGAATTATTATACCAAACCCTCATAGCTACCACCCATCCGGTTGCTATGGCAACCATCCCTTCGGTTGCTATGGCGACCACCCCTCCTGTTGCTATGGCGACCACCCCCTGTGGTTGCTATGGCGACCCCCTCCGGTTGCTGTGGCGACCACCCCTCCGGTTTCTATGGCGACCACTCCTCCGGTTGCTATGGCGACCACTCCTCCGGTTGCTATGGCGACCACTCCTCCGGTTGCTATGGTAACCACCCTCCGGTTGCTATGGCAACCACCCCCGGTTGCTATGGCAACATACTCCGGTTGCTATGGCAACAACCCCCGGTTGCTATGGCAACCACCCCCGGTTGCTATGGCAACATCCCCCGGTTGCTATGGCAACAACCCCCGGTTGCTATGGCAACTTCCCTCGGTTGCTATGGTGACCACCCCTCTTGTTGCTATGGCGACCACCCCCTGCGGTTGCTATGGCACCCCCCCCTTTAAGTATGGACTTGAGCCCTTATTATTCTAACCCCCCCTCCCCCCTCGATCCAATACTTGGATGGGTGACCGCGGTCACCCATCCAAGTATTGGACTTAAGCCTCCGATGGACTTAAGGCCTTATAATTCCAAGACGGGGTCAGTACTTGGATGGGTGACCGCGGTCACCCATCCAAGTACTGGAATATCGTATTGGACTTAAGCCCTTATTATTCCAAGTTACCCCCCCCCCCCCCCTCGATTCTTGACACGGCGGCGACGGCGGCGGCGGCGGCGGCGGCGGCGGCGGCGGCGACAGCGGCGAAATCTTTTTATATTATAGAGAGATATATATACATATATAGCTTTAAACAAACGTTGTTTTTATGGGAAATGACCAGGACCCATTCCCGAGCCATCATGGGCTGACCAAATGATGGAGCGAATCACCCAGGGTCCCCTTAGCTACTCGCCGGCCATTGGAGCAGCAGAAGACGACATGTGGGCTGCGAACGCATGGACTCCGGAGGCAGAGTATAATCCTCAAAACTCGCTGGACGCGGTGGTCTCTGCAGCTGATCGCGAGACACCGATGGAGTACATCAACGAACAAAATAAAGTCGTTCAGGGGCCAGTCGTTAAAAAGGATTTGGGACTACAAGAGGTCATCGAAGTTGAATCGTCAGAGTCGGAAGAGTTCGAAAGTTATAAGGGGTCGGAGGACGACGACAAGATTTCAATTCCAGACGAATGGGAAAGGGAGGACGAAGAATGTCTGACGATAGGGGAAGATGAGGAAGGTTGGGAAAGTCTCCGAGCAAGCCTGGTGCGCAGACGCAAGAACTTGCGAAGCCAATAAGAAGATTTATCAAGAGTCTCCATCATCGGACTCTGAAGGGTTCTGAAAAGCTCCACGAGCGTTGTATTTTTTTTGTGTTTTTTTTAAGAGTTTTTTTGTGTTTAAAAAAAGGGGATTTTTTTGGTTTTATTGGGTTTAAAAAAAAAGGAAAAGTCGGATACAATTTTTTTATTTAAAGAACAGATTTAAAAAAAAAGAACATAAAAGTCACGTTGTGTAATTTTTTTTGTGTGTTGTAAAAAAAAGGGACGGAAACATTACCAACCGGCAAGTACATATATAAAATATATATATATATATAGAGCCCGAATAATGTGGGTAATCATGTATTCAAGTCAAATAGTAACATAAGAAAAAAAATGTTTTATTTTTGCAAAGTGATAATGTGATCTAAAAGTGATAACCAACAGTTCCTATGGTTTTAAGCAAGTCAATGATCTCACAATTAGGGTTAAGTATTGTAGAGGGGAAGGTGTTCGAAGGTACACAATAAAAAGCTTAAATTGAGAATGGTGTGATTTATTCGAAGCGTTGTACTCGGATGAAAAAGACCAAGGCAACGAAGGGGAGAATGTAACGGCCCGCGCTTCTAGAAAGAAACCGAGCCGTCACAGGGGTATAATGCAGCACCTAGAGGAGAAAAGAAAAATATATATATATAGTTTACAAAAAAAAGGAGAAAATTAGTAACACCGCGAAGCTACGTACCTTTATTAATCGCCCAGGAGAAAACATGGTCCACCTGAAAATTTAAAGAAAAATAATGTAATTGAAGGTAGCATCCGAACCTGCTTACATCGGTCAAACTCCGCGGGACGGCAACACCTGAAAAAAAAGAAAATAAATTAGTAAGGACGGGATGGGTTTACCTGTAGGTAATAGACAGATATACTTACCAGAAAATCGATCCAATGGTGACAAATGTCATTATCACTTGAATAAAAACCAAGTAGCCTAGTTCTTAGATATAAGGGAATATTAACATTAAAAGAATAAATTAAAACATAAAAAATTAAGGAAAAAAAAGAAAAACTTTATTGCCTTGAATGGTCAAATAGAACTATTGTTTTGATAAAAATATTAATTATAATCCCGAGCGATATCGGAATAGCAGGCTTGATCATAAATTGTTGTTAACAGAGTTTATGACAAATCTTCTACGATAATGGTCGTAGAAGGTTCCAGTTTTGTGAAACGAATTAATTTAAGAAAAGAAAAATATTAGGAAGACTAAATTTTTGTTAATATGTTTTATTACAGAGTTCCTACGTTAATCCTACGGAAAAGAAAAAAAACAGAGATGTTAATTTGTTGCTAAAATTGTTATTAACCAAGTTTCTTTGTTTATAACAATTTGTAAGAAAAGTCGACAAAAACACTGCGAGCTGACTAATTGGAACGCGTGGTAAAAATCTGATAAAAAAGGAGGCATTATTTAAACAAATAAAGATGCAAGGAGGGGGATTCCCGGCCTCGCTATATATTGCGGACCGTACTTCGGTAGAGCATCACTCGCTTGCAGCGTACAGCCGCGCACATTCGTATGGCGCGACGCAGCGGTACTCAACCGAAACCAAAGCACGCGTAGCATCTCTGACATCTGCGTCGGTTACCGGGAGTAGTAAGGCAGTCGATCCGTATTGTACCACGAGAGCATACTAAGAAAATTATTCAGAAATATTAATATTTCACAATAATAACCAAATTACATTTAACATAGCAACGCTAAGGTGAATGTGTTCAACGTTGTATGTCAACGGAAATTGTTCTATAATACAAAGAAGTGTGTGTAATCAATTAAATAAATATCATAAAAAAATCAACTAATCTTGGTGTTTGGAAGATTAAAACACCTGGCGACCGGAGCGTTCAATGCCTAAGGCACACGGGAACATTATTCATCAAAGAAGAACCTGCAGCGTAATTGAGATCTGCGACGCCCTGTTCACCAGGGACAGGTGTTTGGGAAAGCATCTCTCGTCTAGGACTCACCTCTACCACCCACACCTGGGGTAGGAGGCGGCCACCGTAGAGGTGACCGGTTACAGGAATAAGGCCCCGAAATTTTACCTTTACGTCTTCGTGGCAAAGGACGTCCCCCTGGAGGTTGGATATTTTGATGATAGATATATCTGCACCAGAATCGACTAGCATTCGAACACATCTATGTACCGATTCTCGCATTGGTAAGTCTATGAACGTCGAAATTCCGCGGTGAGGTTCTATCGTGGCCGTTAGTATTCGTATTGTTCTGCCTGGAGTCTTTGGATCGTCCTCAACGTGGCAGCCGTCGGGACCTGGTTGGAGTTTAAATGCTCGGTACTTCTGCTGTTATTCGCCTGGGGAGTATTCTGCTGATGGGGAGGTGTCGCGTAATGATTGGGGTTTTGGGGGTCTCCGTCTTGTTGCTGTCTAGAAAAGTAGTCGTTGCGTGAGTGGAATTGTCCTCATCTACTATTGTTGTACTCGCGTTTGCGACACTCCCTCATGAGATGGCCTGTATTCTTACAATATGCGCAGATTTTTACGTTGGGTCGCGTGTTTTGCCACGAGTTAGTCGTGTCGCGTGATTGGAAGTGACGAACATTCTGGGAGTTCGATCTACCGTTGTCTTTATAATAGCAATTGAAGGTCGTGTGTCCGGTGCGGTTACAGATTTCGCAATGTTTTGTCTCCTTTAAACTTAAGTTTTGAAATTTCGCGATCTCGAATTGCGATTTCTGCGTACTTTCGTCTGCTAGCGCGATTTGTATGGCTTTTTCGAGCACGCTCGGTTTCTGAGACTTTACGATTAACGCGATGTCTTTAATCAAGCCCATCACGAAGACATCTCGAGATTGATTACGCAACAGATTGACACACGCTTTCCTTTCGACTGTAGTGAGATCGTCATTCAAGCTATTGGTTAATTTGCTCGGGCAATTTTCTATCTTTTGGGAAAATGCTAGAACGCTTTCGTTCGGAGCTTGTTTGCACGACGACAATTATAATTGCCATTGGCCGTGAGATCTCTTTTCGGAATATGCTTTTAGTAGGTAAGTTTTGAATGTTTTTCAATCTGAAAAGTTTCCATTTCTAATTAATGCTCGTGCGTTTCCCGTGATTCGAGTTTCTATTATTGCAAACAGGATAATTTTGTTGTCGTTCTTGGTGAGGGACATTACTTTATCGCAATTGTCGCAGAATTCGTGCAATTTTGATTTGTCGCCATCAAATGAAAATATCATATTTTCCGCGAGTTCGAGCTCGATATGTGTTTTGAATATCTTATTTTACTAAATCGCGTAATCAAGGGAAGTACGATCAAAGATTTAATTTATTATAAATATAGGGAGCTAGCTGTGGCTTACAGTGCAGTGATAACAGCGAAGAATGTGAAGCAGGACATTGCTGGCGATGTAGCGTTGAAGCGGCGGCGTAGTGTTGAGCCGGTGACGGTGTAGTGGCGTTTTTGTTGATTTTCTTTCCCTCGTATAATTGAATTTGCAAGGGTCACAGGTGCCTTGCTATTCCGCAGCGATTTCTTCACGACACAGACTTTTCTTTCCTTTGTTTTCTTTCTTTGATATAGAGATTTCTTCGACGCAGCGAGTTTTGTGACACAGAGAGTTCTTTGACACAGGGAGTTCTTCGACACAGAAATTTTTCGTCACATTGATTTTTCGACACGGAGATTTTCGACACAGACATTTTCGACACAGAGATTTTTCAACACAGAGATTTTTCGACGCATAGATTTTTCGACACGGAGATTTTTATTGGTTTTGAACTTTCCCCTTGATTCAGATGTCCGGGTACGGGGCGTACCAAGCAATGGTACAATGAAGCTTGGTACGCCCCGTCTATCCGAAGTCTATCGTTTTCGAAGTATTTCTACCTCGTGGGCTTCCTCCTTTATTGGATCCTTTCCGATTTTGAAAGACTGGCGATTACCGTTGAAGCGTTTAAATTCCTAACGAATTTTTTTAACGTTATTTGGAAGGATCCCACTTGTGACACCAATTTGTAATGGAGGAAGTGAGACACATACAAGAAAATTAAAAATTTTAAAAAACTCCCGACTGCGAATTAGTCGTTATTATTTAAAAAATATTCGTAAAAAATGCGAAAAAATTGTTAATAAAGATAAAAATGGAAACGACTAAAAAAAATACAAAAATAATTAACGATAAAAAAATTGGTAATAAAAATGTAACTTCAAAAAAGGATGAAATAATTAATGCTGTAATACTAACTAATATTGTCAATAAACAATAATAATTAATTAATCGTAATTATGTCAATTCATTGATCATCTTCGCTACAGTCGGGAGAGGTCTCCCAGTAGCGCGTTGTGAGGGAAGACATCTCCCGACTGTAGCGAAGATGATCAATGAATTGACATAATTACGATTAATTAATTATTATTGTTTATTGACAATATTAGTTAGTATTACAGCATTAATTATTTCATCCTTTTTTGAAGTTACATTTTTATTACCAATTTTTTTATCGTTAATTATTTTTGTATTTTTTTTAGTCGTTTCCATTTTTATCTTTATTAACAATTTTTTCGCATTTTTTACGAATATTTTTTTAATAATAACGACTAATTCGCAGTCGGGAGTTTTATAAAATTTTTAATTTTTTTTATTTATTTTATGCTTTTTGAATTCTACCCTGATACAATTTTCTAAGTGTCATTCCTCTCAGGTATAATTTTCTGAATCATGTATGTCTCCAATACTATTATCTATGTGTCTTTCTTCGTCGATGAAAGTTTTTATATGTCGTTCCTATTCGATACAGTTTTCTATGTGTTCGTCCTCTTCGATATAATTTTCTAAATGTTCTCTATCTCTACAATATCTCTACAATACGATTTTTAATGTGTCGTTCCTCTCCGATGGAACATTTGAAAAGTAGAACGAAGATCAACAACATATAGAAAATTGTATCGGAGAGAAACGATAGATTAAAAATTGTATCGTAGAGAAACATTTAGAAAATTATATTGGAGTGGACGAACACATAAATAATTGTATCGCAGAGGAACGACATATAAAAAAAGTTAACGCAGAAGAACAATACATAGAAAATTGTATCGAAGAGGAACAACACATAGAAAATAGTATCGAAGAGCAACGACACATACAAAATCTTATCGGAGAAACACAACATTAGAAAATTGTATCTGCTATATAATATTTATGAAAGGATATTGCTGACATATATCACTTTGCAAATATTACATTACACTGCGGTGATTGGGTTAGAACTGTAGAACCGTATAATTCAATTCCTTTCTTAAACTCTTTTTGCAATTGGGAGTTTTTAAATTTTAGTAACATTTTTTTTCATCCTTTTTAAAATATAATAAATAGTATAACCAACACGTGAAAACACTAAGATTGTAAGTAAATAAAAACTAATAATAATTTTTAAAAGCACGAATAAACAACTTATATATATATATATAACAAATTAGCATAGACGCAGCTCGACACGTATTCGAGGTTACTACACGTTGAATGAATTCAATGCACTGTAGAATAGCACACAGCTGCAGCATTTTTATAGCAGACGACAAAGAATCGCAAAGGCAATAGTAGAAATAATGGCGGGCGCTTGTCGATATATCTGAATAGGGTTTTGGCCCGTTTTTTCGAAGTTAAATATCTCTGCCATTTCACATTTATTTTCTTATTCCTTTGCTACGAACACACTCCCACGTACACAGAACTAGTGTGCCAAATTCTGTCAAGAGACGTTGCGCCGTTCCGACAAACACTGGAGACAACGAAAACAGCAAAATCGGGGGGCCTTCGTCAAACGCATGACTCCCGTCTGTTTGCCCTAGCGGGCAGTCGGGAGTTAAAAAGCAACTTCGTTTATTTTACACAAACAAAATACAAATCTGTTACAAACTTCACAATGTGTGTCCTGTTCGACAGGCAATTCGGATTCGTCGTAGCGATGTGCTACGTCGAAGTTTTCGGTGAAGACTGAGAATTAGGAACCTTATTTTCTATTTCCTTACAAATATTCTTTTATTCCTAATAGTTAAAATAGTGGGGAGGAGGATAGTGTAATTGGTGGGTTGTCTAGGGTCGCGTTTATGATTTCGGTGCGTCGGGGTATAGTCCGCTCGGGGTGGGCCCCGACGACGCCCACCTCAAGTGTGAATAAACCTCAAGTGTGACGACGGGGTTTTCCGCCGGAGTGTTCGGCGAATATTTAAAATAAACAGATGGACGGTTCTTTGTTTAAAATTGATGGTCTCAGGAAAACTCGTTTTCTACAAATTCTAAAGAAGGGAACTGTTTGAGGGATTAGGAAGGGTCCGTGTTTAATTGCTTAAGATTACGGGCTGCAAGGGACGAGCGTCTATCTACTCGGTAATAAATGCGAAGTCCTAAGATGTACGATTTAAACGATGCAAAACATTCGTTGGATTGTCCTTCCAGTATTCCTTTAGGATAGCACGAGGTCTGCAGCTGGGACATTACATTTGCATTAATGTAATGTTTTCGGTTTCTTGTTAATTTTTTTTGTCTATTTCTATGAATGCATTAATTTTTCATTCGCTGCCATCTACGTGACGCGCGTTTACTTTGCATTGAAGTAATGCAAAAGGCAAAAAGAGAATCGAGGTGTATTTGAGAAAAAGGGAAATTCCACCTGTCCCGTGAAATGCGAAGAAATACGGTAGTCGCACGTCGCGACATGCACTACGTGCACGGAACAAGGTTGTTGCGACTTGAAATAAGTAATAATAATTAGCTCAAAATATGCCGTACACTCTGTCAAGTAATAATAATGTAATTAATTGGTTGGTGCTTACGTGTACGATGAGAATAAATAATAATTTTATGCAACTTTGGTCGGTTTTGGTTGGAATTTGTTGAATTCGGCTTTTTCTGTCGTATGTCGTCATTCCCTCCTTCCTTCGATTTATGTATTTATGGAAATTCCTTCTCGGTTTTTATTGAATTTTCGGACGTTGATAAATGTTGTATAAATGTTGATGCTGAACGTTGTTGGTTGCGTTGGTTGGTGATTTGTTATTTCTCCATTGCGTTTTTTTCTATATCGTGTTCTTTTTATTTCACTATCGTGTTGTGCGAGCGAGATTCAAGCGCGATTAATCGGGTTGATTTTTTTTTTTTTTACAGTGGTTAACGTTTTTGTCACTGTTGTCCGCTTTTTTTTGGTTTATTCATTGTGTTTTTGTTCAATGTTGTCCACTGTGTTTTGTTGTTTTTCTGTGTATCGTGCGAGCTGGGCTCGAGCACGGGTGTTGGTTTTTTTTATCACCGAGTTGTATTCGCTGTTGTTTTTTTTCGTTTTTTTTTTTGACGGTGTCACTCCATTTTTTTTGTGTATCATAATTGTCAATGGTATTTTTTTTGTAGTTCACTTTATATTTTTTTTCACTGCGTTGCGTCGTGCGAGCTAGGCTCTAACATGATTGGTAGCCTGAGTTATAATTTTTTTCCACTACTGTACCGCTCTTTCACTGTTGTTTTGTTTTTTTTTCACTGTTAACTTTTTTTTCACTGGTGTTTGTGCGAGCACGGCTCAAGCACGGTTGTCCGTTTCGGGTGTGTGATCTCAAACACGAGTGTCAACATTTTTTTTGATAAAAAGTAAAAATTTTTTTTTGAAAATATATATATTTTTTTAAATGTATACGTGTTTGTGTGGTTCGTCACTTCTGACGCTAATGTAACAGGAGGCCGATTGGTCATTCTGCGTTAATGAGTTGAGTAGAAGATGATGTAAAATAATTGAAGTGGTTTATTAGTCGGAGAGTAATTATTCGGGAGTGTACCGCACTCGGTGTCGGTCGGAGCTGAACTAACTTGGAGCGGGCGTGAAGCTGAGGGCTTCACGCTCGCTTTGACAAAGGAATAAAGAGTCGAGGATGTTTAGTCTAAGGTGATAAGTGGCCGCTCGCGGCGGTCCGGATGACCGAAGCCTCGAGGGCTTCTCTGAAGAGCGTATCGAACGGAAAGCAATATGCCCCGTCGATACGCATGAATAAATGTTAAAGGTTGAATAATTAGGCTGCGGCCGTTACAATTACATGAATCAAAATAATTATCAAATATCACAAAAAAAAAATTGGACAGATACCCCGAAATAGACACTATTCTATTTTTCATCGTCCGCCTAAATTCTATACCTTATATATCAGCATGCCCACCGCTGGAACTATTTTTTACCATCTCAGAATTCGACGTACACTAATTGAATTCGCACGGAGTGTTCATTTATTTTTCTTACATTCAATACTCAGAGTATGAATGCACTCAAGAATAATTGACTGTCGATGTCAATGCTGAGACGGCCAGCCTGAAGAAGAGTTTAAGGGGGGCCGATATAGGGGATGAGGTGAATCTACGAATGATGCTTTTAACGGGACACGTCGTCGTTGACGGTAAGGGGGTTGGGGAGGTGCGCGACGACGACAACAACGTGCCTATGTATGTACACATGCACCAGCAGATTGCGGATATACTACATAGCAGGCACGTCCCGCACCCATAGTTCACGACGACGAACGCCTTCTATATTCACAAAACCCATCGCGCACCACGCCAAATGAAAAGGTGTAGGTTGAAATCGAGCCAATATTTATGTAGCAAAATCATTTCGCCCGCGGTGAAAGTCTCGCTTGCTGCGTCTTCTCCGTTTCAAAAGATAAACAAGTAAAAAAAAATTGAACGGAGAGAAGCGTATTATGATAACGACAAAGGGCGAAAGCCCCATTGAAAGTAGTCCAGTTCTCGGTTCACAAGGGGGCTGTTGCACATAGGGCGAGCGTGATGAAAGTATGGTTTGTGACACTACTTGATGTCGGTGGTGAGGAGCGGTGAGGATCTGGTAGTACCATCACTTGCGATTGGCAATGATGGTGAATTTCGTAGTGGTGGTAGTAATGGTGACAAAGCTGTTGTTGGGAATACATAATACGGCGTTTAAATTAAATTTAAAGTGTCATCCCCCAGTCATATATAGATTAAGCATTGTACTACTGTCGATCTGATCGTTGCGTATTCGAAGCGGGATCCTTAAAGGTTCATATTAAAACCCGACGATCGTGATGCCTTCGGATCAGACTGTTTCAATTCTGTTGATCGCTTGGCATCATCCATTTTGATTTTGTGAGTAACTTTCAGTTGACGATCGAAAAGTGCCTCGTAATTATATCAAATATAATGTTACGTCCGAAGTAGAGCAAAGATCGTTCTCGAACGTAGCAATCTAATAATGAATTATTTGTGCTGAGCCCGATTTTCAAGTACCTGAAAGGCAAAATAAAATTCTAAATCGATGCAAATAAAATTATAGTCGGATTAAGAAATAAAACTCAAGATAACTGTATTTCTAATACTGCAATATAAAATATGGAATCACATGAAGAAATGACCCTGAAGATATCTGCATTTGCATTTTTTCATGCATTGTCAGTCATATCTTTTTATCGGTGCAACTGATTTCAAAATGCCTAGGGACTTTTTTGTCCGTGAATAGATTTTTGGAATGCGGTTTTTTTTTCGCATACGAAATACTAGCCAATTTGTTTTGATTTTGGAGCTATTTTCACCGATACGTGTTTACCCGCATGTGCAATATAGAAATATCCCAGGACATCTTTGTTTATTAGTTGATTCTCGATGTGTGGGATTTTTTCGGTCGTTTTTTAAAACTGTTTTTTGTGTTTTTCTTTTTACTTTTTTCGTTTTTTGTGTTTATCATTTTTTAAATATATTTTTTATGAAACTTTTATATTATACACTACATTGTAATTTATCGATTTTGGTCGCGTGATATTTCTCGCGTTAGAAATCAATTATAAAAAAAAAATATCGCGATTAAATTTCGCCGTATTTTTTTTCCTGGTGGGGTTCACGTACTGGACAAAATCGAGTTCCAAATAAAGGCCTCAGGCGTGCCGGCACTCGCTGTTAACTACAGAGAGACGGCGTCTCAGCATAGGCCTGATAAATTGGTATGACTCTAGAAGGCAACCGGATGGGTTTTGTACAACAGCCTCCGGAGGTTACGGCCTTCCGAAGGCCCTTGGACAGACTGACTTCGCGGGGTCGTACACCGACCAGAGTTGGGCACATCTCGGTTATTTCCACTTAAGTTTATCACTTAGTTACTTGGTATTTTGATACCAACCAACAAAAATAATAATGTGGTTGTCTTAGTTAAACACCAAACAACCAAATAAAAAATTTTGCGAAGGCAACGCAATACCAATTCACAAAACGAAAATTTAGGATAGGTAGCTAAATACAAGACAGCAAAAACCAGAATTTGGTATTGGTAATTAAACTATCGAGTAACAAAAACCATATTTTGGTATTGGTGATTAAACAACCAAATAACAAAAAGGAATATTTGATGGTGGCTGTTGTTTTTTGATAAATCTGATTTCTGCAAGAAATTCATGATAAACATTAGGAATCGAAAATGAATAATAGAACGCGAAAATGGCGAAAAAATTGAAGCCACTCTTGTCTGTAAAAAAAGAAAATCGAATGGCAAAGAAAATCGATACTGATAAAGAAATTTATGTAACTCATGCATGAAAAGCGCTACTTTCCGTGCCTGCCGAGAGTGACGTAAGTGGCGCTTCGCAGCCATGAGTTTTATAATTTCCTGGTCCATGCACAGATCGGCTCATTTGTGTGCGATTTTTTTTTTTTTTTTTTTTTGTGCGTTTTCTGGAAATTATTGCACGCTGCTCGTACATTATTGCACGGTGGCTGTACAGTGCCACAATGTAAAAAAGTTACATAAAGTAGTATGCGATACTTGTACGTAAAAGCGGACTCCCGACGGCGGTTGTAAAGTGGCCGCACGTCTAGGGCTGTACAGATAGGTCGGCCTAGCCGGCTAAAATGTCTTATCCGGCTAATCGATTTTATACTTTAGCCGGCTAAACTATTTTAGCCGGCTAAGCCGACTTAGCCGGCTAAACTATTTTAGCCGGCTAATCCGTTTTAGCCGGCCAAGCTATTTTAGCCGGCCAAGTGCATAAAATCGAGCCCCTTAATGTCGCATGGTACTTTAGACCAAAAAGGCCGGCGGATTCGTGTTCAGCGCGCAAAAATACGTCGGAATACGTAGTAGTTAATCGAAAACAAAGAAAAAAATTTTTGTCAAAATACTGCAAGGCTACCTTCGAGTCCATTTTTTGCGTTTTTCAACGTCCTCAAACAGGACGATAACATGATTCCGAAACCTCGGGCAAGGCCCTATATTGTGTATTTTTTATCGTAGAACACGATGGGCCCCTCGGATTTTCCCACCCTCCATTGGGAGCCGAGATATCGACGTTTGAAAATCGCGAAAATCGTCGTTTTTCCAAAAGTGGCTCAAATATTAAAAAATCGTTATTTATTCGATTTTTTTGTTTCGAAGCTATATTCGATGTAATTTTACCCGCTGATCACGAATATAACAATTATTTCATTCCCAACCCAATATTTTCCATCTAAATCCTAAAAATACGATTTTTCGTGCATAAAATCGAGCCCCTTAATGTCGCATTGTAGTTTAGGCCAAAAAGGCCGGCGGTTTCGTGTTCAGCACGCAAAAATACATCGGCATACGTGATAGTTAATTTAAAAGAAAGAAAAAAAATTTCGTTCAAAAATTGGAAGACTGTATTAGAAGACTGTAGCTTAGCCGGCCAAGATGGCTTAGCCGGCCAAACTATAAAATCCATTAGCCGGATAAGGTCTTTTAGCCGGCTGGGCCGGCCTATATGTACAGCCCTACTCCTGTCCCCCTATTTACGTTGCGATAGAACTTCCGTTCAATGAAGCTACCAACACCCAGGTTTTGATTTTGTTGTTTGGTATTTGGACTACCCATACCAAATTCAAGTTCCTGTTACTTGCTACTGAATTAACGATATCAAATTTCCGATTATATTACATGGTATGTACCTAACAAAACCAAATTTTGGCTTTTGATATTTGATAAAAAATATTTGATAAAAAAAAAATTCCGCACTTTAGGAATCAACTAACAAACAAAAAAGTCCTAAGGAATTTTTTTATTGCACATACGGGTAAAAAGATACGGCAGACAATCGCTCTAAAATCAATATAAATTGACGATTTGTTCATGTTCCAGGGAAAAATATATATATATATATCCGCACCGAGAGAATCGATCCACGAACAAAAAATCTCTAGGCATTTTGAAATCGGTTGCACCTACAAAAAGATATGACTGACAATGCATGAAAAAATGCAGATGCAGATATCTTCAGGGTCATCATGAAGAATAATATTTGAACAAGGGTTCACTCGAATATAGTTTATGCTACGCTGATACACACATCCGTCTACAAGGTATTTACTACTTATCGTTTATCGGATATAATGATTTTCTACCGAGGGTTTTGCGACTGATTACTATGTTTTGTTTTCGAACACAGATCGTCGAATTTCACTATAGTCTATACAGAGTCTTTTATCAAGAGTCGCGTTAGCGTCTCTCGACGCCAGGTACTTAAAAAAATGAAGTTTCGTAAGCGAGTTTTATTAGCGCGATGCTCCCAAGTGGTTATATTCCAATATGCCGGGAGTAAATCCGTGCATGCGATTATTTTGGAAACGAAGCTTCGGATCGAGATTCTCATAACATTTTTTTACTATAAAATGCCTACCCAAGCTTTCCAACGCACCTGGTTATGATCATAACCGTTCGGCGAATTCTGAGAGATTATGATCATGATCCGTGAAAGGTTCGAACTGCGATAAAAATATGTGCGTTCAATTCACAATTTTTCCCGTCCGTTCCTGAAACGAAGCATCCGATGGAAATTTCAACGATACTTTTCTGTTCCATCCTGTGAATTTTCGGTCAAATTCACCGACGTAATTGACTGAAAATCCGTGAAATACGGTCATAAAATAATAGTGGTAGGAGAGTCATAGAAAAATTCTTAGAACACAAATAATCGTTGAGAATCGATTACGTGTTCAGTAATTAATTATGCATCAGCTATCTCGGAATGATACTATTCCGAGATCGGCATAGCAACAGTAACATAACTAAAAAAAAGTTTATCAAGTGGTATATTCAGGTTGGTAGACGGGTGTCATCGGCAGCGAGGATACCTCAGGCTACTTGATGAACCCATTGTTTTAATTGAAATGCAAAAGGCAATATTTAGAATACGAGTGCTTTGCGTGTGCATTCGGAGACGATCCCACGTATGCACGTATGCACACAGCGGTGCAGCCGCTATGTGCATAGAATCGGTGTGACTGTCTCGAGGCGACGGATTCGAAAAATCGCCGTCGGCACTAACGAGTGCATCACCTCTCAGGGTATAATTATTCAAAACATTATTATAAATATATTCAATCATTGTTAATAAAAACAATGTAAGAATGGGACAGTCTTGGTAAAATGGTCAGAAAATATTTGTTCAATTATTATCCAAGTAGAATTAAGTTTGTTGAATAATTTCGGTGAAGTCGTTATGAAAAAATTATTAATGATCACTATAATCATCGTGAAAATTATTTTGCACATGAAAACCATATTTTTACAGTCAATAACAATAGATAATAGAATAGTCAATAGGAGGGAATTAGTCAATATTGTTCGAGAAAAATATTTAGCGTAATTTTATAATTTAAGTCAATTTAAGAATTATTCTGCCTGAAGGACTGCGGTCGATAGCCAAATGGCAATATACGATATAGGTGAAAGAAGAAAAGTTATTAGTGGCAAAAAAATCTGTTACATGTTATGTATTGTCAATAAACTCACTACTACTACTAATAATTTTTCGTTATCAGCAATATTGAAAACAAATTTATTAATCAAGGTTATAACTTTTGATAGAAACCAAGTAGGAACTTCATTCAAATTTCTAAATTCTTATAAGTTAAATCGAAAATTATCAGAGTAAAGTGTTTATTCGGGAAATTGTTGTAAAAATCAATAATATTAAATTACTAAAATAAGATACACAAGTCGCCAAAATCCATCGACAATGACCACGGAAGAGGTGGCTGATGCCACGGACAACTTGGTGGCGCAGGCGTCCCCCTCCCCTCGCTGCCGATTAAAAGGATAATAGAGACTCCTCCAAGGGCGGAACCTCACCCGTCACTCGTGACACTCTTCGCGGAACTCACTATTATCTAAACATCATTACGATCAGACAGTCATATCAAATCATTGACTTCTCCATTCACGGAACATTATACAGGGTGTTTCACAATCGGCGCGCAAACTGTGTGCAGGCAGATACGGGGTGATCACCTGAGTAAAATGAGTCCTGGGAAAAGTTCGTACGATGAGTGCACTGAGAGAAGGATCTAGCAGAAATTACCGATCATCTAAGAAAAATTACCATAGTAGTACGGCGTTGGGGCGCCATCTATGGCAGAAAGTCTCAGATTTCCAACAAAATTTACCATAATATTTAAGAAAAATTCTTATAAATCCGGTACTTTCTTCCATAAGTGATGCCCTAACGCCCTACTACTGTGTGCTATGGTAATATCTCTCAAGCGATACAGTAATTTTTACTCGACCCTTCTCTCGGTGTAGTTTCCGAGATATAAGGGTTTAAAGTTGACCAATCAGAGCGCAGCTTTAATAATCACACGAATAGCACACAAGCATGGGATAACTTCACTGGACTTCGATACAGGGTGTCAAATAAATTTATTCAGTGATAAAACATGCATTTTTAAATAAAAAATTTCGCGACACGCTCCAATGTACATTTCGAAGTCGAATTATCGTCCGAGTGCCGAAGTTCACTGTCCCTAAAACGACTCCCGGTGCATCCCCTGCAGCCGCGCGAATCTACGCGTTGTCCAGGTCACACCAGATCATTTCTCGTAATCCGGCGAATTTTGCTCCGTAGTTTTTGGCTTCTCAAACCTTGAGAAAGTTACTGCCAAACATTACGTCGAACCTCGTAAACGGCCTCGTTGTCCAGGTGTCGATTGGCGATTTCTCGAAATCTGACGAACTTGACTCCGTAGTTTTTGGCTTCTCGAACTTTGAGCAAGCTACTGCCGAACATTACGTCGAAACTCGTCAGCGCTCTCGTCGTCCAGGTGTCGATTGACGATTTCTCGGCATCCGGCGAACTTGGCTCCGTAGTTTTTGGCTTCTTTGAACCTTGAGAAAACTTCTACCGAACATTATGTCGAACCTCGTCAATGCCCTCGTTGTCCTGGTGTCGAATTACGATTTCCCGGCATCCGGCGAACTTGGCTCCGTAGTTTTTTGCTTCTGGGGCCTTGAGGAAAGTACTGCCGAGCATTATTATATCAACCTGCCACGAGGCTCTCCTTGTCCAGGTGTCGATTAACGATTTCTCGACATCGAACGAACTTGGCTCCGTAGATTTTTGTTTCTTGGGTTTTGAGGAAGTACAGTACACGACCGCGTTTCTCCCAACCGCATAATTCCGAACGACCGCGTATTTCCGAAAATGACGACCGTGTAAGTCCACTTCGACCTCTTCTCAAGGTCCGTTACCTGCTTGGTGCGAGCATCGGACATATTCCGTCATTTTACCATAGAGGAGAAGCTATTTCATCTCACAACCTCAATATTTTTTTTATTGATTAAATTTTTCCTCTTATAAAAAACGTATTTTTCCTAGGAGAACAAATTAATACGCAAGCAATGCGCAAATGTAGCTCGTGCTTCTTTCAAATATGATATTGAATTTAACTGAGTTAAAATTGTGAAGTGTGAAAATTCTTCGAAAAATTAACAATCTCGTGAAATAGTATTTGGTTGCGTTTTTTTTATGTGCAACCTTTTTCTTAATACAGCGGATTTAAGACACGATAATAAACGAAACAATTTTTTTTTAACAAGTAAAGTTTGTGGCCGTGTCTAATGCATTTTTCCCTTCTGATTACGAATTTCGAACTTATTTTACTCCTGGAACGGTATTCGATTCAGAAACTTTTGTCGGACGTAAAATAGACATTTTCAAATAAAAATTTAAATCTTGTAAAATCTCAACGTTTCGATACATTTCTCCAAATTTAATACAAAACATTGTACAATGTTGGTCCATTCACGTCTCAAATTTCAGCACGATACCTCCATTCTTACCGCATTAGACCGTTAGTAATTAAAAAAAAAAACAAACTCAAAATCCCATAAAATCTGACCACTGCGCTAGGTTTCGACAAAATTTAATACTTAAATGCTTCGATTAAAATAGTATATTTGTGTGCAGTTTTAGGACAGCTCAAACTTCACGCAAGTTAGAGCTGAACAGAGATTTTCAAATAATTCGAAATCGCATAGAATTTCTAATTCAGCCTCAATCTTCACGAAAATAGCACTTAACGAAGCGATGTGATCACACGTACACGCACACACACATCCGGACGCCAGTTAATAATCGCATTACTCGATGTCTTAGACTATTTTAAGTACTCCGACATTAAAATTTCGAGTTTTTTTTAAAAGAAATAACAGCTTCCTCTATGAGAGAGCAATATCTTGAATTATTTTATTCACGAAAAATCTTTGTCTATGAAGAAGCAAAGGCTTGTTAACTTTAGTAAAGCAACAAATCAAATGAATATAAAATGTGTTATTTATAAAACGGAATTTTTATGGATCTCCCTTAAATGACAGAATGCATTCCATATCGAAATTAAGAAGTCAGTTTCGAACTATGACTTCAGCTGCAGAATAATAAATAGAGTATATTTCTGCATACTTATATTACGATCATTTTTGCGGCTGTACATATCTCCACGCGCAACGAGTAACGGCGCTCATAAACGGGATTTTGCCTATGCACAGGGATGGTCGGCAGGTACTTGGGCAGGTAGTGTTGGGGTATCCAACTTAGACGGTCGTGCCTAATTGGATTGGCTCCCGAGGATCGGAGAAACGCGTTCGTGCGCTGTAGCTGTAAGAATCATTGGAATGACCAATGGAACTTTTCATGGGTTACATCGGCTTTTCCCTTGTCAGTTGATCAGAAGCTTAGGTTTTTAACTCCCGACTGCCCTCCGGGCAAAAACAGGAGATATGCGTTTCACTGCGAAGACCCACTTTGGCATGTTTTCGAAGGCGCCAGTGTTTGTCGAAACGACAAAACATTACTTAACCGAATTTGGCATATTGATTCTTTGTATAATGATCTACGTTTATGACCAAAAAAATTTAAGCTAAGGTGTAAACGCACGTAAATAAACCATATTCCGATAAATACTTTAATAGTTCGCGATGTCATATCGATTAGCCCATGAGAAACAAGAATCCTTTTTTTCAGTGGCTGTTGTATATTCCTCAACACAGGAATAAAAAAATTTATATCCGCGGTGTTATTGTTAGTTATATGATAGTTATTTCATTTGTCATTATTATTTTTGGTGTTTCAAATAGTTTATGCAGTAGCGTTAAATTGATGGTGTGCTAATACTGTGTTCGAAGACAGGTTATCCTCGTATTCTGCTCGTTGTTTTCAGGAAGGTTTTTATCTTTTCTTCTTATTAGTGTTTTTTTACGTTATTAGTGTTAAGTGCGTGATCAGTGTTTGAAAAAATTATGTGATGCCGTGTCTATATTAATATTTGGTGCAATAATCACCGAACACATTAATTTAACAAAAAAATGATCTTAAATTACACGCTTAACCTAACTTCTTATTTTTTTCCTTATCGAAATTAACTATGTAGTTCTAACTGGATCGCTGTAGTGTAACGTTATATTCGCAAAGTGACATATGCCAGGGATATCATTCTCTAAATGTCTAAATGTTGTGTTTCTCTGATAAGATTTTGTATGTGTTCTTTCGTCCCATTACAACTTTCTAAATGTTGTATTTCTTCGATACAATTTTTCTATGTTCTGTTCCTCTCCAATGCATTTTTCTATGTATCGTTGTCCTTCGTTTCACTTTTTAAATGTTGTATCGGACAGGACGGACACATAGAAAATTGTATCGGATAGGAATGTCTCATACAAAATTTTATCGAAGAAGAAAAACACATAGAAAATAGTATCGGAGACATACATGATTCAGAATAATATATCGGAGAGGAATGGCACTTCGAAAATTGTATCAAGGAATTGTATAGATGGTAAAATTCAAAAAGCATAAAATTAAAAAATATAAAATTAAAAAATTTTAAAAACTCCCGACTGCAAATTAGTCGTCATTATCAAAAAAATATTTGTAAAAAAAGTATATACAAATAAAAATGGTTAATAAAAAAGTAACTTCAAAAAGGATGAAATAATTAATATTGCAACAATAACTGATATTGTCAATAAACAATAATAGCAGTAATTAACAATAAAGAATGATGAAATAATTAATTAATCGTAATTATATTAATTCATTGATAATCTTCGCTACAGTCGGGAGACGTCTTCCCTCACAATGCGCTAGTAGGAGACGTCTAGGTGATCTAGAATAAATTTAAGAGCATGTGCAACACGCGAGCGGGCACATGAAAAGTTTCGAACAACTTTGCTCTGCGTATATTGAACGAAATTTAAGGAAATTTTGGGAA
The DNA here is from genome assembly GCA_964017025.1 of Stenichneumon culpator. NCBI lineage: Eukaryota > Metazoa > Arthropoda > Insecta > Hymenoptera > Ichneumonidae > Stenichneumon > Stenichneumon culpator. The sequence continues at coordinate 2,216,415 of OZ024773.1, read as the reverse complement.
CCGACTGGAAAAATGTGAACGTCAACCGTGTTTCATTCAGATTTCACGATTTCGAAAAAAAAAATTACAGATCCATTACCCGTAGATCTCTGTAATGAAAAAATCGAGATCGTGTCGTTGCATGTAGAAAATTAACAAAACGAAAGGAAACACGGTTTAGACCGCACAAAGTTTTACAATGTAGATCCGTTTTTATTCCGATTTGGATTAGGGTATGGGCAAAAAGTTGTTCCGAAGCAATCGTTGGTATGCACGAAGCAATTTCAGCTAAACATGGCGAAGACTCTCCAGGACGGCAGTGCGACTGTCCCGGTAGAGGTCGCTAGTGGGTTGGGTCCTCCGGACGAAATATTCTTCCGTGCGCGTGAGATCCACTGAGATCCACTGCGGAATCCGGCAAAAGCACGCTACAGTCGCTCGCGCGCATATTGCCGTTCACGTACATATCGTGCGATCGCGAAGTGAAAATAATTTTCGTTATTTCGTGAGTTCCGTGGAAGTGACAGGACGGTGGAAAAACATCGTGGGATTCCAATGAAGAATTCGGAAGTTCTATCTAGAATTTCGAATTCTCCATAGAACGTTTGTGGTTTAAAAAAAAAACAAGGGATCGGCAGATCCCCGCATGTCGATGCGGAGATCTGTTTCAGCAAGACGTGGCTGGCCAATTCTTACGTGTTTTTTTTTTTTCAGCTGCCCCTGCAGCAAGATCAGCAGTCACTGCAGCAACAACTGCAGCCTCCACCACTGTGGGAACACCAGCTACCACCGTAGCAACAACAGCAGCCGCAGCAACAATAACAGCAGTCTCTGCAACAACAGCAGCCGCTGCCACAGGAGCAATGCCAGCAGTCGCCACGACAACAACAGCAGTAGCAGCCACGACAACAACGGCCAGCCCTCGACGATAGCAACTAATATAGACTAGCGCCATGAAAAGTAGCAGTTAGCATAATAATTGTGACATATGCTGTACATGTCGCAAACATTGCCACAATATTCCTACTTTTCATGGCGCTTGTCTGTCTGGGAAGATTTTACATGCATTATTTTAATTAACTGCAATAAAGATCATCAGCTAGCCGTCCGATACACCAATTTATTGGAAGCTAACTCTGCGTTCCGAAGGGTTAGAGGTAACAAAAGTAGGATCAATCTTTTCGCTGCAAAGTATATTTAATGCGAATAAAAAATATGGCTGTTGTATCACAGCAATGCGTATGGAATATATCTTGTGTCCGAAAGGGTAATCCTACTTTCGTTGCCTCTAAACATTCAGAGCGTACAGTTCCTTCCAATAAATGAACTAACTCGACAGTCACCAGTCGATGCGAGGATGTAAAAAATATATATATCGCCGAACATATAGGCTCTTGGGCGATTATCATCCCGCGAACACGATAGTCACCTGTCGATGCGAGGCTGCAATAAAAAAAACATATCGCCGAGCATATATGCTCTTGCGCGATAATCATCCCGCTAACTCGACAGTCATCTGTCGATGCGAGGATGCTCTAAAAAAATATATCGCAAAGCATAAATGCTCTTGCGTGATAATCATTCCGCTAACTCGACAGTCACCTGTCGATGCGAGGATGTAAAAAAAAATATATATCGCCGAACATATAGACTCTTGCGCGATTATCATCCCGCGAACTCGATAGTCACCTGTCGATGCGAGGATGCAATAAAAAAACATATGTCGCCGAGCATATATGCTCTTGCGCCATAATCATCCCGCCAACTCGACAGTCACTTGTCGATGCGAGGATGTATAAAAAAATATATATTGCCGAGCATATAGGCTCTTGCGCGATAATCATCCCGCTAACTCGACAGTGACCTGTTGATGCGAGGATGAAATTTAAAAAAATATCGCCGAGCTTATAGGCTCTTGTGCGATAATCATTCCGCTAACTCGACAGTCACCAGTCGATGCGAGGATGTAAAAAATATATATATCGCCGAACATATAGGCTCTTGGGCGATTATCATCCCGCGCACTCGATAGTCACCTGTCGATGCGAGGCTGCAATAAAAAAAACATATCGCCGCGCATATATGCTCTTGCGCGACAATCATCCCGCTAACTCGACAGTCACCTGTCGATGCGGGGATGTAAAAAAAACTATCGCCGAGAGTATAGGCTCTTGCGCGATAATCATTCCGCTAACTCGACAGTCACCAGTCGAGGCGAGGATGTAAAAAATATATATATCGCCGAACATATAGGCTCTTGGGCGATTATCATCCCGCGAACTCGATAGTCACCTGTCGATGCGAGGCTGCAATAAAAAAAACATATCGCCGAGCATATATGCTCTTGCGCGATAATCATCCCGCTAACTCGACAGTCACCTGTCGATGCGAGGATGCTATAAAAAAATATATCGCAAAGCATAAATGCTCTTGCGCGATAATCATTCCGCTAACTCGACAGTCACCTGTCGATGCGAGGATGTAAAAAAAAATATATATCGCCGAACATATAGACTCTTGCGCGATTATCATCCCGCGAACTCGATAGTCACCTGTCGATGCGAGGATGCAGTAAAAAAACATATGTCGCCGAGCATATATGCTCTTGCGCCATAATCATCCCGCCAACTCGACAGTCACTTGTCGATGCGAGGATGTATAAAAAAATATATATTGCCGAGCATATAGGCTCTTGCGCGATAATCATCCCGCTAACTCGACAGTGACCTGTTGATGCGAGGATGAAATTAAAAAAAATATCGCCGAGCTTATAGGCTCTTGCGCGATAATCATTCCGCTAACTCGACAGTCACCAGTCGATGCGAGGATGTAAAAAATATATATATCGCCGAACATATAGGCTCTTGGGCGATTATCATCCCGCGCACTCGATAGTCACCTGTCGATGCGAGGCTGCAATAAAAAAAACATATCGCCGCGCATATATGCTCTTGCGCGACAATCATCCCGCTAACTCGACAGTCACCTGTCGATGCGGGGATGTAAAAAAAACTATCGCCGAGAGTATAGGCTCTTGCGCGATAATCATTCCGCTAACTCGACAGTCACCAGTCGAGGCGAGGATGTAAAAAATATATATATCGCCGAACATATAGGCTCTTGGGCGATTATCATCCCGCGAACTCGATAGTCACCTGTCGATGCGAGGCTGCAATAAAAAAAACATATCGCCGAGCATATATGCTCTTGCGCGATAATCATCCCGCTAACTCGACAGTGACCTGTCGATGCGAGGATGGAATGAAAAAAATATCGCGGAGCTTATAGGCTCTTGCGCGACAATCATCCCGCTAACTCGACAGTCACCTGTCGATGCGAGGATGTAAAAAAACCTATCGCCGAGAGTATAGGCTCTTGCGCGATAATCATCTCGCTAACTCGACAGTCACCTGTCGATGCGAGGATGTAATCAAAAACAGATACATATGTATATATATATCGCCGGGTACATATGCTCTTGATTGACGATCCCGCTAATTCGGCAATCAGCTACCGATGCGGATACATACATATATTCGCAAGACATCGCGAGCATAGTCGCCGAGTATATACACTCTCGTGCGCGGGTCATTGTCTCGAGAATCTCAAGTTCTCGGTGCAGTGGCTCTCAATTTCTATAGAATTAAGAAACGAGCAGATGCGCCGGGCGACACTTGGCGGTACAAGGCAGAGTTACTTGTTCGGTAACCTGCCTTATCGCGAGAGCCGGTCCGCGTCGCGTCGCTCCAGCGTGTTTCACATGCTCTTAAAGTACATTGTACTTATTTGGTACCGTAATTCCGAGCCTTTAAGTACAGGTGTACTTTAAGTACTGTCATTTTTCCAAGTGCTTAAAGTACACATGTACTTCAAATACTGCACTTAAAGTTCTTTTCCATTACTTCAAATACTTTCATGTGAAACACTGAGTAGATCTAACCTACTCAGCTACGCTAATGTTGATGAACAACGTTTCGAAACTTGTACATCAGTTGAGCAAACGCTTTATCATAAAATACATCAATATTTATTCTTCGTTCACTGAGTTCTATATAAAATTTATTTGTAATTTATCTTTTTCATACTTCAATATCATTGAGAAAGCGTTGATTGAACTCTGGCAACCAGTACATGCCCAGTACTACGACGGTTATACAATTTGATCTAAAAAAGGATTGTATCTAATAAGGTCTATTAGTGATGGCCAACTCTTGATGTAGTTATTTATCGGCACTAGGCCCGTTGTCGTAGAACACGAATTGGCCAACGTCGTTGGCCAATTCGTGTTCTGTTGTAGTATTGGGCTGTTGTAGTATTGGGCCGTATTGCCGGCTCGGGACTTTGTCCTGCACTGAAAATCAAGGTTGGCCCATTCTTGGTGAAGTTTTTCATCTGTACGGGGACAGAGCCGTCAATTAAGACTAAGCAACTGTAACTGTCCCAGTTCTGGGCCATATTAGCAGCTCTGGACTTGGTCCCGTACTGGAAATCTGCATAGGCCCATTACTGATAATGTTGTTTGCCAATACTTCCCGAGAATTGGCAAACGAGTCTTGGCAATTGGGCTTATCCCAGTTCTGGGCCGTTTTTATAACTCCGGCACCGTACAGATATTCAGATTGAATGTATAGTCAATGTTACTATATTCGACGCCAATATTTTTTATATATATTCGTGATAATATTTTCCTCAGATTCGTATAAGGAACATTTTTTCTATACTGAAAAAGTATAGAAAAACTTGTCCGAATCCAAGTGATGCGCATATGATAGAAAAACGTAGGGAATGTTGTTATCGCGCTACTTTTATCCTAAAAATTTGTTATACATGCTAAATTATGATACGTGTGCCATTCTCTCGTTTTGGCCAAGCAGCATCGTAGGAAGCTGCAATGGTTACGGGACATTCTTCTTGTACGGTGTTCGACCTGCAATTAATATACTCTTGAGTAACTGCGTAGTGTATCGCAGCGATAAATGCGAGTCCCATGAAATTGGTAGTCACGTGCTGGTAGCGCGGGAAAGATTCTTTTCGGCTATTATCGCCTCAATACAGCTCTCCTTCGCAGCTGACTCAATAGCAACTCCAACGGAACGCTCGTATCATTTCAACATCGTAGCATGGATTGTTGGAATGGACATTGTTGATAAAACACTGAGTTTAGCTGCGAAGCCCCAATGCCACCATAAACAACGCCTAAAAATGTATAAATGATTAGACGGGGAATCGGAGATTATTTATTTATTTATATATTTATAGACGGGAAAAATCCCTTTTACATTCGTTTAATAACATAATAAATCTCTGCCATTTTTATAGAAAGAAAACAATTTAATATTTCACACTTTGTGTGTTGAGAAAATAGATATTTAAAGTAGAAAAACACGGTAAACCGTCGACTAGAAATTTACTCGAAGCGTAGAATTTGGTTTTGCACCGCCGTCTTGAAGTTCCGAACGGACCTTCCGAAGAAAAGTTCCCGTTCCAGGTTGTTGGCTTGATTGGCGATTCGATAGACTCCGGATCTCGCCGCAAAGGCGCTTCTCACCGTCGGAACCTCGAAAGTTGGTACCCTCCTGAGCGCTCTGTCTGGTAGGTCTCGAATTCGGAATCTCAGGCTCAAGTATCGGCAATCGATCTTGCCCGAGATAATCTTAAAGAGGAATATTTGTTCGTTGAGTTTCCTTAGTGACTCGAGACTCGGAATCCGTAGTATCGCTGCTATATTCGAGTAGTCGTGGTCTCTCGGATTCATTGCCTGGCCCAGCTTGTACGCTCCTAGCCGGAGGAACTTGTGCTGAATTCTCTCGAGTTTTTGGGAGTGTACCGCAAAGCACGGGTTCCACACCTCGGAGGCGTAAGTTAGAATAGGTCTCACTAACGTCATGTACAGCGACCTTAGAGTCCCTGCCCTTCGGAAGTCCGCTGCGAAGCGGCTGATAAATCCGAGCGTTCTCAGCGAGCGCCTGGCCACATCTTCGATATGCGGTATGAAGTTCAGCTTACTATCGATTAATACCCCGAGGTCCTTCATCATTGTCACTCTCACGAGCCGAGTTCCTCCAAGTGTGTAGTCTCGCTCTATATTGCCTCTCTTCCTCGACAGGGTCATGGTCTTGCATTTTCCGATGTTGAGTCTAAGACGATTTTCTTCGCACCAGCTCCACATTGCGTTCAGGTCGACCTGTAGTCTATCACAGTCTCTGTTGTTCTCTATCCTCAGGAAAAACTTAACATCATCAGCAAACATTAGAAATCTTGAGTGCACAAAGCACGCAGCCATATCGTTGATAAAGATGAGGAAAAGCAGTGGGCCGAGATGAGAGCCCTGCGGAACTCCAGAGCAAGCCTGGATGTTCCGCGAGCAAAAGTTCTTGTAACGAACCCGTTGAGTTCTGCCTCTCAGATAATCCTCAATCCACCTAAGTAGCGTTCCGGTGATGCCCAGGGTCTCCAGCTTCGCTGTTAAGCGGGAGTGCCATACCGAGTCGAAGGCTTTCGCAAAGTCGGTATATACCACGTCGATTTGTTTTTTTGCCTCTACGCCTCCTGTGGTATAATCCTCGTACGTCATTAAGTTCGAGACTGTGGATCTTCCCTCGATGAATCCATGCTGCTCCTCTATGATCGTGCCTCTTACGTGCGGCGACAAGAAACCAGTCATTATGTCGTCCAGTATCTTTGGGATAGTGCTTATGATCGATATTGGCCTGTAGTTCGACACCACTGTCCGCTCTCCGTTCTTGTGGATTGGCACTATAAAGCTCTGTTTCCAGATTTGGGGGAAACTTCCCGTGGTCAACGATAGGTTGAAGAGGTGCGCTATTGGACCTGCCAAGATTTCCGCACACGACCTTAGGATTGATGGTGGTATTCCGTCGGGTCCTGGGCCCTTGTTTGCGTCCAGAGCCTTCAGTTTGCACGATACTTCTTCAGTTGTGAACCTTGCCGAGTGGATGTCTATGGTGTTTATCGCGGGTGGAGGTTGGCCCCCGTCCGGGCGGTCTTCAACGTAGACTGACTCGAAGAAGTCGGCGAAAAGCTCCACCGCTTCCCCTCCCGAGCCCGCTATTTTTTCTCCGTATCTCATCGTGGATGGCAAGCCCCTCTCCGAGCGGCGAGCGTTTACGAACCCCCAAAAGGCTTTGATATTATTCGGTATCTCGTCTTCCACTCTAGATACGTATCTCGCGTAGGACTCCCTCGTAATCTTCGAAAAACCTGATATTGTTCCTGTGAGCCTGTTCTCTTGTAATTCATATGCGCGATCTTCTTCTCCCGAATGCATCGTTTCAGCTCCCCGCAGAACCATGGAGGGTCGCTGCAGTTTACCTGCCTCTTCTTGGGAATGAACAGGTCCATTGCTTCGACCAACTTCGAATAGAAGATTGCTGTGGCTGCCTCGACTGGCAAATCTGCCCACATCACATCCCACGGTATCCCCGCGAGGTGCTCGGTGAGGGAAGGGATATTTGCCTTTTTGAAGTCGTAACCCGTCTCGTTGAATTCAAGGGGCGCTATGGCCTCGTATCCAAACTCGCAGAAAAGAGTTTTATGGAAACTCGCATCCTCCTCTACCATTGGCTCCATGACAGTCGCAATATTAAGTTTTCTTTGGCTGAAGATTAGATCCAGAATGTTTCCGTGATCGTTCACCAGGTTCGCGTGCTGGTCCAGTCTCAGGAACTCGCACCCCTCGCTGAGGGTGGTCGCCTTCTCTCTATACGTTGCCTCTGCCCGTGACGAGTCGCAGTGGACTCCGTCCCCGTCCCTCACCCAGTAGACCCGTGGGAGGTTAAAGTCCCCTGTTAAGATAACCTCATGGTCTGGCAGTGACTCTGCGATTCTCGTGGATGCCCTGATCGTCTCGTGGTACGAATCTGTTTCAGCCGCCGGGGGGATGTACACTCCTCCGACAACGAGTTTCAGGTTACCCATTGCTACTGTGACGAAGGCCTGCTCGACATTTCCATCATCTATTTGGCATCTCGCACTATGTATCTCTCTTCTCACACCAATGAGGATTCCTCCTCCTCTTTTCGCTCCGCTTGCACCTTCAGACCTGTCCCTCCGGTACACTAAGTAGTCGTTAAGGCCTAGCTCGGCATCCTTTATCCCCGGATGTAGCCACGTTTCTGTAAAGACAATGATATCATAATTTGTCGAATTTATCGAAGTTGCCTCTCGGAGATTTGATAGCTTCGTACGTAAGCCCCGGACATTCTGATAGTATAGCCTGATAATTCCCGTCTTCCTGTTTAGTTTTCCTGCTCCGTTCCTGCTGCTCCTCTGCGCTTGACTTCCATGATGACCGGGTTGCCTTTGTTATAAACTATTCTCCTCGCGACGTTTGGCTCGTCTCTCTTCAGGTCTTCCAGTTGTTTCTTGACTGCATCAAATTTATCCCTCTGTGCTTGAGTTCGGTCGCCTCGGATTATAATCGGTCCCACGTACTTGTGTTTGTTCCTTAGGATGTTCTGAGCAAGTTCCGGGGTCGGAAGGGTCACCAGTACCGGTCTCATTCTTGTCCCTGAATATCTGCCGAGCCTTCTAGCTCTGAATCCTGGTTCCTGCACTTCGGCGATGGCTCTCAGGATCCCCAGCGCCTCTGTTCTGTCCTTGGCAGCTCTTCCTCCGACTGGTCCCTCCATCTGCTCCGGCATGCTGAAAAGTAGCAGGTTCATTGCCCTCAGGCGCCTGTCCTCGGTCTCCTCCTGGAACTTTTCAAAGTGACCCATCATAACCTCAGGTTCCGTAATAGCTTTTGATACCTGGGTCACATCCTCTTTTAAGCTTGCGAAATTATTGACCAAGGTTCCATTTGTGATCGTGTTCGCCTCCAACGCAACTTCCACCGCTTCGACTGCGCTACGCAATGTGCCTAGGTCATTCTTGATCTCCGATACCTCAGCTGCGGCTGCTTCGACTGTGCCTCTAAGGGCTCCCATATCGTTCTTGACCTCAGATACCTCGCTCTGGAATTTGTCTAGCGGGGTGTAACTCTCCTTGACCGCGGCTATCTCCTGTTCGGGGGCCCTCACATCCTCCTTGAGGCCATCGGACGCTACTTGCTTCTCCTCCAGCTTCTTGAGCGAGGTTTTCAACTGCGTGTTCTCATTTTTGAGCTCCTGCGTTGCCTTGTACAGGGCTGGAACATACTCCAGTGCTCCATGGCACTTGTCACAGTAATATCTTGTCACAATAATATGCAGAAAAATGCTTGCCAAATCGAGTACATTGTCAATGTGTCGAAATGAAAGCGCTGCGTTACACGATCGATACCACATATGCTCGGCGAGTTTCTGGACTTTCATGGTTCGATGACAGTCGACATTTAGCTCGTCGTGTTTTTCGGAAAATAATTTTCTTCTTTTAGACCCCGTAATAAGATTTTCCTTCCACTAGATTTTTTCAACGTTTCAAAGCGACTTTTCATCGAGGCTGCTCACTCCTGATTTCATTCGCGGAAAGTGAGCTTATAAACCGCAGACGCTTGGCCTGCTACTGAAATCGCGTAGTTTCCAAGTTGTGTTTCTTCATAAAAACATATGGCTCCAACGCTGGTCAAATTCACGAGTTCATACCGATAATTTCATTTTATAATTACGGTCCAATGAGAAAAAAAGTAGAGAATAATTGATTTTAGCCGATAATTGATTTTAACTACAAAATAAATTATATTTGTAAGTAAAAGATATTTGTTGTTCGATGATCGTTACGGTCGTCGCGAACTTTGTACTTATGCTAACTCCGCAAAAATTAGGACTTAGCCGCGCAGGGTTATCGATGACTTCTGTCGAACATAGCCTTGCTCGCTCCATGAAGTATCGTCAAAATGTTGAATTGTAAGACGCTGGTGGAATAACTGATCTTAGCCCAAAAATGGCCTAGCTTATATACTAGTTGACTTCCTACGCTTACTATGTTTAGGCATGTAGTGTGGTGGGGTTAATATGACTTCCGAAATATTACCCTAATAAGAAAGAAAACGCATGGATGCGTTTTAAGCAGCACCTTTGGTGTGAAAGAAATATTATATGATTTTCGGTAGCGCTGCTCTTTTATAGAGGTGAATTTTGCAGTATTCTGCTTAATGCTGCGGCGATAAGTGTCATGCGTGGGCAACTAGTTATGATCATTAAATTTTGTTCTAGAAAATTAAGAGGACAGTGATGCGTGTAGGTGGCTCTTCTGATTAAAAGGACCTAATATTTGTGCTTCTAGAGCCGCTGCCCTTTAGTAGCAGTGTCGCGGCGAGTTAAAAGTGTGTCGCGGTGGCAAATGTCACGCGCACGCAATTAGTTACTTCTGCCGCTAAGTGGCTAGGCGCGTGGCTAGCCCAAAATGTATCTTTAGGTTTGGACTGGGCCGTGCGCGCTGCTCGGTATGTGTCGGTGCTCCTCGGGACAACCTATGACATTTTCATTCAGAAAATCTTCTAAGACATTTCATTCAGTGCGGGGCGGTTACACAAGACGTAACAATTGACTGTACTTTATTAATTCGGCAAGAATGACTGCCAAACAAGTTACGTTTATAATCTGACTGATGAAATATTGGGTCTTCAATTCATGATCTGTGTTATCACAATATGATAGAATTTAGCACAACATAGTTAAGAGTTTTCTATTTATATGACGTTTCGCACAGATAGTGATATCTCACGAAATGTAATTGTCTACATATTTTCTTACGTAATTGTCTAAAGTTTTTATACACCATTAGTGACGTTGTGTGCGGTATTTCTTATCTTTTTGCAAAGATCGGTTGAAATATTTTAACGACTCTATTCAAATTTAAATCCCTTTCCGTCAAGTTTTTCCATACCATTTCCGGAATTTTTACGAGAGATTCAAATATATCTCAACGTTATTTTTAGTACATTTTTTCGCTATCATTAGAAGGAAAATAAATTCATTAAATAATATTTGACAATATTTTTTTTACTGGTTATATTGTTTTTTTTTCTGATTATCAATATTAACGCAGTTCATTACCAATTGGTCCATGTATGGTGATTTTTTTGTTTAAACAATAATAAGTAATCATTTTTTTCGGAAACATTGATCCTTTGTCTGAATAACAATAATGATGAAGTTTGGTAGCAATCCATTCATATTTGGCGTTTTTTTCGCGTAGACAATATTTTTTACTTTCAATATCGTTCATTAACCTAAATAACAATATTAACCAAGTTTGGGGCCAATCGGGATACATTTCGCAATTTTTCGTTGAATCAATATACAGCAACAAATTTGGATTTGCAATATTGTTAATTGGCTTAAATAACAATATTGATTAAGATTAGTGTCAATCGATTCATATTTCATAATCATTCGTTTAAATAATATTGAATAACAATTTTTTACTGACGTTATTATTTTTTCCCAAAAGAACAATAACCATAAAGTTTGTGCCAAAATTAGTTCATGTTTGGTTCATGTTGAACAAGGTTTTACCCGGAACACTGATCCCTTGTTTGAATACTAATAATGACCAAGTTTGCTGGCAATAGGTTCATATTTGACGATTTTTCGTTGAAACAATTTTAATCAACAATTTTTTACCGACAATATTCTTTTTTGCCAAAATAACAATGTATTTGTTTCAACACGTTACACGAAAGTTTAGCAATTGACAGATGAATGATGGCGTCAGTGTGTACGATAAACATGACGACTGGATACTTCTTTTTGTCCCGATGTAAAAGCGCAGAAACAACGTTTATTTGTTTATTGCCTGACGGAGCATTTCAGTCGCTTTTGGAAGCTCGTAAGACAATGTATGTATCCAGCAATGGCCGGCATCTTGAAAACTAACATTTATTTTAAGAAACTGTAACGGCCCTGCATTGCATATAAGAGGACGATTCCAATGAGAGAAACATATAGGTGACATTAGCGCAGTGGTTAGCGCTCTTACTCAGTAACCGATTAATCCGGGTTCGAATCCCGGTGATCACCATATGTTTTCTCTCTTCGGTACTTCGCCCGTCCATCTGCAATACTAATATCTACAAGTCCCCAAATTCTCCACTCGATCATTACAAAACGGTATAAAAAAATTTCGAGTAATGGAAAATCCGATTTTCGTGTAAAAGGATCTTTGTAGCGTCAGTCTGCCTTCAGTCGCTATATAAATGTATTTGTCTGGCCACGGTATCGAGTCTCTTGATGTAGTTGCCATGAAGCAAGTGAAAATTGCTGAGCTCGCACGCCACGCGCGAACCTCGAAGACTCAATAAGTGAAAAATTACGAAGAAATAAGAATAGAAATAATGTTTAAGCTCGCGTCTTCTCGCAAGCGCATATGGATTTACAGAAATTCGATATTTACGTCTGGTGGCGTGATATGGATTCAAGGAAATAAAATGAATGAAATGAATAAATTCAGCATGAGACTCGATAGCCGGCAGGTGGCAAGAATTAAAATAAATCTATACGATAGACTTGAAAAAGCATAAAGTAAATAAATATTTTCAATTAAAAAAAATTCCCGACTATAAAATAATGTCATTAGATATTTCGCTACAAAAAGAATTAAATAATAACCGTTTGTTTATAATTTTTATAACAGTCGGAAGACGTCTTCTCTCACAGAGCCGATATATACACTAACAATCATTCGCGGTTTAAATTTGGGAAGACAAGGCTTATATACATGATGATAGCCTGCTTAATCGATTTAATTATTGTTTTTTCGGGAGACGTTGCCTAACTGTTATTAAAATGATAAACGCACATTAATTGTTTTATTGTTTTTACAGCGACAAATGAAATGCCATTCTTTTTACAGTCGTAATTAAAAAACAAATCTTTTTATAATCTGTCTCATGAAATATTGTAACTTTTGACTCCTGACTGCCCGCTAGGGCAAAAAAACGGGAGTTATGCGTTTCACCGCGATGAGCGATTTCGTTGTCCGCGATGTTCTTGTAAACGGCTACAAATTACTTGACGAAATTTGATGCAGCTATTCTATGACGCACCGTCATCAATGTTTTCAAAGAAAAATTTTAATCTCTACAATATTGGTAGAAATAAATGCGATTTATTAAATAGTCACTCGAATGTATCGAAAATTGAGCGCCATTTTCTGCGATATATTTTCGGAACTTCACATTGTTCGTTGGCCGCCCGATCTCGGTGTAACATAATCTCAAACGCACGAACTTTACGTAAGGTACGCACGAAGATACATAATCGTTGAAATAAATAATAATTATTATTATGATATAAAAAATATAACTAAAAAAATGGTTAATGTAATCGCTTGTTTTTGTTCTCACATTATATATATATAAAAGTTGTTTATGCGTGTTTTTAAAACTTATTATTAGTTTTTATGTTGTCACGATAAGAATGAACTTTCACAAATTGTGCATGCAAAATTTCAATGACATGGCACTCCTTACTTGGATGTTTTCAATTCATTTGACGACTTTGTGTCAAGATAATGATACCTCGCGTAAATGTACTTTTCCCCAGTTTTTGTACAGTATTCATAGTGTTTTTGGTGGGATATAATTAAGGTAGTTCTGCCGTGAACGTCATCCAAACTCTACCATTCGAATTTTTTATATATTATTCTTTCAGTATTCAGCTTGATGTTAAAAAAAATCAAGTTTGTTGACCGGTTATTTAAACGAACAATCAAATGTTACAAAATTATATTTTTATATAGGGTCTTATGACAGAAACAGCCAATCACATGTTTCAGTTAATAATTTTGATACTTAGATCAAAGATAGCGGAAATATCAAAAATATCACGTGTTCGTTGAGCATTGAGGATCACGTCAGATATTTGAAGAAATAATGACATTTTAACGGAGGTAATTATACACTGAGATGAGACTATTTATATGCTAGCAAAATGGCGTCGACATTTGGCAACAGCGCTTCAAGATAGAAACCTATAGCTAACAGCTGATTCGGGCGGTGGATTTGAACCGAATTATATTTATGAACGGCGTATAGATACAAGATCTGTCAAAGATTCATTATTGCAATAAATATTGATTAATTATAACAATATATCTGTTATAAGAGTTCCCAGACAGACGAGTGCGACGAAACGGTCGTAGTTGGAGCAACATTTGCGACACTCGCAGCGCATGTCGCAAATATTGCCTCGACGGCAAGCGTTTCATGGCGCCTTTTTATCTAGGTTATTAATGTTTGTGTTAATGAATATTAATGTATATGTATTATTTGTTCTTTGACAAATCTTGGTTAAAATTTTTTTTTACCTTTTACCATTTATTCTCAGTACAAAAAGTGAGATAGTACCTTATTATAAGAATCAGGGGGAAATGAAGGTTATTAAAATCATTTGTATATTTCAATAATTGATTAGGTATCTTTTATTCTGGCTTATTTTGCAATCGTGTTAACTCTAGAATAATTTTGTTTAAACACTTTTCTTGCTTTGTTACACGCGGGTGGCCGCAAACATCCTCGGCTAGTAACATTTCTATACTCTCTGGTCCGCCGGCGTCAAAAGTCTTGGTTAAAATGTCCAGGTTCATCCCAGCTTTCGCCATTTTCGAACGCATCGTAGCGGATATACCGTCTTTCAAAGGCTCTAGCGTTAGCTTGTGAGCATTTTGTATCACAGTTTGTTCTTGAGAATTGAAAATGCTGCGGACACTCTTCGATTCCTGTTTTATTATGCTTGAAGCTATACCTGTCACTTCTATGAGGTGGCTTAGAATTTCTACATCGCGGACAGCGTTATGTGCCCCTTCCGATGCTGTTGGTCCTATGAAGTCCGTAGCTAGAGCAACTTGAGTAAATATTTTCTTTTCCTTGAGACGCTGTGGCATGAGGCGACGAAAAATTGGCAGAGTGTCGGAAAAGCCTTGCACAACACTCATGAGTTGAGCAAGTAGTCCGAGTTGCTTGACTGCACGTAAAAGCATCGGAACGTCGAGTCTGTACGAAACAAAAAAGATTATATACATAGTTGAGTCTTCATTTATGCAGTAGGCTAATTATAACAATAGGTAACAGAGGAAAATTTGCCTGAATCCGTTGTGAGCAACCAAAATAGCTCCCTTTCCGCTGCTTACGTTATGCAGGTACGTAACGAAATCCAAAATTGCCGTTTGAAGAGTTGTGGATAGTTGAGCGTCGTCGAGAAACATTTCGCTCCCCACAACTGTAAGACCGTTTACGGCACTTGCGGACGACGATATTCCGCGAGATGGAACGATGTAAGCATTTGTTGTACGCGAGGTCAACAATTTTAATTTTCAAGGTATTTGGGATCGTTGCCAAATTAAGAGTAGAACTCAAGTTTGTTTATACAAACTAAATAACAAGTTTATTCAAAGAAAGATAATTAATTTGATCGTTGCCAATAATTCTTAATACAGTCGTCGATTTCTTTGAACATGAGCCTAACTCTGAGACCAACCTCTCTGTTCTTCAGTCGAGTTCAGACTGCCTATTTCTCGGTCGCGATCCGCGACGTGCGAATTGATGCGTCTGCAATTTTATTACCTGCCCATATTTGGGCATATAGAATTGAGTATCGCCTGATTCTTACTCGGCGATTTGTCGTTGCCGGGTGCACTACCCGGGCATCATTCGATACTTACTCGGCAAATTCCTACACGTGTCGGCTTCGCGACGCGGTGGATTTGCCAGTAAGTATTTCCCAATGTATTCTTTAATTTTTATTTAATGCTTCTTTAATTTTTATAGATCAAAATAATTCGGGGTACAACACATTAAATACTTGAGAATTACTGATAGCAACGATCTGTAATAGCCGAAAGTGCAGTATATAAATAATGAGATGAACCGGTATCACCATTGCCCCTCGTTAAACGTAGGCGTCTTCAAATCTTAATTGATTAATATACATATCTTACTTGACATATTTCCGCCGATTTGGATAAGCCGCTTGTTTCGAGGTCGAACACAACTATTGTAGTTTGCTCAACGTTTTCAATCGTATCTGAAAGAAATCGCAACATTTTTGCATTTGAAACCTTTGATTGAAGTTTATGCTCCGATGCGTACCTGAAGTCAATACTGAAGTGTCCTGGAATTAAACGCACACGGCATCGAGACGACAATCCGTGCTGTACGTGATACCCTCGCGATTTGACACTGCAGCATTTCGACAATTTGTTTTTTTTTAATAGAAGCTCTTCCGCTTTTATATACAAAGGTTTTCAACTTTTCGGCTCTTGCTTTTCTTACTCGATAGTTACAAGAAGCTGAACCCCCGTAATGGCGATTCTTTGGATGCTTATATGTAACAAGATTGTTAAAACTTTCGTTGATCTGTGTCGATCCGCAAGGAGCTAGCTTCGATGAGTTATTCGCTGCCCGAGTGAAAATATTCGTCAACGGAGCCCGTAGGTCTGTATCAGTTAAAGGGCATCCATGCGGTAGGCCCTCGTAAGTGTATTTCTCTCCGAGGGTGCGACAATGTCTGTTTTTGTCCCAGGCTTCATGGTCGCCAAACGCGTGATCGACTATATTCTTTAAGGCACTCTCCACCGCCGGCGCATTGCCTTTATTTTTTTTTTTAATAGCCCTGACAAAAGCACTTGTGAAGTACATTCTGACCTTTGCGGACGTTTTCAAACCGTACAGAGCGTTAGAAAGGGCTTTTTTGGCGTGGTTTAAATCTGACCACTTTTCCACTTCGTGCGATGCTTCTCGTCGAACCGCTGCTATAGTTGATGAATCGTCATCCCCTACGAGTTGCTCGATCCTCACGTTTGCTTCCTGAAGTAAAGGATTTCTTGTTATCATTTCTACGGCCATGTCGGGTTCCATAGCTTTAGCGCTTCCTTCAAAATTTTTCCTGCAGTCATGACCTTTTTGTTCTATGCCGTGATCACATTTCACGCATCTGACGCTTCACACGGCGTATGATAGTACCTGTTCTGAATAGTATCCTGCTAATGTCGCATGAGCTGTAAATTACGAAAAATTTCATTGGGTGAGAGTTACATCGCTGATGACGGATTTAGCATTCATGTAACACCTACCCGATTTACTATTATACGCTCGTCCTGTCCCCCGTTTCTGCCAAGCAGCATCGAACGATGCTGTCAAACCTATCACTCCTTCATCACCTACATCACGAGTAGCAGGGTCGTCGCAGGATTGGGCATCATTGGGATTATATGTTGGACTAATCAGACTGTGCATCTGATGGTCAGTACACTTGCTAGACCATATCGACATTCGTTCTCAATAAATTTGAGAGATAATGACAAATCGCAAAATTTGCACCATAGCTCATTTGCCAAAGTGGTGACATCGACAACGCGAATACGAACATTTTTATTCGGTGCCACAGGTTTCTCGACATGTCGAGCTTTCTTCTCCGCAACTATATTTTCCACCCATAGCTTTCGCTTTCGGGTAATAAATTGTCCTTTCCCTTTGCCATATTCGGCTCTTATGTTGTAATTGTTATTAACCTCTGTACTCACTTTCCATAACCTTACACAAACGCCGGTATACAGATAACCTCACAAAAACACCGGTATGCAGATCGAAAGAGATTCTGCAAATGGCCGCGCTCTACGATACACGTATGCGTGCGGAGACACGATTTGCAAGGTTGCCACATTTCCGACAATCTTTCCGAGCCCGTGATAATCATAACTTGAATGAAGTCAAGCCAACAGTTAATGTTTTGATTTCATAACAAAAATTGACGTTATATAATTAGATACGTCGTACAAAAATCTGAATTATTCGTGCAACTAATTATTATATTATTCTAAGGTCATACTTTATTACATTTAGTCTCTAGGGACCATGACTTCGGCGTACCGACAGAGCTACCTTAAGGGCTCCGATAAGACAGATTTTCTTTTTACCCATAACAGCTTCGATGAGTCAGAATGACACGTATCGTGTGTCTACGAGAGCTGCATGTATTGTTTTCAATTATACCATTTATTGCCGGCCGTCCCATTGGGAGCTGGCACCAAATATTGTAATGAAACAATAGTCTCTTTCTTTTAAGTGCACCGAAAATTATTGAGTTCGATATTTATAAATTAGCAAAAATTCGATGCGTTTAATTCATTTTATAAAGCCCTGACCGTTTAAGTTTCAATGTAAATAAATTTTAAAAACTATACTGAAATTGATATTTATAAGCCCCTTCAACAAATAAATTATTATTAATATAGTTAAGACGGAAAATAACGGAGCAACGCTCATTGTATTATATGAATCTTAAAATATTCGTTTTATCAATTGATGCTCGCGATTCATTAAGTCAAAGTATATAGTATAAAGACATTTAAAATCTCACATCGTGTACATGAAGAGCATAGGTATAAATTACATCTTTTACTTATAAAACACAATTATAACAAATACAAGATAATGCAGAATGATACGACTCCGAGAAAAATTACTACATTCTTTCAAGTCAACTAAAGTCCTAAAATTGATATCTTAAACCTAAACGCGAATGAGAGAGTGAGCACTATCCTATTGCAAAGACGTCGATTTAATAATAAATAATATGATTAAAAATTCGTTCCCGGCAAGCCATATTACAACAATTATAAGACCACAACGTAAGTCTATACATTTAGCTTATTCGCCATGCGGATGAACAGAGATGTAATTCGCTCCACAATGGTTATCTTCCTTCCTCGAAAGATGATACAGACCTCATTGGACGGGTTTCGTCCCTCTTCAATGAAGATCCCGAAGGAAAATGTAATGGCCAAGCGAAATAACAGTGAAAGTCTACAACTTGCGATATTAGTGGTTTAAAATGTAAGGGATCCCTTTTAACTTTAATGTAACTCGTGCCGCTAACCGAGAACGAATGCTCAGTTTTACGATATTTCGCGATTTTCGGGTGTCGAGATTCGCCCGAGCGGGGAGGGTCCCGTTAGGCGGTAGGACAATGTCCAGTAGTTCTCCCCTCTCTTATAATTGGTTCTCGCTTGAATTTCGTTCGTTGAATAGTGATCACTCTGGTCGATTTATCGTAACTCTACAATATCTTATATTGTATGTGGTGGAAGTACGAAACATTCGGTGACCAAAAGTTTGGGACCACTTTTATTTTTATACGATACACTATTCACACATGCAGGTATATAGGAAGTGAAGAAAAACCCAACATCTTGGAGGGGAGTGGGTATAAAACACCATAAGACTTCGAATAAAACACCATATAAAGATTTCGAATTTTTCAGACATTGCTTTTTTTGAACATATACTACCTATACTACATATATTAAATGAATAGATGATAGTTAACGAATAAATATTCAAATTCAACCTGCACATACTTTCCTCCCTTTTTAATGGCATTTGTTTAGCTTCTTTCATGAACGAGTCAATATTAATAAAATCATTATTCGCAGAGAAAGCTATAAAAAACGAATTGAAAAAAAATCGGTGTACCAATTTGCGTCGGATAAGAATTATGCAAAAGAACGACTTGCTTATTCGACTAATAAGCCTCTCAGTCAGTGAGTAGCTAGGTGGTCATCTATAGACATAGGGACTTTTAATGTTGATAGCTATAGTTGTGTGTGGACGCGAGTGTTTTATTTAGTATGTAATAATTATTGTGGATGTTCTCAGAACTTATCTGTGAATTGTTTCCCAGGTTTTTCAAAGTGTATCGGGAATTCCTTGGTTGAATTCGTTTATAGAGATGTATATCGTTATGAATATCAAGCATTTACTGATAGTGAAAGTGATGATGTGTTGTCAAAAAAACGGTTACGAGGCAATAGTACATAAAAACGGTAAGAATCGTGTATTATAATTTAATAATAATTCGTTATTTATTTTCTTTTTTTATATCCGACATGCAGATCTTTTTCGTTTTCTTTCTGTTTTTATAGGTAAAAAACAAATTATTGCATAAGCTGTACATTAGACAGCTGTAATGATTTTTTTATTTTGATTAATTACACATGTCTTAATTATTCCAAATTTGTTGGGCGTTATATTAAAGAAATAATGAATGAACAATACGGAGAATATTTTGATCCAAGTTCGCAAGTTTTCAAATTTGAGCATCGAACGGCAGTCCAATGCCCAAACTTTGAAATCAAAAAGGCATTATGGAGACAATTTGTATTAATTGGTTAAAAAAAGTTACTAATGATCCAAATGTTTCTAAATTTTCAGAGAATAATGTTGATGATATGAAGAAAGCAACGACACTAAGTACAGTGAAATTGATTCATATGTATCGAAGTTTGAGTGTGATACGGACGGCCAATACACTAAATGATTGAAAAAAGGTATGTTTTTTTGTTTTTAGCTGTTAAGTCTGAACATATATTTATGTGCCTAATTGGTTTCAGAATCACTAGGCTTCATGTCAACGGTCTAAGAATATCACGATCTCTATATCGAACTCTCGTCCCCCGTCTCGCCAAATCATCATATTTATCGTAATCGTCAGATGAAGGTTCGCACGCATATGTTCCTATTCACATACCGACCGACGGTTATCGCATTCAATCATATGAACCAAGTACAGTCGGATTTCTGTTAACTTATACGCAAGTAAGTTGTGAACCTCTTCTAAATTACAGAAAGGATTTCCGAAGACTTAAAACTTTCACCTCACAGCTATCCCTTCCATCAGTGCGTGCATGTGGCCCGATTACCCCCACTGGGTACACCGTTTCATGAGTGGCTGACCGTGACCGACTGGAAACGTAGTGTGGTTTGAAGGGAAATATAAGTTGAAAGAGGTCGCTTGTTCCGAGATCATCAGTTATGGGAATTCCGACTGTAGTGGTACACATATTTACACATGTTTGTATAAATTTAGTGGTCATTATGTAGTAAATAATACAAATCGATAATACTCAAACCATTTGCTTTTTTTTATATACAATTGAAAAATAGACTAAGGAAAAAAAAATACTTGATGCGCCCTTAGAATAAAAATACACTGAGTTCATTGCATTAAGAGAAAAGCCGCACCGTGTTTTTTATTTTCGAAATACTATAGTATCTTAATTGAAAGATGTGTTGCTACTATATGATATTCAATGACTCTGTTTTTGATCGAATGTGTTAAGAGTACAATGACGTTAATGCTGGTGTGCAATAATAACATGGTGACAACGTTCAATTTGCACCAAGTTATCTTCCTCAATCTATACTGAACCCCACCATCATCTAACATATTGATTAATCCCTATAATTATTATTATTTTTTTTATATATGTTCCATTTTTCACCGTATACCCTGTCGGATTTTTACGGAACCCCAGCCCGATTCCCCCCTATCACTCCCTACCCGCACTCAGCTAAGCTACCTAACTTCCAGTGCGTCCGTAGCCGCATTAGTTACACTGTACCGCATTTGCTCAAGCCACGGGGAAACTACGGAAAACCCGTGCCGATACAGACGGCCCTAATCGACTGAGCCACTGGTATTTTTGCTCTTGAGTAAAGTGCAGAAACACCAAAGTCTCAGAAGAAAGCGCCTCCCGCTCAACGGTCAATGCGCCAGCTAGCGCACGGCGAAGCGGTCACCCATCCAAGTACTGACCGCAAACGAATCAGCTTGACTTGGGGGACCACCAGGGCCGTGCGCCAACCGCGCATCTACCGCTGTCGGTCTGTAATGATTAATATAAACCCTGATTATTGGATATGTTCAACAACACACAATTTCAGAGCCATGCAAAGCCCAGCAATTATAATTTAGGGAATTTTACAATGAACAATAAGCAATGCTAAGTCTATATACTACATAACCGAAAGCGCATGTATGGAGATACATATGTGTACACACTTGAAAACGCTGCGGTGTCGACTTGGACAGTGATCGGAGAGTAAGCGAAGCAAAAGTGGTAGGCGTTCATGGTGGGACAGAGACGATAAGCACGGCGAGGCAGATTCGCTGTGTGTAATCACCTCATCGAGACGTGAGCGGTACGCGACGATGCGAATATTTGATCTGACGCTTCTTGCTTCGATTCCCAATAAGCTATGGGGCTCACAACCTCTAGTGCCAATACGCGATATCGACACTCCGATGAACACCGGCTGCGTGCAAGCTGCAGCAACCTCAGTGGACGAGCAGCTAGTCCGCAATCTCTACCCGAAGGTACAGTACGAACTTGGACGAGCGGTTTGGTGTAGGTGCTGTAGGAATGAGAGTCTGCTGCTACCGTCAGGGTGGAAACGCTGAAGCCTTCCTCGGAAACGGAATCCTGAGTTGCGGGTGCCGCGGGTGTGAGACGTGCGGAGGGCGATAGAGTATGGGGCGTCAATTGATGTCGTCGTACTCGCTGGTACGAGATACAGAGGGGCGTCGGGCGCCACATTGTTTCAGAACAATATCACCTCCCTCCGACTACTGGCGGATCTACAGGAGACCGTCGGCAGCCTCGTTATTTTAATCATCCCCCATTTTATACCCACAACACTCGGTGGCGCGCTCCGAGCCCTTCGGCATCGGTCGCGATTACGGCGAGGCGTCGTTGCTTGCTCGCTCTCTCGCTTCTCTCCAGCCCCTCCGGTCGTCCTGTTCCATCAACCGTACACCCCCGCCTCCATTCCCGACCCGTTCGAACTTAGTTACCCCGATTTTATAACGATAAGCTTCGACGGTTGTTAGCAGCCTCCAGTCAGTGGCTCCGTTCTTCTCGCTTCGTTCCTCGGGGCCTTCGCGTCTCATCCTCCCATCACACCCTCCTTTTTGCCGCTCCCGCTACTCAACGGTAACACCATCTGCGGCCTATAGGAGCTCTCGCGGGAATATATATTTTTCGCATCCCACAACGTCTACGAACCACGCAAATCGTACGCGAATACGTTGTTGTCACGGTAGAGTGGGAGGAGCTTCAGTTTTGTTTGCTATCCGCTCTAACGCCTGCCAGGTACTATCAGGTGATATGGACGTTGACTATATGTGCACAAAATTTCAATGCGCATTAAATACGATGCTCTCTTGTTCCTGGAAACCGTTGTTCAGATACCTCACTGGTTTCATTGGAGAGAGTCGCACTAGTTATTCTAATGAACCAGCCAATACGCGAAAAAGCAAGATTTAAAAATGATCTATCAATTTTTCCTTTGATAATGCCTGCAGTTTATTATACTTCTTATTACATTCAATTACTATTGCTATGTGATTGAACATCTGTTTGACAGATATCCCCTAACTCATTCGATTGAGGGAGATCAGCTGACCAAATTGATATATCAGACACTTCACAGCCCTCCTCCAACGTCGTTGGAGTGGAAGTTCAGCAAAATGTTCTCAACATAGATTTATTACCAAGGTATCGCGTCAATTTGATCTCTATTATGTGATGAAAATTGTGCCCAGCTTTCTCTTGTGAAAATATTATAATGAAATTTTGCAAATGTTGTATAGGGAAATAGACTTTTCGAATGCGTACAGACTTTACAACTAAAGTATAAATTGTAATTATAGACCACCATTTTGCAGTAATAAATTGAATTTCCATATTCACCACCTTTACCCTAATATAAATTTTCGACACATGTTTCTGTGTTTGATTGTCTTTATTACTACTTAAATCATATAAATTATGCTTTTTTGAATAAAAGTATTTTTGGGAGATTTTACCTATTTTTGAAATCTATTAAATGGTGTTATATCAACAATGTGTCGGGCGTACATGGGAAGTAGTGTATATAAAAACAGAGCAATGGCGAAACATTATTATAAAAAAAATAATTTTAGAAATCAGCCGATTGTTAAACGCCTGGCCCATCATTTTTCAACTCCCGACCGCCCGCAAGGGCAAAAAGACGGGGGCTATGCGTCTCACTGAGGTGCCGAGATTTTGCAGTTTTCGTTGTCTCCAGTATTTGCTGAAACGGCGTAATCATTTTAACAAAATTTGGCACATTCGATATGGCGATCATAGAGTATGGTTTAAGCACTCCATTGTAAACATTAAATGTAGAGCCATACAGATAAAGGACTTTGAAAAAATTGGCCAAAAGCTTATCAAGAGATGCGTCTCGGTAGCGTCTCGACGTCAAGTACTCACAGAACGATTTATTAAGGTGAAGTGAAAGTCACGTGACGGAGCTGGGAGTGTGAGAGAGATAGCACTATTGGGTTGCCGATGGAGCAAGAGAGAGCGACAGAGAACGTGTTTCACTTCACCTTAATGCGAGACGCTACCATGTAGCCATACTCCAAGATTTCGGAAGGGAAATTTTTCTTTTTTGTTATTTCGGAAATCAAAATCGGATCGAAATTGCCATGATATTTATACATGACATATGAATTGGGACACAAGGTTTTCAACGTACTCAGTTACAGGGCTGGCGGAAAAAAAGGCCGCGGAATAAAAGGCCGCAAAAAAAAGGCCGATGGAAAAAAAGGCCTCAGAAAAAAAGGCCTCAGAAAAAAGGCCTCGGAAAAAAAGGCCAAAGGAAAAAAAGGTCGCGGAAAAAAGGCCGATGTACGGAAATTTTGTGTGAAAATGGTTGATAAAAGTTTTACAGAAAAAAAAAAACATATCGATTTTATTTACTGCAATTTTGATGCAATAGTGATAGTGTTTCCTAATGATTAAACGCGTGTTAATCATCCGGATGCATTCTGCTAATTGGAAGATTGTAGTCGCAGACCATAGCGGTCTCCGGATTCACCACGTGGCGGTTGTGTGCGTGTGCGTGTGCGTGTGCGTGTGCGTGTGCGTGTGCGTGTGCGTGTGCGTGTGCGTGTGCGTGTGCGTGTGCGCGTGCGCGTGCGCGTGCGCGTGCGCGTGCGCGTGCGCGTGCGCGTGCGCGTGCGCGTGCGCGTGCGTGTGCGTGTGCGTGTGCGTGTGCGTGTGCGTGTGCGTGTGCGTGTGCGTGTGCGTGTGCGTGTGCGTGTGCGTGTGCGGGGGGGTTCGGGGGGGGCGGAGCCCCTCCGACTGCCACCAGAAATACCATTTTTTTATGAAAAAAAAATCTGTTTCCATAGACTTGATTTTGAAAATTGAGTTTTGACCGGGGCCTTTTTTTCCGCGGCCTTTTTTTCCATCGGCCTTTTTTTCCACGGCCTTTTTTTCCATCGGCCTTTTTTTCCACGGCCTTTTTTTCCATCGGCCTTTTTTTCCAGGCCTGTTTTTCCGCGGCCTTTTTTTCCACGGCCTTTTTTTTCGGGATTTCAGTTACAGACATAACTGTTCAGCAAATGCTGAGAGCCGATCATCGTCACTGACAAAAAGTCCGAAATTTTCATCCTGCGGTGTAATGTAATATAATGTAAGATCTCGCATCTACTAGGCGTGCGTTCAGTGAGCCAGCTGACCCGTTTGTCAACTGCAGTGCGATTAATCATCAAAGTACTTGACCATCAAATTTGGATTGACGAATTGTTTTTTTCGAAATTAAAGAATCTTGTGATTGTAATTGTTATTTAAGAACGTGAAAATATTTGGATCAAAATAATATCAACATTTTTGAAAAAATTGGTCAATAACGTAAAATAACTTTCGAGTGAAAACTTGAAAATATGATGAAAAATGTATCTCAAGGGGCTCTCAAGTAGTTTACATACACTTGTCGGGCCCAAAACGACGCATTTTTGCAACTTCTTTTTAGAAAATCGGAATCATAAGTCTTAGCAGGAATTTGATATATCAAAAAGTAACATCTGGAGAACAATCTGTAATTTTTTTGTGCAAAAATATTTATTTATAACGGATATCCCTAGCAGACCCAACCACTGCGAAAATCACCATGTTTTTACGGTGGTTTTCACCACGGTGGTTTTGTGCGAAAAGTTTACGAAGTATTTTGTCAGAACCACTACTCAAACCACCGGTCCACGATGTTCGTTTTAAATGGTGGTTTCGATGGTGGCGACGATGGAATGACCCACCGATCACTCAAATTTCTTTTCACAGTGGTTTGTACGTACCGAAAAAAAAGATTAGTAATATTGGAAAAAAATAGTTTGAATTATAATCATGAATTTTATCAATTTAGGATATATTACTTATAATACGCATTTCGGGAAAAGAAATAAACCTAACGACCTAAAGTTAGGCTCAAATCCGGGACCTTTCTCATACTAGCCTGGTACCTCAACGCCACCCTACCGCCTATCATTGAATTATTTTCATCTTTGGTAAGATTTGAACGTAGCAGGCGTTTTTTATCTGCAGTGAATAGACAATGAATATTTTTGTTATTTATTTACTGAAATTATTACTGAAAAGAAAAAGTAATTTATATTAGTCCTATGTAAAATTTCTCGTTATTATAATTTATTAATATAAATTACATGTAAAAATAAATGCTAATAGAAAACTTTGCGTAGGACTCGTATAACACTTTTTCTTTTCCGTAATAATTTCAGTAAATAAATCAATAAATCAAATATTCATTGTCCGTTCACTTACTTTTGCTACGTTCACATCTTGCTAGGAATGAGAAAAACTCAAATAATAGGCGGTAGCACAGATTTAAGGGCATGTGTTACAGACTCAGTCGGTAACAAATCGCCTTCCCTGTTTTCTCCAAAACGATTGATACGACGAGCAAAAGTAAATTAGGTTTTCATACTTATATCTATTGACTACAAAAACCTCATTTGATTTTGGTCGAAGCATCAATATCACGGAGAAAATAGGGAAAGCGATTTGTTACCGTCGGAGCATCGATAAGTGTGTGTCATATGCCCTTAAGGTTGTAGGCTAACATGCGTAATGTTGCGGGTTCGAGCCCAAATTTAGGTCGTTATGGTTTTCTTTCCCCGAAATACGTAATATCCTATCCGAATGTATCCTAAATTTATATTAACTGTTATGATAATTCAAGCAATTTTTTTCCAATATTACAAAGCCTTTTTTCGGTGCGTGCTAACCGCCGTAAAAAAAATGGTGTGACTCGTGTTATATTCCGTCGTTTCCTCCGTCGAAACCACCTTTTAATACGCGTATCATGGGGCGGTGGTTTGCGTAGTAGTTTCGACAAAATGCTTCGTAAACTTTTAGCACAAAACCACCATGGTGCTTTCCAACGTGGTTCGATCAGTGGCCGAGTGTGCTAGGGATGCAGCTGATTTCCTGGAAGCCCGTTTGAAAAACGACTTTAACGGTGAGCAATGCCATCCTGACCCAGGTAATCTGAAATGAAAAAAGTTGAAAATCGAAATTTTCATGTCGCTTTCTCATAAAAGTTGGAAATTGAAAATTTCATACCGCTTTCTCATAAAAGTTGGAAATTGAAATTGTCATATCGTTTTCTCATGATATTCCTTTATTCGTAAAGCTTCTGTTATGAGAAAGCCCTTTCTGTATTTGTGGCTTCCTCATAGAGGAAGCTTCGCAGTAGATGAATAAGGCGGATTCTAATCCAAGGGATCTACCCCGACATTTACCGACACTTTTTAGCCCAGACTTGAACCACTTGGACAGGGGGGGGGAGGGGGGTGGTGGGTAGTGGGTAGTGGGTAGTAGTGGGTGGTGGGTGGTGGGTGGTGGGTGGTGGGTAGTGGGTGGTTGGTGGCGGGTGGTGGGTGGTGGATGGTGGGGGGGGGGGGTTCTTTTTGTATGAATCGGTGAACAATGTGCAGTGGGTGGTGGGAGGGGGGGGAGATTTTTTCGCATGAATCCGCGAACAATGTGCAGTAGGCGGTGAGGAGGTGGGTGGTGGGTGGTGGGTGGGGGGATATTTTTATTTTTGCATGAGTCGGCGAATGATGTGCAGTGGGTGGTGAGGAGGTGGGTGGTGGGAGGTGGGTGGCAGGGTGGTTGAAATTTTATTTTTTTATTTTTACTTTAATCGACAAGCGGCATATGGTGGGTGGTAAGAAGGTGGGAGGGTGTTGGTCGGACGGTTGAATTTTCATCTTTTTTCTCGAAGAGCTGTCAATTATCACCTATAATATAAACATTAATAAATAAACACACCCTAGTTGAACTCGAATTTTCATCAAGCGGTTGTTTAGGCGATAATATATACATACACTTCAAATCTCTTCGGTCACTTGTCACTCTTGAAATGTATTACTGCGATAAACATTTATAAACAAATGTTGAATAAAACAGTTATGCCCAATGAATGCATGGTGAGTCAGACCCTTGTCCATTGTGACATGAAGAGTTTATTTCTTAAATCGATACAGTCATCGATGAGTCAGGCCCTTGTTCTCAAAATTTCTCATAGGGGAGGGTTCTTAAGTAAACAAACATCGTCGCATCGAATATTTAATGCTTTATATCGTTGTGTGTTTATAATATCGAGTGTATAAGACTCCAGAGCCGTGAGACGTGGAGCTCATTTCTTAACTCAAAGGCAAGATGAATTCAATCGATGGTGTACTCGCGGTTAATAATATTAAAAATCCGTGGGAATTGACAAAGGCTGAACTGAAAAATATCACTAAACCTCAGCTTTTGCAACATTGGAGCAAGCAAATTCATCATCTGTGAGATCGGCAACCCGCGCATCTCCATGCGGATGTTGACCTAGCATCGTACTTGCCTTGTATGGAGCATTGGAATACTCCTGATATGCGAACGCATATCGATGGACCAGCACCTCGTCGTCGAGAATGTGAGAAGTGTATATGGAAAGCTGCGATGAATGCGAAGATAATAAGGGGCTGTAAAAGTGTCGATAACGAGAAAAATAACAAAGTTTATTAAAGAAAAAAGGCAGAGCTTTTTAACCCCCTCCCAAAATCAGTGAAGATTGTGGGAGTGGGGTTAAGCCTGAAAAAATCGTATGCTGCAAGTTTGACTCAGATTAAACCAGAACGTAATGCAGGACAGACGTGTGGAGCTCAAAGAACGTATCCGACTGCTTTTTGAGCACATCGAAGAAATTAAGAGTCTGATTCGTACAAGATCAGATCTGCATCTCTCATCGCAAGAAATTTCGAGGCTCCGCATCTCATCGAGGGTTCACGTATCAACCGAAAATGGATTTCTCTGCAATCAACGCGGTGGGCACGATCGCGGAATTCCTTCTGACGAAGAAGCTGAAAGACTTGGAGGTGCAGCAGGATCACATAATCACTAGCATCAAATTCGTGCAAACAGCATACGGCAAGAGAATCGTCGTCAAGGTGGGCAACGAATTCGCCACATTCCTACCTGCCAGACTTTTGACAGCCCTCGAGGAGAATAAAGAACTGTTTGAAAAAATGGTGAAAGCTGCACAGGCTGGGGAACTGTGCATGAACTATTATGGTGGACGATATAATAGCGTCGAATTCAAAAGCCTGTGATGAAATGATGCAGCACCGAATTCTTCACCTCCAAGCTGCCGGATTTGTGAACATTTTCGAGAGTGATGGGGGGCGATGAACTGTTTTGCGACGTGTATGTGTGCGTGCGTTGAAACGAATAAACTTTGATCTCCAGTTAGGAGCTTCGTTATATATTTGTGAAAGCCCCTAATTATATACTATAATCATATATATTATTTTGATTCATTTTTTATATCGTAAAGAATTTTTGCGGGGGGGGGGGGGGGGGTGGGAAAATAAAAATATATTTCATATAGTATATGCAACGTATTTTATTCATTTCTTACGAAACCTCCTCCTCCTCCTTACATGAAGTTTAAGACAGTTTAAGCCAATTCCATACCAACGATTCCATATCAACGATGGCTGATGGTGATCTTTCCAGGAAGCGTGCCATCCATCTCTTTTTCTCGAGGCCTTTCACGAAGATTGTTCTTGCATGTTTCAAAATTGAACGAATTATCGTCGCTGCTGCTTCGTATGGTATATCTCCAGAGCTCCAGTCCATTCCATGATAATTACGTTGAAGCCACGAATTTATACTCTTATATTTTGCGGGCAAGGCGGACCATGCGCAGGGCGGTTGGAAGAGAAGCGTCAAAGGCTGTGCCGCTTTGTCACTTTTAACTTCGATGACGGAAAATTCTTTCAGATCAAACTCATCGATAGGTTTCTTGAAGCCTTGAACGTCGACGATGTAATCCATCTTGAACATTACTAACCCGATTCACAATCGCGAGTCGGCTTTTATACCAATTTTTTCACCCCACCACTAATTGGATTATATTCAACTATTCGATCATGTATGATTAGGCAATATGCGAATGTTTCAGGGGGGAAATTATTTTTTGCTTTAAACTCCAAGCGAACATCAACGGGGCCAGATTTAAGAGATTCATTCTGCTTTGAACAATCAATTACGATTAGCGGAGCATACTTTTAAAAATCACTTTTGTTCAGCAGCGGTTCCTCATCTTTACCGTAATAGCTAGATTGGAAATTCGTATACATTTCATACAGCAAAGCATACTGATTTTGAGCAATATTCA
Organism: Stenichneumon culpator; assembly: GCA_964017025.1. Taxonomy (NCBI): domain Eukaryota; kingdom Metazoa; phylum Arthropoda; class Insecta; order Hymenoptera; family Ichneumonidae; genus Stenichneumon; species Stenichneumon culpator. The sequence continues at coordinate 2,186,162 of OZ024773.1, read as the reverse complement.
GATTCAAGTTTCCATATGGATAACATTATGAATTTAAGTACAATTTCACATCACTGATGTCACAATGATCGAAATGGTTGATATTTTGAAGCGGCTTATTTTTCCTGCTCGTTTGAAAGCTTAGAAGTACATATCGAGGTTTTTCAAGCTGAGAAGACGTTTTGACGGTCCACACATGCTTTGTAGTAGTTGGGAGTAACGGATACTCGTACAATTCCCAAGTACGGAAACTCATGGGAATTGGAGGATCTTTAGCGATAAAATTTAGTAGTCGTATTTTCCGTTGGTCTGAGATTGTCACATACGGTATGAGCCATTCTACTTTATGTATAAGAATTTTAAACGCTTCTGCAGCTGTTTGTATAATAGCATTGTCATCACTTTTTGATCGAGATAAAATTAACTCGTGTTTAGCATTGATCACAATTTTATGATAATCTTCGGCAAATCCAAAGATGGAGCTGAGTGGTATGCATACATCGAAATAACCTGCACTGGTCAAGTTCTTATTTTCTTCGACATCCAGCCTACCAGCATTTTCCAATAACGAACTTTTTCCCGGATTTAAAGACACATATCCCTTCATGAGAGTCGTAATCCCAACGTTTTTGTTACGATCAATTTCTATACCGTTCAGCTCATAGCGAGCCTCCTCAAACAAATGACAAATAGCATTGTTGGAGAGGTTCGTTGTAGCAACGACTGCTCCATCTTCCTTTACCAGTCTTCCACATATATGAATTTAACTCTTGCTGGGTAGTAAGCTGAGATCTTGATGTTGGACAGCAATTCGTATCTCATCACTATTGTTGAAAGTTGATGATGCATAAGGTTGATGAGCATGGATCTTGCAATGTATTATGGATTCATCGAAGATGATGGGTGTTTGAATATTGAGTATTTCTTCCTCCATCGTATGCAGCAGCAGATGCAAAATAATCGATTTAAAATCTTTTTCTGCCCTGCTTGACCTTCAATCCTAGACTCTTTAGTAGCAGTATGTTCTGATGTGTTAACGCCTTGGGAGCTGGCCGTCGACTGATCTGACTCGCACATGATGGCTTATTATAATTAATATTTTTTCTGTTAAACACTATACCCATTATTATTGGGATGTAATATGTAGTCGAATTGTTATGACTTCACCGCGGAAATTAACCAAATTCCCGTCCTGATCTACTATCCGTAGCTGAATATGGTCAATTATCTTACTAATGATTGGCAGATAAATGACGTGCTATGGTACTTCAATTATTTTATCCCCCGGTGGAACGAATGGAAAAAATTCATGAATCGTATGTACTTTTCGCTCGTTTATATAAGCACCATTCGTAAGACTGCATTCAACTCTTAAAGCGTTTACTTTGAGAATAGCTACGGGGAGGTCAGACTCGTAGCTTTTATTCGCTGGTAAAATACGCTGAGTGAATCCCAGTAGCCGACCAATAGAATCTTCCGGTCTAAAGTCTATGTCGCGATTAAACCTCATTTTACTGCGAAGAGTATTATTATTTGGCTTCATATCGATAACAATATTTTTACCAATTAAAACTTGCTTCACGTAATTTTCAATATCCTAAATTTCATAACTACCAGTAGGAATGGTTATTACGTTATCGCCAATGTAAAGTTTATTATTACCAACATCTATGTTCGGAATTGAATTGAAGGTTAATAACTCAACAAGTCCTAGAGTATAGTTTTTATCTGGGGAAAGTTCGATAGGCGGAAAATATTGTGCTTCGAGAACGGACGAGGTTCCTGATATAGTTAATGTAAATGTATTGCTCATGATGCTGACGTATACATAACGGAGCATATGGCATCATGGCATCTATTTATATAGAAAATATTTTTCTTTACGATCAAGTTGATTACAAAGAAATTTGAGACATAAATGTCCGCACTCTACGGTGTCATAGGTCTGATATTGTTTATAGTTATAGTTAACGCTACCAACACCCACATATCTGACAAATTCGATCGGTGGTTGAAGATCACCGAAACTATCAAAGTAAATGACATTGTTATTAGATTTCTTGTACGCTACCCAGTGTGTTCGAGAATGAGGCGCTTAACGCAGCTGTGCGCGCTTACCGAGCGGCCGCTGCCTGGCAGCACCTCCCGGCTGCGTCTCGGTACAACTCAAGCGCGCCGTTGGCGCACGCGTACCAGCTCTCGAGGCAAGCGGCACGGGTTACGTGCCGCGTGCAACAGGTTTCGCGTATCATCTACGCCTAATGGCTGACACGGGTCACCACGCGGTCGGGTAGATCGCCGAGTTTATTCGGTTTTCTCATCATGGCTTCGCTCATCGGTTCTGCTCATTTGGTACATCAACTCGGGGAAACGTATCGTCGTTTCGCGATATCGTTTACGCTCACATGGAGCATAACGCGAGTGATATTCTCGGGTACGCGGTACGCGTGGTAACACCGGAAAGGCTCACGTTCTCAACGGCTACTTCGCGGCGATACAGCGCCGCGGGTAGATTTGCTCACTCGGTAGTCAACGCGATTAATAGAATTAACTTGGCTCATCGGAGTGTATTCATCGTGATCTGCTCATTAATAATTGTGATTCTCATTGTGATTCGGTACATCTCATGCACATGGATCTACTCATTCGCACAGTGTTTTTCGCGCGCATTTTTACCATCGTTGTTGTTTAAATAAAAAATTTATTTTCACTGTTAACATCGGCAGTGTTCATTTATTTACCCCCGTTCCGCTATAACTTATCCTGGCAATTCTCAGACACAGTGCGTACCGGATCCATTATTATCGTCAAGATTGATAATTCCCGACTCATGCTTGAATGGACCACTCTTCAGTAAACCATTTCGCATGAAAACTCCGCGAAAATTGGGAATTTTCATAATTTTAGCATATTTAAATAAATCAGTATCAGTTAGCGGTCGATGTGGTAGCGTCACTTTCCGTTTTTGATGTGATATGAAGTCCGAATCCTCTTTTGTAGGGCTTTAGATGCAAACCTTTGCCCAAAGCAATTGCCTCCATCAATTTGTTATGCCGCTTACTTTCCTCCAAATCACGCTTAGCTGCTTGAGCAGCCGTAACGGCCTTAGCTATACTTGCTGCACCGCCTGACAGCGCGCCGGCAGCGCTGAGGCCTGCAAATATAGGTATAAGAAATGGTAGGAAACCGCCGATCTTGCGCGGTACAAGGAAAATGCGAGGTGTACGCAGCTTGCTCTTGCCGCCCATCTTTTTGACTGCTTGTCGCGCACCTTTAAGAGCTGTCTTTATGGCTATACTCGAATCATTACTCTGAACCATCGCTTTCTTAGCAGCGCCAATTATATTTTTGAGCCCTGCGGTACTCGGTCTCTTGACTCCCATACCGAATTTTCTTTTAGCTTTCATTATGGCTGTTACACTCATCGCCGCTGCCTTTTCACCAATTTTAGCGTCGTTGGCTGATACGCGCTTCCAAGCTTTCTCAGCCAAAACTTTGTCAGCTCCGTTCCGAGCGGAAATATCCTCTCGATTTTTCGAGTAAGCAATATCGTGCTCCTTACAGGCTGCGTCGAGCGGATTAATACCTGGATCACCGCGCGCGAGACGCTTCGTCAGATTCGTACCAGGTCCACAGTACTAATAACCGGGCAGATGTAATTCAACGGGGAGATTGTTAATGACGCTGTTAACCAAGCCTTTACCGCACTTTTTAGCGGGACTCTGCACACTCTGTGACGTGGTGCGTCACAAGCCCTCCCCAGCGTGGCTCGACGTCCCACCACTCACCTAAAACAAATACACTAGGATTAGAATCTATTATCTAAGCACCGAACTGAATTATTGTTAAACCTTCCCCTCGACTCACCCTCATCCCTTGCTACCCCGTCAGTCCTCCCCCTGCTCACTCAACGAAGATCCAGCGCAGCCCACCGAAGACAACGAAGATCCAGCGCAGCCCACCGAAGACCACGAAGACTCCACCAACGACCAGACTGACCTCGCCAGGCCCGGAATCCGACTACAAAAATTGCCAATTAAAGCCTGGTACGGCAGCCAGGCACTAACCTCCAAACAAATCTCGACAAACCGATGCTCTGCTTCCACACCGCCGTCCGTCCCTTGGAGGCCACCACCACGAAAATTCCACTCGACTGACCCGCCCTGGCCAGTCCGAAGCCCGACGACACACTCTCGGCTCGAAATAACGAGTGTAAACCGACGAGTTGTTCGTGCGGGTAAACACCGTAAAATTTGCACTCGAGCTGTCAGAAGCGACAGTTTCCCAGCCCACCGCGAGGAACCAGCACCTCCCGGCGTGAAGAATTATTCGGCAATCGATAGGCAAATCAATGCCGAGGATGCGCGCGCCGAGCGTCGCGACAGGCCTTCCGTCGCGACGAATATTCGCAATCGGCCGCAGCCAATTACGACGCCCACCGCCCAGCTAGTCCCGAGACCGACCAATCGATTCTCGCAGAAAAATCGCAAATTGCAAGACCGACCCTGAGGTCGGAGAAGAAGCCGGAAACGGCATGGCTTTCTTCACTTCGAGCCACGGCGTGTGAGAGAGCGAGTGTGTGACAGGCGAGAAACGATTATTGAGAAAAGTTTTGGAAATTATATCGACCCGGCAAGCCACGTTATACCCGACTCCGGTGTGGAGAGTTATTGTATCGATTGCGACGAGGATTGTACGCCCACGGACACGATTTGGACCAAATACTGTAAATTATCTCGACTGGAATTATCAAGGAATATCGAACGAATTGATTGAGAGCGTGATCGCACGGATTCCGTTGTAAGCGACACGACGTGTAAGCGACAGGTTGAGTGAGTACATTTTGAGTTTCCCAGCCCCATTTCGACCCGATTGACTGTCCCATTTCCCACGTTTCCCCCCCCGAAAATTTACCCATCACCCCCCTGGTAATTTTAAGCATTTCTTGGATTGTATAAATTTTGATCGCCGATCACCGGCTGCCACGTGCGCCGGCATTTTGCTCTATATTTTTCGTGCGCGTGAGTGGTGGCGATCGCGAAATTTTACAGCGCGCGACCGTTAGCATAATTTTCCCCGTTCTACCCGAGACTGTAAAAGCGTTCATAATATTTACTTTTTTTTTGTGATTATTGAAACTTTGCATATTTTGTTTTCGTGCCGAGGTAATATCGTCAAGAAGCCCTGGACAGTGCCTGCGGCCTGAGAAGTCTCATTCCCCTCCCCCCCCCGTTCCCGCTAGCCGAGTGCCGTGAAAATTTAATAGATTTCGTTCTCTCGTTTTTTTTTCTTTTTTGGTTTGTTTTGCACTCGATTAATTCAATCGAGCGCCGCGGTGCTACACCGACACAGTAGCTGGCGCCCAAAAATCCGTGATTATTCCCCGAGTTTTGAGAAGTTTTTTTTTGAGACCAGTATTGTGTAGAATCTTCACCGGCCAGCCCCTCCTCCCCTCCCCTTCCCTGCGATTGACCCTGCGAATTGCCGTCCCGGCAATTATCGTAGACCGGCGTATTTTCGTAAGTCTTGTTATCGATTTATTTTTCAATTTTCTCGTTCTTTTTTTCCCGCGCTTAATAATTGTCCGACCATTATATTTTGCCCAACTTTTAATTATTGTCCGACCTTTGTATTTCGCCCTGCGTAGTCATTATTTTTTTTCCTTTTCGACCTTAGGATTTTTCCCCCGCGTATTAATTATTTTTCTTTTTTCTACTTTTGTATTTTGCCCAGCGTTACCGATTTTTCTATTTTCTTATCTTCCCCCCCCCCGAGTACTGAATATTTCTCGATTTCTTTTATTTTCCCTGCGTAGTGATTGTTTCCGTTTTTTTTTCTTATCACCACTGAACTTGTTGCCCTCCGCTCTTATTTTTTTGTGAATTGGTTATCATTATTGTTATTGCGACCCCCCCCTTTTTTGACCATTGTTAAAACGGCCTATTATTTTGTTACCAGTTATTGACCACGAGTTATTATTAAAAGTTATTTCTTTTTCACCTTGCTACACGACATACTGGAGTGTTATTTCCCCCTTTTCCCCGCCATATATTCCCCCGAGTTGTCCCGTTTGGGAGCGTTAAGAACCAGGACGCACCGTCACAAATTTTGGCGCCCAACGTGGGGCCCTGTAATAACAGGAAAATAGAAAATTTAAACAGTACCCTCGAGGGCGGTGACGTTTTCACCCCTCGAGTGGAGATTTCTTTTTCCTGAGCTGGATAATAGTGCTCACCTCGGCACAGAAAACCCCCCCCTTGTACCCCGTATACCGATTTAAATTCTTTTTTTTTACGATTATTATTGTTCCTGCCGCTGTTTCGCGAGTCGTCACCACTCGCGAATATCTTGTTGGCAAGTAAGTACTCCCGTCGCCCATATTTACCCCGAATATTGTATTGATTGCCCCGCATTTTCGTTCATACGCCCTGTATTTTTGCACTGTAACCCCTGCCCTTTTTTCCCCCACCCCCCTTTCTCTTCGTTACTTCTTTTCTTATTTTTCTTTCCCTTTTCTTTCTTTTCTTTTTTTCTTCTCCTAGCTTGCCGCCCCGCCGCCAGCCCCGAACCCGCGCCATCGAGTTAAATATTTCTTTCTTTTATTTCGTTTTTTTTTTCTTGTATTCAATTCTTCCCCCCCCCCGAGTCACCCCTTGCCGTGAATAATGGAGGGTGCCTCAAGCAGCGTAACGACCGCTGGGGTGACCACCCCGACTACCAGCAGCATTACCACGGCTGGACCCCAACCCCCAACCCAATCTCGAACTTCAACCCCCCCGCCCGAAATGACAGCCCCCCCTCGAGGCCCCGTTGATCATGCCCTCCACATGGAGGTGCAAAAGATTAAGCAGGATCTAGCTCGCTTCCGCGACGTGAGCGAGTTGATACGGCTCTGCGACCATGCCGGACTGAGCGTCCGGGGGACCGCTGAAGAATTAGTAAACCGGTACTGGCGGTACGAAGTTCGCCGTCGCTATCGGGGTGTGAACGTAGAGTGGGACCCCGTGGAAGACGAACGTGGGATGGGCACCCCGTTCACGTTGTCCTCCGCACTACTAGAGCCCGAGCATAATGGGACGTTACGCTCCCACCTCGCCCGGATAGACCTGAGTACCTCCCAAGTCCAGCTCGCCACCCAAGACCTCCCCGACGGCCGACCCCTCGTCGGAAATCAACCCCCTCAACAACCCCTACCCACCGGTCAAACCCTAGGGCCGTACCAAGACCCCATCACCTTTGACCACAGTGACGACCTACTGTCCCTACACGACGAAACCATTCCCCAACACCCCCCCTTACAACCCACCCCCGCCCCAGCCCCCACCGTAACCTTTCACCCTCGATTTGTGACCCCTCAAATCACCCCACGACCAACCCCGGCCCGAATCCCCACAAGAGCCCCCCTTGTTTCCGTTCCCCAACCCCAGCCCCAAGCCCCACCCCGTTCCCACGATACTTTCCATATCCCTCCCCGTACCAACCCTCAGCACCACAGCACTCACCTCCGACCTCCCTTCCGAACCCCCCTTCGACACCCCCAGTCCTTCCAACCCCCAGCCCCAAGTTTCGTGGCCCGGGATACCGCCGGGATAGACCATTTCCGCCGGTTCGGTCCCAAGTTTGCGGGACGACGCACCGACGATGGGGAAGAGTACCTCCTGCGGTTGTACGAGTATTGCTCCAGTCGCGCGTACACCGAGGAGGAATTGCTCCGGATGCTACCCGAATCCTTCACCCACGACGCCCTTCTGTGGTATCGGGTATCTCACCACGCCTGGGCATCGTACGAGGAGTTCGTGTTCCACTTCCGGGCACGATTCGGACACAGCGATCTGCAGGAGAAGCTACGTCGCGAGGTCGAACTCCGAACCCAAGGACCGGGCGAACCCAGTGGGGAATACCTCACGAAGATGAGGACCTATTTTAGCTTCCTCAGCCCTCCCCTCACCCTAGACGCCCAGCTCGACCTCTGCTACGAAAACCTGCACCCCGATCTAGCCTTCCACCTCGAACGCGCCGACATCGCGGACTTCCTCGATTTTCAGTTGAGGTGTCGACGCATAGAGTCCATGTTAGAACGAAAAAGGAACTACCGACCTCCCCCGCCCCCAACCCAGTCCGTTCTCCCCTCCGCTGCATTCATCCCCCAGGGTAAATCGTACGCGAGAGCAGCCGCGATAGAGCCAAACCCGACCCCTGAAGCCATTCCCGCCGTCCCTGCTGCCCCATCCCCAGTCCTACCAGCCCTACAGCCAGCTCCAAAAACCCCTAGAGCTGCCACCCCAACCGGAGACCTTCAAGCCTTTCCCCCACCCCTGATGGCCGTCCAAGTCGAAAACCCTTTTCCCACCCCTAACCCCCAACCCGACGCCAGACCCCCTAGAGTCCAGTCAGCCACCGTCCGCTGTTACAACTGCCGAGAACAGGGACATATCTTCAGGCAGTGCCCCCAACCCCGTGGCAATTTTTGCGCTGTATGCGGCCTCCCCGGATACAACGCAAATTCGTGCACCCGTTGCCGACGAACCCGTGAGGGAAACCTCTCGGGGGGAGGACAGTAGAGGCCTCCCCCAGGATCGAAAACCCTATACCCCTTGACCGCGCCGACACCATTGACTCCGGTACACCCCGACAGTCCCCGCTACCCACTCCACCCGATCGACCCGAAGACTACAGGGAGGACGACCGCCACTTCCTAATCCTCAACCTTTCCGGACGCCCTGTAGAAGCCCTCATCGACTCAGGAGCCACCCGTTCCTTCCTAGGAGTAACCCTTGCCGAATCCCTAGAAGTCCCGATAAGACCCGCCACCGGAGGAGTACGCGTTGCCAACAACGCCATCGTCCCCGTGGTGGGAGACATAAGACTCTTTTTTGAGATCGACGGAAGAATTTGGCCCCTGGACATGCGTGTCGCACCCTTGGGGTACGATGCGATTCTAGGGAGAGATTTTTGTAAGCTGTTAGGCTTACAAATAGATCACCTGAACGACACGTGGCGTACACCCACAGGACGTCCTCGGAAGTTCGCCACGCATGGCCACATCCCCATGGTCGTGTCAGCCCACCCTGAATTTGCCGGCCTGGTGGAAATCACTAAAAATACGGAGGACCGATTAAAGTCACTGCTAGACCGTCTAGTGAACCCTCCCACCACGGGAACGTTAAGTTGTACATCCCTTATCCGCCATTCCATCGATGTCGATAACCATCCCCCGATCCGCCAACGCCCCCGAACGATATCCCCTTTCCTTTTGCGAATTGCCCAAGCCGAGGTCGATAAAATGCTCGGCGAACAGGTGATCGAACCCTCAGACAGCGGATGGCTCAGTAACCCTGTAATAGTCCCGAAGCCCAACGGCAAACACCGTTTTTGCATTGATTACCGCGACGTGAATAAAGTCACACGCAAAGACGCGTACCCATTACCCAACCTGGACCGGATATTAGACGGCCTCCGCCGTGCCCAACATATTTCCAAGCTAGACCTGAGCCAAGCCTACTTCCAAGTCCCGCTAGACCCGAAAAGTAGACCCATAACCGCCTTTGCAGTCCCTGGACGTGGCCTTTTCCAATTTACCCGCATGCCCTTTGGACTGACGAACGCCCCTGCGACATTCCAACGACTGATGGACAGACTGATAAGACCCGAATGGGAGCCTCATGTGTTCGCGTACTTAGACGACGTGATCATCGCCACGGAAACGGTAGATGAACACTTCGAGTATTTGACTCTCGTGTTAACGGCCCTTAAAAACGCGGGATTGGAAATTAACCGAGAGAAGAGTTCGTTCTTTTGTCCCGAGATGAAATATTTGGGATATTTAATTACGAAAGACGGACTGAAGACTGACCCCGACAAGATAGCCCCGATCCTGAAATATCCCCCTCCCAAGAACCTTAAACAATTACGCCGATTCCTCGGAATGATCGGATGGTATGCTCGCTTCCTAGGTGACATTTCCAAGCACAAAGTCCCCCTCGTGCGACTCCTGGAAAAGGACGCACCGTGGCAGTGGGGAGAAGAACAGAGCATAGCGTTCGAAGCATTACGGACAGCCCTGACCCAAGCCCCAGTTTTAGCTCGTCCCGATTTTACCAAGCCCTTCACCGTCCACACCGATGCCAGCGATGTAGCTATCGGAGCCGTCCTGACCCAAGAGTCCCAGGGCGAAGAACACCCCATAGTATTTTGTAGTCGAGTCCTCTCCCAAGCCGAGAGAAAATACAGTGTGACCGAAAAGGAGTGTCTAGCCGTTCTGTGGGCTGCAAAGAAATTGCGCCCGTACCTAGAAGGCACCTCTTTCCGTGTGATCACAGATCACAGCAGCTTGCGCTGGCTACGAAACGTTAGAGACCCGTCGGGAAGACTTGCGAGATGGGCATTGACCATGCAAGACCTCGACATGGATATTGTTCATCGCAAGGGAGCCCTGAACGTCGTACCCGACGCCCTATCCCGAATGTTCGAGGGAACACCCGAAGCCCTTGCCACAATAGGCGAATCGATAGACCCTTGGTACCTCGAACAAATGAAAAATGTCAGCCAATTCCCCTCCAAATACCCCGACTGGAAACTCGAGGATGGCCGACTATACCACCACCGACCACACCCTGTGATAGACCCTACCCTGGTAGACCTGGACTCCTGGAAGTTAGTCCTGCCCTGTGATGCCCGACAGAAAGCCATACGAGACGCCCATGATAATCCCCAGTCCGGCCATCTAGGCATAGACAAGACCTACCATCGCCTGACCCAAGATTTTGCCTGGCCCGGAATTTTTCAAGACGTCGCGCAGTTCGTGCGACGATGCCCAGTCTGTCAACTCAACAAAGTACAGCAAACTGCACCTGTTGGGTTGATGAGAGAAAGAACGACCGAAGGCCCGTGGACAGTCGTCGCTGCCGATGTCATGGGACCGTTCCCCCCGAGTAAAAATAGAAACCGATACGTCGTTGTATTCCAGGACTTATTTACGAAATATATCGAAGCCCAACCCCTAAAAACCGCAACTGGACCCACCATAATGACTGCCCTAGAAAAATTAGTCCTGAACCGTTGGGGATGCCCCCGATACCTCCTGACAGACAATGGTACAGAATTTGTAAACCGATATATGACCACACAGTTATCCCAATACGGCATCCGACAGACCACCATTCCTCCCTACCATGCCCAAGCCAACCCCGTCGAACGAGTTAATCGAACCCTTAAGACCATGATTATTTCCTATATAGGCGACGACCACCAGACATGGGATGCCCACCTCCCCGAATTGTGTTTTGCCCTCAACACCGCCGTCCAAGCCTCCACCCAGATGACCCCTGCATTCCTAAATTTCGGCCGAAACCCTCGCCCTGCAAAAAGCATCAGAAATGAAATACCCCCCCCGACCGTAGAAGACCGGACAGACCCAGCCGTTTGGAAAAATCGAATGACCCGACTGCCCTTAATTCACGACTGGGTGCACCGTAATTTATCCCTAGCCGCGCGACGACAGGCGCGATACTATAACCAAGGGCGATCCGATCGAGAGTACAACGTAGGAGACTTAGTACTCCGGAAGAATCGCGTGCTTTCGTCCGGCGCGCAGAATTTTGCCGCGAAGCTTGCCGCCAGATACCGCGGACCCTATGAAATTACCAATAAGCTGTCCCCTGTTGTTTACGAATTAAATATACCCTCCAAAAATATCCGCCCGAAAGTCCATATTAAAGATTTGAAGCCCTACCACCCTCCCCCAAACATCGCAGACATCCCCCCGTTAGGCCTACCCCCAGCCACCCCCCCCCTTGCCCCAGCCCCGGATAATAGTCAGACCCTAAAGTCCCCTTCCCCGTCATTACAGAATGGAGAGACTGCCCTGGATGACGAGCCGGCACGGACGAGGCGGACTCCGCACAACCGAAGCCCGTCGGGACGCCATCGGCTACCACCTGCCAGAGGTCGAGATCCTGCCACCCCGGATGAGCGAGAGACAGCCAGCCCGCCAGACCCAGTTGCCAACACCGACCCCGCCACCGACGAAGGCCCAGAGAAACCGCGACGTCCCCGAGGTCGCCCTCGTGGGAGCGCTAACCGACCTCCCGCCCCCCCGGAGCGCAGCTACCAGTTGCGCCGCCGACAGCCCTAAACCCGCCCCGAAAAATACTCCCCCAGCTCGTCCCCATCCCCTCGCCCACACCGGCGCCATCCCCAAGCTGGTGCTCACCTTCCCCCCAGGTCCCCTGTACCACGGCCCCACAATCCTATATCCCCCGAAGGCCCCAAAACCCAGCCCCACTCCCCAAAAACCCAACCCTCCCCCTGCTCCCCTCGTAACCCGCCCCCAACCCGCTCCCCGTCGACTTCCCGCCCGTCCCCAAGCCCCCGCATTAATGTCCCTACCCCTGGCACCCCCAGTTCCCCAGACCCGCCCCCTCCCCCGAACCCCGAGTCCCCAAGCCCCAGCCCTGATGTCCCTACCCCTAGCACCCCCAGCTCCCCAGACCCGCGCTCTCCCCCGAACCCCGAAGCCCCAAGTGTCAAGCAGATCCACACCCCCCGTGCCCGCCCTGATGTCCCTCCAACTCACCCACCCCGTCAGCCCCAAAGCCGAAGTAGGCCATGTAAGGCACACCCCACGGTGCTGGAATTGTGGAAAGTCCGACCACCGCTCCGCAAAATGCCCGACCCGCATCGAGAACCGTCCCCGACCGCCCCATTGAACGACAGTCCCGCCAAAAAAAAAAAAAAAAAAAAAAAAAAAAAAAACCCCACTATCATTCCCGTAGACGACCCTCGCTTATCAGCTTTTTCTTCCGCATCTCATTCAATGCTCCTCCCTTCCGCTATTCTCTCCCCGAACCCCCCCCAGTACTTGCCACCAAGAGGCCAATTATTTAGTTTGTTTTCCTTTCGAGTCAGTTATTTTATTTTGTACCATTATCACTTTGTTATGATCTCATGACTGTCATCCCACACCAGCGGTACCAAAGAGCTGTTTTATTTTTAGTTGTGTGGATGACAGGTGTAAATAAGAGGAGAGAAGACTGAGGACGAGTAAAACCAGTATTATTAAAATTACCAGACTGCATTCCTATATTTTTCGTAGACCCGCCAGCCCCTCTCACCCCTCCCAGAAATCCTACCCTGCTAGTCCCCGGTATGAATCTGTTGCTCAAGTCGTCAGGAGACGTACTTTCGGCAAGTGGGGGGGAGTTGTGACGTGGTGCGTCACAAGCCCTCCCCAGCGTGGCTCGACGTCCCACCACTCACCTAAAACAAATACACTAGGATTAGAATCTATTATCTAAGCACCGAACTGAATTATTGTTAAACCTTCCCCTCGACTCACCCTCATCCCTTGCTACCCCGTCAGTCCTCCCCCTGCTCACTCAACGAAGATCCAGCGCAGCCCACCGAAGACAACGAAGATCCAGCGCAGCCCACCGAAGACCACGAAGACTCCACCAACGACCAGACTGACCTCGCCAGGCCCGGAATCCGACTACAAAAATTGCCAATTAAAGCCTGGTACGGCAGCCAGGCACTAACCTCCAAACAAATCTCGACAAACCGATGCTCTGCTTCCACACCGCCGTCCGTCCCTTGGAGGCCACCACCACGAAAATTCCACTCGACTGACCCGCCCTGGCCAGTCCGAAGCCCGACGACACACTCTCGGCTCGAAATAACGAGTGTAAACCGACGAGTTGTTCGTGCGGGTAAACACCGTAAAATTTGCACTCGAGCTGTCAGAAGCGACAGTTTCCCAGCCCACCGCGAGGAACCAGCACCTCCCGGCGTGAAGAATTATTCGGCAATCGATAGGCAAATCAATGCCGAGGATGCGCGCGCCGAGCGTCGCGACAGGCCTTCCGTCGCGACGAATATTCGCAATCGGCCGCAGCCAATTACGACGCCCACCGCCCAGCTAGTCCCGAGACCGACCAATCGATTCTCGCAGAAAAATCGCAAATTGCAAGACCGACCCTGAGGTCGGAGAAGAAGCCGGAAACGGCATGGCTTTCTTCACTTCGAGCCACGGCGTGTGAGAGAGCGAGTGTGTGACAGGCGAGAAACGATTATTGAGAAAAGTTTTGGAAATTATATCGACCCGGCAAGCCACGTTATACCCGACTCCGGTGTGGAGAGTTATTGTATCGATTGCGACGAGGATTGTACGCCCACGGACACGATTTGGACCAAATACTGTAAATTATCTCGACTGGAATTATCAAGGAATATCGAACGAATTGATTGAGAGCGTGATCGCACGGATTCCGTTGTAAGCGACACGACGTGTAAGCGACAGGTTGAGTGAGTACATTTTGAGTTTCCCAGCCCCATTTCGACCCGATTGACTGTCCCATTTCCCACGTTTCCCCCCCCGAAAATTTACCCATCACCCCCCTGGTAATTTTAAGCATTTCTTGGATTGTATAAATTTTGATCGCCGATCACCGGCTGCCACGTGCGCCGGCATTTTGCTCTATATTTTTCGTGCGCGTGAGTGGTGGCGATCGCGAAATTTTACAGCGCGCGACCGTTAGCATAATTTTCCCCGTTCTACCCGAGACTGTAAAAGCGTTCATAATATTTACTTTTTTTTTGTGATTATTGAAACTTTGCATATTTTGTTTTCGTGCCGAGGTAATATCGTCAAGAAGCCCTGGACAGTGCCTGCGGCCTGAGAAGTCTCATTCCCCTCCCCCCCCCGTTCCCGCTAGCCGAGTGCCGTGAAAATTTAATAGATTTCGTTCTCTCGTTTTTTTTTCTTTTTTGGTTTGTTTTGCACTCGATTAATTCAATCGAGCGCCGCGGTGCTACACCGACACAGTAGCTGGCGCCCAAAAATCCGTGATTATTCCCCGAGTTTTGAGAAGTTTTTTTTTGAGACCAGTATTGTGTAGAATCTTCACCGGCCAGCCCCTCCTCCCCTCCCCTTCCCTGCGATTGACCCTGCGAATTGCCGTCCCGGCAATTATCGTAGACCGGCGTATTTTCGTAAGTCTTGTTATCGATTTATTTTTCAATTTTCTCGTTCTTTTTTTCCCGCGCTTAATAATTGTCCGACCATTATATTTTGCCCAACTTTTAATTATTGTCCGACCTTTGTATTTCGCCCTGCGTAGTCATTATTTTTTTTCCTTTTCGACCTTAGGATTTTTCCCCCGCGTATTAATTATTTTTCTTTTTTCTACTTTTGTATTTTGCCCAGCGTTACCGATTTTTCTATTTTCTTATCTTCCCCCCCCCCGAGTACTGAATATTTCTCGATTTCTTTTATTTTCCCTGCGTAGTGATTGTTTCCGTTTTTTTTTCTTATCACCACTGAACTTGTTGCCCTCCGCTCTTATTTTTTTGTGAATTGGTTATCATTATTGTTATTGCGACCCCCCCCTTTTTTGACCATTGTTAAAACGGCCTATTATTTTGTTACCAGTTATTGACCACGAGTTATTATTAAAAGTTATTTCTTTTTCACCTTGCTACACGACATACTGGAGTGTTATTTCCCCCTTTTCCCCGCCATATATTCCCCCGAGTTGTCCCGTTTGGGAGCGTTAAGAACCAGGACGCACCGTCACAACTCATATCCACGAGAAAACTCATGCGCTACTGGGAAAAATTACGTATAAATCTCCTATCTATACGATGTTTCCTTAGTCTTCGTCAAGATGAGGTTCAAGACACAATCCACGGATTTACCCGTGATAAATTTCGATCAGTTTGCGCAGAAGGAGAGGATTGAGAAACGTCATGGTAATTTATTACCAAATACAGTTCGAGCCGTGTTCTGCGGACCGTCGAACTGCGGTAAAACTAACGCGCTGCTTACACTCATAACACATCCCCATGGATTGCGATTCGAAAACATTTACATATACTCTAAATCTCTCAAGCAACCAAAATATAAGTTACTAGAAAAATTACTCGACTCTGTAAACGGTGTTGAATATTTTCCATTCGATGAGAATGAACAAGTGGTGCCACCAAATGAAGCTAGACCAAACTCAATATTCATTTTCGATGATGTAGCCTGTGAAAAACAGAATAATATTCGAGCATATTTCTCAATGGGAAGGCACGAACATGTTGATTCATTCTATCTCTGTCAGACATATGCGCGTATTCGTAAACATCTCGTGCGTGACAATGCCAATCTGCTAGTACTATTCAAGCAGGATGTTATGAATCTCAAGCACGTATACAATGATCAGTGCAACGTTGCCAATCCGGAACAACACAGTGATGCTGCAACGCTAAACATCGTACACCGCAAAGTACATAACACCGTCAAACTTTTGCGAAAAGAAATTAATGATCGTAGTCTGCTATTGGTTCAAGGCCTTGAAGCGACGATACAGAATATTATTAAAACTCTAAATGCCAACCTTGAAACAGTACAAAACTTGGCAACTCGAAATTCTAAAGCCAGTGCCGATTTGGATTCTAGACTAAACGTTTTAAAAAATGAGCGTGCACAAGAAAGCGCTCGTAGAGGAATTGCATAAATCAGCTCGGCGTAATTATCCTCGTCGTCATGTCGACATTCGTGGTCTCGATGAAACTTGGCAAGCTGATCTTGTTGATATGTCAGCTTACGCGAGTAAAAATAATAATTACAAGTATCTGCGTACCGTAATTGAGATATTCTCAAAATTAGCTTGGGTTGTACCAATGAAGAATAAGACAGGTAAAGATACAACTGATGCAATGAAATCAGTACTAATTCAAGGTCGCGTTCCATCGAAATTACATGTGGATAATGGAGGCGAGTTTTACAATTCAAATTTCCAATCTCTCATGAAGAAATACAACATTCACTTGTACTCTACATATAGCAATTTAAAAGCATCAATTTGTGAACGTTTTAATCGCACATTAAACAAAAATGTGGAAACAATTTAGTCTTCGCGGCAGTTATAGGTGAACGGATATTCTAAATAATTTGGTTTCTTCGTACAACAGCACGATACACCGTACAATTAAGATGATGCCAAAAGATGTTTCCGCAAAAAATGAAAAGATTTTGCTAAATCGTATATTTAACAAAACTCAAATTAATTGTGTGAGCAAATCCAAATTTAAAGTTGGAGAGAAAGTTCGAATTACCAAATACAAACATGTTTTTGCCAAAGGTTATACACCCAATTGGACAACCGAAATTTTTACGATATCTCGAGTTGTCAAGACTATGCCTGTGACGTTCAAGCTAAAAGATTATCAGGGCCGACCAATCTCCGGTGGCTTTTACGAGCAAGAGCTTCTCGCGGTCAAATATCCAGATATTTATTTAGTTGAAAAAATATTGAAGAAAAAATCCAATAAACTTTATGTAAAATGGTTGGGATTTGACAACTCTCACAATACTTGGATCAATGAGACCGATTTATAATTTACACCGGGATATCCGTAGTCGCGATAATAAAAATTATTATTTCCCCACTGAAACGTCCGCATATTGCCTAATCATACATGATCGAATAGTTGAATATAATCCAATTAGTGGTGGGGTGAAAAAATTGGTATAAAAGCCGACTCTCGATTGTGAATCGGGTTAGTAATATTCAAGATGGATTACATCGCCGACGTTCAAGGCTTCAAGAAACCTATCGATGAGTTTGTTCTGAAAGAATTTTCCGTCATTGAAGTTAAAAGTGACAAAGCGGCACAGCCTCTGACGCTTCTCTTCCAACCGCCCTGCACATGGTCCGCCCTACCCGCAAAATATAAGAGTATGAATTCGTGGCTTCAACGTAATTATCATGGAATGAACTGGAGCTCTGGAGATATACCATACGAAGCAGCAGCGACGATAATTCGATCAATTTTGAAACATGCAAGAACAATCTTCGTGAAAGGCCTCGAGAAAAAGAGATGGTTGGCACGCTTCCTGGAAAGATCACCATCAGCCATCGTTGGTATAGAATTGGCTTAAACTATCTCAAACTTCATGTAAGGAGGAGGAGGAGGTTTCGTAAGAAATGAATAAAATACGTTGCATATACTATATGAAATATATTTTTATTTTCCCACCCCCCCCCCGCAAAAATTCTTTACAATATAAAAAATGAAACAAAATAATATATATGATTATAGTATATAATTAGGGGCTTTCACAAATATATAACGAAGCCCCTAACTGGAGATCAAAGTTTATTCGTTTCAACGCACACACACATACACGTCGCAAAACAGTTCATAGCCCCCCATCACTCTCGAAAATGTTCACAAATCCGGCAGCTTGGAGGCGAAGAATTCGGTGGTGCATCATTTCATCACAGGCTTTTGAATTCGACGCTATTATATCGTCCACCATAATAGTTCATGTACAGTTCCCCAGCCTGTGCAGCTTTCACCATTTTTTCAAACAGTTCTTTATTCTCCTCGAGGGCTTTCACAAGTCTGGCAGGTAGGAATGTGGCGAATTCGTTGCCCACCTCGATGACGATTCTCTTGCCGTATGCTGTTTGCACGAATTTGATGCCAGTGATTATGTGATCCTGCTGCACCTCCAAGTCTTTCAGCTTCTTTGTTGGAAGGAATTCCGCGATCTTGCCCACCGCGTCGATTGCAGAGAAATCCATTTTCTGTTGATACGTGAACCCTCGATGAGATGCGGAGCCTCGAAATTTCTTGCGATAAGAGATGCAGATCTGATCTTGTACGAATCAGACTCTTAACTTCTTCGATGAGCTCAAAAAGCAGTCGGATACGTTCTTTGAGCTCCACAGGTCTGTCCTGCATTACGTTCTGGTTTAATCTGAGTCAAACTTGCAGCATCCGATTTTTTCATGCTTAACCCCACTCCCAAAAACCTCACTGATTTTGGGAGGGGGTTCAAAAGCTCCGCCTTTTTTCTTTAACAAACTTTGTTATTTTTCTCGTCATCGACACTTTGACAGCCCCTTATTATCTTCGCATTCATCGCAGCTTTCCATATACACTTCTCACATTTTCGACGACGAGGTGCTGGTCCATCGATATGCGTTCGCATATCAGGAGTATTACAATGCTCCATACAAGGCAAGTACGATGCTAGTTCAACATCCGCATGGAGATGCGCGGGCAGCCGGTCCCACAGATGATGAATTTGCTTGCTCCAATGTTGCAAAAGCTGAGGTTTGGTGATATTTTTCAGCTCAGCCTTTGTCAATTCCCACGGATATTTAATATTATTAACCGCGAGTACACCATCGATTGAATTCATCTTGCCTTTGAGTTAAGAAATGAGCTCCACGTCTCACGGCTCTGGAGTCTTATACACTCAATATTATAAACACACAACGATATAAAGCATTGAATATTCGATGCGACGATGTTTGTTTACTTAAGAACCCTCCCCTATGAGAAATTTTGAGAACGAGGGCCTGACTCATCGATGACTGTATCGATTTAAGAAATAAGCTCTTCATGTCACAATGGACAAGGGTCTGACTCACCATGCATTCATTAGGCATAACTGTTCTATTCAACATTTGTTTATAAATGTTTATCGCAGTAATAAATTTCAAGAGTGACAAGCGACCGAAGAGATTTGAAGTGTATGTATATATTATCGTCTAAACTGAGTTTATTTATTAATGTTTATATTATAGGTGATAATTGACAGCTCTTCGAGAAAAAGATGAAAATTCAACCGTCCGACCACCCCCCTCCCACCTTCTTACCACCCACTGCACATTGTTCGCCGATTCATGCAAAAAGAACCGCCCCCCCCCACCATCCACCACCCACCGCCCCCCCTCCCGCCACCCGCCACCCACCGCCCGAGTGGTTCGAGTCTGAGCTAAGTGGTTCGAGTCTGAGCTAAAAAGTGTCGGTAAATGTCGGGGTAGATCCCTTGGATTAGAATCCGCCTTATTCATCTACTCTTCGCTAATAAAGGAACATCATGAGAAAACGATATGACAATTTCAATTTCCAACTTTTATGAGAAAGCGATATGAAAATTTCAATTTTCAACTTTATGAGGAAGCGCTATGAAAATTCCAATTTTCAACTTTTTTCAATATCAACGTCTTGTTAAACTTTCATGCAAAACGGCTGGCCGATTCAGGTTCAGCGCGAAAAGAATGTGAACATGAAGTATAGCTGTACCTTTAAAGATTCGCAGGCTCACGATTATACATTTTCGATAAAAAAATTTTCCATCCAAAAAAATGTTCGTTATTCGTATCGTCTGATACATCAGCACTACGTCTGATGTATTTTTTTTTACTGATCATGAATCTGCCACTTAGGGTAAGTCGGGGTGATATGGCCATGGGTTTTCAAATAACGAAAATTGAAGGTTTAACACTTAAATTCTAAAATTTTTATTGTAACCAACTTCAAACTAGAAACTTCAATCTAAATGAATTCACTAAAATCTATTGATATTTTCGATGCATGATTTAATTGTAGCTCTATAAATAAATATTTGCGATCGGCCGTCTCACCCGGACACTACGGGTGACATAGCCACAGTAATAATGGTAGAAAATTAGATCTAGAGAAGCATCGGGTTCGTACAAACCATGTCTTACTATATTTTATGTTGTCTAAATAAACTACAGAAAGACAGTAATTGCCTCCGTCAAATGTTTCAGGTGCCAAACTAAAAAGAAAGTGATTTCACTGGCCATACCACCCGGATATTGTGGGCGAAATGGCCACGTGGCTATCTCTCCCGCAATACCTGGGTGGCCATTTCACCCGCAATATCCGGGTGACATGGCCACCACTGACGTGGCCATACCCTCCGAAAAACAAGTGGCCATGTCTCGTGGAAAATGAGTGGCCATATCGCCCATTTTCTCGGAAAAACAACCACTGCTTAAATGTAGGGAAGGAATTTTTTTAAATAGGTTTACTACGCCCCAATCTTTTCTTGAAAGATCCAATTCTAGTGTGCAATCTAGATTTACTAGCAAAATTATAATTTTGTATATCTCCAGAGCGCTAAAAATATAGCTCGAGCAATTTCTGGCTACCTCGAAAAAATTGATTCATTGCTCGTACTGACTCTTGCACGTACAATCTTAAAATTTGTTGGGCAATCGGATTGTATCCACATATACTAGAAACTGTGCAAACGGCGGCGCCATTCGTTTGTTACGTTAAAAGATATTACAGGTGGCCATCTCAGCCGAATGGCCATCTCACCCTGATTTACAGAATATTTTGCTTGTGCATCAAGAATTGAAACGAAAACGTGCATCTATGCAAAATACTAAAAAAAAACGTCGCTCTTCACTTTGTCGGATCCGTGCTCGGCGAGGAAAAATACATGAAATTATGCGCTACCAATTTTTTTTTTGCACCACATTTATACACAGGAAATCCAAATGATACCTCTTTTCCAAATCCAAATGATACCTCTTATAGTTTTTTTAAACCCGTTATTTCGTAACCCGTTCATCGTATATATGTCTTCCCGTAGAATATGACAGGCACCTAAGTTTTCCTGCGATTCCATAGAGAAGCAAGGAAAACTTTTTTTTTTTAAATACGCAAAATCACTAATTTTTGCAATATTATTTATCAAAATCCCCGTAAAAGTTTTGCTGTGGTTGTCGTTAAGGGACTATGTTTAATCTGTTAACACTGATCACGAATCTACTCTTTATTTAGCTACTAGTTATTTAGCTTCTTCCTCAATATTTAAAACGAAAACAGGCGTCTGTTGTGAGATACGCATTTCTTTTAAGTTGTAAAATTTAAACGGTTGGATCGATTCTTGCCAAATTTAATAGGGAACATAGGTCCATAATAATAATTTATGTCGAATTTTTTAGGCAAATATCTCAAAAATGTTAAGAGCTAGAGTGCAAATCGTATTTTTTAAAAATTTGAAAATTTCACGATACCGAGATCCCTCTACTGATTCGTACCAAATTCAGTAGCAAATATTGTTTAATAATAGTTTACTTATGTAGAAAATTTCAACCCGATAACTAAAAATTTGCGAACGCCAAAGTGCGAACACACTTTTTTCAAAAAATTAAAAATCTTATAAAATCTAAACGAATGTCTTAATTATTGCGCAAATTTTAACAAACAGGCACCTAACTGCTCTACTTGTGTGTCAAATTTCAAACCGATTCATAAAGCCGTTTTTGAGTTATAGGCGATTGAATTTTACAGGTCTGACACATAGGCATACACACATACACACACACACACACACCCATCCAGACATTCTTTCTAAATGTGATATTCCGATGTTTTAGAACATTCTCAACACGTTTTCTCGATTAAAATCTCGAACATTTTTTGCTTACTCATAGAGGAAGCTTTGTGATGGTGAAAAAAAAATTCGAGATTTTATTGAAAACGTGTTCAGATCGTTCCAAAACATCGAAAAATCACATTTAGAAAAAATGTCCGGTGTATGGGTGTGTGTGAATCACACGCGAAAAATTCAAACCGCTGTAACTCGGGAACGAGTAGACCGATCAAACTGAAATTTTGCACACAGCATGTGTGGTTCTGCGGAATTTTATCCAAAAATGTTTAGGTGTTTTTTTTGTATGCCATTTTTAATTT
Organism: Stenichneumon culpator; assembly: GCA_964017025.1. Classification (NCBI taxonomy): domain Eukaryota; kingdom Metazoa; phylum Arthropoda; class Insecta; order Hymenoptera; family Ichneumonidae; genus Stenichneumon; species Stenichneumon culpator. The sequence continues at coordinate 2,163,665 of OZ024773.1, read as the reverse complement.
CTTCGAAAATGTCTGTACGCACTGTAGCGCTCGCAATTATTCAGCTATCGAGCTGAAAACGCGTACACAGATGGAATATGATCGATCGATAATCCCATTAAAATTTCACAAAAATCGGTCGAACCGTTTAAATTTTGTTGTTAAATTTTTTTTTGAATTTCATGTTTTTTTTTAACACGCATTTTTCTGTATTAAATATTCATCCATGAATAAAAATTGTCAGATTCGTGATCAGCGTAAAAAAATACATGGAATTACAGTCCCGGAATACAGCCCGGGAATACAGTCCCGGAGCGACAACTAGCGAAAAAGTTTTAAAAAATTGCAAAAATGAGTGAATTTGAGTATTTTTAAACAGCGATTTTTTTGCTTTTCGATGACACCGCGGAAAACCCCAGGTGCCTAATGTGATGGGGTTGAAAAAGCTAGATAAAGCGGTATCATTTGGATTTCTTGAGTAAAAATCGAAGTACAAAAAAAGATTCAGGAGCGCATAATTCCATGTATATTTTCGCGCCAAGCGCATATCCAACAAAGTGAAGCGTGACGACGGAGTATTTTAACGCGCTGAACCTGAATCGGTCAGCCGTTTTGCATAAAAGTTTAACAAGACGTTGATGTTGAAAAAAGTTGAAAATTGAAATTTTCATATCGCTTTCTCATTAAAGTTGGAAATCGAAATTGTCATATCGTTTTCTGATGATGTTCCTTTATTCGCGAAGCTTCCTCTATGACGAAGCCAAAAATGGAGAAAATGCTTTCTCATAGAAGAAGGTTCGCGAATAAAGGAACATCATGAGAAAACGATATGACAATTTTTATTTCCAACTTTAATGAGAAAGCGATATGAAAATTTCAATTTTCAACTTTATGGGGAAGCGCTATGGAAATTTCAATTTTTTTCGTGAAAAAAGGTTCCTCTACGAGAAAGCAAAACCAAACAGATTCCGTTATAATATTAATTTATCGCGTAATTAATCGAAGCAGTTTCCGGAATATCAAATTAAAAGAAAATGGTGAATTTTCAAACACGTCACGATTTTTGCAGAAAAATTGGAATTTTTCGTTCATCGAGTCAAAAGTATGCATCGGAAAATAATCCCTTAGATTAAATACTAGATTTTCAAATGTAGAAAAAGCTAATAAAATGCCAGGAAGATCGATGGAATAGTCTTCGAAATATTTTGCTCACCGAGTTTGCAAGCGTCAATTCAAGATAAACGCGTTTAAAGTTTCGAAAGAGGATCATATATGATTAAAACATTTATTTCATACTTAGACAAAATCATCTATTCTGGGCCCATGGATTAAGTCTTCAGCTGCTGATACTGCCTCTACGATGCCAAAACACGATCAGCGGTAGCGAAAAAAATGGGGGGGGGGTATGACCCTACGCAGCTGCCGCTGTATACCTGCACGAAAGACTCCGACGGGCTTCAATATAACATCCTATTACTCCGTGAATTTTAATCCGACTAGCAATAACGTACCCGCTTTACTTGCGCTTATTCCATTTCTTTTACGTTAGGTGTGCCGATCTTACTAATGAATCGGACGACCCGATTCGCAACGAAAACGGGATTTTACGATTTCGATTATTTCGATACGTTTATCTCGATCATTCGAGTGTCATGGCTTTTTTAAGAGGGGATCACGTTGAAATTTTCAGGAAACATTTATAAAATGTCATTTATAAATGTTTTTTGTGAGTTTATTAATAAATCGAAGTTTACAATTTACAATTTACAATTTACAATTTACAATTTACAATTTACAATTTACAATTTACAATTTACAATTTACAATTTACAATTTACAATTTACAATTTACAATTTACAATTTACAATTTACAATTTACAATTTACAATTTACAATTTACAATTTACAATTTACAATTTACAATTTACAATTTACAATTTACAATTTACAATTTACAATTTACAATTTACAATTTACAATTTACAATTTACAATTTACAATTTACAATTTACAATTTACAATTTACAATTTACAATTTACAATTTACAATTTACAATTTACAATTTACAATTTACAATTTACAATTTACAATTTACAATTTACAATTTACAATTTACAATTTACAATTTACAATTTACAATTTACAATTCACAATTCACAATTCACAATTCACAATTCACAATTCACAATTCACAATTCACAATTCACAATTCACAATTCACAATTCACAATTCACAATTCACAATTCACAATTCACAATTCACAATTCACAATTCACAATTCACAATTCACAATTCACAATTCACAATTCACAATTCACAATTCACAATTCACAATTCACAATTCACAATTCACAATTCACAATTCACAATTCACAATTCACAATTCACAATTCACAATTCACAATTCACAATTCACAATTCACAATTCACAATTCACAATTCACAATTCACAATTCACAATTCACAATTCACAATTCACAATTCACAATTCACAATTCACAATTCACAATTCACAATTCACAATTCACAATTCACAATTCACAATTCACAATTCACAATTCACAATTCACAATTCACAATTCACAATTCACAATTCACAATTCACAATTCACAATTCACAATTCACAATTCACAATTCACAATTCACAATTCACAATTCACAATTCACAATTCACAATTCACAATTCACAATTCACAATTCACAATTCACAATTCACAATTCACAATTCACAATTCACAATTCACAATTCACAATTCACAATTCACAATTCACAATTCACAATTCACAATTCACAATTCACAATTCACAATTCACAATTCACAATTCACAATTCACAATTTACAATTTACAATTTACAATTTACAATTTACAATTTACAATTTACAATTTACAATTTACAATTTACAATTTACAATTTACAATTTACAATTTACAATTTACAATTTACAATTTACAATTTACAATTTACAATTTACAATTCACAATTCACAATTCACAATTCACAATTCACAATTCACAATTCACAATTCACAATTCACAATTCACAATTCACAATTCACAATTCACAATTCACAATTCACAATTCACAATTCACAATTCACAATTCACAATTCACAATTCACAATTCACAATTCACAATTCACAATTCACAATTCACAATTCACAATTCACAATTCACAATTCACAATTCACAATTCACAATTCACAATTCACAATTCACAATTCACAATTCACAATTCACAATTCACAATTCACAATTCACAATTCACAATTCACAATTCACAATTCACAATTCACAATTCACAATTCACAATTCACAATTCACAATTCACAATTCACAATTCACAATTCACAATTCACAATTCACAATTCACAATTCACAATTCACAATTCACAATTCACAATTCACAATTCACAATTCACAATTCACAATTCACAATTCACAATTCACAATTTACAATTTACAATTTACAATTTACAATTTACAATTTACAATTTACAATTTAATAAACTCTTTTTAAATCACGAGCCAAGTATAGTGGTACACTGTGTCGTGGTACATCACAAGTCCCTCGCCAAACTCGGCTCGAGTCCGCCGCTCACCCACCGTTAGACCCGGATAATTTTACGTATTTTTTTCGATATATATTTTGTGTAAGATAGTGTTTAATTTCCCCTACTTTTGTCCCTCCCGTTACCCTTTGTATGAGTGTGCGTGACTCGAAGACAATATCGGCATTCCCCCCCCTCTCCCCCCTCGACGGCCCAACGATCAAGAAAAGACCTTCAGAAGCAGCAAAGGAACGAGAGCCAACGTGCTGATGCTGAGGAAGGTAGGAGAATCGTGGACGAGGGAAAAAGTCCTCGAAACGCCCGCCGCAAAAGCCTCGAAAAGCCCGCCGAAAAGTCGCCACTGCTCGCCTGTCCGTCCGCCGCCGCTGGCATCGTCGACGTACGTTATCGATTGACGATCCAGCAGGACCTCTGTCGCCACCCCTCACCGTCCGGAGGAGACACGCCCACCCATGACTCCGATTACCGACCGAAGTTGACGCACAGGTGCTCTCGATTCCCTATTGTTATCAGCGCCAACGCCAAGGAAGAAGAAGACGCCGCCATGTCCCTTACTCCGAGCCGAGCCGCAACGTGTGTGAGATCGGGTGTCATTAGTTGTTAAGCCCGAACCAGTTATATTGTATATTATTGTAAGTGTGTCGAGTGAGTGAGCTCCGATTCTCTCGTAAGTTTTTGCCCACATTTTTTACCGAACCCTTTGACCCGTTTTCCTCCCCCGAGCACCCCGGATTTTTATAGAAATTATTTGTAAAGGATTTTGCCTCGTGGTCGACACGTGGTCGGCATTCCCGTTACACGAGCAAAGAGATATCGCGCGCGTGATGAGCGGCGTTAAATTCGCCATAAGTGATAGTTAAGTGAATTAAAGTTTTCCCCATCAGTTCCCGCCCGACATTTAGTTATTTTTTTCGTAAATCCTTGTGAAGACTGAGGTAATTTTGTAAGAAGCCGTCGATTTCGTGTACCCTCACCCTGAGCCCTCTCCCCTCTCCCGAGCTAGCTGGACTGTCCATTACGACAGAGATATTCCTTTTTTTGAGTTAGTGAATCGAGTTTTTTTTTTTGAGTTGTTCCTTTTTTGAGTTGGTTTTTTTTTTGAGAAAAGATCCGTGTCGTTCACACGGACTGTTACGGTGCTACACCGTTAAAGTAGCTGGCGCCCACCCGAGCCCGTAGTCTGTCAATTATTCGATTTTCGCGCAACATTTTCCCGAGCAGCTCTCCCCTTAAAAATCCCCCGAAGACCCGTTTATTTTTCCCCCGAAGCCCCCGATTTTCTCCCGTTCGACCCTCGTTTTCTTGCATTTTTCTCATATTTTTTTCTGCGTGCGTGACCCGGTCGCTGACCACCAGATGTCTCCGTAGTCGACTGGAAAGCCCCCTTAAACTCGTTATATCTCCGCTAAATTTATTTAGAGCCCCTCCCATTTTTGCAACCCCCTTTTTTACAGCTTTTTGAACCGTTTGAACCAATTAGATTCTTTTGATTTTTCCCCGATATTATTGTTAAAAATTAAGTATTAGTGATCCAGCTATATCCCTCTTTCCCCGCCCGATAATCACGAATATTTTCTTTTTTTTTGTTTTCTTTCATCAACGTCCCAGTACCGGCGTTGAAGCCACTGGTATTTCATTTTTTCGTTGTATCTCGTCAACGTACCAGTACCGGCGTTGAAGCGATTAATATTGTGTTTTTGCTCCCTCTTCAACGTACCTGTACCGGCGTTGAAGCGACAGTTATTTCATTTTTGGTTCCATTCCCTTCAACGTACCAGTACCGGCGTCGAAGCGATTGATATTGTATTCTTTTTTGCTTCCCTCTTCAACGTACCCGTGCCGGCGTTGAAGCGACTGTTATCTTCTTTTAGTTTCATTATTTAGTTTATTCTTGACCATTTTTCTAGCTCTTAGATCCTATTTATTATTTACCGGTTTTGTCACTATTATTATCGAACATTCCCGCGACCTTTGTCATTATTTTTTCGCCCTTCAAGTTTATATTTTTTTTATTCTTTTGAACCATTAAAACGAGTGTTATTATTGTTCCCGACGAGAATTATTATTTTGTTTGACCTTCCCCTTCCCACCCCGTTGCACGAATTTGACCCAAATTTCAGTCCCCAGGTTATTGACAATTTCGCCCCTTTTTAGACAGAGGTGTTTATTTCGTGTTCTGAGGCCACAGCCCCCTAAGAGTTTATACGGCCGATGCACTCCGGCAGCACGAAGGGGAAACACCGACAGTGTTTCCCCTTCGTGCTGACAGTGGCGGAGTTTATACGGCCGATGCACTCCGGCAGCACGAAGGGGAAACACCGACAGTAGATCTGCAGGTCGTCCGCGTAGAAACTGTAGCTGCAGTCCGGCACGACGTCCCCGAGACCCTGAACGAAGATCGCAAACAGCAAAGGCCCAAGGACTGAACCTTGAGGGACACCCGAGCGGAGAGGCCCCCAAGCAGAGCGAGCCCCTTCCCGCCCCCGCACAGCCTGAGAGCGCCCACTCAGGTAGCTCTCGAACCAGGCCACAGTGGATGGCGCAAAATTGAGCCTGACGAGCTTCCCCAGCAGACTGCTGTGGTCCACACAGTCGAACGCCTTGGAGAAGTCGAAAAAGACCATCGGCATCACAAGTCGCTGGCCAATAGCCTCGCGCGCGTCCTCCACGATCCGCAGCAACGCCGACTGAGTGCTATGCGATGCCCTGAACGCCGACTGAAAGGGATCAAACAGGCCCCAACGCTCCATGTGCCGCACCACCTGATCCGCGACGAGACGCTCCAAAATCTTCGAGAGGCAACACAGCAGTGAAATGGGCCGATAGTCCTTCGCCTCCACCGGAGTCCTCACCTTCGGAATAGGACAGATAAGCGCCCGCTTCCAAAGCTCTGGAAAAACAGAGTTGACCAGGGAGAAATTATATAAATGCAGCAACTTTGCACCAATTATGGGAAGCGCTACTCGAATCATACGCATTGACAGGCCGTCAATCCCCGCGGTGTTAGCCAATGGCCGCGCTAGAACCTTCCGAAGCGCGGCTGCATCGACCGGAGCAATTGCAAACTCCGAGCCAGGAGGGAAAGGCCCCACCGGAGCCGCCGTACCATCCCCCAGCGCGCCTCCCGAGCCAGCCGACAAAAATTGCGCGTTGAGCTCCTCCAAGGAGACGACAGGATCTTCCGCCTCCTTCTTGCACGGCAGGATTCCAAGCTGTCGCACAAGGCTCCATACATCCACCGACTCCTCTGCAGCCGAGAACGCAGCCACGTAAAAGGCGTCCCTTGCGGCGCGCAGATCCCTCTTCAGGCCGTCGCGACACTCTCTGAACGCTATCTCCAGGCGCTGAGTCCTGACCTTGCGGAAAGCCCGACGGAGCCGATCTCGCCGTCGCATACGCTCGAGCAGCTCACCCGTAAGCCATGGCGCCACCCGACGTCTCAGAGTGACCCTCTCCTCCGGCGCATGAACGTCCAAGACCCGAGTGACTGCCTCACTCAACAGGCGAACCTTGTCATCCACCGATGCAGCCTCATAGAATGAGCGCCAGTCCTGCGCCGAAAAGCCTCTACGTCCATCCGCCCAAGGCACCGACCATGGAATGACTCAACGATCCTCCGAGGCGCGCCAACAGCATACTGGATGTAAATAAGGTCGTGCCGCGACAGGAAAGGCACCGGATACTGGCCAAAGAAATACGGGGCTAATGAAATACGGGGAAATATTGTTACAACACATTTATGGGGAATTCCACATCAATTCAGCAGCCCATGTACCTAACCCTTATCGATTTTGTTTATTTTTAGTACTGTTGTTACCGACCCATAAGGGCTCGGAATTGTTTTCAGATTTTTTTACCACCCAGGCAATTTTTTAAATCCTCAAAAAAGCAATTGAGGCATTCCATACCAATTCAGCCACCTAAATTTTCAAAATTCGCAAAAAATTCTGTGGTTCAATAAGATCAAAGAGATATATAATCAAAAGAAAAGTAGCCAATTTGAAGTGCTTGGACGCCGCCGTTTGTGAGATAATGTTATTTCTATTTTTTTTGTTTTATCGACGATATCTGAACAACGCCAAATCGTATTTTGAGTTTTTAAAACGAACATTTTCGTTTTTTTTTTGCGTACTTTCAAGAAACATTTTTTCAGATTTTTTAAAACTAGGCTAAAAGCTGTTTTTATTTTTTTATTTTTTAAGTACCTTTTTCTAGATGAGGGCCATTCATTATCGTGGTAATTTTTTTTTCTTGTATTCGTATATCCATTATCAATATGTATGTCAAACGGTGTAATAGCAAACCTAATGGTTTTCGAGATATTATATTGTAACAATATTTCCCCGTGAAAAGGGGCGAAATCGTCTATAACCTGGGGATGGAAAATTGGGCTAAAATCGTGCAACGGGGCGGGGAGGGGAAGGTCAAACAAAATAATAATTCTCGGGGGGGGGGGGGGGGGGACAATAATAACAATCGTTTTAATAGTGCAAAAGAATAACAAAAATATAAACTTGAGGGCGGAAGATTAATAGCACAGGTCGCGGGAATGTTGGATAATCGTAACAATAACAAATCAGTAATGCAATAATAATGGAGAACGGTAAATAATGAACTGGATCTAATCGCTAGAAAACTGGTTAAGAATAAATTAAATAGTGAAACTAAAAGAAAATAACAGTCGCTTCAACGCCGGTACGGGAACGTTGAAGAGGGAAGCAAAAATACAATATCAATCGCTTCAACGCCGGTACTGGTACGTTGAAGGGAATAAAACCAAAAATGAAATAACAGTGGGTTCAACGCCGGTACTGGGACGTTGAAGAAAGAAAACCAAAAAAGAGAATAACAGTCGCTTCAACGCCGGTACGGGTACGTTGAAGAAAGGAACCGAAAAAGGGAATATGTGCGAGTATAGTGCGGGGCAGGGAGGGGGAATAGTCGGATGCTAATACTTAATTTTTACCAATTATATCGGGGAAAAACAAAAATGTTATTGGTTCAAATTGATCAAAAAGCTCTAAAAAGGGGGGGTTGCAAAAATGGGAGGGGCTTTAAATTAATTTGGCGGAAATATGATGACTTTAAGGGGGCTTTCCGGTGAACTACGGAGACAGCCGTTGGTCAACGACCGGGTCACGCACGCAGAAACAATATGAGAAAACTGCAAGAAAAACGAGGGTCTAATGAGAGAAAATCGGGGACTTCGAGGGAACAATAAACGTGGCTTTGGGGGATTCTTAAGGGGAGAGCTGCTCGGGAAAATGTTGCACGCAAATCAATTAATTGACAGACTATGGGCTCGGGTGGGTGCCAGCTACTTTCTCGGTGTAGCACCGTAACAGTCCGTGCGAACGACACGGATCTTTTCTAAAAAAAAAACAAACTCAAAAAACCCGATTCACAAAACTCAAGAAAAATATCTCTGTCGTAATGGACAGTCCGGCTAGATCGGGAGAGGGGAGAGAGCTCAGGGGGAGGGTACATGGAATCGATGGCTTCTTATAATATTACCTCGGTTTTCACAATAATTTACGAGAGAGAAAATAACTTAATGTCTGGCGGGAATCGATGGGGAAAACTTTAATTAACTAAACTATCACTTATGGCAAATTTAACGCCGTTCACCACGAGCGCGATATCTCTTTGCCCGTGTGACAAAAATGTCGACCACGTGTCGACCACGAGGCAAAGTCCGTCACAAATAATTTCTATAAAAATACGGGGTGCTCGGGGGAGGAAAACGGGTCAAAGGGGTCAAAAATTCGGGCAAAAACTTACGAGAGAATCGGGGCTCACTCACTCGACACACTGTACAATATCTTACAAAATCGCTATTCGCACTTAACAACTAATGACTCCCGATCTCACACACGTCGCGGCTCGGCTCGGAGTAAGGGACGTGGCGGCGTCTTCCTGTTCCTTGGCGTTGGCGCTGATAACGGTAGGGAAACGAGAGCACCTGTGCGTCAGCTTCGGTCGGTAATCGAAGTCATGGGTGGGTGTGTCCTCCGGACGGCGAGGGGTGGCGACAGAGGTCCCGCTGAATCGTCAATCGATATCGTAAGTCGACGATGCCTGCGGCGGCGGACAGACAGGCGGGCAGTGGCGACTTTTCGGCGGACTTTTCTAGGGCTTTTCGGCGGGCTTTTCCAGGACTCTTCCCTCATCCACGATCCTCCTACCTTCCTCGGCATCAGCACGTCGGCTCTCGTCCCTTGGCTGTTCCTGAAGGTCTTCTCGATCGTTGGGCCGTCGGGTGGGGGGGGGGAGGATACCGATATTGTCTTCGAGTCACGCACACTCATACAAAGGGTAACGGGAGGAAAAAAGGGGAAATTAAACGCTAACTTACACAAAATAGATAACGGGGAAAAGCGTTAGAATGTCCGGGTCTAACGGTGGGTGAGCGGCGGACTCGAGCCCAGTTTGGCGAGGGACTTGTGACGAACCACGTCACAATATATATATATATATATATATATATATATATATATATATATATATATATATATATATATATATATTTCAAATGCTCTCTGCGTTTTACAGGGTTGAGACTGCCCTCAGGTTATTGGCGATCGAGCATGCGGGTAATGGGGGTCACCCCATCCGGGGATGAGTGCCGGAGTAGCCGTAACGAAGGCACGTTACCCCGGGTGGACCCACACGCCTGTATGCTCCATCATGGGCATCAGCAGGCGTCTCATAGCTGGTTGATGTCAAGTCTTCGAGCCACCCTTCTAGAAGGTGATCTTCGGACACCGGGTGATCGCTGTTTTCACAGATTGGCTCAAGGCGGTCCGATCCCTCTCTTGGGGGTTGTTCGGGTTGTTCCCGTCTCTTGGCGGGCTGGGGGTTGCTGGGGGCCCTTCTGGGGTGTCGGATCTGACACATGGTGCCGAGAAATGTCGGGCGAACACACCTCGGATGCATCCTGTGCTGTTATAGTCTCGATGCAAATGACGAATCGACTTATGCCGACACTCACGTACAGGAGTCCCCCTCGCCCTTGGTCTTAAGAGTGGCGGGTGCGGCGCGTGCTGCACTCATTAGAAATCGGACTTTGTCCTGCGCGCCAACGGGCGCGCGGGGCTTGGTGCATGGAACGACTTTACATGCACCAAATTCCCACCCATCCATTCAACTTCCTTCCACCCCTTTGGGCGGTCTCCAGCGGCGGCCTCTCCCATCCCTTCGGGGGTGGGAAAAGTCGACGTCAAAGACCGCGAAACCCCAACCGGGCCCTGCGCTGTCGATGTCTTTGGATATCGATGGTGACGGAACCGAGGGGTCTACTAATCATTTTATCGTTTTAGATATAAATCTCTTTCTTTTCAGGTGCGGTTTCAGGCCGTTGCGTTTCGGGCGACTCGTTGCGTATCTAGTTTCGTTTCGTTTCGTCTCGTCCGCTTCGGCCTGTCTCCGATTCTAATCTGTTTTCTTTTTCCACAGGTCCCCCCATCCACCCCTAGCGGTCTCCAGCGTCGGCTTCTCCTATCCCCTCGGGGAGGGGAAAAGGCGACGTCAATGACCGCGCAACCCCAACCGTGCCCTGCGCTGTCGATGTCCCGGGGCTTCGATGGTGACGGAACCGGGGGTCCAATAATCTATTTTATCTTTCAGGTACTAATCTTTTATTTTCAGGCTTCGGGGAAAATCGTTCCGTCTCGTCCGACTCGTCGCGAGTCTAGTTCGCTTCGCTTCGGCTCGTGTCGTTTCGTTTGCTCCACTCCTTTTTCTCGATTCTTTCGGTGTCGGTCGTTTCGTTCGTTCGTTCGTCCGCTCCTATTGAATTCCTATTCGTCGTGTCGTTCCGTGTCGATTCGCTGGACTCGACCCGCTTCGTCCCGACCCTCCCTTTTATTCTTCTCTTCTCTTTTCTTCCTTTTCTTCTTCTCTTCTTCCCCTGAGCTCCCTTGTTCTCTCGTACTTCCTGCTCCCTTGAAGAAGCAAGAATGTTTTCTGGAGAGAGATCACGTTCTTGTTTTTTGTGTGTGCGTGTATGTGTGAATGTGTGTGTGTGGGTATGACTGTGTTTCGTGTGTGCGTGTCAGTGTGTGTGCATGTGTTTCCCTCTTTCCTTCTTTTTCCTTTTCCTGTCCCCTCGTTCCCTTGCCTATCGTCTGCCTGTCTTTCTTTCTACTCTACTCTACTCTATAATTTTTATTTTTATTTTAATCTTAATTTTTATCTTAATCCTATTTTTCCCCTACAGACGGGCCCACTGACGCGACTCAGCGCCCCCCCTAGGCTAAGCTCGATCGACGTGGCGAGGGCCTCATGGCAGGAAGGGGTTATTTGTCCTGTCTCAAGCGTGGCGGTTAGGGCGGTTGGGGGCCCCCGACGCCGTATTATTTCTCCCGGGTGGGGCAAGACGGCGCTGCACCACCGTGTGACTTTTCATTCCGTCGAAACTCGTGGGACAAAAAATGGAACTCAGAAAAAACCTGTGTGAATGTGGACGAGTGAATGGACGTAGGAGTGTCCGCCTGGCCGAGCAAGGGCAACCAGGCGCGGCACAAGTGGGAGTTGCTGACACCGTCGCGAGGCCGCACACCCGTGCCGCTGCGAGGGGGTTGACGGCTTCTCAGCCTGCATCTGCTCATCAGGGTCCACCCCCCTGCGGTCCCACGGGTGTCGCTGGCCGAAGACGCCTCGGCAGTCAGCGTAGTGTTCTCGGCCTTCGTGCCGTCAATGTCGTTCTGCAACGGTGCGATAGTTCTGCGGCCCGGTCGACTGGACCCTCAGCATCAGGACCCCCCCTTAGATCCGCGACTCTCGGGCTCCGCGTAGCCCGCATCATCATCGACAGGTGTGACGGAACTGCAGCCGCCGTGGCTGAACGCGAACAGGCTAGAGCCGCGAACGCGACCCACCCCGATAATCTCATCCCGCACAACGACCCCAACAACGACCCCAACGTCGATCCCAACCCTAACCCCAACAACGATCCTATCCGTACAACGGGTATCAGGATCCTGCAACTGAACATGAGGCGTTCAGAGGCAGTAACTGGTGAGGTGCGTACGCTCGTAAAGCAAAAGCATCTTGACATCCTGTTATTGCAGGAACCGTATGTCAAGAAGCTGGATGCGAGCCACATCTGGATTCCCTGTGCGTGGTCGCTGGTGCCCTTCCGATTATCGTTCTTTTGGAGCAGGCTAGGCAGAGATATTTTGTCAGGGCGGGTGTGGACGCCGAGATCAACGGCGTGGAGATTCTCCATAATAGTGAAGACGCGGTTGCGCGTATTAAGGACCAGGCGATTAATATGTGGCAGGCCCAGTGGGTTTCTTCGGAGAAGGGCCGTACCACATTCGCCTTCTTCGATAACGTTCGGGATCGAATTGCCGCGGCAAAGTGGTTCCGACCGGACCATCACACTACGCAGGTGCTCACCGGACACGGAGATTTCAGGGCGCGTCTCGCGTCCATGGGGCTCGTGGCTGGTGGGGACTGTGAGTGTGGTCTCGAGGACACAGCCCGGCACTTCCTTACCGAATGCCCCAACTTCGACACGCAGAGGGTCGCTCTGCGGGCTTTCATCGGGGACAGAGATTGGCCAGAAGCGGCGCGCCGATTGGTGTCATCGGCGGAGGCGTTCTCTGTCTTCAGCGATTTCTGCAAGGAGTCTCTCTGGCTTAGGAGCCAGGAGCGACTTGCTGGGGCAGCGCAGTAGAGGGGGGAGGGTTTAGGACAGAATTAATTAGTACATTTAGTTAGGGCGCGAAGCGTGTCGTCCGGCCCGAGGTTTATCGGAACTGAGGGAGATAGGGGAACGGGCCCGCAGTCTTCGCAGATCACCCGTTAACCTGGGCGGCAATTAGATAGGCAGGTTTTTCAATTAATCAAATTTTCTTCTTTACAGCATCTTGCAGCTGCACTTGAACTACGCAGGGGTCGTATTGTACAATACGACTTGTTCAAGGCAGCTACGTGGGGTTCCATTCCCCCGACAATAACCTGGATATTTTCTGGGTATCCTGTAAGTGGACGGAGCAAAGTGCTCACAACTCCGCCTCCCCGTTGGCCCCCGCTGGAAATGGCTTCGAGGGATTCGAATTTGGTCGGATCGCTGGAAGCCCAACCAGGTGAGTCGCTACCCGCTGCAGGGCAGGGTAGGTCCAATCTGTTCAATGATTCTTAACTGATGAGAGCAGGGTTTTTCCAAGCCTAGTTCCCCTTGTCAGTGTTTTCAACGGGAAGTGGGTATATAGGTGGTTTGGTGGCGTTTGCTCTTTATGGGCGAGAGGTCTTCGGACCGAGCATTGGAGTGCGGTTTCCGACCGTGCCTCCAACACATTAATTGCCCTCAGGTTATTATATTATATAGTCAGAAGGCCGCATTACTTTTTTTGTTTTTTTAGTAGATGACCTATGCCGAGTCTGTCCCTATGCCGGTAAAGTAGGAATCTACCTTACCGATGGCCGGCAAAGACTTGCCGATTTCCTTGGGAAATTTGAATTTCCCACGGATTATCGACTTCTGGAGGAATATTTGGCGGGAAAATTCAAAAATACTGTGGTAATTTTACTGATTTCGGCGGGAAATTCTGGATTACCAACTTCTAGAGGGATTTTTTCAAAAACTTTGTGGTAATTTTACCGACATGGGGAATTTGTGTAATTTTATCGACACCAGGGACGATCTACATCAAGGTCAGTAAAGTAGATCGAGTTATCGATCTTGAGGGGAAATTGGATTTTTTCAAATTATTGTAGCGGAAAGAAGTGTCATTTTACCAAGGAATTTAATCCATATGGAAAGAAACTACCTTACCGACAATTTTTTTACTGATTTTCGACGACGGACCGACTCATCGATGGAAATATCTGATCTCGGAATATATGATCGCATGTATCGTGATCTCATGGATCGATATATATCTATCTTACGGTCACCAATGTAGGTTACAGTCCGAGTCAAGACGGTTCGTGAGAATCGTCTTGGTCCGTGAGAATTTTTTGCGGGAAATTCAAATTTGAATTATCTAACTTACCACCGTGTGGGATAGTTGAACTTATAGATTAAGATGTATGAACTTGAAGGATCTGGGTTCGGGAATGCAATAAGTAGAGTGCGATGTTTATTAACGACTCGCGAAAGCGAGTTTAACTCTTTATTACTACTACGGAATACAACTGAAAATTCGGCGCGAGTAGCGATAGCGGATCGCGTTGTCAATAAGTCGCCGGTTGCCGTTAGACTAAAATGCTTGCGCGCGGCCGCAAGCTATATATCTCTCGTCTCGAGCTATGTAGCTCTCGTCTACCGAAACCTCTCGAACCGTCGAGAAGCTTTTCTCCTAAACACATTTTCGAACCCGCGTATTGATGGGTGATCGACACCGCGCCCTGACGGCCGGTCGCGTGACCGAAAAGGCGGGTCGCTACAAACTCAATTGAATACAGAAAAAATGCTTTAATTGTTAAATTTACAGATTAATACACTCTGTGGGTATCCGACGCTATATAGCTGTTTCGAGCTTTTATACGCGTCTTTTCTCATCGCCACTTATAGGATTGTGCCCTACGATTCGATCGTGCAAGATCAAACAGTAAGCCGTAGACCCGACAGGGAAATTGTTCGCAGCCTCCAATTCGTGGCGAACGTCGACCGGAGCTTGTTTGAGCGACTCGTTCTGTTTCGAGCAATCGATTACGATTAGTGGAGCATGCGTGAGGAAGTCTTTCTTCGTCAGCATGGGTTCCGAGTCCTTGCCGTAGTATGCATTCTGGAAGTTGGCGTACATCTCGTACAACAGAGCGTACTGATTGCGGTGCACATCAAGATTGAGATTACCATACGGGTAGCACTGTGAGTAGAGGAAGAGTTTCACGTTGGTAATGTTGCAGTGATCGAAATGGCTAGCGTTCGCAGTTTTGACTACTCTACGATTAGTCTGAAAGCCAACGATGACGAAACGTGGTTTTTCCAACTGATTGGACGTTTTGACAGTACAAACGTGTTTCGTTGTGTACGGAAGCATGGGATACTCGTACAACTCCCGAGTGCGAAAACTCATGGTGATGTCTTTTCAATATAGCTGAGTAGGCGTATCTTGCGCTTATCCAACAGCATCACGTAAGGCATCAACCACTCGATTCGTGTAAGTTCAATCTTGTATTCCTCGTAAGTCGCATTTTCCAGAGCCGTCTGCACAACTGCATTCGTAACGTTTCTCGATCTCGTGAGAATAAGCTCGTGCTTTGTATTGACGATGATTTTTTAATAGCCCTCGGCGAAGCCGAGAATCATAGCGAGCGGTACGCTGACATCGAAGTATCCGCTGTCATCCGTCAGTTGTTTAGTCTCTTCGACATCGAGCCAGCCAGCGTTTTCAATGATTGCACTCTGACCAGGACTCAAAGACGCATAACCCTTCATGAGGCATGTCAAGCTAACGTTGTTGTTTCGATCTATCTGTATGGCATTGATCTCGTAACAAATTTCCTCGAACAGATGGAAGATTGTGTTGTTCACCAACTTCGTCGAAGCTGCTGCGGTTCCATCCGCTTTGGTCAATCTTCCACAAATGTGCAGCGAACTTCGTGCGGGTAGGAGGCACAGATCTTGATGTTGAACGGATATCCGAATCTCATCGCTGTTGTTGAAGGTTGATGAAGTGCAGGGCTGATGCGCATGCATCTCATAATGCGTTGCCGATTCGACGAATACTACGTTCGACTGAACGTGCAGAGCCTCTTCCATTCCAGCAGCAAAAAAATATCAGACAGGTTATTTTCTTTCACCAGCGACTCGGAGTCCTAGACTTCTCAGAAATTGATTGTTGCGACGTGTTAGTTTCTTCAGCACTCGTCGACGAGTGATGGGGGGTACCATGTTGACTCTCTTTTATAGCCGTAACCAAATTTGTTGTTGGAGCCGATGCCCATGATAACTACTTGGCTTCCTTGATGTGCAGTCTGATGGTAATAATTTCACCTCGGAAACTCACAAGTTCTCCGGACTGATCAACTATGCGTAATTGCACGTGATCGACCTTGACGGCGGTCGGAAGAATTACCGCTGGGAAGAATTCGTGTATCGTGTGAACTTTGCGCTCGTTGATGTACGCTCCTGATGTGATGTTACACTCGACTCTCAATGCGTTGACCTTGAGAATAGCGACAGGTAATTCCGAACTGTGAGTCATGTGAGGTGGCAGTTCACGTTGAGTGAAACCCAACAAATGAGCGATCGAGTCTTGTGGTCGAAAATCAAAGTTTCGACTACACTCTATGACGCTGCGCAGTGTATTGTTATTAGGCTTGAGATGTGTAGAAATGCCCATTGATGCAAGCGCTTCCTGCAAGTATGTCGCGATGTCTTCGATCTCGTAACTTCCCGTTGGCAGTACAATCACTTCTTCACCCACGTAAAACTTATTTTGGTCAGTATCGATGTTGGCCATGGAGTTGAAGATTATTAATTCCACTAGTCTAAGAACGTAGTTCTTGTTGGATAAGAGTGGTGGAAAGTATTGGGCTTCTAGTACAGACGACGTTCCAGATAGGCAGAGAGTAAATGAATCTTCCATGACGGATCGTGTTCAACTGATTTAATGTACACTCTACAAACACTTATATAAGAATTTCAAACAAAGATGCCGACACTTGTATGTGTTGTACTCCTGGTATCGCTCGTGATTGTACTTGACCTCGTCGAGTCTGAGGTAGTCCATCAGATCTTGTGGTGGCTGAAGATCTCCAAAACTGTCGAAATACACGACATTCGTGCCATTTTTTCGATATGCCACCCAATGTTTTCCACGTCCATCTTCGTCATCGAGATTACTTATAGCTGTCCCGCGATAACGCGATCCACTAATCGGTAAGGCGTTTCTCATAAATACGCCGCGAAAATTGGGAATTTCAAGTTTACTTGCATACTTGAGTAAATCAGCATCCGTTAGCGGACGTCTTGGCAGTCGGAATTTGAAGTTTTTTTTTGCCGCGCATCCAGACGTAGACCAAATCCTTTCTTATGGGGCTTGAGGTAGAGTCCTTTGCCGAGAGCGATAGCTTCAATCGTCTTATTGTGCCTGTCTCTCCTTCAATTGACGCCTGGCGGCGCTAGCGTCGTTCACAGCTTTCGCTACTCCCGCGGCGCCACCTACCAGCACCCCTGTTGCACTCAAGCCAGCAAACAGAGGTATGAGAAAAGGCAAAAATCCTCCCACCTTTTCTGGAACTGGCAGTATACGTGGAACACGAACATTTTTTCCTTCCACCAGCTTTCTTCACGACATCGCGAGCCTTCTTCAGCGCCGATCGTATAACTTCGTGAGAGTTGTTTCCAGTCGATTTCGAGGCAGCTTTGACGATCTTGGAGAGCCTGATCGTGGACTTCTTCTTCCTCAACCCCATACCCAGCTTGGATTTGACCTTCATGGCGTTAGTTACAGCGTAAGCTGCAACTTTTTCACCTGCACGAGCGTCCCTTGACCTAACACGCTACAGAGCTTTCTCAGCCAAAATTTTGTACGCAGCGTTACGTGCTACGATATTTTCACGATTCTGCGAGTAAGCGATATCGTGTTCCTTGTAGGCTGCGTCGAGAGATTTATACCCGGGTCACTGCGGGCGATACGTTTCACTAGTTTCTTTCCCGGTCCGCAGTACTGGTAGCTTGGTAGATGTAGCTCGATGGGAAGGTTATTGGTGAACTTATTCAGGAGACCGCCACCTTCGTGAACGATCATTACACTATAAGGATCGGTCGATGAATGAAGCTGAAGGTATATAAGCAGGCTATTTATACTCTGAGGGCTCAGTCGATTACAAGATGAAGTTCAAAGAGAATCGCACAAGCTACCAGTGACGAATTTTGATGCTCTCGCAGAGCAACGAAGTGTACGCACACGGCACTGTGAATTACTACCCGACAGCATTCGCGCAGTATTTTGCGGTCCATCAAATTGTGGTAAAACTAACTGCTCCCACTGTTCGCACGCATCACGCATCCTAATGAATTGCGATTTGAAAACGTCTATGTCTACTCCAAGTCTTTGAATCAGCCGAAGTACAAGTTTCTTGAGAAACTCCTCACACCCGTGGAGGGTATCGAGTACTTTGCCTTCAGCGAACATGATCTAGTCGTATCGCCCGCAGACGCTCGACCTAATTCCATCATTATATTTGATGATATAGCCTGCGAGAAACAAGACAATGTCAGAGCTTTCTACTGTATGGGTAGACACAAAGACATTGATAGCTTCTATCTGTGTCAGTCGTACGCGCTAATTCCCAAACATCTGGTGTGTGATAATGTCAACCTACTGGTGATCTTTCGACAAGATTATATAAATCTCAAACACGTCTACGATGACCATGTGAATACTGACATGTCGTACTCACAGTTCAAAGATTGGTGCTCGCAATGCTGGAACGATGATGATCATGGATTTCTCGTAATAGATAAAGATCGCAGAGGACTCAGCTGCGTTCGATACAGAAAGGGCTTTGATTGCTTTGCTATAAATATATCTCGCACAAAGTGAAACTGTCAGTGCATCATGAAACGTCGAAGCGAAGATATGACAGGTGAGTTCCGCCGAGAAAAAAATACGCTTTGTCATGTTGAAAAGGCGAGAGAGGCCGTTAGGCGGAAATACAAGCTGCTGAGAGCAGGAAAGCAGACTATGGAGAGAGCATTGGATGAAACTTTCAAACCAATCATTGATCCGCTCGAGCAACTCCTGGACGCTACCGACACAAGCACACATGAAATCAAAGATGAAATAAAAAAAACTCGATACCAAAGAAGGAAGAGGATAAGGAACAGCGGGAAAATGCTTCTTTCAAAACTGCATACGACGACGACGGGGAAGGAATGCCAAAAGGAAATTCGACTGTCGATAAATATATTTATCTACTCGACATGAATCGAAAAAAGTTTCTTGATATGACTTATGGAGTTCGCAAGCTGTCAGATGGAACATTGATGATTGGAGGTTCACCCATACGTTTTGAGAACGAACATGTAATCGTGGGTGACAAGAAGAATCTCTCGAGTGTTGGCATGCTTGCACTGCTCTTCAGAAAGGAACCCGATGCGGCGCTTATAAGCACCGAAGATGCAAATAACTATGGGAGAATCCTGCAACTGACGAATGCATGCAAGAAATACTGCAGTCCAGATGAGGTTGTTCGCAAGCAAAACATCAACAAGTGTAAAAACTATATAGCTCCGTTAGTCAGCCTTACACCGACTCGAAAGAGAGCATCTCTCGGTAAAGGACTACCTCGATACAAGATTGCAAGAAGAGATACACGAATGGATTACGTGTACTGGGATGATCCGAATGAGCTCGTGGATAGACTATGTCTACTGCTTGCTGAGCGATCAGCGGGCAATCCGAGTCACGTCAATGAGATTGTCTCGGTCATCGAAGAGTTGCGTGAAGCTGGAATAGTGTATTAATAACGATAACCGAGAGTCGCACACCGCAATCGAACAATGAGCGTTGACGTGTTCGGACGACAATTGGGATGAAACGCGAGGTCCTCCGGGCTTCGGATTTAAACTCACCACTGACGGCCGATACGACATTGCTTTGCAACGTTGCCGAGTGACGGGAACCAAATGACGCTGCGAATCTGAGTCTTGCAAAACGCTTAATTCAATAGGAATTGGGTTTATTGTTCCGAATCACAACTTAGCAAAGAGAGGATTTAGATGATTTGCTCCTGAGGATACAAATTATGGAAGATCAGTTGGAGAAGAGATTGCAGAATATAGAGAAAGAGTTAAAACGATTCTAGATTCGGTAGTTCGCAATTCCAAGTACATTGCCTCATTGACTCATCATGGAACATCAGAGTCTGGTGGAAGAGCTGCATAAAACCGCTCGTCGTAATTATCCACGTCGCAAATTTAATATGCGAGGTCTAGATGAGACGTGGCAAGCTCATCTCGTCGAGATGCAACCCTACGCTCGAGAAAACAAAGATATTAAATACCTGCTCACGATCATCGACGTGCTGTCCAAGTTTTCCTGGGCTGTCCCTAGGAAGAGGAAAACGGCGCGAGATGTTACCACGGATATGAAATCGGCACTTCAACAGGGTCGAGTACCCACGAATCTACAAACGGACAATGGCAAAGAATTCTACAATGCGAACTTTCAGAATCTCATGTTCCAAAATCATATCAACCACTAGTCGACGTACAGACCTCAAGGCGTCTATCGTCGAACGTTTCAATCGCACACTCAAGAACAAGATGTGGTTACAATTTAGTCTGCGCGACTCATACAAGTGGCTCGACATTTTGCCCGATCTTGTAGCAGCGTACAATGATACCAAACATCGAACTATTGCAATGAAACCGAAGGACGTCACGACAGCCAACGTTGAAACGTTGATAAAACGTTGTTCTCAAGATCGTTGAAATCGAAGAGTACTCAAGTTAAAAATCGTTGACAAGGTGCGAGTGAGCAAGAACAAACACGTTTTCCAGAAAGGTTATACCCCCAACTGGACAGCGGACATTTTTACCGTGAATCGAGTGATGCCAACGGTTCCCGTCACGTACAAGCTGAGGGACTATCAGGATGAACCCATCGCCGGTGGTTTCTACGAAGAGGAGCTTCTGAAGGCCGAATATCCTGATGTCTATCTTGTGAAGAAGGTTCTCAAGAAACGAGGAAATCGTGTTTATATCAAGTGGTTAGGATTCGACAGTTCACACAATAGTTGGATAAATAAGTCCGATTTGTAAAGACAATATGTATGTAACAATCAGTTATTATTTAAATAAAGATATACAAAGTTATTTATTGCCGATGTCGAATTTAATTTGATGCTTCTTTTCTCCGCTACCCAAGTACTTCAGGAACAATGTTTCCTTTGCTGCCATGTGTATCATTTGCTGAAACGGGATCTCGTCTTTCTCGAACGTCTCCGAGATGCGTTTCGGCAGGAAGACTTGGCAGTTGCCATCGAGACTGCGACGGCTTTCAGTCCGTACTTCGTTGCGACTTGTCTCAAGTCAGTGACTTTGTAGATCTCGTCAACCTTCAATGTGCTGATTTGCTTCGTCAGTAGGAAATCCGCCAGAAGCGCAATTTTGTTGAGCCTTGCAATGTCCATTGTGATGATGAGAACGGCGGCGAGTTTCTGATGCGAAGGGCTGTGAATTTTCCGTTGATATATTCGTATCCCTTCCGCCAGCACGAAAATGTGTCGGGAGTCGAGCGCTCCGATTGGTGCGGAACGTATTGGTGGGAGAACTCGGAATGATAGGAGACTATATTTTGTAATCTGTTTTTTCTATTTATTTTTTTACATTTGATCAAATTCAATACTGTTATTTATTCTGCCGGTATAGTTCATGTAAAGTTGACGATGATGCACCGATTCAACCATAGGCCGAAACAGTTCTTTTTCACTTTCGAAAAGATTTACAATTTTTGCTGGTAGGAAAACGCTGAATTCGTTGCATAACTCGATAACGACTCTCTTGCCAAAAATTGTCGGCGCGAATTTCATATTACTAACGGGATAATCTTGTCGTACCTCCAGGTCGACGAGTCTCTTCGATGGAAGAATTTCCGTCGTCATCGTGCTCACCTTGGCAATTGTTGAGAGGCCCATTTTGTTGTCGAAGATTTTTATATCTTTCAGTGATGAGATCTAAATTCGATAGTCCCAGGTTTCGAAAACTTTCAGTCATGAGACGTAGTCTTGATCTTTCTGCAATCAGATTTTTTACTTCTTCAATATTATTCATGAACAATTCGATACGTATTTTCAGCTCGCCACGTTTACTTTGCACTCTCTTATGTACCATCGACATTTCGTTTGGCCGCGCAATGATGGGATGGGCTGCGAGTTCACCGTTGATATACTCGTATCTCCCCTCCACGAAAGCGTATGGAGCGAGCTCTGATTGGTTGCTGGTGAGTAGTGTTATGCCGCAGAAACTCAGGTAACTAGTCTGGGTTCTGTGCGCGAGCCGTTGGCTCGTGAGATTCGGGATGTATCCAGTTAAGGGATAGAACCCAAGTGAATTATACTCGCTAGATTTATTGTTAGAAGGTTTATTGCTCTCGTTACAATTACAGTAGAACCCCGTTTATCCGACCTTCGATTATCCGAGCTTCCGCGTTATCCGATGCACCCAACTTATCCGAGCCCTCCGCGTTAACCGAGGTGTAGGCTCGGATAATACGGAAAACTCGGATAAAACGGACGAAGCAGCATGCTCGCGCGCGGCGTAGTCTAACTGCTACATTGTTGCATACGCGCTTAAACTTGTACAAGTTTGCTGCGTCTTTATATTGCGAGCTGTAAATACATCAGTTCCGATTCTACAGTCAATGGTACAACATCATAATGTCTCAGAAAAGGAAAAAAGTCGTAGTGAGTGTTGAGAAAAAATTGGAAGCAATCAAACGACTGGATAGGGGCGAAATTATTAGGAATGTCGCCGCTGATTACGGCGTTGGACCGACCACTGTAGGTGATTGGCGTCGATATCGAGTGAACTTGGAACAATACGCGACAAAATCATCCGGTCCTATGAAAAATCGTAAAACGATAAAACCCGCAGAGTACGATAAAGTTGACAGGGCTTTATTCTTATGGTTTACTCAAATGAGAGAAAAGGGACTGCCTGTATCAGGTATGTATGCTAGGCTTCGCGTCTTCAAATCAACGTTTGTTGAATCTGTCCGATCACAGATGCCTCTTTACTACAAATCGGGATTTTCAAAAATGACTTTATCTCCTTTCTCTTCAGGCCCAATTTTGCAAGAGAAGGCTAAACTGCTCGCGAAACAGATTCCAGATGAAAGCGAAACTTTTACGGCAAGCTGCGGATGGCTACATCGGTGGAAGAAAAGACATGATATTCGCCAGTTGAATATCTGTGGCGAAAAATTGTCAGCTGATGAAAGTGGAATGAATCAATTTATTGAAGAATTCAATAAGCTTGTAGTGGAAGGAGAATACACAAAAGATCAAATATATAACTGCGATGAGACTGGCTTGAATTACAAGATGATGCCTTCCAAAACATTGGCCTCGAGAGAAGAAGCGGTTGCTCCTGGACACAAGAAGAATAAAGAAAGAGTTACTATTTTAGCGTGTTCTAATGCGTCGGGAACTTACAAACTTCCACTGATGTGTCTCGGAAAATCTGCTAAGCCCCGAGCGATCAACCACATCAAACCGGAAGCTTTGCCAGTGTACGACGCGCATCAGAAGAGCGCTTGGATGAGTCGTGATCTTTTTCAAAACTGGTTTTTCGATAAATTCGTTCCTTCGGTTGAAGAATTTCTGAAGAAGAATGGTTCCCAGAAAAGCGATTTTGTTACTCGACAACGCTCCATCTCATCCAAACGAGTCAATTCTTAAAAGTGAAAACATTTTTGTAAAATTTTTTCCACCAAATGTGACTTCCATTGCACAACCAATAGATCAAGGAGTACTGGAAACATTCAAGCGTCATTACCGCCGTTTCCTTCTTCAATCGGTTCTAGAAAACACCAGTGACGGCAGCACAATTAAGGAGTGTTTGCTTGCAGTTAACATGAAAAGCGTAATTTACTGGTCAGCTCAAGCTTGGGATGCTATCCAAAGCTCCACGCTAGAGAAGTCGTGGGCAAAAGTTCTGCATTCTTTTACCGAAAGCGATGAAATTAAAGACGATATAGATTTGCACAGCATGATGCTGCAAGTCCCAGTTTGTGCAAACCTGGAGAAGAACGATACTGATGAATAGGTTAATGGCGATGATTGTGAACATCAATTTACTGATGATGAAATTTGCCAACTCGTCAACTCCGGGGAAGACGTCGCGGATGGAATTGAAGATGACGAACCGGAAGAAAAGGAACAAATCAGTAACGACGACGGGGTAAATGCTCTCGAACTTGCTCTTAAATATGTCGAGGAACAACCGGAAGCTACCGCAAGTGACCTGTTATTGATAAAACGATGGCGAGATATTGCAGCTAAAAAACGAACGAGCAATCTCAAGCAGTCGTACATTACTGATTTCATTAAGCCAATAATACACATTTGTAAAGATTAATAAGCATATCTCACATGTTTATGTTTATGTAAAGTTAATGTTAATTAACTAAATCATAATTATATTTAAAAAATAACTAAAGTAATGAATAAAGTTAACGTCTATATGAAGTGGTATGTTATTTTAAAAATATATAATAGTAGTACAATTTTCAATAGGGTATGTTATCCGTGTTATCCGAGTTTTCGCTTATCCGACCTACCCTCTCCCCACATTACCTCGGATATTCGGGGTTCTACTGTATTTGCTCACTTCGAATACACTTCGAATACATTTTGAATACTTACCTTCCGGTGGAAGATTTCTGTTTATTTGATTACCTCATACGCTTGCCTTTCCGTGGAAGGGCTTCAAACGTCTATGATTCAGTAGCGTCGCTCACTACTGGACTGTGAGCACTTGCTCGGTTATTTGTATCCGCAGGTAGTGTACCGTACTACCGTTTTACGAGACCTTGCTCGTTATTGTAACACCCGTCGTCACCGCACGGAATCGGGAGTTCTGAAGAGACTTCAGTTCAGACTGACGGACTAATTCAAACACTGATAAGTGCCTGCTTGCTCTCCCTTATATACGTATAAGGGGGTCAGGCACGTAAGCTTAATATTCCTTACATTTTGGTCTTCTACGTTATCTTGTTTATGTCCCCTATATTTGGGTAATCAAATATCGCTCTAGTTTCTCTTCCTTCACACTGAATTTGGAGACTCTACGACTGCGTAATACCTGACTCGGCAATTACCGAGCCGCTGCTCTAATTACCGAGTCACGCGCGGTTGCCTAAATGCTGACTTGACAGTACGGTGACTTCGGTGATTTTGTTATTATTTCGCAACGATATGTGCTTGTCGCATGCCGTTGCCTACTTCGATTATTGCGCAATAGCGTTGCCGCAATAATGGGAGTGTCGAGGTACCCGGGGTACAACAGTAGTGAGGAGTCGAGCGCTCTGATTGGTCGTTGGATCTTTTTTTATTCGATCGTTATAATTTCCGGTACATGTGCGCGTATCCTGTGATGCTCCCCCGGCAGCGTATCCGTAGTGTCCGATAGCAGATATCGCTTATCGTCGTGAGGACTGAGTGCTATCTTCACTTGCTTCTCGGTGAAAACCTTGTGCATTCGGGATCTGATGATTCGCTGCTCCCGGCGTTGAATCGGTTTCTCGCAAAGGCATCGAAGGAAGTCATCGAAGGTGATGCTCGTTTCCACGACCCGCGTCTTCTCGACCGTCGACTCGAACGATGTACATCTTGCTGCGCAAGCCAATGAATTCGGTCATGATTCGACCGTTGCACTCGTCTTTCATGAGACCGACGATTTTCTTGTTGACTCGTGGCATGTCGAACTGGTCGTCGGCGGGATAATCCGAAGTATCGAACCTCTCGATATCGCACTTCATGACATCATAAAGGTCGGGGCAACGAATCTCGTACAGCCAAGCTGTCGGTGTCGGTGGCGATCGAGCATGCGGGTAATGGGGGTCACCCCATCCGGGGATGAGTGCTGGAGTAGCCGTAACGAAGGCACGTTACCCCGGGTGGTCCCACACGCCTGTATGCTCCATTATGGGCATCAGCAGGCGTCTCACAGCTGGTTGATGTCAAGTCTTCGAGCCACCCTTCCAGAAGGTGATCTTCGGACACCGGGTGATCGCTGTTTTCACAGATTGGCTCAAGGCGGTCCGACCGCTCTCTTGGGGGTTGTTCGGGTCGTTCCCGTCTCTTGGCGGGCTAGGAGTTGCTGGGGGCCCTTCTGGGGTGTTGGATCTGACACATGGTGCCGAGAAATGTCGGGTGAATTTTATTCACACCTCGGATGCATCCTGTGCTGTTATAGTCTCGATGCAAATAACGAATCGACTTATGCCGACACTCACGTGCAGGAGTCCCCCTCACCCTTGGTCTTAAGAGCGGCGGGTGCGGCGCGTGCTGCACTCATCAGAAGTCGAACTTTGTCCTGCGCACCGACGGGCGCGCGGGGCTTGGTGCATGGAACGACTTTACATGCAGCAAATTCTAACCTATCCATCCAACCTCCTTCCACTTCTCTGGCGGTCTCGAGCGTCGGCTTCTCCTATCCCTCAGGGGAGTGGAAAAGGCGACGTCAATGACGGCGAAACCCCAACCGGGCCCTGCGCTGTCGATGTCTTTGGATATCGACGGTGACGGAACCGGGGGGTCTACTAATCATTTTATTATTTCACGCATTAATCTTTTACTTTTTCAGGTGCGGTTTCAGGCCGTCGCGTTCGGGCGACTCATTGCGTATCTAGTTTCGTTTCGTTTCGACTCGCTTCGGCCTGTCTCCGATTCTAATCTATCTTCTTCTTCCACAGGTTCTCCCTTCCACCCTTAGCGGTCTCCAGCGTCGGCTTCTCCTATCCCCTCGGGGAGGGGAAAAGGCGACGTCAATGACCGCGAAACCCCAACCGGGCCCTGCGCTGTCGATGTCCCGGGGCATCGATGGTGACGGAACCGGGGGTATACTAATCTATTTTAGCTTACTTTCCCTACAGACGGGCCCACTAACGCGACTCAGCGCCCCCCCCCCCCCCCCCCCCTAGACTAAGCTCGATCGACGTGGCGAGAGTCTCATGGTAGAAGGGGGTAATTTGTTCTACCTCAAGCGTGGCGGTTAGGGCGGTTGGGGGCCCCCGACGCCGTATTAATTCTCCCGGGTGGGGCAAGACGGCGCTGCACCACCGTGTGACTTTTAATTCCGTCACTACTCGTGGGAATAGAAATGGGATCATTTAAAAACCTGAGTGAATGTGACCGTGTGAATGGACGTGTAGGAGTGTCCGCCTGGCCGAGCAAGGGAAACCAGGCGCGGCACAAGTAGGAGTTGCTGACACCGTCGCGAGGCCGCACACCCGTGCCGCTGCGAGGGGGTTGACGGCTTCTCAGCCTGCATTCGCTCATCAGGGTCAACCCCCTGCGGTCCCACGGGTGTCGCTGGCCGAAGACGCCTCGGCAGTCAGCGAAATGTTCTCGGCCTTCGTGCCGTCCGTGTCGAGTTGGTTAGGTGCGATAGGCTCCCGATCCAGACCGCTGGAGCGGGAAACGTAGTAGCCCCCCCCTGATGCGGACATAAATGTGGGGCAATGGGGGTCACGCATTGTGGACGAGCGCTCGAGCCCTGAAAAGCGTTGACAGTGCGTTACCACAATGTGCCCAGAGCGTACTCTTTATGTTAAACGGGCGGCATAAGCGAAACTTATAGCCACTGTGCGCCAAGTCTGTGATCTGGCCTTCGAGGGGCTCGCGTCGATAATCTCTCTTCGGAGAGAGCAAAATGGATCCCAGGCGTTAAAACCCAGTGTGCCCATATCCGCGGGTGTGTTCTAGGAGCGATCGCATGTTTTGCGAATCGTGAGTTCACGCCTGGTTTACGAGTCGCTGGTCAGCGATCTCATGGTTCGAATGTGCATGAGATTGTCTGGAAGCAGGCCCGGACGAAGGCAATCGTTCTGATGTCATCCTGATGCTTAAATCAGGTGCCCTCATCCCCGCGGGGTATCAAATAAAGGTTCTGGAATATGCCTTGTTCCGAAAGGAGTGGGCTGACCAGCTAGCCCATGTGGTTCATATATTTTTGGGGACCTACGTGTGATAGACGACGTGGTTGGTGACGCGTCCGACGAGAGAAGGGGACTCTCGCTTTGGCTTACCCCGGGTGGTTAACCACCACCCGTAAGAGGTGTCAGTTAAAGGTATCGCAGGGGAGGTGCTTGCCAGCCGATTGCCGGTGGTCAATCGTGCGCACCTCTATTGAGGTTGGCCTCTGCGGGGCAAAATATATCGCAACATGGAAGTAGGTGGGCTTCGTTGCGTATGCTCTTAATGGGCGAGAGACCTTCGGGTCGAGCATGGAATGACGGTCTCGTGCCGGATTTCCTCACATTAGTAGCCCCCCCTCCCCAATAGACCCGCGAATCTCGAGCCCCGCGTGGCTCAAATCGTTCTCAACAGGTGTGATAGACTCGTGGTAGAACGCGAAATAGATCAGGTTAGACACGGGAACGTAGACCCGCGACCCGCGAACGTGACCCCCCGCGACGAACCCCCTAATATTAACGTCAACCCTTTGCGTACCATGGGAATTAGGATTGTTCAACTGAACGCGAGGCGCTCCGAGGTAGTTACCGGCGAAGTGCGCGAACTCATCAGCCAAAAGCGTCTTGACATCTTGCTATTGCAGGAGCCTTATGTCAAGAGAACAGACGTGGCACACACCTTCTTTGGATTAGGTACCACAGCACAGGTCGCAGCGGTTAGAAGCGAAAGGGCATGGGCAGCCGTGGTAGTGTGCAACCCAGCCTTCCAGATGCCCTTCGTCTCGCAACTCAGCACGACACATTGTGTCTGTGCGGAGGTGCAGGCACCCGGCTTCTGGTTCTATGTCGTCTCGCATTATTTTCAATATCGGGACGACATCGAGTTGCACCTCAGACACCTCGATATAGTGCTTCGTTCTCTGAGGGGGAAGAGAGTAATAGTGGCGTTAGACGCAAATGCGAAATCGGCTCTGTGGGGACCACAGGAGACCGATGATCGAGGTACCACGCTGGAGGAGCTCATTCGAGTCTTCGGTCTGGATATCTTGAATGACGTTGGTCACCGGCGACTTTTTGGACGACAAGGGGAGAGCCGTACATCGACGTCACCTTGTCGTCGCCTTCCATGACTCGATTCGTCAGAGAATGGAAGGTTCGACCGGAGTGGACGACCAGCGATCATAGGGCGCTCGACATCAGATTGCGAGTGCCAAAGGCCTCAGCGGGAGATCGGGTGGCCGGTCCCAGTCGGTTTGACACTCGTCGCGCAGACTGGGAGCGGTTCGCCGAGATCCTAACGGCGCTGTCGAGAGATAGGCTGGAGGGGTTTGCAATTGAGTCGGCAGACGACGTCGAAATTATGGCTACGACTCTCACGAGCGTCCTGACGGACGCTTGTATCGAGTCTATGCCGCGCAAGAAGAGCTTTAGAAAGTCCAACCCATGGTGGACACGAGAATTGACCAACAAAAGGACGTTGGTCTTCAGACAGCTGCGAGTGTATCAGAGGGAGAGAACGCAGCCCCTGCGCCTCGAAAAGTTGCAAGTATATCGCACGTCTTTGCGAGAGTACAGCAATGAGGTGAAGAGGGCGAAGCGTGACAGCTGGAAGGCTTTCGTCACGTCGTACGGGAAAGAGGAGCTCTGGGGCTTCGTTTACTAGCACCAGGCTGATAAACTCCGAGTTCAGAAAGTGCTGAGCACTATCCGGCGCGGCGAAGAGACCACGATAGACAAGAGAGAAACTGCCAGAGGCCTTCTCGATACGCACGTCCCCGATGACCGGGAAGAGGAGGATACCCCGTGGCACAGAGCCGTGCGCGAAAGAGCGCAAGAACCGCTCGACACGGAAGACGCCGGAGTATTCACCGAAGGTCAGATGAAGAAGGCGTGTAGTCCTTTTAAAAACGGTAAAGCTCCTGGACACGACCTCATCGAGGTCGCAGTCCTCAAAGGGGCGTGTAGAATTATCCCC
Organism: Stenichneumon culpator; assembly: GCA_964017025.1. NCBI lineage: Eukaryota > Metazoa > Arthropoda > Insecta > Hymenoptera > Ichneumonidae > Stenichneumon > Stenichneumon culpator. The sequence continues at coordinate 2,133,529 of OZ024773.1, read as the reverse complement.
GATCAGCTGTTTAGATTGTACAGCTCGTGTCTTGCTTGGGGAACTTTTCCCGCAGCCTGGAAGGAGGGCTCCCTCAGAGTTCTCCTAAAGGGCGAAGACAAAGACGAGAAGGACCCTAAGTCCTATCTCCCGATTTGCTTACTTTCCGTTGTAGGGAAATTATTCGAAAAATTAATAAAAATAAGATTGAGCGCCGTGATAGAGCAGGGTATTTCTAATCGTCAGTTCGGCTTCATGCCGGGTTGTTCGACGGAGGACGCGATTGTAGAGCTCCGCGCCATGGTTGACGAATGCGCTTCGCAATATACGGTTGCGCTGCTGTTCGACATCGCTGGAGCTTTCGACAACGTTTGGTGGCCAATGGTCTTCAGGGAGCTGCGCATCAGGGAGTGTCCTGCGAACTTGTACAAGGTCCTTCAGAGCTATTTTCAAGACCGTCAGGTGACGCTTTCGTGAGGGGAAGAGAGTGTTTCCAAGCGTGCCACGAAGGGCTGCCCACAGGGTTCAGTCCTGGGTCCGGCGTGCTGGAACATTATGTATGACTCGCTTCTTCGGAAACTCGAGCAGCTGTGCCCTGACCGATTCATCGCTTATGCGGACGATCTTCTGGTCCTGGTAAGCGGGGAATCAAGAAGGGAGCTCGAAATCGAGGGCCAAAAAATCGTCGATGCGATCGTCGGTTGGTCTCGGAAGGCTAGGCTCGAACTTTCCGCACGGAACACGGAGGGTATCCTCCTTAAGACCGTGTGGGTTCGACCTCCACCGGTAAGTAGGCGCGGCGGGCACTGTCCCGATCAACAGCGTAGGCAGGCAGTTAGGCCAAATCTGGCAAACAGGTACCCGACGATAAGAATAGGTAACACGACGATCCCCTTTAAAGATTCGGTTAGATACCTGGGCGTCCAGTTTGATAAGGAGATGGGGGTCAAATCGCATTGTAGGTATTTACGCGATAAAGTGGGGAGACTTTTTACGAAGCTAAGGAAAATGGCGGGTTCGGGGTGGGGTTTGCGATACGCGGCGCTGAAGACCGTCTACAGCGTGGTCTTCCTCCCGATAGTAGCTTATGCTGCTGCGGGATGGGCGGACCTCTGCAACGCGCACGACAATAGGGTTCTTCGCTCGGCGCAGCATATCGCACTAAAGGCAAACACGGCCGCGTACAGAACGTCGTCGTGGGATTCGCTGTGCGTTATCGCTGCTGCCATTCCCGTAGACATACTACTTCTAGAATGTATAGCTAAATACAAAGTAAACACGGGTGTGGACGCCTGGATGAACGGTGTAGATATCGCGAATAATTATTGAGATGCGGTTAAGCGCATAAAGGAGCAGGCGCTGATGATGTGGCAGACCCATTGGAATCCTTCAACTAAGGGTCGAACCACACACGCCTTCTTCGGCAGCATCCGAGAGAGGCTGGAGGCGCGTTGGCTTCGAACGAACCACTACAGCGCACAGGTTCTCACCGGCCATGGGAATTTCAGGGCGCGTCTCGCGTCCTTTAATCTCGTGGACGGGGGAAACTGCCACTGCGGTTTGCCTGAGACATCGCAGCATTTCCTCCTCGAATGCCCACGCTTCGAGGCGCAGAGAGTCGCTCTGCGTGAAGTAATCGGAGATAGAGAGTGGCCAGAAGCGGCGCGCCAATTGGTGTCGTCTGCCGAGGCCTTTTCTGTTTTCTCCGATTTTTGTAGGGAGTGCCTTTGGCTAAAGGCACAGGAAGAGCTCGCTGAGCAGTAGGGTCGGAGATCGGCGTATCTCTCGCGGTGCGACGGAGCACGAAGAGGGAAGAAGATCGAAGAATGAACAACGCGGATCCGAGGGGAAGACGGAGAAAGAAGAAAGAAGAGCGAAGAAGAATTAGAATTGAGCCCGCGCGAAATTTCTTTCCACAAGGAATTAATACCCGTCGAAATCGCGTTAGCTTCTGGTATCACTCAACTGGGATGTGTCGGAACTCCCGGAAATGAGTGAATGGGCCGAAACCTTCTCGGACCACCCATTCACTCGAGGGATATAGGCAGGGCTTTTACAACTAATAAAATTTTTATTGAATACAGCTTTGCAGCTGCACTTGAACTGCGCAGGGGTCGTTCTGTTCTACGACTTGTTCAAGGCAGCTACCGTGGGGTTCCATTCCCCCGATAATCGCCTGGATATTTTCCGGGCATCCTGTAAGTGGACTGAGCAAGTTGCTCACGACTCCGCCTCCCCGTTTGGGCCCGCTGGAAATGACTTCGAGGGATCCGACTTCGGTCGGATCGCTGGAAGCCCAACCAGGTGAGTCGTTACCCGATGCAGGGCAGGGTAGGTCCATCTGCTGGATGATCCTTAATTAATTGATCGATCGATCAACTAGTTAACGGTGAGAGCAGGGTTTTTCCAAGCCTAGTCCCCCCTTGTCAGCGTTTTCAACGGAAAGTAGGGCAATCTTTGTTGCGTTTGCTCTTGATGGGCGAGAGACCTCCGGGTCGAGCATAAGAGGAGGGTTTCGTGCCTGACTCTTTATACATTAAATGTCGGTGTCGGTCCCCCTGCTGGGGGTAGAGGGCGTTTTCCTTGGCTGAGAAGGTGACGGGCGGTGTAGAAAGGTGGGCCGCGTCCGCGACTGGAGCATGGAAATGGACTCTGTCCCTGTAGGACAGTGTGTTTTGCGCATTATACAGCATGAGCTGTCCGGTCAAGGTTCACCGTGCAGACTGGGGGCTTATAAATGTTTTCTTTATGGAAATGCAATACGAACGAACCCTCTGGCGACAACGCAACGGTTGCGGGTTGCTAGCCCCCAGGGCTGGCAACAAATCGAACGCAGATGACAAAATCCACGTCTAGTGGTGAGTGAAACTCAGGCATCAAAAAGTAGGGCTCGTATTAGGCCCAGTCCTGAGATACGCTGGTGCAGACGCAACGGTCTCGGAAGAATACAGAGCCGTTGCGTCGGCTTGAGAATCCACGATCATATCCGTGGGCACGTTCCTGGAACGACGGCAAGAATCCGCCTAACGTCAAAGACCGCACTTCTACTTTTGTATCGCCGTGGCCCGGCGCGTGTTTACACGCTGCCTACCTCCCGATATGTTTCTTATTGTAGAGAGACGGTCGACGAAGGGGCGCTCTTGCGAATCGTTTGTTCGTGTCTCGTTTGTGGTCGCTGGTCAGCGAAACTCAGGCATCAGAAGGGCTCGTATTAGGCCCAAGTACTGAGATACGCTGGTGCAGACGCAACGGTCTCGTAAGAGCCGTTGCGTCGTCTCGAATGTCCATAAAATCCAATAAGACTCATACCACATTATGAGCCCCTGTTGGTTCGAACGTCCATCTGGCCCTTGCGATCGCTAATGCTAAACCGCATGGTAATCCCTTGGGCTGGCTCGAACGGAGTAATAAGTCCAGCGAACTCGTAGGTGTTGGTCGAGTTCGTGGTTGGCATAAGCAGGCCCGGTCGATACGACATGGCAAGTTTCATTCCCTGAGGATGCTCTGGGTGCTTTTCCCCAAGAGCATTCGACATATGGTTCTCGGTGTCAACATCGGTTGGCGACGAGCTAGTCCATCGTAGTGCATGCATTGAACGAAGACCGTATATATGAAACGAACCTTGAAGTTGATGCCGTCGAGAGGGGAGGGCTCTCGCTTTCGGTCTATCTCGGGTGACCACCGAACCACTCGTTCGACTAATAGTGAATCTATCACTGGGTCAGTCATTGGAGCCTGGGGGAGGCGATACCTTGCCGTCGGTACGCGGAGATTGATGGTTGGTAGTCGTCCGATTTCGCCTCAATTCGAGGAGGACTCTGGGGGGCACATTGCAGCGCAACATGAAAGTAGGTAGTGTTTGTTGGGTTTGCTCTTGATGGGCGCGAGGTCTTCGGGCCGACCATAGAATGACGGTTTCGTGCCGGATTACTTATACACTATCTGTCGGTGTCGGTGTAGAGGAGTTTGCATCGATCAAACTGATTCTTCATGTAGTTGTAGTGGAAGTCGTAGACGAAAATCTTGGACAAGTCGAGAATGCAGAGTCCAACGTAGATCGTTGGGCTAAAGCTCGGTTTTAGTGAGCTGTATAGCAACGAGGTTCTCCTCGAAGATGGAGCAGTTGCGGAAGTTGGGTTTCGCGATCAGCGCTTCAGCCCCGTAACGTCCTTCCCGGTGGTTCACGAGTTTAATATCGACGTGATTGCGGACGTTCTCCATGGTCTTGCCAAACACTGCATTGTTCATGAGTTTGAAGAGATTTTTTTCGAAATCATTTTTTGCTTTCTTCCTCATGTCGCTGTTCAGATCGGTGTAGGCTTTCAGCCATGGTCTCTGATTGAATTTCAGTACTCGATGGATGTGTTTAAGCTTCAATCCATACTTGATAGTCTGCTTCAGAGATCTGTAGTGGATAATGTAGCGGCTCTTTGGATCGATCGTTACCATCAGTTTGGTTTGTGTAAAGCCAGGTGCAGTCTTGTGCTCGGGACACAGGCAAATCTTTGTGCGCATCGTGCAGGTCCTCAAGGTACTCCAGGTCGACTTCGAGGATATATCCAATCGACGAGTCATCGGCAACGTCAAGAACGTTGATATCTTCAGGATATTTTATCCACTCGCCACCGTGAGGGAGCGACTCCATCATTGCCCAGCCGTAGAAGTTGTTTACGTCGTAATACATGAGATATTTGCTCTCCTCATTGGGGTCGTAATCGCTCATGTACTTGTTGTTGGCACAGGCATAACGGTTACAGCACTGACTAACACCACCCCTGATTCCTTGCTCCACGAATAGGTGTATGTTCAAGTCCGTGAGAAGCTCCAATTCGATCTTGGTGTACTTGAGCATGGCACCCCACGAAAAGCCAGGTGTTGTGTAGGAGTGTGCCGGATCCAGACTATAGGCTTTGACCCAATTGTCGCGGAAATTCTCGAAGACATCGGCCAGGAGCAGAACATCAGTTTTCAGGTACAAGTCCGAGTATTCACCCAAGTTACCGATATTAAACTCCCTCCACACCATCTTGGCGTGCTCGTAGTCTTCGTCGGAGACGTTGCTGTCGTTCAGCGTACTGTAGAAGTCATCTCTCGACGGTAGCTCCTTTTCATCCAACTTCGGTAACGAGTCGACGTATTCGTAGGAAAATACACCCTTCCTCGTTAGTAGCTCGAACTTGTCGGAAAGGTGCGAGAATTCGCTTCTGACGATCGTTAGCTTGACCCGGTAAGAAGTAAGCTTTTCCAACGACGAAGCCCTGAATCGAAACGAGTCGATGAATCGGAAATTCACATCGCTGCTCTCGATATACTTCGTAAACGGGATGAATCGTTCTTTGGTCTGCGGTAGTATGTAGACTCGACCTTCGAAGGATTTAGCGATTTCCTTTATGATGAAGTGTGAGTCGTATCCGGTGAGGTTGTGAAAGACAACTGGTATCGTTCGCGAGTCCTGGTAATTCAAGTTGCACCCGTTCTGCGCTGGGCCTCTGTACCTGTAAACATAAATTTATTAATAAAAAAAACAAGTAAAAGAATTGATAAATTGACGAATATCGGTACTTACTTTCCCGTCAGATGACAGTGATCTCTGACTCGATCATTGGACGGCAACGGTTTCTCGGAGATGTGACACGCGTGGTGGCCGTGCGAAACTGTTTTTCCTGCTGCAATGTCAGTCTGATGCGGACATAATTGTGGGGCAATGGGGGTCACACATTGTGGACGAGCGCTCGAGCCCTGAAAAGCCCCGAGTAGAAATTTGACCGGATTTGCCTAATGACTTGTCAGGGCGTGATCGGCCAATACCAAGGCTTGCCCTTTTATGGAAAGCCGTACGTGGTCCTGATTCGGCACAGATGTGGAATACCCTATCAAGCAATATAGTCGGGAAACCTTACGCGGCCCTGATTACATTTATATTACGATTACCTGTTGAACCGACAGCTGATGAAATTATATATTCGGCAGACTTGTGAGGTTAAATTGCTGTCGATATTTTCGAGTGTTCCCATTTCCGCAGCTGGTTTTTAATTTGTTGACTATAAACATTATGTTATTAACATGAATCCTGAGAAGAAGACACGAGAATTAACTCGTATACGTGTACGCAGATTCCGTGCTGTGCATAAAGTGATAGATTCGCGAAATGAGACGTCGCAATTGTTAACAGGTACGTGCGTATTTACAATTTTTCCATACAGTGTGAAAGATTTTAAATAACCTGAAAAATTTAAAACGATTTTTGATCATTCTTGTGCAATAAAAAAATTTATTTCACAGTCCCGTCTAGCAATACAGCAAATACTCGAAGAATTACTCTCAGGGGTGGACAAGACAGCGAAGACAGTACCGATAGTAATGGACAAGAACATAAAGACCGTTACGGAGGGGACTGCAAACGTACTAAAATTAGTAACGAGGAGAACAGCGAAAGGCTTCAAAGCAAAGATAAAGGATTTATCGAAGAGATTATTGAAAGCAACAGTCTTCGCAATGGACAAGGCAGGAAGGGAAATGGTTGCGATAGTGGTAACGTTAATGAAAGAAGTGATGCCAGTAATGGACCGGATAGCCAAGAACATGAAGACATCGATGGAGATGACAGAGAAGTGTGCAAACTAATTAATGGACCAGATTGTGAGAGAAGTAGAGCCAGCGATGGACAGGCTAGCAACAGAAGTAAAGTGATCGATGGACAAGACAGCGAAGAAAATACAGTTAGCAATGGACAGGATGGCGAAGAAAGTCAAGTTAGTGATGGACATGACAGCGAAGAGAATAGAGTTAGCGATGGACAGGACTGCGAAGAAGGTGGAGTTAGCGATGGCCAGGATAGCGAAAGAAGTAGAGTTAGCGATGGCCAGGATAGCGAAGGAAGTAGAGTTAGCGATGGCCAGGATAGCGAAAGAAGTAGAGTTAGCGATGGACAGGACAGTGAAAGAAGTAGAGTTAGTGATTCTGACGATGCCGATATAGAATTTGATGAAATTGCGCAACTCCGGAAGTGGGCCATAGAGTCTCAGATTCCGCATATGCATTTAGACTCGTTGCTAAAAATTCTCAAAACTAGAGTTCTACCGCAACTACCAAAATCGTCAAAAACCTTCTTAAAGTCGTATACTGCCGAGTACGATATAATAAAATTGAAAGGCACCAGAGGTGAAGCGATAGGCGAATTCTTATATTTTGGAATTTCTCATCATCTAAAGAAGTGCGTGAATATAAATCTACATCAGGAATCTATACTATTCTTAGTATTCAATATCGATGGGCTTCCAGTGTTCAAATCGAGCCGTCAACAGTTTTGGCCGATATTATGTAAAATACATTTTGATCCAGACATATACAAAGTATTTCCCGTAGCTGTATATGCTGGTACCGAAAAGCCGCATAACGTTGATGAATATCTCGAAAGCTTTGTCGATGAGTTAAATCAACTTCTACGCGACGGAATCGAAATAAATGAAAGGTTGTTCGAAGTATGTATTAAGAGCTTCGTATGTGATTGACCAGCTCGCTCTTTTATTAAGTGCATAAAAAACCACGGCGGCTATTATGCCTGTGAACGTTGCACTATTCGAGGTGAACGATGTGAAAACCGCACAGTCTACATTTCCACAAATTGTGAAGAGAGAACAGACAGAGCTTTTAGAGATCGAAACCAGTCCGAACATCACACAGGCATCTCGCCTTTGATTGCAATACCGCAACTCGACATGGTCGCCGACTTCGCCCTTGACTTCATGCACCTTTGTTGTTTAGGTATCATGAAAAAATTACTAAATGATTGCTGGATGGATGGTACTCGAGCCGTTAAAATGAGCCAGAACAGCAAACTACGACTATCTCAAATCTTACTTAACTTACAATCTCAAGTACCACAAGATTTTCAACGGACGACCCGATTATTGGCTGACCTATCAAAATGGAAAGCTACAGAATTTAGATTCTTCTTATTGTATAGCGGCCCAGTTGTTTTAAAAAATATTCTTCCTGAAGAGTTGTACAAACACTTTCTACTGTTTCATGCTGCTTGTAGAATATTATCGTCGGATGATTTGGCTTTAAAATTCCATGGACAGGCAAAAGTTTATCTTACTAAATTTGTCTCACTTTCTGGTAGGTTTTATGGAACTTCGAGTTATATACTAAACTTGCACAGTTTAATACATATGGCCGACGATGTTAAGAATATGGAGTGTTCTATAAGCAAAGTTACGGCCTTTCCGTTTGAAAATGCTCTTGGAAAGATTTAAAAATTACTCCGCAGTGGTAACCGACCGTTATCGCAACTATGCCGTCGACTTCAAGAGGCATTCTTCGTCAATGAAGAGGTAGTGACTATACCATCCGCTGTCACTATCATGTCCAAAAACTCTACGAAACCCGCCGAAAATACGGTAATCAAGAAGCTACGGTACAAAGAAATGGTTCTTGCTAGCAAGCCACCAGACAATACAGTGTTAGTTGAAAATGGGTTGATCGTACAAATCGACACCTTGTATATACGTCCGAACGAAACTGTGAACGATGTACAGATTTCTGGAATAGTGGTCAAACCGGAAAAGGCAATCTTCAAATATCCTTGCAACTCAGAACAATTGAAAATGTGGAGAGTCACGAAGACTCGATCCAGGAGAACATTTGCTCTTCAAAAAGTTGCCTCAAAAATGGTATCGTTGGAAATCAACGACGGCTTAGAAGACAAAAAGACTTATGTCATGCCACTTCTTCATTAATAAGCGGTATGTATCAACGAAATATTTTTATTTGCATGAATAATAATTGATAATCTTTTTTGGCGGGGATTCACATTGATTTATAAATATGTTCTTTTTTAATCGGCACATAACATTTTAACGAATTTTAAATCTCTAACTAAAAATATAGCCATTTCGAATCGACGAGGATCAGTTCGCACAACCTACGAACGCTTAGGCTCGATATTCATCGGCCCGCGCTGCGCACTGCGTTCGAGGCACCGGATATACCGTGTGATTGGCTGCAGCGCCGGTTGGGGCGGGCTGGTACCGGTCACAACTCGCGAAATAGTATTTGGCGATGTGTGGATAGAACCGTCCCACATATCTCAACGATACTGGACCTTCTTTTCCCAGGTTGTGTATAACGGGTAATTAATATGAATTTCTTCACCGATAGTCTTCTTTTCGTACTACGTGTCTTACTGATTATACCGTACTTACGTTACGATAATTCGGCAAACTAATTTTTCTAGAAACTAACCTCACTTCTACGATAAATGCTATAACGAAAGATTGTGTTATTTAATGTACTTGTTGATAAATTTATACAGTTAGAGCATCAGAATTGAATTGAATGTTGAATAATATAAATGTATTATTGCAGATGATGGCTGCCCCTTATAAGTTAATCGAATTTACAAAGGAATCTCGGAATAAGCAAAGAAGTGTCGACTTTGTTCCTCGAAGCTGGATAAAATATGATCAAGATATTGGAACTCTTATCACGAAGTTCATGCCACCTCCATATGATGGCGAAAACGTGGCTTTGCTACATTCTCTCATAGAATGTCGCGCACCAGCTCCGGAAGATTGGCCCGAGTTCCCAATCGACATACGAGGCGAGGCAAGTAAGTAACGATGATTATATGTCGGATTGAATTAAACTGTAACACATGCACCTCTGAGAAATATAAACTGACTTTAATTTTTCAAGCATGGTATGTGGAGGCTGTCAAGAAGTTAAAAGTATTAGGTGAAAGGCAGTATGCGTACTCAACTGACACCGAACAGACTGCGAAAGACAAAGCAGTGGCTGCGACGAGGGAATACAAAAGTCAAGTGCTCGAACAAGACAAAGGAAATTCCTGGGAAGTTCCAGAGTTGATCGAAGATGAAATTCCATGTAAGTATTTTCTATATTTATGCATATTCTTTTTGCACAGCAGTATTAATTTAATTGAGATGTTGTGAACATACTTCACTGAGGCGAGATAAAAGGTGCTAAGAAAGAACATAATTCTCAATATCTTGACCCAAAAGTTACAATCGTGGGTCACAGAGTATAGATCTACTGGGTACTACGGTTACTGCCTTACTTCATTGTTGATGAACATTTACCTGTCTTTCCGTCGCTTTTTCTCTTTCATAATATTTCTTTATGAGTCGAAAGATTGTACTACACGTTCGTTTTGTAGCTTCAGCTTAGGCTTATAAGTTGTCAACTCAACTTAATCGTCTTGCATTTCTCTTTACGAGTCTCGAATATCGTATACTTCTCACACGTTATGTTCTTGTCCATCAAGGAATTTGACATCCTTGGTGAAGTTACTGTTTTACAAGGTTAAAAACTCGAATTGTAAAGTATTAATTCTTTATTCTTCGTAGCGCGCGATCACGTCTCTTCGGACTCAGGTGGAAGAAATAAAACACGAACCAAAAAATCGAAAATGACAAAAGGAAATGACACAGGTACATTTAGTTGATTTAACTTCATTGCTACATTTTATTTGAAAAACATAAGGATCTTCCTTATGTTGGGGTTTATCTTCCTTACGCAGGACTAGTTGGAATACGGGGCAAGTTGGAACAGACGTAGTGAAGAGAAGTGATTACATGTAGTGAATATGGTATTCTGTGGGATTAGAGTACATACTATAATCGGCAATTCCTTAGAGTACCATACTCACTACAGGTAATATCTTCTTTTCACTGCGTCTGTTCCAACTTGCCTCGTGTTTTGACTAGCCCCGGTCTACCCTATGTTCTAGAAGCATTCAGATTATTCCTAATTCGTTTTTCTGATATACGTGACGTCATTTTTCGAATTATCTGAGCAATAACTTATAGTAATAACAAATTATAATTTCATAATTCTACACGATTAACTAAAACCGTTGTTGGGATACGTTGCATATGCGTTTCACGGATCACATAACCAAGATCAGCAGGGTGTATTTTTTGTGTAAACGCATAGAAAATATAACCTTCCAGTTTTAGTTACTCGATATACGTATATAAATACGGAAGAATTATGCCCATATAAAAAAAATAATGGAAGTACGGAGTAGTCATTTTTTAATTTCTTATCCAAAATCACAATAAAATTATTTTTCGGCGGAATTAACTGAATCTTTTTTTTTTTTTTTTGAAGGAAACTCTAAAGTGCAAAAACTAACGTCAAACGCAAGTCAAAGTAAATATTTGGATAGTTTTATTCTATTTGCCAATGCTTATTGGGAGAGTCACCTAATTTAATTTGTTCAGCTCTAGGAAAGCTCGGCCACCATCGGGTAACACGAAGAGCCAGAAGAAAGTATCACCTGAACACCACAAGCGTAGCCTGCCTATTTCTAGCTCGCACAAGGAATCCAATAGCAAAGCTCTACAAACTAAGGAGGACAACAATAAAGGCACGACTGACGCTCTGTCACAGTTGTTATCCAACATGCGATCTTCATCGCCTGGTAAATCAAATTTGTCGGAGATAGAAGGAAGTAAAGCTTCGCCACCGAAACAGCATAACGATGGTGATGATGATGACGTCGCGATTTCTAATGGCAATTCCGAAGCATCGAAGACAACGTCGAACAAAAATACAGGTCGATGTGAAATCTTTTAAAAGTACAATTTAATTTTCCAATGGTCTCCGAAATAAGTATCTAATTTAATTTGTATATCTGCAGGAAAAGCTTTTGTACTACCGGATAATTCCAAAGAACAAAAGAAAGCAACTCCTCAAGAATCCGTATATGACACCTTGCCTGATGCTAACTCTCAGAAGGAACTCAACAATAACTGTCAGCAAAGTAGGAAAGACAACAATGAAGACACCATTTATACGTCATAGTCTTTATTTGAAACGCAATTTTCAGCACTCGAGAAAATAACGGAGGCAGAAGTCGCCAAGACTATATTACCTCAAAAAATAAGCGACGATTTACGAGATGCGAATTCAACAACAACAAGGAAAACGACAGTTTCAAAGCCTTCAACATCGATGGGAGAACCGATCACCAACAGCGATGCCGGCATTGTCTTATTCGACGAGTTCTTATCGGTTGTAAATCCGCCCGAAACGTTGGATGGTAAATACAGGATACAATTTGGAGTTTTAAGCCATTTACTTTGATTATATTGCACAATAAGAAGTTTTTTTTTAATTTTTGCAGAGATCAAACTTCTTGTAGCAAAAGGTTTTCGTAGCCAAAGTATACAGCTGACGCGGATATCGACGCAGTTGGAAGAAATCAAAATGTTGATGAAAGAATCAAAAATCGGAAATCCTGGGGCGATTCGTGTTGATGATTTTACAAACAAGTGGGATCTCGCTCTTCCGATCAAAATCCTTGAAAACTTTCAAATATTTGATGAAAAATTAACAGTTGACGAAGCTTTTCGAGAAGACACTGTAAGTTCTTTTATTGTAAATAATTATCATTTGCCACTTCTCATTCTATTATGGAAAATTTACCGTTTTTCGTGACTTTTTTTAAAACCAAAAAATAATGTATTGTACTGACGGCGACGTAATAACTGAATATTAAAAATAAATTATTATTTATTTACTTCAAATAAATATATATTTAAATGAAGTATACGGTTTTTAGGTCGCCTTCAGTCAAATAAATTATTTTTCTGGGTGTAAGCTTTCATTCACTTTCGCACACATATATAACAGTTTACCACCATAGAGTTGAAAGAATTATAAATTAGGAATTAGTGTTAACCATTTTCGTGACTTGCCTACTAGTTGGATGTTAGAAATTGACTTTCGAATTAATAGAGTATAATTTATAATTTCTTTGCTAGGTAAGCACTATGTGGGGAACAGCAGACGCCAGCCTTCCAGTAACCAACAGTGTTCGAGGTATATTAAAGAAATTCATGTCACGAGATCTCACACAACACTATACAACAGTGAAGAACACTGGAAAGCTTGTACTCTGCAAGACTAAATTCTACTCCTGTGTTCAAGGTACCTTGTCTATGTGTATATCTGCACACATCTTAGAAGTTCAATTCATAGTTGAGCATAATGAATGTCTTTTGTATTATAAATGTCCATTTCAGCTGTAATCGTCACCAAGTATAAAGAAAACAAGGACGTATCCCCGATAAGCGATAAAGACTTTGAGCATGCAGTAGGCAAAGTCATGAACAACGCAAAGGACTGGGAAGGGTACCGCACAGCGAGATCAAAGAAATGATATAGAAGTATAAGAACTAAAAAAAAAATCTGAGTTTTCCTATATATATGTATCACAAGTTTTCATATTTTTGTTCCTTTATTTATATTTTATAACTTCGGTATATTATCCCTAAGTTTGGAATGTAATGATTATTATTAAAGAAAAAAAAGTTATATGGCTTTCAGAATCATTACCCTGCCTTAACAATGCCGGATGGCGGCCTTGCCATAATAATAAGGCTCAAGTACGTCAGGATACGCACGGCCTGAGCAGTCAACCTGATCACGCCCGTATCAACCACAACGTTACATTTCGGTCCAGGGCCCTGTCAGGCTGCCGTAAAACTGCCTGATGAGGCGCCACGGCTAGCCTGACAGCGCCCTTGCTGCGGCCATGTTTAAATTTCTACTCGGGGCGTTGACAGTGCGTTACCTCAATGTGCCCAGAGCGTACTCTTTATGTTAAACGGGCGGCGTAGGCGAAACTTACAGCCACTGCGCGCCAAGTCTGTGATCTGGCCTTCGAGGGGCTCGCGTCGATAATCTCTCTTCGGAGAGAGCAAAATGGATCCCAGGCGTTAAAACCCAGTGTGCCCATATCCGCGGGTGTGTTCGAGGAGCGATCGCAAGTTCGCTTGCGAATCGTGAGTTCACGCCTGCTTTACGAGTCGCTGGTCAGCGATCTCATGGTTCGAATGTGCATGAGATTGTCTGGAAGCAGGCCCGGACGAAGCCAATCGTTCCGATGTCATCCTGATGCCTAAATCAGGTGCCCTCATCCCCGCGGGGTATCAAATAGAGGTTCTGGAATATGCCTTGTTCCGAAAGGAGTGGGCTGACCAGCTAGCCCATGTGGTGTATATATATTTTCGGGGACCTACGTGTGATAGACGACGTGATTGGTGACGCGTCCGACGAGAGAAGGGGACTCTCGCTTCGGCTTACCCCGGGTGGTTAACCACCACCCGTAAGAGGTGTCAGTTAAAGGTATCGCAGGGGAGGTGCTTGCCAGCCGATTGTGGTGGTTCAATCGTGCGCACCTCTATTGAGGTTGGCCTCTGCGGGGCAAAATATATCGCAACATGGAAGTAGGTAGTGTAAGTCGCGTTTGCTCTTAATGGGCGAGAGACCTTCGGGTCGAGCATAGAATGACGGTCTCGTGCCGGATTTCTTTACATTATTTGCAATGTCAGTCTCTCCATGGGCTTGGGATTCCGGTGGATTTCTTCGAGGTTTTTGGCAAGTCCTTTCAGTTCTTGCACGAACCATTCTGCTGGTTCCAATCCTCTATAGCTGCGGTACCTTGACAGCGACTCGACGTAACTAGACTTGAAGTAGTAGCCCACGCTGAATGCCACATACTTCTGGTAAGCGTTTTCATTTCGTGTACGTTTTAGTAGACACTCAAAGTCAGCGTAGACAATGAAGGGTACTCGCTCTTTGTTGCGGTGATTCTTTAAGTGGAGAATTTTGTTCTTCGACTTTGGAATATTGACCTTGCACTTGTTGACTTTTTTTGCAATCATTCTGGTGTGTAGCCAACTTGTCTTCGTTATGAAAGTAGTGAAGACAGCGGTCGCAGACATAATTCTTGTGCCCATGCTTGGACAGCTGTGTTGAGACGAAGCGAGACAAGTCTTTTATCCATACATAGTGGAGTCTCGGCAGATCATAGTCCTTGTCATTGCTGTTTTCATCCTTCTCCTCCTCGTCTACGTAGTGGTCTTGTACAAGAAGGAGGTTGACGTGTCGATTTTTCTTTGAAGCCGTTACGTGAAGGGGTGCCATCTCAAGCGTATCCCGCCTTTTCTTCAGAATGTATACGTTAACCGACACATCATTTTGCTTCTCGATTTTTGCAATTTGTCTTGGCATTACAGGGAACTCGATGTCATCAAAGTTCAATTACGCGTCATATTTTCGGTATTCCGAAACACGATTGGAATGATGTGTAGGATGTAGCGCAGACAGTATAGTCCACTTGAAGCACATGTCACTATCATTTTTTACGTTGACACATGCTTTTTTCTTTCGTATCTTTTCCGGTAGTTTCACGTACGGGCTGCATCGCATCGGATTGAACTTTATGTTCACCGTCAAGTTGATGATGGAATGCAGGGACCATACTGACCCTTGCCGTTCAAATTCTTCGATTTCCCGCTGAATGGGTTCTTGGATGTTTGTGATGAACCACTCTTTTACGTTGGTCGTCGGATAGATCGCTTCAGCCTTCGTGTTGAAGTGCTTCAATTCTATTATTTCTTCATAATTTTTCGTGACGATGAATTTCGTAGCCAGAACTGTGTAGACTTTCACAGCGATCTGTTCAGTCTTCAATACCCGCTTGATTCTAGGCTGGAAGAGAGCCTCACAATCCTTCATGAGTGAAGTCACATCCACGTGCTCCAAGTTCGTAATCACACCCATCCTGATGCGATTCTTAAAGGATGTCTTGAGATCCGACCATCTCACTCTATCAATGAGTTTTTTACGATTCTGCACGCCCTTGCCTCGTTTCAGCAAGCATCCCAATTTAATCTTAGTTCCCGTCAAAAAGCCGATTGTGAATGAAAATTTTTGGTTGTCGGAAGCGGTTGTTGCAGATGCCTGCGTCTGTTCTAACGGTTTTATGACTTTCGAAAGACGTTTCATTCATTCGTGAACCTCTTCGGAGCTTTGATCTTGCAGAAGACTCTATACTTCTTCCCAACTGGCTATGATTTCTTTACAATCTTGCGCAGACATTTTGATACCTTACCTCTTCGCATCTGGAAATAATTACAGTACGATCGCTGAGATGATTGTGGCAGCTCTTGCATCGAGACCCTGATTTATATCAGCGACTTGGCATAAATGGGAGTGCGGATAAAGCAATCTTGAACGGACATTTGGAATAACTTACCTGTTCACATTGAAAATCAGTCTCAAAAGAATTACTCTTCGAACAGTATGATCACTGAGATGATTGTAGTTGCTCCTCGGCTGAGGCTCTTACTTATACCAGCAACACACTTGGTCGAGGGTAATGAAGTTGAAGCTGATTGGTTGTTATTTTTATGTGTTAACTCTGATTGGCTGCTATATTTTATTCAAACCCAGTAGTGAGGATTGCGTTGTAGTGGGTGATGATAGATTCAGTTGTAACAGATTTCGTCGTGGTGGGGGTTACAGATTTAGCATAAAAGAGCTGAGGCAGCAGCGACGGACATCAATTCGAACATGAAGCTCGTTGTTGATGTCCAGAGTTTCAAGATGCCCATCAACGAATTTGTATTCAAAGAAGTCGCAGTAGTTGTTCTCGAAGACGACGCCCTACCATCAGTCTACCTGTTCGAACCGCCTTACAAGTGGAGTTTTCTGCCTGCTAAATACAGGAGTGAGAATACGTGGTTGGAACATAACTGTCATGGCATCTCCTGGGATTGTGGCGTAGTACCTTACGAAGAAGTCAACGAGACTGTACAATCTTCTGCGAGACGCCAGAAAGATGCATGTCAACGGTCTCGAGAAAAAGAGATGGTTATACAAAATCCCGCCCAACGTGTATAATCTTGAAGACCTGGGTTGTCCATCGCTGCGAAAATTGAACGTAAACGCTGAGATCTCGTGCACCAATCACAAGCACGCATGGAGTGCACAATGCACAGTGCACAACGCGCACACGTTGAAAAAATGGCTTCTTGAGTCAAAATCTCACGAAGACCTCACAAACGCTAGTACCGAGTGTATTCCGAACATGACGCTTCCAGAATACTACGCTCAGTGTGACTTGTCATGTTAGATACTTACTCAGTTTTTCTGTAATAAATATTAAAACTCGTCAATAGCATTAGTTTTTATTAATATGTCTAGAATGTTTAACGCTTCTCAGGGAAAGTTAAATGATCGCTTTTTGAAACCGGACATGTTTCAAAAAGTAAATCACAGTTTCCATTATCGGCTTTGCAACGCAAAAACTATAGAAATCTGGAATATCGACAGTTGATAAGCAATATTTCTGAATTACCGACTGTCAATAAGGTAGATTCCCGTCTTTCCAATGGTCGGTATAGTAGAAATCTATATTGCTGACTATAAAAGTCTTCCACATGGACGATAGTATACCAAAGTATTATATCTATGTAAATATTAAAGAAGCATGCAAAACAATAAGACGAAACAGATTTTTGTAAAGTTAAACAAAAATTTTATTAGTTTTAACATTTTTCAAATATTAAATTTTTTTTGCCAACATGGTCCTCGCCACGGGACTCGCGACCCTCGGCGGCCGCCTGGGGGCTAAAGGAGGAGCGTTCGTGGTTGCTGGTGGAGGAGGAGGAGGTCTCGCGACTGGCGGAGGCTTCGCGGCTGTCGGAGGCCTCACCCCCCCCCCCCTCCCGAGTGTTGCCACCTTGTCGTGGTGGGGGGGGGGCTCCGTGTTCCGAGGATCCGTCGGGCTGAGTGGCGTGTCCGCTTCTAGGTCGGCGGTGAGGTTCCAGCTAAGAGCAACACACCCCGTTATTTCTGGCGCTTCTACCGGTGCGCCTGGACCGTCTCCCTTCGGTGCCTCTGACGAATGCGGCGAGGGTACAGCGGGAAACCTGGGAGGCCCTCTCGGATGGAGGCTTAACACGCCCGGGCCCCGACTCGGGAGTCGCTACCCGGGTGGGCTGCCCCGTAGCAACGCGTGTAAAAAGCCCGTGTCACCTCTGCAGGGCCCGGTAGATCCGGGATGCGGACCTGCGGGGGGGGGGGCGGATGTTGTCCCCCGCCGAGGCCACGTTGCAGTAAGTCGGAGGTACATGGAGGGGGGTTGCGGTTCGGGTTTAGCTGGTTGGAGCGCTGGGGTATCGGGTTTGGGTTCTGGTTGGGTGGTGGTGTTGGGGGGTATGGGTGTGGTATGGGTGTGTCGAGCTGGGGATTCTCGGAAAAAAGCCCCACTTTATGAAAACATGTCCGGTTTAAGTAAAGTTACAAAGGTGTCTAAGGACATTGGGTCTCCCGCGGCCCAACTATCGGAGGAGGTTAGTCTCGGCGCTGGAGGTGGTTCGGCCACTCTCGACGCTGAGCTCGTGGTGCGGCTGGGTAGGAACTCCACTATGGGTCCTCCTCTTGCCTCACCTGGGATGAAAAGGAGAGCGCCCCGCTCGGGCGAGGACTCGGCTGACGCGTCATCAGCGGCGGAATCATCCGCTTCGGCATCGGTGGCGCGCCGGGGCTCGCGAGGAGTATGAAGAGGTTGGCGGTGACGAGGAGTAAGTCTCCGATGGCGGTGCGTGATCCGATTAAGTCCCATTGCCAGAGGCTGCCTCCCGCAGGGGACACCACTTGCGGTGTATGGGGAGTTTGGCGACCCCACGGCCCCAGTCCTTGAGGAATTACTATTGCAGAAGGTAATAATAGAGTAGAGTAAAAATTGGATCCAATATTGGGTTATCAATACTATGGTATTAGGGAACCGACCCGCCCGACAGGGCGGGTATGTCTCGTTGGGCATTTTGGCAGCCACGTGCATCTGCGTACGGGTGCACGGCTCTTCTTTGAGAAAATTGTAAACTCAAAGTATGTATGCATGGGAATGAAAGAAGGAGATAATGGTCATGGCCTGCCCTACGGGGCAGGCATTTTACTTTATGTAGATTCTGCATGCCAGCGCATGTATGAATGAGAGCGACAGATGATAGTTTTTGCCTGCCCCACGGGGCAGGCATTTGACGCTGAACTTTTTGGCCCGTTGAGGTGCAACTTCACTTTATTCTATTATTTATTTTATTTTATTTTTATTTTATTTGATACCTCCAAGGGATGCGCGTGAGATTTGGTGCTGAAAGAGAGAGATAGAATATGCAAACGCAAGCTTGCATGAGAGAGATGGAAGAGAGAGAATGATTATTGGCCTGCCCTACGGGGCAGGCATTTTACTTTAAGTATTTTGGGCTATTAAAGCAAATCGAGGTGTAACGATGCACGCGCGAGTTCGCTGCACGAGAGGGCGGGACTGCGGTCCCTTTGGCTGAAGCCGGCGACTGCGGTTGCCTCTTCGGCAGGTCCAGCGGCTACACCGTAATACTCGGGTAGCGGACGAGCTTGAAGGATTTTATTTTATTATATTTTATTCTGCATGGGTAGTCATGTATGAATGAACGGGAAAAGAAGACTGTTTTGGCCTGCCCTACGGGGCAGGCATTTTACTTTAAGAGTTTTGGCCATAGAGAAAATTGGACAATGAGTGAAGCGAAAGAGAAAGAATGTGGAGCGTGATTCGCCCGCCTTCAGGGACTTGTCCTTGGAGGCGGGCGTGTCACTTTAAGGACTTTCGGTGATGAATGAATGAATGAATGAATTTATTGTACAACAGGACCAGGGGTCCTCTAGGCACATATGCAGCGCAATTAGGCATGACGTGTTCTTAGCAAACTCACAACTCACAACAAACCGCTCATAATAAAATCATAACAAAACTCATAAACTCATAACAAAAATGAAACTAAATAATACAAAATAAGACAGGAGGAAATAACATACTCATACTCATACTCATACCCATACTCACACCCGTACTCATACCCATACTCATACTCACACTCATACTCCTAAAGCCAGATGAAATAACATACTCGTACCCATACTCATACTCATACTCGCACCCATATACAATACCACGCGCACACTCATACGACTATCGCAGGTCGCCCTTATGAAGTAGATCCGTGATTAAAGCCTGAAACCTTCCCTTAGTGAGCGAGCAGGCATCCGGCGGCAACTGATTGAACAGTACCGCCCCGGTAATACAAAACGCATTCCTCATCGCCTCGGTACGAAACGCGCTCACATCAAGCAATCGCCTCCTATCCCTGAGCACGGCGGCCGGCACCGCAAAGCGAAAACGCTCGCGTAGATACACCGGCAGACCCGACTCGAGAATGTCATACACAGCACAAACAGTGAAGTACTTCCTCCTCGCGCGCACCTTTAACCACCGCAGACTATCGTACAGCGGAGTTACGTGGTCGAATCGTTTCGCACCAAAAATGTACCTAACGCACGAATTAAGCGCGACCTGCACAATATTTTCGTCCTCCGCCGTGATACCGCTAAACACAACACAACAATAGTCAATGACCGGGAATATATGCGTACTGACAAGCCTCACTCTCAACGCGAACGGAAGGATGTTTCTACAAACTTTAAGCAGGTAGAGCCGAGAATTTATCGCCCTCGCCATATTCAGCGCTTGTGCGCCCCACCTCAGGTCATCCGCGATTACAATACCTAGGAGCTTAATCTCCCGGACATACTGCACGACAGCTGGCCCGTTGTACACACTCGGCAGCGCCTCAAGTCTCCGAACATACGCCGAACTGCCCAAAAAAATAGCGCGAGTCTTCTCCGCATTCAGGAGCAGACTATTAAGCGAGGCCCAGATCCGAATAAGTATTATATCTTTATGCAAAATAGATATCGCCCGATCGATATTCACAAACGGGCTTCGCGTAAAAATCTGCAGGTCGTCCGCGTAATAATTGTATTCGCACTCGCTAAGCGCATACCGAAAGTCCGACAAGTACAGCGCGAAGAGTAGCGGACCAAGCACCGAGCCCTGCGGAACGCCGGAGGGCATCGTAACCCACCCCGAAAGCTCTCCGTGACGAGCACCTAACACCGCTTGCGACCGATCCCGCAAATACGACTCTACCCAGCTAACCACAGAGTCCGATAGGTGCAAGCCCCGTAGCTTGTCTAACAAGATGCCATGCTGCACGCGATCGAATGCCTTCGAAAAATCGAAGGACACCAGTCCCGTCAGTTCCCTGTTATCAATGCCCTCGCGAACATAATCCGTTATACGCAACAGCGCGGTCTGCGTGCTGTGACCTACGCGGTACGCCGATTGGAACGGATCGACGCGACCCGTCGACTCGAGAAAGGCCGTAAGCTGGTCCGCAACTAACCGCTCAGTAATTTTCGATAGCGCACATAAAAGTGAAATCGGCCTGTAGTCAGATGGACTCACCGGGGACTTGACTTTCGGTACCGGACGAACTAAAGCCTGTTTCCAGAGAGCCGGGAACACAGCCGCCGAGAGAGAATAATTAACAAGATGCAACACCATAGGGAAGACCGCAGGCAGCGCAACCCTCAGCATAGAGGCAGACACGCCGTCCACCCCCAACGCATCGGACGTCGGCCTCGAACACGCCCGCCAGAGTTTTTCCGGAGTAACCTCACCAAAAAAGAAACGCGAGTCGTCAAACTCCCTTGCCGCACGCTGATCGTCCCGAGCCCGCACAACCGCCGAAGCACCAACCGAAGCGAAGTGCCGATTCAGCGCATCAATAGGAACAACAGTCGGCTTTGCACCGCCCTTAGGCCGGAGAATGCCAAGCTGCCGCAGCCTGTTCCACGCTTCCCGAGCATCGTCCGCATCGCGAAATGCCTGGCCGTAAAACCGTCTCTTAGCATCCCTCACTAACTTCGACACCTCATTACGCATTGCCTTATAGACGTCGAGTAGCTCCGCAGACCGATGCCGGCGCAACGCTTTTTTAACCCTATCCCTTTCCTTCATCCGCAACTTAATCCACTCAGACAGCCAAGGTGCCGGCCGGCGCGCCCGCATTGACCGACGTAACGGAGCATGCACATCGAAGCAAGCCATCAGCGCAGAATTGAAGAACTCGACATTGTAATCAATTGAGTCAGACTCTAAAAAACTCGACCAGTCAACCGCACGCAACTGACCCAGGAACGCAGCTCTGTCAAGCCCGCCTAGATCGCGCCGAAAAACCTCGGATGCCCGCTCTCTAACAACCGAGAATTCGTAGGTTACGGATAAACAATCGTGCCAAGAAAACGGTACAGCAAATTGCGAGAACTCGATAACCTTCTCCTCCCTGTCGACTATACAGTGGTCGATCCACGTACTAGAGTAGGCCGTCCGATGAGTTGGCCGGAAAGGCACGAGAAACAGCGCGTTCGCCGAAACGAACCGGCTTAGAAATAAATTATCGTAACTATCAACTAACATGTCCGTGTTAAAATCGCCCATAATAATCAGGCTACTGTAGAGAGGGTAAAGCCGAAGACATTCTGCCACGAAGTCCGACAGAAAGCCGACCTTCGGGGGCCTGTACACCACGGAAATCAAAATCTTCGCGCCGTTGCCCGGTGCAACCTCAACAAACAAAAATTCAGGCTTCGCCTCGTAATTTCCCCCGGACGACGCTACAATCTTGGCTCGGAGCATGCTACGAACGTATATAGCTACGCCTCCACCCTCCTTACACAGCCTGTCACAACGAAAAATTTCGAAGCCACGCAGCGCGGCCATGCCATCCGATACCTGAGGCTCATAAGATATCTTTTTTAAGCTAACAGGGATACTAATCGTAATTTTGTATCCACAGACGGGCCAACTGGCGAGAATCAGTGCCCCCCCCCCCCCCCCCAGAATACGCTTTATCAACGTGGCTAGGGTCTCATGGCAGACGGGGGTTAAAAGGTCTGTCTCAAGCGTGACGGCTAGGAAACAGGCAAAGTCCGACACCGTAACAACTGCCCGGGTGAAGCAAGGCGGCTCTGCGGCACCGTGTGAATTCTAGATCCGACCATACTCGTGGGAACAAAATGCAAAATTCTGGTAACCTGTATGAATGTGGCGTGAATGCGAGAAGAAGTGTCCGACTGGTGGAGCAAAGGCATCCAGTCGCGGCACTTAATGTGGGAGTTGCTGACTCTGTCGCGAAGCCGTGCACCCGCTCGGCGGCGATGTTGCCGGCTTCTCAGCTCACGCCCGTCCGCACGCCCACGGGTAGCACTGGTAGCATCAGAGCTCAGTGTGAATTTTTCGGCCTTCGTGCCGTCCAAATTGGTTCGACGATGAGGAGTGATAGGCTCGCGGTCCAGACCGCTGGAACGGAGAGCGGGGGACCCCTTAGCACACCCGCGACTCCTGAGCCCCGTGTGGCTCAAATTGTGCTCGATAGATGCGATAGAGAAGTGACAGGCCGCGTAGAAAATAGAGCCGCGATCGCGAATGAGCCCCGAGACCCACCTAATATTAACATCGACCCGAGGCGTTCCATGGGCATTAGAATAATGCAGTTGAACGCGAGGCGTTCGGAGGTTGTGACTGGCGAGATTAGAGAAATCATCAGCCAAAAGCGTCTAGACATTCTGCTATTGCAAGAGCCATATGTCAAGAAAATAGACGCGGCGCATACGTTCTTTGGATTGGGTACTGCGGCACGAGTTGCCGCAGTACGAAGTGAAAGAGCTTGGGCAACCGTAGTGTTGTGTAACCCAGCCTTTCAGATGCTTTTCGTTTCGCAACTCAGCACAACACACTGTGTTTGTGCGGAGGTGCAGACTCCCGGCTTCTCGTTTTATGTCGTCTCGCATTATTTTCAATATCGGGACGACATTGAGATGCATCTTAGGCACCTCGATATGGTACTTCGTAGCCTAAGAGGGAAGAAAGTGGTAGTGGCATTAGATGCAAATGCAAAGTCGGTTCTGTGGGGAGCACAGGAGACTGACGAGCGAGGAATCCAGCTAGAAGAACTCATTCGAGTCTTTGGCTTGGACATCCTAAACGATCCTGGTCAGCCGGCGACTTTTTGGACTACGACGGGACAGTCGTACATCGACGTCACCTTGTCGTCGCCTTCCATGTCTCGGTTTGTCAAAGACTGGAAGGTTCGACCGGAGTGGACGACTAGCGATCATAGGGCGCTAGACATCAGGTTGCAAGTGGAAAAGGCTGCAACAGGAGATCGGGTGGCCGGTACTAGTCGGTTCGACACTGGTCGTGCGGACTGGGAGCGGTTCGCCGAGATCCTAACGGCTCTATCAAGAGATAGGCTAGAGGAGCTTGTAGTTGAGTCGGCAAACGACGTAGAGATTATGGCAACTACTCTCACGAGCGTCCTAACTGACGCTTGTGTCGAATCGATGCCGCGCAAAAAGCGCTATGGAAAGTCCAACCCATGGTGGACTCAAGATTTGACCAACAAGCGTAGGTTGGTCTTCAGGCAGAAACGAGCGTATCAGAGGGAAAGAGCGCAGCCTCTACGCCTCGAAAAATTGCAAACATACCGCACGTCTTTGCGGGAATACAGCAAGAGGTGAAGAAGGCAAAACGTGACAGCTGGAAGGACTTTGTCACGTCGTACGGAAACGAGGAGCCCTGGGGCTTCGTATACAAGCACCAGGCGAATAAACTCCGAGTTGAGAAAGTGCTGAGCACTATCCGGCGGGGCGAAGAAACCACAATGGACATGAGAGAAACCGCCAGAGGCCTTCTCGATACGCACGTCCCGGATGATCAGGAGGAGGAAGATAGCCTGTGGCACAGAGTGGTGCGCCAAAGAGCGCAAGAGCCACTCGACACGGAAGACGCTGGAGTATTCACTGAAGGTGAGATAAAGAAGGCGTGCCGTACATTTAAGAACGGTAAAGCTCCAGGACACGATCTCATCGAGGTCGAAGTCCTTAAGAGAGCACGCAGCATAATCCCTGATCAGCTGCTTCGAATTTACAACGCGTGTCTTAATTGGGGAACTTTTCCCACAGCTTGGAAGGAGGGCTCGCTCAGAGTTCTCCTAAAGGGCGAAGACAAAGACGAGAAGGACCCTAAGTCCTATCGTCCGATTTGCCTTTTATCCGTAGTAGGGAAACTACTAGAAAAATTAATAAAGCGAAAAATGAGCAGAACAATAGAAGAAGGAGTCTCGAGTAGACAGTTTGGCTTTATGCCTGGCAGATCCACAGAAGACGCGATAGTGGAACTGCGCGCTATGGTGGATGAGTCTGAGTCGCAATTTACTATTGCGCTACTCTTCGATATTGCTGGAGCATTTGACAATGTGTGGTGGCCGATGGTCTTCAAAGAGCTACGCACAAGGCAATGCCTGGCTAACATTTACAAAGTGCTTCAAAGCTACTTTGATAATCGAAGAGTTACGTTGGCGTGGGGAGAGGAGAGTGTCTCCAAGCGTGCCACGAAACGCTGTCCGCAAGGGTCAGTTCTGGGTCCGGCATGCTGGAACATTATGTTTGATTCGCTTCTTCGGGAGCTCGAGGACTTGTGCCCTGACCGATTCATCGCTTATGCGGATGATCTTCTAGTCCTAGTAAGTGAGGAGTCGAGAAGAGAGCTCGAAATCGAGAGCCAGCGAATAGTGGACGCAATTATTAATTGGTCCAGAGATGCAAAGCTCGAAGTTTCCGCACGGAAGACGGAGGCTATCCTCCTCAAGACCGTGTGGGTTCGACCTCCACCAGTTGGTAGGCGCGGCGGGAATCGTCCCGACCACCAGAGAAGGCAGCCAGTTAGGCCAAATTTGGCAAGGAGATATCCTACGATAAGGATAGGAAACGTGACGATCCCGTTTAAAGAATCAGTTAGATGCCTGGGCGTCCACTTCGATAGAGAGATGGGAGTAAAAACTCATTGTAGGTATTTGCGCGACAAAGTAGCGTCGCTATTCACAAAACTTGGTCGAATGGCTGGATCCGGATGGGGTCTGCGCTATAAGGCGCTAAAGACAGTGTACAGCGGGGTCTTCCTCCCGATAGTAGCTTACGCTGCTGCGGGTTGGGCTGACCTGTGCAATGTACAAGATACTAGGGCTCTTCGCTCAGCACAGCTTATCGCAGTAAGAGCAACCACGGCGGCGTACAGGACGGCGTCGTGGGATTCGCTGTGCGTTATTGCTGGTGCAATTCCCGTTGATATTTTGCTGGTAGAGCGTAGAGTAATATATAAAATTCAAACAGGCGTGGACGCCTGGATTAATGAGGTGGAAATTGCGAGCAATTCTAGAGATGCGAGCAGGCGTTGACGATGTGGCAGACACGCTGGGATTCGTCAACCAAGGGTCGAACCACACACGCCTTCTTCGGAAGAGTCAAGGATAGATTGGAGGCGCGTTGGTTCCAAGCGAACCATTACAGCACTCAGGTTCTCACTGGACATGGGAATTTTAAGGCGCGTCTCGCGTCTTTTAATCTCGTGGACGGGGAGAACTGCCGCTGTGGTTTGCCGGAAACATCGCAGCATTTTCTCCTCGAGTGTCCGAATTTTGAGGCGCAGAGAGTAGCTTTGAGAGAGAGAATCGGAGATAGAGTATGGCCAGAAGCGGCGCGCCAATTGGTGTCGTCTGCGGAGGCTTTCTCTGTCTTCTCCGATTATTGTAAAGAGTGTCTTTGGTTAAAGACGCAGGAGGAGCTCGCTAAGCTGGAGTAGAGTAGAGTAGTGTGGCGATGTGGCGAAAGCGCAAAGCGGAAGCGCAAGCGTAAAGCGATAAGCGATAGTGGCGAATGTGGCGAAAAAGCGAAGAAAGAAGAAGAAGAAGAGCGAAGAACTTAGAATAAGTTCGGATAAAAGTTTACTTTTCGTTCGCTCGCTCAAAATTTAATTTAATTAAATTTTCCTATGATTTTATGATTTTAGATTCTGGTACCACTCAACCGGGACGTGTCGGAACTCTTGGCATGGGTGAATGGACCGTAAGCTTCAAGGATCACCATTTACTCGAGTGATATACTTGGAAGAAGTTTTCTTCTTCCTTTATATTTTGCTGGATATTATTAATTGTGTGTTCTTACTTACAGCTTTTGCTATTGCTAAGTCTGCACTTGACAAACGCAGGGGTCCAGGGGGACCTGTCAAGGCAGACACAAGAGGATCCACTCCTCTGACAAATACCCGATTATTATATGGGTAGACCTGCTGGAACCGGGCATTTTACATGCCGATGAATCTGCCTCCCCGTGGCCCCCGCCGGGTATGACTTCCGACACTTCGACTTAGAGCGAATCGTTTGAAGCCTAGCTAAATTACTTCGTTTCCCCAGTAGGGGTAGGTTCAACTTGCTCGATGGGCTCGTAAAAGAGAACATCAGGCAGGGTGTTTTTCCAAGCACGCCTTTTGGTGGAAGTTTGCTTGGTGGCTGTTTCAACGGAAGTAGATAGGAAGATTGTTGCGTTTGCTCTTAATGGGCGAGAGACCTTCGGCTCGAGCATAGAAGGACGGTTTCGTGCCAGATTTCTGCCCTCCGATACCGTGTCGGTGTCGGGGTCGGGTATGGAAGTGGAGGAGATGGTGTCATCTGAGGAGTCTGCGGCAGAGTCATCCGCGTCTGCGGTGCGCCCGGGGCCGAGAAGCTCCAAGCAGATGGGCCGCAAGCAGCGTTGCCAGGTCTGCTTCAAGCGACCCCACCAGAAGCTTCGACATTTTCCACCAAAAACCAGTAAATCTGCAATATCCTAGTTACATACTCAAAAATCTATTTTACGCATTGAACCGTATATATTGGACCGCGCGTTCGCGGTGAGGACTGTTGCCGAGTTGAGAGACAAGAATAGCATTCGATAACAATACGTATGACAAAGAATGATACGATATGCCACTATTCGTCAGGTGGTTCTTTTTTTTGAGTATCGCCGTCTGTTTTCGTCAACCCGACACCACTTAACCTTAATAGAAAAAATCGGGGAATGCGTGGTCCGCTAGGCTTCCGTAGAGAAGCGAATCTTTTATATTTCGTATATTTTATGACGTTGTTTTCCCCTATGGATTGTGAGCACTAAGCGAATTCCGGTCGTAGCCACAGTGTCTCATTCTCATTTGATGTCAGTATTACAATTTCTTGTGGCGCGAATGATTTTAAATCACCTTAAAAATGGGTAAAGCGGAGACGGAAAAAATATACTCAAAAGTTCCGGAAAGCATTGTTAACCCAAGTAGAGTTCAAGGATTGGCTTCAAAAGGTAAGGTTATTGAACATCGAGGCTTTGTTATGATCATATACGAATTTGTTTATAACGTGATAACAGGTGTCCGGCGCCGATTCTTAAGAAAATTGTAAGTTCTGCAAATGTAGTCTGACGTCGACGTCAGACTACATTTGTGTGCGGACTTGATTAGTCACTGAAAAGCAAGCAAACACATGAAAGCGGCAGAGCCTTTTTCCACACAACGCCAATCAAAGCGACAGTTTCCCGAAGAATTACTAAGCTCATCAGTTGCAGAAGGATCTCTAGCTCTGTATTTGTGTGCACATGGCGCTGTGGCTTCCTGTGATCACTTGGACGAGATGTGTAAACGCAGTTTCAAGGATAGTGAAGCTGGGAAAAAGATGCGAATGCACAGAACCAAGTGCAGTGAAGTCATAAAGAACGTATTAAGTCCTCACTTCTACAAAGATCTGCTAAACGATATCACAGAC
The DNA here is from genome assembly GCA_964017025.1 of Stenichneumon culpator. Taxonomy (NCBI): domain Eukaryota; kingdom Metazoa; phylum Arthropoda; class Insecta; order Hymenoptera; family Ichneumonidae; genus Stenichneumon; species Stenichneumon culpator. Next base: position 2,105,165 of record OZ024773.1, on the reverse strand, counting down.
AAAAAATTTAGCCTATTATTAGATGAATCAAATGATATATCTGTAAGTAAGTTACTAGGAATGGGTATCATATACAACAGCGAATCTTTCGGTCGAACCGTCTCAACTTTTCTGACGTTAACGAAGCTTGAGGAATGTAACGCAGATAGTATTGTTATCGCTGTAACGGAAGTTCTACAGGAAACAGGCTTAAACATCCAGAATTTGCGAGCTATTGGCACGGGTAATGTATCCATTATGGTTGGAGTAAACAACGGGGTTTATCCGAAACTAAAAGCTGAGATACCGTCACTCATATTGATCAGATGTCTTTGCCATTCGCTGCAATTAGCGGTAACGCAAGCTATGACCGATACTTTGCCGCGTAATCTTGACTTTCTCGCACACGAGTCTTACAACTGGTTCTCTAAGTCTGCTGTACGCCAAGTCATATACAGAATGGTATCTGAAACCATCAACGCAGGTCAGAAGCCTCTCAAAATGGTACAAGTTTGTAACACGAGATGGCTGTCGATCGAGTCATCTGTTGATAGAATTTTGAACCAGTCGTTCGAACTAAAGACTTATTTCGAGCTAACCAGACTTTCCGAAAAGTGTTACTCTGCGAAGATGCTGTATAATATGTACTGCGATGAAACGAATAGGGCGTACTTTAATTTCTTGTAAACGGTCTTATCCGATGTACAGACGGTTAACAATTCTTTCCAGAGTGAAAAAAATGATCACGTCAAGCTCTGGAATAATTTAACAGTACTCATACAAGGAATCGCGAAGGGGATTATGTAGCCAACATGTCGGATAGATTCGTTGCAAAACGATATCGATGGTTACCTCGATCCAAAGCCGTGCTTGGGGTACAGTTTCGAGAAGATCATAGATGAGATGAAGAAAGCAGGTTCCATCACTGGTGTGCGTGAAAAAGGGATTCGTCACAGATGTCAAGCGTTGTCGCTGACTTTGTTTACGCAGCTTAAGCAGCGGCTTCCTGACAATGTAACAATCTGACAAAAAATATCACTGCTCTCCGTCGATAACATATTAAGAGCTGTTAACGGACCCGTTCAACCTCTGCTAGAGTATCTGGGTGAACCAAAAGAGATCGGTGCGAAAGAAACGCAGCTATCTAAAATTAATCTAATCGGTTGGGAACACAAGGCCGATACCGTGGCATTCTGGGACGAGGTACATAAGTACAGATATGCATCGGGCTGCAATCCGTTTAAAGAGTTGTTGAGTTTTGCTTTGTCAATGTTAATTTTGCCGTATTCAAACACACAGGTAGAGCGAATCTTCAGCCGATTGAACATTGTCAAAACTAAGCTGAGAAATAAAATGTCTACCGGAATGACGAATGCTATTTTGTCCATACGATTTGGCTTAAAGAGAAACGGAAAATGTTATCATACCTACGACCTACCACCAGAGGTTGTACGAACGATAGGTTCAAAGACCACGTACAGCACTAATGCTACTAACGCGACTCCGTTGACGAATTCACAAGCCACTGATGAGAACTTTGATTTCGATGTGGAAGATTTTTAAAGCGATCAATCGCAAAGAAAGGTATCGACGTCCATGAAAAAAAACAGAAGCGCTTTATTATAGACGATATGTAAGTTTAAGATCCAACTGTGATTTAAGTGTAACAAACGTATGTATCTTATAAGAATCTGAGCTGTTTCTGTAAAGAATGTTAATTTGCATTTTTTACACATGTAACTCGAGTCATAACTGCAATTCGTTTATTTTAAGGTTCATAACGTTTTTCTGTTTTCATTCGGTAAATGTATAAAAGAAAAATTGTTATGTGACTAATAATAATATATAATATCATTGCATTCCGCTAAAAGGGAGAAAACGTTTGTGACGCCGTTTTCGACGTTGGCGTCCCACGCGCGCCGCGCAGCCAGGTTAGTGACGAGGCGAAGAGTATCGACGGTAAAACCACGAGCCAACTATTGCAACGGCCGCTCCGCGATGGTTTTGAGTGAAGAACACCTTCCCGAAAAATTAATTAATTATTGATCTCGTCCCACATTACTAACAGTTCCCCCAAGAATAATAAAAATTAACAAACGTAAAGAAAATAAGTTATTGATACCGAACGATTTAGAGGAACGATATCGACTCGAGATACGCGTTATCGAGAGTAGAATTCGATCAGCTATACCGCAATCTTGAGAGAAAATAGAGTCAGTTGAAGTCCGATACCGCATTGAGAGACTAATGTCGCACAGTAGAGAGTCTGGGTTACGAGAGGGGAGTATCGAGGTTATGAAGGACGTTTATTAGAGTCGAGTAAAGGATTACTATTAGAAATTGGTTTTTTGAGCACTTTGGAGTGTGATTTGAATGTCTTTTGGCGATAGGCAAGACGCGATTAAACACGTCCCGTTAGTTGGAGGAGGGTGGGTGGAAAGGGTGGTGTGGAAAGGAGCTGGCATGCCGAGCCACCCGATCGCCCATCACCCTATGAGATTTCCCGCGGATCCACTAGTTCGGCTGGAAAACCGGCGCGCAAATGATAGAGGGGCGAGCAGAGGTCGGAGTTTTGAGTTATGTTTTGCGAATGTCGCGTATGGAAGGCCCTGTCGGCGGGTCTTGGATCACCCCGTCGGGAGGGATTGCCGGATCCACTTAGGGTAGGGGTCCCGAGCTCGCCTCTGTGTGTGTGACCGCGGGGATATCCCTCCAGGCTCGTAGAGCGGGAGGAAGGTAGGAGGAAAAAAGTGTAGGGCCCAACACCCGCCCGATTGGCGAACAAGTACCGCCGTATGAGTGGGAGAATTATTAGGCGTCGCCTCTCCCTCCCATTCTCTCTCGGTGCCGATTTTGAGTGGTATAATTGAGAAGATTCGAGAAATTGAGTTCGAGAGAAGTCTCGAGTGAGTCGCCGTGGCGAGAGGATCGCCGAAATCGTCTCCGGTAGCATTACCGTGAGGGTCTCGTGGAGATCTGACTCCCCTGTGCTGGATTCTTTCCGGATTTGGCTCGATGTAGTGATTTTCCTTTTTTGTGAATTTATCTCGATCCCGTTTGCGCTGTGTTATCGGCGAATTGGCTCTCGGTATACGATTGAGTTCGATTCCCATAATCGCCGCTAAGCAATTGCGCGTTGAGCTTTCGCTCTCCCTCCTTTCGAGAGGAAGCTCCGCAAAAATCACGATACCGTGTGCAAAATTCATGGGTTGGAATCTGACCCTTCGTCGCGAGAGCGTGGAGGAACGATTCGCCCGATCCCGGTAACGGAAGTTACAAAATGGTGAAATGGTGTTCTACGTTCGTCATCGCTCGGTAAGCGCGGCATAGCCGTTGGTTTTATACTTTATTCGCCCCGTCACTCGCCATGAAATATTCGCGCCATGTTACGCATCGCACAACGCCACCGATAATTATTCACGTCACCGTCATACCTTTCATTTGTTCTCGTAGAGTTCCCTTCTGGACGAATTTAATGATATTCTTTGTTTTTTGCCTCCTTCTATTCTCCTTTCTTTTATTTTGTAATACCATTAATTCGATTTTTGCCCATGAGTATGTTAATTTCCAGTAATTATTAATTTTCTGTATAATCTTTTGTATTACCGCTTAGTCGACAAATTATTTCAATAGTGGAACACGTAAGCAAAATGTTGAGTTAATTCTTGTGATTAGTACAACTTTCTTTTCCCTCCGTCCCCGACCCTCTCTACCACAACCTAGCATACTGAGCGACCCAGGGTATACCGCTCGCGTCTCCGTCGTTAGGATAAGTTGTGTCGTGTTTCCGGATTTTTCGCGATTAGGAAATTTCGTGTTTATTGAGAATTTTGAGTATATTGCCCGGTTCGTCATCCCCGGGGATAAAAGATGACTGGCGCCCAAAATTCGGTTTTTTGTGTCTTTTTTTTTTAGTTAGTTCGGCCGGCGGAGACCGACCGAAGTGCGAGGAGAAAAATCACCTCACAAATTGGCGCCCAACGTGGGGCTCGAAAAAGAAAGTTGTTACGTGAAAAATAGTTTTGTTGTTACGGTCTATTAAAATTTTTTTTTCTCCGCCCATTCCTTAAGTTGTTGCGATGGTGTACCATGGTATGCGTAGGTAAGACGGCAAATGGCCATTACGCGAGACGATCGAACACTCGATCCCGCGCGCAAAGTCTGGATACCGCTTGGAAAAAAAATTATATATATTTTATGGATCCCGCGCTAATACAGATCAGTAGAGCTCGAAAAATAACTCCTCGGAATTATTTATTTCGCTCCGATATCGTTAACCTGAAACACTTGGCATGCTGTACTCTCGAGAAAATAAAATTTCTCCGAGTCAAATATCCTCGAAAATAATTTTCGACGGGAATATTCGAACTCGTCAACGAGATAGTAACTCGCCGTGTCGAAATTTCGAGGTCCCGAATCTATTGTTCGATGAGACAAACAAGTTGTCCTCTCGAGTCCTCTACGATCTCAATATTTACATCGTTCATCGACGCCGAATATTCCTCCAGAATTATTTCTCGAGTCGAGTATTCGGGAACGTAGAACGAGATAGTTGAGAGCCATATAGAAGCCTCAACGATACCGAATTCCTGGCTATAGCGAGAAAAACAATTTTTTCTCGCACCTCCCCCTGATCTCGTTCGGTGTCCCGAACAAAGGCTCGCTCGTTCCCGAGCGATAACTTTGTTTACATCGCGTACACGGAGACCGCGTGCTGGCCGGCAGCGACCACGCGCTCCTCAAGAGATTCCCCTTCCCCGCCGCAGATCTACCGATTATCGCAGGAGACGAGTCAGTCCTTTATGGAAATTCGGCAAGTGCGGAAGCATTAGCACCGGTGCCTCGTCAGTACTTCGCGACTAACCCCGCTCAGTACCGCGTATTCGAGTGGATCTTCCTCATTTTTCTTCATTTGCTGCAAATAAATCATTCTTTCATCTTTTCATCTATCGTGCGATCCCGAATAAAATTTTTTTCTGGTGTGTGTGAAAATAATCGATACCGACTAACAGTTCAGTGTGTGATACCGAATCTTCCGAGTGCGTGAAAGGTGTGTCGTGCATCCCGCCACGTGCACACCGATACCGGACACTGAGAGAATTTGGATTAGCTGTCATCGACGAGTAAGTACCCCGACATTCTAACCGAGAAACAGTGTTTTTGCCCTCGAGATCCGACGGAGCTCATTCGTCGCGAGCCGAAATTAATCGCGGGAATTGTCCCCTTTTTTTAAATTATTGCTCGCCTTGTCCTCAAAATCACCGGACGGTCGACGAAAAATCGCGACAATCCGCGTGATTGAATTGTTAGCGCGCCCTGGAAAAAAAAAAAGAAAAAATTCATAGCTCCTTCGATCTCGATCGTCCCGACGCGCCGATACCGCGCGCGAAGAGGGAAGGAAGGCGAGAATTACCACGCGGTCTCGCGAAGCGAGCGTCCCTGCTACGCGAGGAAACGTTTCGCGTGCGCTCGAGCCCCGCCGGTACTCGTGCCGCCCGCCTCGCGTAACACGTGCTGTCGACACTCGCCGACTCACATTTTTCTTCATTTCCTTCCCCTCTTCGAGTCCCATGATCATATAAGATCATAATTTTCATGACTCGTAATTCGTAATTTATAATAATGAATTCTTCATAATTTTCTACCTTTTTTCCTTTCCCCCTTTCTTATTATAAATTCCTTTTATTTTCTTTATTATTTTTTTTTCTTATCATTTTTTTTGTTTAGCTTTGTTTCTTTTTTTCTCTCGTCTCGATTATCCTTTCCCCGAGCTCGGCGGGAATACCCATCGATTCGACTTAAAAATTCCTCTCGATCCCGATTCGGCATACATTTTTTTGTGTGTCGAAAATTTATTTGAAAAGTACCGATTTCGATACCGACACAAAAAAGGGGGAAAACAGTTGTTTGTTTTCCGATCTCGACTTTCGCATCCCTGAATCGCCGTCATGGCTGACGGGAAAGACGAACCCCTGATTCCAGAAATTGTGGTAAATAAGGGAACGCCGACATCGGAAGCTCGAACCTGGGAAACCCAGACTACCACGTCTCGGGGAGTACAGGAGGACACGGGAGTCCCCGCCATTTCCACTGGAGCGATACCGAAGAGACCCCGAGGGCGGCCAAAAGGCTCGACCAGCCGTACCGCTTCGCCCGAGCCAGCTACCACCGATATCCGGGATACGGATAACCTCCTCGCGGATGCCGTTCGTGCCCTCCACGGCGGGAAAAGGCATGCCGACCCCGTGGACGAGGTCGCGTCGCTGACCCCGCCGATAATCGCCAACGCCCAAGGGGATAACCCTTACCGAGAGGCGTTACATCGCCAGACGCGAAGCTCGATCCCGCCGGTGACGAATGTGCGTCATCGCATCACTCCCCAACCGGGTGATCATGTGGTGCTTGACGACGATCCCGACTCTCGTTATACCCCCCGACGAACCCCGGTCGGTATCTGGATTAATACAATCCTCAAATGACAGGAGAAGTTCTCGGGAAAGTCCCAGCAAGATGTCGAGGATTTAATTTCTCGCATCGAGGAATGCCAATTCCTCCTGCCGACCCGCGAAGACGATAACGTTCGAGCCATCCCCTTCCTTCTTGAAGGAGCCGCTCTTACCTGGTACCGAGGACGAGCCCCGGAGTTCACCAGCTGGAGCGATGTTAAAGCGGCCTTCCGATCCCGATACTGCGACCCGGATTACCAGATGGCACTACGTGAGGAAATCTCCGCGCGCCGTCAAGGTACTCACGAGAGCGTTAGTGAATATATCGCATGTATGAGAGCGCTGTTCTTACGGACACGCCCCCGATACCCCGATACCGAGCAGACTCGATATGCTTATCGAAACCTGTTAATCACCTACAAGGTAGTGATCCCGTATACCGACACATTAACGGTAGACGAATTGGAGAGAGCGGCGACGCGACATGAGCACAATTTGCTCAGTGATCGCCATCGACCCCCTCCGAGAACTCCCGAGGCATCGATGTGCCCCGGCCTCGCCTACCAACCCCCCACCAAACAGACTCCCGCGCGACCGCAATACCTGCGTGTCGCCACCACTGAAGATCCCGTCGCGGAGGATTCCGAGGGCAGCAACGATCTCTCTATCGAGGAAGAACTTGCTGCTCTCCCCGAGAGCTTACGCGCTCTCCTCCCAGCCCACTTGAATCGGAAGTTAGAGAAAAGGAGATCGTCGCAAACTAACCCTCGTAGTAGCCCAGCTCTGAGTGGAGTTAGCACGAATACTTCCGGTTCGGCCTTACCCCCACAGAACCTTGCGATCCGGTCTGCTGCAAATTCCGGAACCACCTGCTGGAATTGCGACAACGTCGGACACCGTCACCGAGAGTGTACGGCCCCCCGGCGTCTGTTCTGTTACCGATGCCGACATCCGGGAGTCACGTCTCAGAATTGCCCGAAGTGTACCTCGGGAAACGAGGGTCGAGACGCTCCCAGCCGACCGAGCGCCTCAGCAAATCCCGAGAGTCGGCCGAACATCGAGAAAGCTCCCGCGCAGTAGAGATACCACCCGCGGAGGTTGTTAACCTCCCCTATATCTCAAATTCCGATACCGAGAACGACGTATGTCAGGTCTTAGGCGCCGAGCCGCTGACGACATTTACCGTTCATGTTACGATCTATGGAAAACGGATGCGCGCTCTGGTGGACTCAGGTGCATCCAGAACGTTTGTCGGAGGTCCTGTGATCGCGAGGCTACTCGCAGTGCAGGCGGATCGTCGCTCGATACCCCCACGACGAGTCATCCTCGCGGATGGACAACCGGTCACGGTTACCACCGTGAGTAAGATCCCGATAGGCCTGCAAGGACGCGAAACCGAAATCGAGGCCTACTGGCTCCCCTCCCTCGTGGACGATTGCCTTCTCGGACTCGAGTTCTTGCGGGAGGCTCGGATGCTCGTCGATTTCTTTGACGAGTCATGGATGTACCGTGACGAGCCGAATGTACGATACCGTTTGATCCCCGAGAACAGGTCCTCGCGAGTACTAACGTGCTGCGGGTTACGGATCCCGGAAGGCCAGGAAGCCCAGCGGCTTCATGCTTTCCTTGACCTTCACCTTGCCCCGCCCACGGACAAGCCCGGTGTCACTAACTTGACCTCTCACCGCATCGACGTTGGTGATAACGCCCCCGTACGCCAAAAACCGTACCACGTCACTCCCGTCATCAGGCAAGCCATGTGGGACGAGGTCGACGCTATGTTAGCGGAGGGGATCATCGAGCCCTCGAAAAGCGACTGGGCCAGTCCCGTGGTCATGGTAAAGAAACCCAATGGGAAGTACCGATTCTGCATCGATTTCCGTAAGGTTAACAGCCTAACGAAGAAAGATGCCTACCCGATACCGAACATGACCGCGATCCTGGATGAGATAAGGCAGGCGAATTACATCTCCACCATTGACCTTAGCCAGGCCTATTTTCAGATACCGCTTGAGCCAAATTCCCGCGAGATATCCGCCTTTATCGCGCCGGGGAGAGGCCTTTTTCAGTTCCGTAGGATGCCCTACGGACTTACCAACGCCCCCGCGACATTCCAACGTCTCCTGGACAAGCTCATCGGAGAGGAGATGTACCCCCACGGATTCGTGTACTTGGACGACATAATTATCGTCTCGAGGACATTCGAAGAACACTTAGAGTGGCTGGGAAGGGTGTTGGAAAAGATCCGGAACGCTGGACTCACAATTAACCCCGAAAAAAGTGAGTTCTGCCGCTCTCAAGTTAAATACTTGGGCTTTCTCGTTAACAGCGAGGGCTTGCAAGTCGATCCCAATAAGACTGCCGCTGTTCTAGGGTTCCCAGCCCCGACGAACCTCAAGCAACTTCGTCGCTTCTTAGGCATGGCCTCCTGGTATAGGCGTTTCATCCCCGACTTCGCCTCTATCGCTGAGCCCCTAACTAGATTGACGAAGAAAAGTCAAGCCTGGGAGTGGACCCCCGATCAGGATCGAGCGATGGAAGTGTTGAAGGGACATCTCACCTCCGCTCCTACGCTCGGATGCCCCGACTTTTCGATACCGTTCACCGTCCAGACCGACGCTAGTAGCGTTGGCCTCGGAGCGGTTATCACGCAAGTAATTGACGGCCACGAACGTGTAGTTGCGTACGCTAGTCGAGCACTTACCGATCCCGAGAAGAAATATACAGTGACGGAACAGGAATGCCTCGCCGTGATTTGGGCGATCAAAAAGTTCCGTTGCTACTTAGAGGGTTACTCGTTTACGGTCGTTACCGACCACAGTAGCCTTCGGTGGCTCCACAATTTGAAGAATCCCACGGGGCGACTCGCTCGATGGGCGTTGAATTTGTTGAAGTACACTTTCGATATCGTACATCGGAAGGGAGCGTTGCATCACGTCCCCGACGCTCTCTCTCGAGCCCCGGAATCCCTGACTGATACCGTAACTCTCGCCAAGTTGACAACAGATCCCGAGTCCACGGATGCGTGGTACAGACGCCGATACCGTGACGTGAAACGAGTCCCCGACCGATTTCCTGACTGGAAAATCGAGGGAGGAAGACTCTATCATCACCGTTACACCGATTTCGCCTCTGTAGAATTTGACGATCTCGATGCTTGGAAATTAGTGATCCCGAAGGGAGATCGGGAAGCAGTCCTCGCGGAAAGCCACCGTAATCCCCAAGCCGGCCATTTGGGCGTAGACAAGACGTATCGACGCCTAGCGACTCGGTACTTCTGGCCGGGTATGCTCCGAGACGTCATGAGTCACGTGAGGCGGTGCGAGCGATGCCAACTGTGTAAAATTGAGCAGTCGTTACCTGCTGGACACATGGGCCAACGTATCGTGGAGCAACCCTGGTCGGTCATCGCCGCGGACATCATGGGTCCCATCACGCCTAGTAAGACGGGATTCGCTTATGTCCTCGTCCTACAAGACCTCTTCACCAAATGGATTGAGGTGATACCGTTGCGAAAAGCCACCGGGAGTAAAATCCGGGCGTCCATCGAGGACGTCATCGTTTCTCGATGGGGCACTCCACGGACGCTGATCACGGATAATGGTACGGAGTTCGTTAATAAGGAGATCCGGGCTCTCGTCGATCTCACCGGCATGAAACACGTTACGACTCCACCATATCACCCCCAAGCCAATCCCGTCGAGCGAGTGAATCGCGTTGTCAAAACCATGATCCGCTCGTTCCTGGCGAGGGATCATCGCGAATGGGACTTGCATCTCCACGAGTTCCGATTCGCGTACAACACTGCCCACCATAGTTCCCTTCAAGCCACCCCGGCCTTCGTAAATTTCGGCCGAGAACCCGAACCCGCCATCTCGGCGAGACGCGAAGTGGAGGGCGAACAGGAGATTGTTCCCCGACCCCCGCAGGAATGGGTTAACCGAATGAAGCGCCTCGATACCTTGCGCCGATCTCTCGTGCACGCGCTAGATGAAGCGTTTCATAAACAGGCACATTATTACAACTTGCGACACCGGAACCGAGAGTTCAAGGCGGGCGATCTCGTTCTAACCCGATCCCGTAATCTGTCGAACGCCGCGAAGAAGATTTCTGCGACTCTGTTTCCGCCGTTCGAAGGACCCCTTCAGATCTCGCGTAAACTCTCCCCAGTCGTCTACGAACTATGCGATCTCGAGGGCAAGACACGAGGCAAAGTGTCCATTCGGGACCTAAAGCCATATGTTACTGACCACTGACCATTGCCTTTTTCAGATTCCGACTCCCAGACATGGACGAGAAAGAGTATTGGGCCCCGTCTCCCACGGGAGTGCCCGACCCAGATCCCGATCTCATTGGAGAGGTCGTCCGACTCGCCCGAGGCTTGTCCGACCCCCCCGTCCCCATGATCACCGCCGACGTGGCCACTCTTGAGGCCGACCTCGCGGCGGCGATCGACGATACGGACGCAGCGTCGCAGCAGGTCGATCCACTCGCGGAGGAATCTGCTAAGAGGACGACCGAGTCTCCGCCTCACCCCGAGTTCATCCAGATCTCGCCCCCAGACACCCCCGGTCCGCCACCGCACTACCTTGTATGCGGCGACGAGGCGTGGGGAAAAATCACGGCCTTTTTGCAAGGAAAACCGGAACCGAGTGCACCCCCAAACTCCGGTGCGTCGACGCCCCGCGTCACCTCCGTCGAGCGAGGGACGTAAACGGAACCCTGGCAGCCATGGACTGATACCGTTCCCCCATTAACGGCCACACCCGTCCTCCCAGCCTCCCCTCCGATCACCATGGAGGTCGATCCTCCCTCAGCCACAGCTGAGGAGGCCTCCCGACCGGAGGAGAAGAAGAGCCGAAGACGCCAACGACCCCGCAAACGCCCGACTGAGAAGGTACCGATACCGCCTGCCCCATTGCCCTCGACGGGAGCCATCCCGAAGCGAGTAGTGGGCATCCCTCCCCCAGGTATGAAGGTGGCTACCGGAGGACCTGCGGTTGTACCCCGGCTTCAGCGAGCTACCACTTCGGGGTTCGAATCCCCGAGCCCCTCGAGTAGGCCCCCTCCGTCGAGTAGGCCACCCCCGTCGACCATACCTGCTCTAATGAGCCGACCGATACCGGCACCCCGCGAACTTCCTGCCCGGCCACCAGCAACCGCCTCTTCACGCCCCGTAGGCCTCGTGAACGAGGCTTGCTTCAACTGCGGTCGAAAAGGGCATCGCTACGCCGCGTGTCGCGAGAGCCGTCGGCTGTTTTGTCGCCGCTGTGGTCAGGTGGGAGAAACCCTCTCCTCCTGCCCCTATTGCAGCCCTCAGTGGCTGAACGAGGGCCCCTACGTCCGGGATATGGGGAGGAACGTATCCCGGGACGAACTCCGTCGCCTGGGTCGCTCGTTCCGCCGTCCCGGAGATCCCGTGAGGCCGTCGATCCTCGACGCCCCAACCCCAACACCCCTGGATCACGAGCCCATCGCCTCCGGCGCTCCTAGTCCCGCCGAGGCCGCCACCGGCGAAGAAGCCGCCACCCGAGTCAGCCGTAGGCGTCGCCGGCGTAGAATCCGCGGACCCCATGGATCTACGCCCGTCCCCGACGTAACTGACCCCCTTCCGCAGTAGTCACCGTGGTGACTACCGGAAGGAACCTGATCTCGAAGCGGCTTGCCACCCCGCTATCTTTGCTAGACGGTTGACGGTCCCTTCTGAACCTCCCTACCCTGATACCGAAGTCCCCCCCCCCAACCATATGGATCCCGATCGCGCTTAATCGCGGCGACGTTACCAGTAGGGTGTAGGTCCCTTCAGGACCTCCCCAGATACGATACCGATTCCCCTTAAGGATATCAGCAGCCCAGAAGGAGCGCTTCACACCTGGACAAAGGACCACGATAAGAGACCTTCCACTCAGGGCGTGGATTCGATCACCGGACTCTACACCTCCACCGAACACCTGGACACCCCGAAGGACCGGCAAGGACCCTCATCGATAAGGGGAAAGGAGTTGTGACGCCGTTTTCGACGTTGGCGTCCCACGCGGGCCGCGCAGCCAGGTTAGTGACGAGGCGAAGAGTATCGACGGTAAAACCACGAGCCAACTATTGCAACGGCCGCTCCGCGATGGTTTTGAGTGAAGAACACCTTCCCGAAAAATTAATTAATTATTGATCTCGTCCCACATTACTAACAGTTCCCCCAAGAATAATAAAAATTAACAAACGTAAAGAAAATAAGTTATTGATACCGAACGATTTAGAGGAACGATATCGACTCGAGATACGCGTTATCGAGAGTAGAATTCGATCAGCTATACCGTAATCTTGAGAGAAAATAGAGTCAGTTGAAGTCCGATACCGCATTGAGAGACTAATGTCGCACAGTAGAGAGTCTGGGTTACGAGAGGGGAGTATCGAGGTTATGAAGGACGTTTATTAGAGTCGAGTAAAGGATTACTATTAGAAATTGGTTTTTTGAGCACTTTGGAGTGTGTTTTGAATGTCTTTTGGCGATAGGCAAGACGCGATTAAATACGTCCCGTTAGTTGGAGGAGGGTGGGTGGAAAGGGTGGTGTGGAAAGGAGCTGGCATGCCGAGCCACCCGCCACCCGATCGCCCATCACCCTATGAGATTTCCCGCGGATCCACTAGTTCGGCTGGAAAACCGGCGCGCAAATGATAGAGGGGCGAGCAGAGGTCGGAGTTTTGAGTTATGTTTTGCGAATGTCGCGTATGGAAGGCCCTGTCGGCGGGTCTTGGATCACCCCGTCGGGAGGGATTGCCGGATCCACTTAGGGTAGGGGTCCCGAGCTCGCCTCTGTGTGTGTGACCGCGGGGATATCCCTCCAGGCTCGTAGAGCGGGAGGAAGGTAGGAGGAAAAAAGTGTAGGGCCCAACACCCGCCCGATTGGCGAACAAGTACCGCCGTATGAGTGGGAGAATTATTAGGCGTCGCCTCTCCCTCCCATTCTCTCTCGGTGCCGATTTTGAGTGGTATAATTGAGAAGATTCGAGAAATTGAGTTCGAGAGAAGTCTCGAGTGAGTCACCGTGGCGAGAGGATCGCCGAAATCGTCTCCGGTAGCATTACCGTGAGGGTCTCGTGGAGATCTGACTCCCCTGTGCTGGATTCTTTCCGGATTTGGCTCGATGTAGTGATTTTCCTTTTTTGTGAATTTATCTCGATCCCGTTTGCGCTGTGTTATCGGCGAATTGGCTCTCGGTATACGATTGAGTTCGATTCCCATAATCGCCGCTAAGCAATTGCGCGTTGAGCTTTCGCTCTCGCTCCTTTCGAGAGGAAGCTCCGCAAAAATCACGATACCGTGTGCAAAATTCATGGGTTGGAATCTGACCCTTCGTCGCGAGAGCGTGGAGGAACGATTCGCCCGATCCCGGTAACGGAAGTTACAAAATGGTGAAATGGTGTTCTACGTTCGTCATCGCTCGGTAAGCGCGGCATAGCCGTTGGTTTTATACTTTATTCGCCCCGTCACTCGCCATGAAATATTCGCGCCATGTTACGCATCGCACAACGCCGCCGATAATTATTCACGTCACCGTCATACCTTTCATTTGTTCTCGTAGAGTTCCCTTCTGGACGAATTTAATGATATTCTTTGTTTTTTGCCTCCTTCTATTCTCCTTTCTTTTATTTTGTAATACCATTAATTCGATTTTTGCCCATGAGTATGTTAATTTCCAGTAATTATTAATTTTCTGTATAATCTTTTGTATTACCGCTTAGTCGACAAATTATTTCAATAGTGGAACACGTAAGCAAAATGTTGAGTTAATTCTGGTGATTAGTACAACTTTCTTTTCCCTCCGTCCCCGACCCTCTCTACCACAACCTAGCATACTGAGCGACCCAGGGTATACCGCTCGCGTCTCCGTCGTTAGGATAAGTTGTGTCGTGTTTCCGGATTTTTCGCGATTAGGAAATTTCGTGTTTATTGAGAATTTTGAGTATATTGCCCGGTTCGTCATCCCCGGGAATAAAAGATGACTGGCGCCCAAAATTCGGTTTTTTGTGTCTTTTTTTTTTAGTTAGTTCGGCCGGCGGAGACCGACCGAAGTGCGAGGAGAAAAATCACCTCACACGTTATTTCTCAAAAAATCACTAAATTTCCCGTTAACCACCGTTGCCGCATTTTTACCACTAAGCGGTCTTCAAAACCACCAAATTTAGTGGGAAACACACTAAGTTGGCAACACTGGCCGCAAGACGAGGGCGTCTCCCGTAGTTGAGGGTGGTGTTGACCAGTCCCAGGGCCGGGTGCCTCCCTCTGGAATGGCGGAGGTGGATGGAGCAGTGGCCTCCGGGCGCCAGACTGCGAGTCGGGCCTCCACGCCGACTGCCGATGCTTCTGGAGGGAAAGGGTCAAGAAAGAGGTCGAAGAAGAAGAAGAGGAAGGCGGCGGCGGCCGCTCTAGCAGATCCACGGGAGCAGCCTCTTCAACAAGTGGCTGAGTTTACCGGGGCTGCCGGATCGGCTGTGCTGTTGGTTGGGCTGGTGATTCCAGCCACAGCCTTCGGCGGGGAGGGGCCCCCTAGGCGGGTCGAGCTTGCCGAGTTGGTGGCTCGGGCGGAGCAGTTGGCGGGGGAGGT
The DNA here is from genome assembly GCA_964017025.1 of Stenichneumon culpator. NCBI lineage: Eukaryota > Metazoa > Arthropoda > Insecta > Hymenoptera > Ichneumonidae > Stenichneumon > Stenichneumon culpator. Next base: position 2,090,137 of record OZ024773.1, on the reverse strand, counting down.
GCGGTGAAGCACCCTGAACCCCGATAACAAGGTGGCAAAGGGTGTAGCCACTTTCATCGAGGAGAGACTGGGAGGGATGATGTCCCTCCTCGTCGCAATGTTGGGGCGGGTGGAGGGTTTGACGGGCGAGTGTGCGGGCCTACGCACCGCGCACGAGCTCGTCGTCCGCCAGGTGGCGGTTCGATCGGTGGAGCCTGTAGTGGCTCCGCGCCCTGTTGCCCCGCCGGCTCCCGGCGTTCAAAGACGTTCGCAGAGGCCGCGGGTGCGGGTGCGGCGCAGCCCGGGGGGGCATTCCCGTGTCCGGTGGGGGCTGGTGTGGTACGTCCCACTCCGTCACCCAAACGCTGGGCGCCACGGATCCCTCAGCATGCCGTCTTTGTGAGGGTGGCAGAGGGCTCGTTGGCGCCGGCGGGGTAAAGGCGAAGTTGAAGGCGCTGGTGAACCCCGGGGAGGCCTCGGTTTGTGTGATGGGGTTGGGGTCCGTCCCGGGTGGTGTCCTGGTGGAGACCCGCACGGAGGCGGACCTCGAATTTTTCCGTAAGAGCGAGGCCATCCGCCGGGGTGGGCTGACCGTGTCGGCGCCTGGGGCGCCGAGGAGAAAAGTCGGGGTTTTCGCGGTCCCTGGCGAGGCGTCGGAGGAAGCGGTTTTGACCGCCCTCCGATCTCAGGGACTGCCCGACATGGGTGAGAAGCAATTCGGCGCGGCCATGAGGATCGCGCGGAAGTTCGAGGGAGGCAGGGCGACCCTGAAGGCGGCCCACTAGGTGATGGAGGTCGCGCCGGAGATCGCGACCGTGCTGGTTACGAAGGGGTGGGTCTTCCTGGGCTGGCACTCCTGCCTGGTCCGGGACTACCCTGAGGCGGACCGGTGTTTCCGGTGTCTGGGCTTTGGCCACCCGTCTGCGTCCTGTCCAAAGCGGGAGCTGACGTGCGGCTGGTGTGCCGGAGACGAGCATTCCGCCTCGGCCTGCCCGGCGAGGTGGCAGCCTCCCTGCTGCACCAATTGCAGGGAGGCTGGCCTGGCGGCCGCCCATCGGGCGATGGACAGTATGTGCCCGCTCTACCGAGCGGCGCTTGAGGGGCAACGGGCTGCCGTTGCGGAGGAGCGGGCCTGGCATAGGGCTCCAGTTGGTCCCGCCTTGCTAGCCCAGAATGGCTAATCGGCCTCAACCTGCGTGTGCTGCTGGTGGGCTGGGGAGCCCGAGGCCGGTCCGGCTTCGTGTCCTCCAGCTCAACTGCCAGCGGTCCCGGGGGGTGATGGCGAGCTCGGCCAGGCCCTTGTCGAGGGCTGCTATAACGTCGCACTGCTGCAGGAGCCATACCTGCGGGCGGGCGGTGTTGTGGCGGGGCTCCCGGCTTGGATGCGGGTCTTCCAGAGCGGCGACGGCAAGTCTGCCGTCGTTTTCTCCAACGCGTCGCTTGATGCGACGATCGTCACTGTGCCTGGCGGGTACGGGGGTGCTACGGTGTGGGTTCGCGGTGACTTCGGTGCGCTGTACCTTAGCTCCGTGTACTGCCGTCATGGGGAGCCCCTCCCTCCGTGTACTGCCGTCATGGGGAGCCCCTCGATGGCTATCTCCAGTATTTGGAGTGGGTATTTACCCAGCTGCCGGGGGCCCGTGTGGTGGCAGGCATGGATGCAAACGTTGTATCCCGCCTGTGGCACTCCAAGAACCGCTTCAGGGCTAACCGGAATGCAGTCAGCGGTGGCGAGTTTGAGGCCTTCATAGTCGCATATGACTTGGAGGTTTTGAACGAGCCTTCCCGGTACTTCACGTTCGACGGACCTACGGGTAGATCGGATATCGATGTGACTCTGGGGAGGGGTGTTGAGCGGGTGTACCGGGTCAGGTGGGAGATCCTGCCCGAGCTGGTGCACTCGGACCACAACTCCATCTGAGTGACCCTTCTCCGGAAGGATGTGGTGTCCGATTTTCCGCTGCCTGTACTCAGGTGGCGGACCGCCGGCGTGGATTGGGCAGCTTATGGCGCCGCCCTGGTGCAGGCTGCGGATGGCCTGGATAGCGACGCGTTGGTGGAGGCCGGGCCCGTCGCCCTGGCTGAGGCGGTCGCGGCCTTGCTCCAGGGCGTGAACGACTCTCGGCTGGGGTGGGTGGGCACGGTGCCACGACGAAGATCCCGTTGGTGGAGCCGGGATCTTACCTCGGCAAAGCGGCTGGCGAGACGGGCCAGGGTGGCGGGAAGAACCTGCTATCTCTTGGGAGGCGAGTGCCAGGGCGCTGTTGGAACGGTTTTTCCCTCGGCTTCCCGAAAGGGAGCCACGAGGAGAGGAGAACCACCCGGCGTCTGATCCCCCGGCCCGCATTACGCTGGCAGAGCTTAGGTGTGCCCTCAAGAAGATGAGGGTGTGCAGCGCACCTGGGCCGGATGGGATCAGCGTCCGCATGGTGCGGACGCTGGTCGCGTTTGTGCCGGATCTAGCCCTGGCCATGTTCAACGGCTGCTTAGAAGCTGGGGTTTTTCCGCCCCAGTGGAAAAGCGCCCGCGTCGTGGCCATACTGAGGGCTCTGAAAAGCCACGCGACGAGGCTGGATCCTACCGATCGCTCCGCCTCTTGTCGGTCCTAGGCAAACTGCTGGAGAAAGTTTTGGTGCGGAGATTGGAGGCGCGGGAGATTCACTCCCTTGCGGACCGGCAGTTTGGTTTCAGTGCTGGCAGGAGCACCGAGGATGCGTGGCATCTGGCGATGAGGGTGGTTGAGGAGTCCCCCCACAAATACGTACTTGGTACGTTTGTAGACTTTAAGGGGGCCTTCGATCACCTGAGCTGGGACACCATCCTCGGGATCCTGGGTGCCGCCGGATGCCCTGAATTGGGCGTCTGGCGGAGCTTTTTCAGCCATCATCGCGCGTATATGGCTTCTCGGTATGATCGGGTTGAGCTGGATGTGCAGCGGGGCTGCCCACAGGGGTCTATGTCCGGGGCGATTCTTTGGAATCTGGCCTTGGACCCCCTATTGCGGCGGCTCCGGGATGCTGCGGTGGAGGTCGTCGCCTATGCCGATGACACGCTCCTGATTACCTCGGGGGACTCGCGTCTTGACATTGAGTCTCGGGCCACTGAGTCCCTAGAGGTGGTCAGGGAGTGGGGCGTCAGTGCGGCGGTCGAAGTCTCTCGGGACAAGACCGTTTGCATGGTGCTTCGTGGCAAGTTTGCGAGCACCAGACGCCCCAGGGTCCTCCTGGATGGGGTTGTTGTGCCGTACAGGGAGGAGGTCCGATACCTGGGTATCCGTGTGGGTGAGCGGCTCAATTTTGGGCCGTACCTGCAGGGGATCCGGGAGAAGACCACCTCCCTCGTGTGCCAGTTGCGGCGGGTAATGCGGCGGGACTTGGGTCTCCCGCGTAGGACTATCGGGTCCTGGTACCGGGGACTCTTTGTCCCGTGCGCGATGTATGGCGCTTCGGTCTGGGGGGGGGGGGGCTTCGTGAGGGCGAGGGTGACGGCGCGCGTCCAGCTCAACAGGGCACAGCGCTCGGTCCTCCTCGCTGCGCTGTCTGTCTGTCGGACGGTATCGACGGAGGCAATGACGGTGCTCATGGGGGAGCTCCCGTGGGACTTGGAGGCTAAGTACGCCGAGGCGGCATACTTTCTCCGACAAGGGAAGCCGGTCCCGTGGGGGCTTCCTCATGTAGAAGGCGAGGGGGTAGCCGCGGTGCGGGCCCGGGTGCGGGGTGTTTCGTGGGGTGAATGGGGTGAGCGTTGGCGAGAGTGTGACAATGGCGGGACTACCCGCCGGTACGTCCCTGATCCGGTGGGTCCCGCGGAGTTGGTGAGGAGAAGTTGTTTCGGCCTCCCCACCGGCTATATCCTCACGGGTCACGGGTCGCTGAACGAGTACCTCCACCGGAGGACTCTCTCGGCGACCCCGTTGTGCCGGTGCGGTGAGGCTGAGGAAACTTCCCAGCATATCTTGGTAGAATACCGGCTCTATGGGGAGCGGAGAGATTTATCGGCGATGGGGGTTGTGCGCGGTGTGGACGGGGACTGGCACGTTACCGGGGTGGTCAACTCCTCCGGGAACTTCCAGGTCCTTAGGCGCTTTGCAGCCTGGGTCTTCGAAACGAGGACCCAGGCCGCAGTCGGCTAGTAGGTCGCCCGTTTACGCAGGGGAGGGTGCAGGAGGCCGAAGGCTCCAGTCCTTTCGGGTCTGGCGTACCCGCGTACCCGAGCTGGCCGACCGGTGCCAAGGCTGGCTACAGCCTTAACCGGTAGTGGGCCAAATTGATCCACGAACGTCCGACCAGTGGCGAATAGTGGTACCGCGGGAGCCGGGAAGCCCGGTGACAGTTCACGCCGTCACCGCCCGGCCATTGGGTTGGACTCGCGGGGCCAGTGGTTATGCGTGTGAGTTGCGTGACATCTCAACTCGGGCGCGGTCCTGCATAGGCCGTAGACAGTTTGGAAAGGCTCCCCCCCCCTCACCAAGGGGCCTGCCCGGGCTAAGCCTCCGGGTGGGGATTGGTAGCCGCTCCGGCTTGCGGCGGCGCTCACGTGCGTGCCGGGAGGCGGAGACGGCACGTAAAATACACAAGGAGGCGTCTACTTGTCGGAGGCCTCACCGGGCGAGTCCTCTTCCTGACGCACGGGTCTAACTTCGGTGGAGATATCAGTATCGCCGGACGGCGATTCTCCTTATCCGAAGTCAGACCCTTCCTCGGCTTCTTCGGACAGGACTCGCCCTTAGCCTCCTCCACCCTCTGCCTCGTCTGAGGGAATTCGCCGCTGCTGCTGCTGCTGCTGCTGCTGTTGCTGGAGAGGAAGAGGTCTCCGGCCAGCAGGGACCCCATGTCCGATGGTGGTGGTGGATCGCATCGCTCCAGCAGCAGCAGTGGCGGTGGATTGCCCCCCTCCATGAGACCCGGCCTCACAGGGTCATACTGGATAGTTAGGGGGATCTATAAGAAAAAAATAAATCATTATGCTGAGTAATTAAATACACATGTACAAATACTTACCTCACTCGCAAGCCTCCGGACCTCAAAGGGTGGTAGAGGCAAGTCCACTACCACCCTCATGAAGCGGAGGTCGTGCGGATACCCCGATCCACAGAAGCAGTAGCATTGACGCCTCTATAAAAAAAGTAAAAATTAAAATATTAGAAAAGATAAGGCTCGATTTTATTAGTGAGAGATTTTACTTACTTTTGTTGACTCATCCATAGTTTCCCAGCTGAAGGGCCACGATTAACAGCTAGGCAGTGCTTGCTTCCTTATATAGATCGCAGAGAGACCCCGGAAGTAGAGATAGACTTCAACAAGCCCAGTTGGACTTGCAAAGTCCTGCTCGAACATGCATTCGACAACTTTAACCTTTCCATGCCCGCGCGCAAAGATACACACCGTCACCCGACAAATATCACACAGATGGCGCTAGCGGCAAATTCGAACAACCAAATACTTCAGATATTCCGATACATGAGATCCCGATACATGCGATCATATATATTCCGAGATCTGATATTTCCATCGATAAGTCGGTCCGTCGTCGAAAATCAGTTAAAAAATTGTCGGTAAGGTAGTTTCTTTCCATATGGATCAAATTCCTCGATAAAATAACACTTGTTATGCCGCAGAACTCAGGTAGCTAGTCTGGGTTCTGTGCGCGAGCCGTTAGCTCGGAAGGTTAGGGATGTGCTCAGTAAAGGGTTGGAACCCAAGTGAAGTACAAATGTAGGTTTATTTGATTAGCGATATTAATTTAACAATATATATTTATGTGACAAGATATTTAGATATTTAATACGTTCAACAAACATATTGTAACGGGACGTACCTGGGGCCCCCCCATTTTCGGCAGAAGGAAGACGGGAGGAGGATGGGCGACCCCCCCTACATCTTGAAGGGTCCCCACTGCTTCCAATTTCGACTCCCGCTACCGAATTTTCGGTGACGGGAGTAGAGGAAACTCCCACTATCGCGCTACAGAAGACATGGAGACAATAAAACCAGCGGGAGCGCACAACTCACTCTCATTTGTACCGTGGACACCGTTTACCCTAAACGTCTCTACGCTCGAGCCGGAGCACTGCTCCGGCGTTAGTTTTAAGGCCGTATGTCCGTTTACCATCAGGGAGGGCCCGTACGGTTTGAAGGTGCTACATTGCGTAGTTAGTAACACTCCGTACGGAACGTAGTTATAAGATCGAAATAATTGAGAACCTCGTTGTGAACGATAGTGACAGCTTGCGAGGTAAAACAACGAGTAAAGACCGACGCGATTTGTTAAACACCAATGGGTATCGCTAAATAGCCTAATAGCACAAACTTCTCTTATTTTAATTTATCGAAGATAATTACGAATTCATCTGGCATTTGAGACCCTCGTTGTGAGCTACGGCGACAGCTTGCGAGGTTAAATAACGAGGAAAGACCAACGTGACAATGTTAAACATCAAAGGGTTACCACGTAGCGCGCTTAGACGCGTTAGTCTTAACTTCCAGAAACTCGTATCAAAAATCCGATAAAATACGAGTATAAATCCGGTAGCGTTCGTTTAGCGTGGAACACCCTATACGCTTACCATTTTGCCTTGAAATCTCATTTTGTATTCGGTAAATTGAGTGTTAAGCTCCCGACGCACGAATCTCTCGTTGCGTAGGAATCTAAAAAAATTATTAAATTTTACTTTCGTCAGAAACGTTACAATATTCCAACTAAGGCCTACTCCAAGTTTGCGAGAGAGCCAAGGTCCTTTATGTTTACAAGCGAAACAATAAGCTTCGACCGTTGTCGAGGAGCACCGGCGTTCAGCTGTCCGATCGACGCACGGGTCGTTCCACGCGGAACGTCGGCCTACTCGACGCTCTATTGTCCGTTTCATTTCAAACTTTTTTCTTGACATTCTTAACGAGTATCCCAGGCCATAAGCCGTACGGATACTTCGTATTTCCCTTTCCTTCAGTCCGAACAATTTTATTCTTTTTTATCCATCTAAATCCTAAATTAAAATCACTTAAAAATTCATTTCCAACTTCCTTTTGGCCCCTCGCTTCTCGAGGGGCAGCTTTATTATTCTTGACTCAATAGTGTGCCTGGGATGAAGGGTCAAGCACTCGTCCGCGAGGACTAGAGTGATCCCTACTGAGGCCAGGTAAAATTTCAACTAATTAATTTTTGCTTTTATTCACGTTTCCATTTTTCATATTTAAATCCGCTTGTTCTAAACTTCTAACATCTTTTCCTACACCTTTCTCCCGTCGAGTCCAGTACACGAACTCTCCTCTGCTTTTCTGAGAATCATTATATTTTGTCTGGTAAACTCGAGTCTTATAGCGAACGTCACTTTATGGCGAATTTACAACACGCGCCGTGACCTCGAGTTTCCGAAACGTTTCAATATATATGATCGGAGTTTTACAAGGGTTGCATTGTAATATTCACTATATAACAATGCTTACCAGGCTCCTTCGATTAAGGTTCTGTTTTTTTGCCCAAACAAGGTCCAATCAACGCTCAACTTGACGTTTATTTACTCCTTGGTTAAAGCTCCCTCGAACCTTTTTTATTTTATCTATTAATGCTTTATTATTTTATCGCTCGTATGGTGTATCCGTAGTCAACCGTAAGAATCAGGAGTTCCGAAGAGACTGGTGAGTGCTTGCTCTCGGTCCCTTATATATGTAGAAGAGAGCAAGCACGTCAGCTTAATAATGAGTGCATGTTGCTGGTTTATTTAACTCTGTTCTACTTAATGTTTATACGCCATTTTATACTTAATTCTTGTAAGAAAATTATCTTTCCAACTCCTCGCTTCCTCGGGAGCGGGATTTGGTAATTGTTTTCCTTTTGTAATTCTTGCCTTGGAATTCCCGGGTCTCTGTCCTCGAATAAAAGTTGGATTGCGTAATACCTGACTCCGCAATTACCGAGCCGGTGCCCTAATTACCGAGTCGCTTGCGATTGCCTAAATGCTGACTCGTCTGTACAGTGACTTCGGTGACTTAGTTATTATTTCGCAGCGGCGTGTGCTCGTCGCGTGCCGATGCCTACTTCGATTATTGGGCAATGACGTTGCCGCAATAATCGAGGTACTCGGGGTACAACACACTTCTTTCCACTACAATAATTTGAGAAAATTAAATTTCCCCCAAGATTGGTAACTTGATCTACTTTACCGACCTTGAGGTAGATCGTCCCTGATGTCGGTAAAATTACCCAAATTCCCCACGTCGGTAAAATTACCGCATTGTTTTTGAAAAAATCCCTTTAGAAGTCGGTAATCCAGAATTTCCCGCCGAAATGAGTAAGATGACCACAGTATTTTTAAATTTTCCCGCCAAATATTCCTTCAGAAGTCGATGATCTAGGTGGAATTAAAATTTCCCAAGGAAAATCTTTACCGACCGTCGGTAAGGTAGATTTTCACTTATCACGAACCCACTTAGCACGGGCACGAACCCACATTACCGATCGTCGGTAAGGTATATTACTACCTTACCGACATGGATCAGAATCTGCACAGGTAATCTACTTTTTTATATTTTAAAGATTTTCTTGTGTTTTCTCTTTTTATTTTCTTTTGTTTTTCTTTCTTGGCATGTTATATTTTTTGTTATTGTATCGAATTTTATTTGTCATTATCAATTATTTCATGTTTGAAACAATATATATTTTTTTAAAATGTGTTCCATTTTCCACCGTATACCCTGTCGGGTTTTTACGGAACCCCAGCTCGATTCCCCCCTATCACTCCCTACCCGCACTCAGCTAAGCTACTTAACTTCCGGTGCGTCCGTAGCCGACTTAGCTACACTGTACCGCATTTGCCGAGGACACGGGGAAACTACGGAAAACCCGTGCCGATACAGACGGCCCTATTCGACGGAGCCACTGGTATTTTTGCACTGGAGTAAAGTGCAGAAACACCAAAGTCTCAGAAGAAAGCGCCTCCCGCTCAACGGTCGATGCGCCAGCTAGCGCACGGCTAAGCGGTCACCCATCCAAGTACTGACCGCGAACGAATCAGCTTGACTTGGGGGACCACCAGAGCCGTGCGCCAACCGCGCATCCACCGCTGTCGGTTGAAACAATATTAATAACTTTTCCCGGTGACCATTTATGGGTCCATTATGGGAGTTATTGCACTCTTTATTATTATTATTTTATTTACAGTGGATGAGGAGTTTCGTTTGATTTCTAAGCGATTGCCGGAATGTGGGATGAACCCGTGGCACTTTTGAATGCCGGGTATTGCCTTTGCTATCGCGAGTCAGCTTTCATTTTGTAAGCCGGCGCGCGCTGCTCCTCTCTTTAACACTGCACCTATTCCGTTGCAAGCACCCTTGCCATGAGCAGTTGCATGGGAATGCCATTCTGCCTTCAATCCAAAATCCTTTTCGTGGCAGAGTAAATTCGTCATTTGGTACTTATTTTTATAATGTTGCGCCGCTCCATCCGTGGCATAAATTAATTTGTCTACTGCGCAGCGCGCTTAAATGTGTTCTATCAACATACGCTGAATTACGTAAACGGCTGCCGTATCATGAACAAGACTATCCGACAAGAAAACCAAACTTCGATGATTGATAGTGTCTCCATCTCGAAAATAATAAACTACTGGGTGAATAGTGCATTGGTCGTTATTATAACGAAAAGACTGCCACATCTTGAACAACGTAAGCATAATTTTCTGAGAAGACACACTGGACCAAAACCTCTCCTTTTTTAAAATTTTGCTTCGTCTGTGCCATGAATGTTCAGTTTTTATAAAATGATGACGTTTCAAAACCTTCAAACGCTCACACAGAAAATTAATGAAGTCTACACTTTAAAGTTTTTTCATTTGTAGTGTTGTTCGATCCGTCGACTCCCACAGTCGAAAGTCTACTTCGTCAATCACGGAGGCCACTAGAAGAGCATTTAATGTTCGGGCTAGAGGCTTAATACCCGGGCAGCTTTTGCATTCATCCAAATGACGTTGTGGACTGGGATATTCGCACATCATCAATGCGTAGCAGTCGTTATAGCTTGTTATCGGAATCGCCGGATTCGTTGTTCACTCCATCCAACATTAGCTTACAGTTCTGGTGATAAGTTCACACACAAATACAATGAGTACCGCTGGCACCAGCTAATGCACAATGTTTTCGACACATTTCCGCAAACTTACTAAAACCTACAGGAAATCGTCGGTAACCTGACTTGTATGCTTTATGCAGTTCCTTTAGATTACATAAAACCAGTCGTTTTTGCATCTTTCGTTTTTGGCCATCAATATTCACAGAAACAGTGTCCTCGACGCCGCGTAAGAGACGACTGTTTATGTCATCTTCATATAATGTTCGTACTGTTTCCTCGGTGGTCTCCTATATTTTCACTCCTGATTTTGGTGGTTGCGAAGCGAGTATTCCTTTTTCTTTCCTCAGTTGTTTAGCTTGCACTCGTTGTACCGAATTCGCGAGCAGTTTTGCGATTACTCCAGGAGACGGGAGCTACTGTCAGAATCTTTAATTTATCGGAATAGTTTGTGATGGAGAGCTAAATTTTTGCTTAAGATTTGTCAACATATCTTCTAAATCGTTCTGTCTCAACCTTTTCGCAAGGCTTGACGATAACCGAATGTTATCATTGTTACGGGCTTCACGATTGGAACTTGAATTACACCTGCCGTCAAAATCATCGGCATAAGAAGTTATTGCCGATGGCAACGTCTTCGTTTTAGTTCTCCAATTTTATTCGATAACTTATCAGTGCCACTAGAAGTCGAAGCTATTGCTTCAATCGCGTGTGGGTCACCAGAAGTTGAAGCTGTTATTTCACTCTCGTGTAAGTCCGTACAAGTCGAAACTGTTACTTCAATATCGTGTAGACTACCAGAAGGACTACTACAAATTTTCCCTTTTGAAGGCAGTAAAGGCAGTTTTGCTCTTAAAGTATCAGTAATTGGTCGTAAATACTCGCCACCGTGACTTTTTTCGCCGGGCTTTCGCAATGGGTTTGCACATCAATCACTTTGCGGCATTTTGTACAAATCAAAACTATTCGATTGGCTCAATGGTCAATGTTCAAGTTGGTTTAAAGATGTTCAAGAAGATCGCCTTTCTGAATGTTATCAAGTATGTTAGGAGTGCGAGGGGATTACATTTCAATGTACTGTCATGAGTTTACTTATTTCGTGATCTTTTTCATATTTTAGTGTTTGCTTAGATTTTTCTTCAAAAAATCGGAGCAAATAACAAGTTTTTATTTCGGTATATGATTCGAAATTTTTTACTCGATATATCAAGACGTTCTTGCGTTATTCAAACTGTTGAAGTGATTCGCAGATAATTAATTATCGCATTGAAGTTGTGCGCTTGGAGGCGTATTTTTTGTTACCACGGTAACCGAGTGTTTCTTCTTTTAAGGCCCCACAACACGCTGCAAATTGTTTTTTTTTTATTTTTTTTATTTTTTCTGAATGATGCATGTGTTAAGAATGTTCTCACAAAATTTTTTGAAGAAATTTGTAAAATTGACGAAGATACAGCATTTTCTGTGAAACGGTTCGAAGCGAGCGACCGCGCCGAGCGGCAGGTGTGCGGCCGCCGACCGAGTCTGCTACCTACCGACCCTTTCTTGGCCTGCATGGCCTGCATGGAAAGCTCATCGAAGAATTGACTGCATTCTATGGTCTTGCGATTCGTCGAAATAGTGATTCGTTGGAAAGCATGAAAAAAGCTATCTGGGCTAAATTCTACCACAAATGTTCTACTGACGCAACTCCCCAACATCAGTATTGTCCGGAAGGCGAAAATTCGTGGTGTTCGTGGAAGCAGGCACTTGCCAAAGGAACTTTGGATGAACACACACATAAACCTGCATTGCCTGCAGATGTTACTGAAGCAATAAAACCGATATACGTGGAACTCAGTAAGAACGAACTTCTTGAACGATGTTTAGGTGGTTTTAATCAGAATAACAATGAGTGTTTAAACTCCGTTATATGGAAATTTGCGCCAAAGGCATCGTGGAACGGCAATCCCACTGTTGAAACTGCCGCTAATATCGCCTCAATACTTTTTAACAATGGCTATATTGGCCTCATAAATGTATTGGAGGTGTTAAATATCAAAATTGGCGAGACGCTCTATCGATATTGTGAAACCATGGACGAGAAGCGTATATTCGACGCCGACCTCGAAGCCAAAAAAAGCGAGCATGAGGGTCGTTTGCGTGGAAAAAATCAAAACACCAATCAATCTATGGATACTGACGAGCTGTTCTATGGTTCAGGAATAGCAGACTAACGGTGAGAAACATTATAATAACAGACAAGAAAAAATTTAGCTTTTATGTACGAATTATTCGTTACCAAAACTTTGAACGCGTTTTTCTCGAAAATACTTTTTTCAACTTTGTCGACGACATATTTAAAAAACTATACATACAATTTGCATGGGCCAAGTTTTTAATTGTTCGCAAAGCCAGTCTCTACGTCTCCACGTAGCGATTTTTTCATAAACGGTCCGAATACATTTAAAAAAAATATAAACACTACAAAAAATTTCGTGAAATTTGAAGTAAAAAATTTGTTGGTCCGCCATTTTTTTATTTTTTGTGATATCGGGTTTTCCCTGCGTCATGATGTAAACCTAAGTGTCTAGTTTCTAAATAAATTTTCTTTTATTTTTCAGATGAACTGTATAGCTTTATCGATGTCAACCGCCGAGCAACAATTTAGTCGGAGTGCACTTTTTGACTGGACGTATACCGCAAACAACGCTGTGTATTAGGATAGATATTTTTTTATACACTCTTCTCTATGTATATATTGTCCACGAGAATTATTAAAAAATTTCGACACATAGTTTACTTGTAAAAAATTACGAAAAATGTACCCTCGTCCCGCGCTCGCACCGTGTTGTGGGGCCTTAATAACAAGACTCATCTTTTAGTCTTCTTAAAACTACGTAATCGACATGTAACGCGACCTTATGACAATAAATATTTCACAATAAACACGAATAATTCAATAGGTTATGGGCCCAGACCTCGCTAATACTAATGACATGATTTAAAATATGGAAAACTGATATCAAAAAGCGAAATTAAACGTGTAAGTCGAAATTCGATATTCGTAAGCCACCTGTAGTGTGCATGAGAAGATGAGCTTGGTGAAAGTCGGTGACGTCGCATCGATTCATCGTTTCGATGGAAGCAATTATCGACTTTGGAAGTTTCATGTCGAAGCTATACTTAGAAGTCATAGTTTGTTGGAAATCGTCGATGGAACTAAACCAAAGCCTGCAGCAGACGCATCTGAATGGATAAAGCAAGATGGACAAGCCATGGCAATTCTCGTTTCAGCGCTTGACACGGATCAAGCTCAATTGATTATCACGAGTAAGTCGTCGAAGGAAATTTGGGATACCCTCGTATCAGTTCATGGAAAGAAAAGTGAAGTAAGCGTGAAGACTTTATATGAAGAAGACTTCGCTCTTCAAATGAAGGAAATGCATACCATTTCCGCCTATGTAACTCGTGTTATCAAGCTCGCATCAGAAATAGAAGATCAAGGTGAGGTTCTATCTGACAAGATTAAGATGGTCCGAATTGTCAGCAGCTTAACGCCACGGTATAAAAACTGCAAAACCGCATGGTAACATGAAAGAAGGTCGCGAGCTTAATAATCTCCTGGCACGATTAAAACTTGAAGAGGATCAGCTGAATAAAAACGAAGACGTAGATACATCAATGGGAGCTTTTAGCGCAAAAGTTTGAAGACCTGGAAAATCTATCGCAGAACTAAAAAAGGTGCCGCGGTGTAGAAAATGTCAAGAAGTAGGACATTGGGAACGAGAATGTCCAATGAGAGAAAACAGCAACAATTCAAAGACCGAAAAAAAGGTTATGGACGAATATGGTTTTGTAGCTACAATAGACATCGAGCAAGCAAAGGATGAGGACGTGTGGCTGATCCATTCTGGAGCTCCAAAACATATGACTGCCAGAAGGGATTGGTTCCAAGACTATACCGAATTGAAAGAAGACAAATTTGTCATCACAGCTGGTAAAAACAAACTTCAGATCGCTAGAACGGGGACTATCCTAGTCGATGCGTTAATACATGGTCAGTGGGAGCCTCGACGTATTCACAACGTACAGGACGTGCCAGGTTTGGGACAAAACTTATTCTCTCTTGGAATTGCAACGTCTTTGGGGTACACGCAAATATCAAGAGGAATAGAGTGTCACTTCATCGACGAGAGAATGAAGAAGATAATAGCTATTGGCATCAAAGATAAAGCGGAACAGTATCGCTTACTGTTTCGTCCCAGAATGGTTGAGCAAGCAAATGCAGCTAAAATTTCAACACTCCAGCAGTGGCACAAAAGATTGGGTCATATAAATCCGGTTACTATCAAGAATATGGTAAAAAATGAATTGGTTGATGGAGTTACGAATGAAGACAAAACGGATTTCTTTTATGAAGCCTGCAAAATGGGTAAGATGCATCGCGAGTCTCATCATTTCACACGAAAGAAAAATGCCAGAATTATGCGAAGTAATTTATAGTGACGTTAGTGGACCAATGTCATCAGTGGCAATTGGCGGTTTTCGTTTCTTTGTCACTTTCAAAGATGAAAGCACCGGATTTCGCTATGTTTATCTACTAGCCCATAAGTCGGAAGTATTCGAAAAATTCAAAGAATTTGTCGAACTCGCGAGAAATATTAAAATACTTCGTTCTGATAATGGGACTGAATATACTAATCGCGAAATGCAATTTTTTTTAAAGCGTCATGGAATTACTCATGAAGTCTCAGCTCCATACACGCCAGAGCAGAATGGGCGAGCTGAACGCGAGAATCGGATTATTCAGGAATCTGCACGAACTATGCTCTAGGCAAGTCAACTAAAAGTTAGTCTTTGGGGAGAAGCAGTACGCACCGCTGTATACCTTTTGAATAGATGCCCACGAATAAGGAGTCCGGATAGAATAGAATAGAATAGTGTTGTTTTATTCGTGTCCTGGGGCAAGCCCCCTAAGGACACCGTGCCTCAGTATATACAATAATGCTCACAGAGAGGAAAACCCGACATGCAGACCGAGAAAAAAACTTAAAACTAAAACCGAAAATAATAACAATAATAAGAAAATAATAATACAGATGAAAATAATACTAAGAAATAATGATAATGACAGTAATAATAACAATAATGACAAAAAACTATAATATGGACGCGTAACTTTTAGTGAATGCCTAGCCTAACTTAACCCCCCTCCCCCAAACCCCCCTCCCCCAAACCCCCCATCCTAGCGAGCAACAGCTCCCTGAGCCCCCGCCGAAAACCGGCAACCGAATCCTGCCGCCGCAGCTCCGGAGGCAACGCATTCCAAAAACGCGCAGCCATGACGCCGAACGAGCCCTCGGCAGCCCCTGTCCGACATAACGGCACCTCCCAGTCCACATCCAACGGCGGCCGCCGCAGATCACGCACCGGCACCCGCACCGGTCTCCCGACACGCGCAGCCAGGTATCCCGGCCTGCGAAAACGCCACACTGCGAACGCAAACATCCCCAGTAGGAGTTCGCGCCGCTCCGCCACCCGAAGCCATCCCAACCGCCTGTAGAATGGCGTTATGCGCTCCCGACGCCTAATCCCGAAGACGAACCGGACTCCACGATTTAGGCTCCTCTGCAGACGACCATTCAGCTCGGCAGTAATGTCCAAGAGCAGCAGCGAACAGTAGTCGAGGTGTGGGAGGACCAAGGAGGCCACCAGGATCCTCCTCACCGCGACAGGCAGCCTACTCCGGCAAAGCCGGAGTAGGCTGCCTGTCGCGGTGAGCGAGACTCCTCCCCGACCCGGATCGAAGGCATTTAATGTATCAAGAGTCAGGCACGAAACCCTCCTCTTATGCTCGACCCGAAGGTCTCTCGCCTATCAAGAGCAAACGCAACAAAGATTCCCCTACTTTCCGTTGAAAACGCTGACAAGGGGGGACTAGGCTTGGAAAAACCCTGCTCTCACCGTTGACTAGTTGATCGATCGATCAATTAATCAAGGGTCATCGAGCAGATGGACCTACCCTGCCCTGCAACGGGTAGCGACTCACCTGGTTGGGCTTCCAGCGATCCGACCGAAGTCGAATCCCTCGAAGTCATTTCCAGCGGGGGCCAAACGGGGAGGCGGAGTCGTGAGCAACTTGCTCAGTCCACTTACAGGATGCCCGGAAAATATCCAGGCGATTGTCGGGGGGATGGAACCCCACGGTAGCTGCCTTGAACAAGTCGTAAAACAGAACGACCCCTGCGCAGTTCAAGTGCAGCCGCAAAGCTGTATGGAGTAAAATTTTTTATTAATTATAAAACCCTGCCTATATCACTCGAGTGAATGGGTGGTCCGAGAAGGTTTCGGCCCATTCACTCATTTCCGGGAGTTCCGACACATCCCGGTTGAGTAATACCAGAAGCTAACGCGATTTCGACGAGAGTAAAGTTCCTTGTGAAAAGGAATTTCGCGCGGTCTTAATTCTATATCTTCTTCTTCGCTCTTCTTTCTTCTTTCTCCGTTTTTCCTCGTTCCGCGTTCTTCATTCTTCGTTCTTCGTGCTCCGTCGCACCGCGAAAGATACGCCGATTCCCTACACTACTGCTCAGCGAGCTCTTCCTGTGCCTTTAGCCAAAGGCACTCCCTACAGAAATCGGAGAAGACAGAAAAGGCCTCGGCAGACGACACCAATTGGCGCGCCGCTTCTGGCCACTCTCTATCTCCGATTATTTCACGCAGAGCGACTCTCTGCGCCTCGAAACGTGGGCATTCGAGGAGGAAATGCTGCGATGTCTCCGGCAAACCGCAGCGGCAGTTTCCCCCGTCCACGAGATTAAAGGATGCGAGACGCGCCCTGAAATTCCCATGGCCGGTGAGAACCTGCGTGCTGTAGTGGTTCGTTCGAAGCCAACGCGCCTCCAGCCTCTCTCGAATGCTGCCGAAAAAGGCGTGTGTGGTTCGACCCTTCGTTGATGAATTCCAATGGGTCTGCCACATCACCAACGCCTGTTCCTTTATGCGCTTGACTGCATCTCGACAATTGTTCGCGATATCTATACCGTTCATCCAGGCGTCCACACCCGTGTTCACTTTGTATTTAGCTATACGCTCTAGAAGTAGTATGTCTACGGGAATGGCAGCAGCGATAACGCACAGCGAATCCCACGACGACGTTCTGTACGCGGCCGTGGTTGCCTTTAGTGCGATATGCTGCGCCGAGCGAAGAACCCTATTGTCGTGCGCGTTGCAGAGGTCCGCCCATCCCGCAGCAGCGTAAGCTACTATCGGGAGGAAGACCCCGCTGTAGACGGTTTTCAACGCCGCGTATCGCAACCCCCACCCCGAACCTGCCATTTTCCCGAGCTTCGTAAAAAGTTTCCCGACTTTATCCCGCAAATACCTACAGTGAGATTTAACCCCCATTTCCTTATCGAAGTGGACGCCCAGGTATCTAACCGAGTCTTTAAAGGGGATCGTCGCGTTACCTATTCTTATTGTCGGGTACCTGTTTGCCAAATTTGGCCTAACCGCCTGCCTACGCTGTCGATCGGGACGGTTCCCGCCGCGCCTACCTACCGGTGGAGGTCGAACCCACACGGTCTTGAGGAGGATAGCCTCCGTCTTCCGTGCGGAAAGTTCGAGCCTAGCCTTCCGAGACCAACCGACGATCGCATCGACGATTCTCTGGCCCTCGATTTCGAGCTCCCTTCTCGATTCCCCGCTTACTAGGACCAGAAGATCGTCCGCGTAAGCGATGAATCGGTCAGGGCACAGCTCCTCGAGTTTCCGAAGAAGCGAATCGAACATAATGTTCCAGCATGCCGGACCCAGGACTGACCCCTGTGGACAGACCTTCGTGGCACGCTTGGAGACACTTTCATCCCCCCACACGAGCACTACTCGACGATCCTTGAAGTAGCTCTGCAGAATCTTGTAGATGTTGGCCGGGCATTCCCTGATGCGCAGCTCCCTGAAGATCATGGGCCACCAGACGTTGTCGAATGCCCCGGCGATGTCGAAGAGTAGCGCGACCGTATATTGCGATGCGGATTCGTCGACCATAGCGCGGAGCTCTACGATCGCGTCCTCCGTCGAACCACCCGGCATGAAGCCGAACTGACGATTAGAAATACCCTGCTCTATCACGGCGCTCAATTTTATTTTTATTAATTTTTCGAATAGTTTACCTACAACGGAAAGTAAACAAATCGGGCGATAGGACTTAGGGTCCTTCTCGTCTTTGTCTTCGCCCTTTAGGAGAACTCTGAGGGAGCCCTCCTTCCAGGCTGCGGGAAAAGTTCCCCAAACAAGACACGCGTTATACAATCTAAGCAGCTGATCGGGGATGATCCTGCACGCTCCCTTGAGGACTGCGACCTCGATGAGGTCGTGTCCCGGAGCTTTACCATTTTTAAAAGAACCGCACGCCTTCTTCATCTGACCTTCGGTGAATACTCCGGCGTCTTCCGTGTCGAGCGGTTCTTGCGCTCTTTCGCGCACCGCTCTGTGCCACGGGGTATCATCCTCTTCCCGGTCATCGGGGACGTGCGTATCGAGAAGGCCTCTGGCGGTTTCTCTCATATCCATCGTGGTCTCTTCGCCACGCCGGATAGTGCTCAGCACTTTCTGAACTCGGAGTTTATCAGCCTGGTGCTTGTATACGAAGCCCCAGGGCTCCTCGTTCCCGTACGACGTGACGAAAGCCTTCCAGCTGTCACGTTTCGCCCTCTTCACCTCATTGCTGTACTCTCGCAAAGACGTGCGATATACTTGCAACTTTTCGAGGCGAAGGGGCTGCGTTCTCTCCCTCTGATACGCACGCAGCTGTCTGAAGACCAACCTCCTTTTGTTGGTCAATTCTCGTGTCCACCATGGGTTGGACTTTCTGAAGCGCTTCTTGCGCGGCATAGACTCGACACAAGCGTCCGTCAGGACGCTCGTGAGAGTCGTAGCCATAATTTCGACGTCGTCTGCCGACTCAATTGCGAGCCCCTCCAGCCTATCTCTCGACAGAGCCGTTAGGATCTCGGCAAACCGCTCCCAGTCTGCACGACGAGTGTCAAACCGACTGAGACCGGCCACCCGATCTCCCGCTTCGGTCTTTGGCACTCGCAATCTGATGTCGAGCGCCCTATGATCGCTGGTCATCCACTCCGGTCGAACCTTCCATTCTCTAACGAATCGAGTCATGGAGGGCGACGACAAGGTGACGTCGATGTACGACTCTCCCCTTGTCGTCCAAAAAGTCGCCGGTTGACCAGCGTCGTTCAAGATATCCAGACCGAAGACTCGAACGAGCTCCTCCAGCCTGGTACCTCGATCATCGGTCTCCTGTGGTCCCCACAGAGCCGATTTCGCATTTGCGTCTAACGCCACTATAACTCTCTTCCCCCTCAGAGAACGAAGCACCATATCGAGGTGTCTGAGGTGCAACTCGATGTCGTCCCGATATTGAAAATAATGCGAGACGACATAGAACGAGAAGCCGGGTGCCTGCACCTCCGCACAGACACAATGTGTCGTGCTGAGTTGCGAGACGAAGAGCATCTGAAAGGCTGGGTTGCACACTACCACGGCTGCCCATGCTCTTTCGGTTCTGACCGCTGCGACCTGTGCTGCGGTACCTAACCCGAAGAATGTGTGTGCCGCGTCTGTTCTTTTGACATAAGGCTCCTGCAATAGCAGGATGTCAAGACGCTTTTGGCTGATGAGTTCGCGCACCTCGCCAGTAACTACCTCTGAACGCCGCGCGTTCAGCTGAACGATTCTAATTCCCATGGTACGCAAAGGGTTGACGTTAATATTAGGGGGTTCGTCGCGGGGGTTCACGTTCGCGGGTCGCGGGTCTACGTTCGCGTGTCTAACCTGATCTACTACGCGTCCTAAAACGAGTCTATCGCACCGGTCGAGAACGATTTGAGCCACGCGGGGCTCGAGATTCGCGGGTCTGTTGGGGGGGTCTACTACGTTTCCCGGTCCAGCGGTCTGGATCGGGAGCCTATCGCACCTAACCAGCTCGACACGGACGGCACGAAGGCCGAGAACATTTGTCTGACTGCCAAGGCGTCTTCGGCCAGCGACACCCGTGGGACCGCAAGGGGGTGGACCCCGATGAGCGGATGCAGGCTGAGAAGCCGTCAACCCCCTCGCAGCGGCACGGGTGTGCGGCCTCGCGACGGTGTCAGCAACTCCCACTTGTGCCGCGCCTGGTTGCCCTTGCTCGGCCAGGCGGACACTCCTACGTCCATTCACACGGTCACATTCACTCAGGTTTTTAAGCGATTCCATTTCTGTTCCCACGAGTACTGACGGAATAAAAAGTCACACGGTGGAGCAGCGCCGTCTTGCCCCACCCGGGAGAATTCATACGGTGTCGGGGGCCCCCAACCGCCCTAACCGCCACGCTTGAAACAGGACAAATTACCCCTTCCTGCCATGAGGCCCTCGCCACGTCGATCGAGCTTAGCCTAGGGGGGGCGCTGAGTCGCGTCAGTGGGCCCGTCTGTAGGGGAAAAATACGATTAGAATTAAGATTAAAATTAAAACTATAGAGGAGGGTAGGGTAGAAAGAAAGAAGGAAAGAAAGAAAGAAAGACAGACAGACGATAGGCAAGTTAACGAGGGGGCAGGAAAAGGAAAAAGAAGGAAAGAGGGAAACCCATACTCACACACTAACACGCACACACGAACACAGTCATACCCACACACACACATTCACACGTACACGCACACACAAGAAGCAAGAACGTGATCTTTCTCTAGAAAACATTCTTGCTTCTTCAAGGGAGCAGGAGCAAAGGGAACAAGGAGAAGGAAACACAAAAGAACAAGAGAACAAGAGAGAGAGGAGAACTCAGGCGAAGCAGAAAAGAAGAAAAGAAAAGCAAGAAAAGAGAAGAGAAGAATAAAAGGGGGGTCGAGACGAAGCGGGTCGAATCTAGACACCACGAAACGAAACGACAAAGACAATTCAACAGGAGCCGACGAACGCCTGAACGAAAGAACGGCACCAAAAGAATCGAGAAGAGTGGGACTAACGAAACGACACGAGCCGAAGCGAAGCGAACTAGAAACGCGACGGATCGGACGAGGCGAAACGATTTGTACCGAAGCCTGAAAATCTGAGAATAAAAGATTAGTACCTGAAAAATAAAAATAAAAATAGATTAGTATACCCCCGGTTCCGTCACCATCGATGCCCCGGGACATCGACAGCGGAGGGCCCGGTTGGGGTTTCGCGGTCATTGACGTCGCCTTTTCCCCTCCCCGAGGGGATAGGAGAAGCCGACGCTGGAGACCGCTAGGGGTGGATTGGGAGACCTGTGGAAAAAGAAGAAACAGATTAGCATCGGAGACAGGCCGAAGCGGACGAGACGAAACGAAGCGAAACTAGATACGCAACGAGTCGCCCGAGGCGCAACGGCCTGAAACCGCACCTGAAAAGAGAGAGCCTGAAATAATAAACTGATTAGTAGACCCCCCGGTTCCGTCACCATCGATATCCAAAGACATCGACAGCGCAGGGCCCGGTTGGGGTTTCGCGGTCTTTGACGTCGACTTTTCCCACCCCCGAAGGGATGGGAGAGGCCGCCGCTGGAGACCGCCCAAAGGGGTGGAAGGAAGTTGAATGGATGGGTGGGAATTTGGTGCATGTAAAGTCGTTCCATGCACCAAGCCCCGCGCGCCCGTTGGCGCGCAGGACAGAGTCCGACTTCTAATGAGTGCAGCACGCGCCGCACCCGCCGCTCTTAAGACCAAGGGAGAGGGGGACTCCTGCACGTGAGTGTCGGCATCAGTCGATTCGTCATTTGCATCGAGACTATAACAGCACAGGATGCATCCGAGGTGTGAATTAAATTCACCCGACATTTCTCGGCACCATGTGTCAGATCCGACACCCCAGAAGGGCCCCCAGCAACCCCCAGCCCGCCAAGAGACGGGAACAGCCCGAACAACCCCCAAGAGAGCGGTCGGACCGCCTTGAGCCAATCTGTGAAAACAGCGATCACCCGGTGTCCGAAGATCACCTTCTGGAAGGGTGGCTCAAGACTTGACATCAACCAGCTATGAGACGCCTGCTGATGCCCATAATGGAGCATACAGGCGTGTGGGACCACCCGGGGTAACGTGCCTTCGTTACGGCTACTCCAGCACTCATCCCCGGATGGGGTGACCCCCATTACCCGCAGGCTCGATCGCCCGGATCGAAGGCATTTAATGTATCAAGAGTCAGGCACGAAACCCTCCTCTTATGCTCGACCCGAAGGTCTCTCGCCCATCAAGAGCAAACGCAACAAAGATTCCCCTACTTTCCGTTGAAAACGCTGACAAGGGGGGACTAGGCTTGGAAAAACCCTGCTCTCACCGTTGACTAGTCGATCGATCGATCAATTAATCAAGGATCATCGAGCAGATGGACCTACCCTGCCCTGCAACGGGTAGCGACTCACCTGGTTGGGCTTCCAGCGATCCGACCGAAGTCGAATCCCTCGAAGTCATTTCCAGCGGGGGCCAAACGGGGAGGCGGAGTCGTGAGCAACTTGCTCAGTCCACTTACAGGATGCCCGGAAAATATCCAGGCGATTGTCGGGGGAATGGAACCCCACGGTAGCTGCCTTGAACAAGTCGTAAAACAGAACGACCCCTGCGCAGTTCAAGTGCAGCTGCAAAGCTGTATGGAGTAAACAATTTTTATTAATTATAAAACCCTGCCTATATCACTCGAGTGAATGGGTGGTCCGAGAAGGTTTCGGCCCATTCACTCATTTCCGGGAGTTCCGACACATCCCGGTTGAATGATACTAGAATCTAACGCGATTTCGACGGATATAAATTTCTTCTGAAAAGAAATTTCACGCGGTCTTAATTCTAATTCTTCTTTGCTCTTCTTTCTTCTTTCTTTCTCCGTCTTCCCCTCGTTCCGCGTTCTTCATTCTTCGATCTTCTTTCCTCTTCGTGCTCCGTCGCACCGCGAGAGATACGCCGATCTCCGACCCTACTGCTCAGCGAGCTCCTCCTGTGCCTTCAGCCAAAGGCACTCCCTACAGAAATCCGAGAAGACAGAAAAGGCCTCGGCAGACGACACCAATTGGCGCGCCGCTTCTGGCCACTCTCTATCTCCGATTACTTCGCGCAGAGCGACTCTCTGCGCCTCGAAGCGTGGGCATTCGAGGAGGAAATGCTGCGATGTCTCCGGCAAACCGCAGCGGCAGTTTCCCCCGTCCACGAGATTAAAGGACGCGAGACGCGCCCTGAAATTCCCATGGCCGGTGAGAACCTGCGTGCTGTAGTGGTTCGTTCGAAGCCAACGCGCCTCCAGCCTCTCTCGGATGCTGCCGAAGAAGGCGTGTGTGGTTCGACCCTTAGTTGAAGAATTCCAATGGGTCTGCCACATCACCAACGCCTGCTCCTTTATGCGCTTAACCGCATCTCGACAATTATTCGCGATATCTACACCGTTCATCCAGGCGTCCACACCCGTGTTAACTTTGTACCTAGCTATACGTTCTACAAGTAGAATATCGATGGGGATGGCAGCAGCGATAACGCACAGCGAATCCCACGACGACGTTCTATACGCGGCCGTGGTTGCCTTTAGTGCGATATGCTGCGCCGAGCGAAGAACCCTATTGTCGTGCGCGTTGCAGAGGTCCGCCCATCCCGCAGCAGCGTAAGCTACTATCGGGAGGAAGACCCCGCTGTAGACGGTCCTCAGCGCCGCGTATCTCAAACCCCACCCTGAACCTGCCATTTTCCCGAGCTTCGTAAAAAGTTTCCCTACTTTGTCGCGCAAATACCTACAATGCGATTTAACCCCCATCTCCTTATCAAAGTGGACGCCCAGGTATCTAACCGAGTCTTTAAAGGGGATCGTCGCGTTACCTATTCTGATGGTCGGGTACCTGTTTGCCAGATTTGGCCTAACCGCCTGCCTACGCTGTCGATCGGGACGGTTCCCGCCGCGCCTACCTACCGGTGGAGGTCGAACCCACACGGTCTTGAGGAGGATAGCCTCCGTCTTCCGTGCGGAAAGTTCGAGCCTAGCCTTCCGAGACCAACCGACGATCGCATCGACGATTCTTTGGCCCTCGATTTCGAGCTCCCTTCTCGATTCCCCGCTTACCAGGACCAGAAGATCGTCCGCATAAGCGATGAATCGGTCAGGGCACAGCTCCTCGAGTTTCCGAAGAAGCGAGTCAAACATAATGTTCCAGCACGCCGGACCCAGGACTGAACCCTGTGGGCAGCCCTTCGTGGCGCGCTTGGAAACACTCTCTTCCCCCCACGAAAGCGTCACCTGACGGTCCTGAAAATAGCTCTGAAGCACCTTGTAAATGTTTGCAGGACACTCCCTGATGCGCAGCTCTCTGAAGACCATTGGCCACCAGACGTTGTCGAAAGCTCCAGCGATGTCGAACAGCAGCGCGACCGTATATTGCGAAGCGGATTCGTCAACCATAGCACGGAGCTCTACAATCGCGTCCTCCGTCGAACGACCCGGCATGAAGCCGAACTGACGAGTAGAAATACCCTGCTCTATCACGGCGCTCAATTTCATTTTTATTAATTTTTCGAGTAGTTTACCTACAACGGAAAGTAAACAAATCGGGCGATAGGACTTAGGGTCCTTCTCGTCTTTGTCTTCGCCCTTTAGGAGAACTCTGAGGGAGCCCTCCTTCCAGGCTGCGGGAAAAGTTCCCCAAACAAGACACGCGTTATACAATCTAAGCAGCTGATCGGGGATGATCCTGCACGCTCCCTTGAGGACTGCGACCTCGATGAGGTCGTGTCCCGGAGCTTTACCATTTTTAAAAGAACCGCACGCCTTCTTCATCTGACCTTCGGTGAATACTCCGGCGTCTTCCGTGTCGAGCGGTTCTTGCGCTCTTTCGCGCACCGCTCTGTGCCACGGGGTATCATCCTCTTCCCGGTCATCGGGGACGTGCGTATCGAGAAGGCCTCTGGCGGTTTCTCTCATATCCATCGTGGTCTCTTCGCCACGCCGGATAGTGCTCAGCACTTTCTGAACTCGGAGTTTATCAGCCTGGTGCTTGTATACGAAGCCCCAGGGCTCCTCGTTCCCGTACGACGTGACGAAAGCCTTCCAGCTGTCACGTTTCGCCCTCTTCACCTCATTGCTGTACTCTCGCAAAGACGTGCGATATACTTGCAACTTTTCGAGGCGAAGGGGTTGCGTTCTCTCCCTCTGATACGCACGCAGCTGTCTGAAGACCAACCTCCTTTTGTTGGTCAATTCTCGTGTCCACCATGGGTTGGACTTTCTGAAGCGCTTCTTGCGCGGCATAGACTCGACACAAGCGTCCGTCAGGACGCTCGTGAGAGTCGTAGCCATAATTTCGACGTCTTCTGCCGACTCAATTGCGAGCCCCTCCAGCCTATCTCTCGACAGAGCCGTTAGGATCTCGGCGAACCGCTCCCAGTCTGCACGACGAGTGTCAAACCGACTGAGACCGGCCACCCGATCTCCCGCTTCGGCCTTTGGCACTCGCAATCTGATGTCGAGCGCCCTATGATCGCTGGTCGTCCACTCCGGTCGAACCCTCCATTCTCTGACGAATCGAGTCATGGAGGGCGACGACAAGGTGACGTCGATGTACGACTCTCCCCTTGTCGTCCAAAAAGTCGCCGGTTGACCAGCGTCGTTCAAGATATCCAGACCGAAGACTCGAATGAGCTCCTCCAGCCTGGTACCTCGATCATCGGTCTCCTGTGGTCCCCACAGAGCCGATTTCGCATTTGCGTCTAACGCCACTATTACTCTCTTCCCCCTCAGAGAACGAAGCACCATATCGAGGTGTCTGAGGTGCAACTCGATGTCGTCCCGATATTGAAAATAATGCGAGACGACATAGAACGAGAAGCCGGGTGCCTGCACCTCCGCACAGACACAATGTGTCGTGCTGAGTTGCGAGACGAAGAGCATCTGAAAGGCTGGGTTGCACACTACCACGGCTGCCCATGCTCTTTCGGTTCTGACCGCTGCGACCTGTGCTGCGGTACCTAATCCGAAGAATGTGTGTGCCGCGTCTGTTCTTTTGACATAAGGCTCCTGCAATAGCAGGATGTCAAGACGCTTTTGGCTGATGAGTTCGCGCACCTCGCCGGTAACTACCTCTGAACGACGCGCGTTCAGCTGAACGATTCTAATTCGCATGGTACGCAAAGGGTTGACGTTAATATTAGGGGGTTCGTCGCGGGGGTTCACGTTCGCGGGTCGCGGGTCTACGTTCGCGTGTCTAACCTGATCTACTACGCGTCCTAGAACGAGTCTATCGCACCGGTCGAGAACGATTTGAGCCACGCGGGGCTCGAGATTCGCGGGTCTATTCGGGGGGTCTACTACGTTTCCCGTTCCAGCGGTCTGGATCGGGAGCCTATCGCACCTAACCAGCTCGACACGGACGGCACGAAGGCCGAGAACATTTGTCTGACTGCCGAGGCGTCTTCGGCCAGCGACACCCGTGGGACCGCAAGGGGGTGGACCCCGATGAGCGGATGCAGGCTGAGAAGCCGTCAACCCCCTCGCAGCGGCACGGGTGTGCGGCCTCGCGACGGTGTCAGCAACTCCCACTTGTGCCGCGCCTGGTTGCCCTTGCTCGGCCAGGCGGACACTCCTACGTCCATTCACACGGTCACATTCACTCAGGTTTTTAAAAGATTCCATTTCTGTTCCCACGAGTAATGACGGAATAAAAAGTCACACGGTGGAGCAGCGCCGTCTTGCCCCACCCGGGAGAATTGATACGGCGTCGGGGGCCCCCAACCGCCCTAACCGCCACGCTTGGGACAGGACAAATAACCCCTTCCTGCCATGAGACCCTCGCCACGTAGATCGAGCTTAGCCTAGGGGGGGCGCTGAGTCGCGTCAGTGGGCCCGTCTGTAGGGGAAAAATACGATTAGAATTAAGATTAAAATTAAAACTATGGAGGAGGGTAGGGTAGAAAGAAAGAAGGAAAGAAAGAAAGAAAGAAAGACAGACAGACGATAGGCAAGTTAACGAGGGGGCAGGAAAAGGAAAAAGAAGGAAAGAGGGAAACCCATACTCACACACTAACACGCACACACGAACACAGTCATACCCACACACACACATTCACACGTACACGCACACACAAGAAGCAAGAACGTGATCTTTCTCTAGAAAACATTCTTGCTTCTTCAAGGGAGCAGGAGCAAAGGGAACAAGGAGAAGGAAACACAAAAGAACAAGAGAACAAGAGAGGAGTACTAGACACCACGAACGGGTCGAATCTAGACACCACGAAACGAAACGACCAAGACAATTCAACAGGAGCCGACGAACGCCTGAACGAAAGAACGGCACCAAAAGAATCGAGAAGAGTGGGCCTAACGAAACGACACGAGCCGAAGCGAAGCGAACTAGAAACGCGACGGATCGGACGAGGCGAAACGATTTGTACCGAAGCCTGAAAATAAGAGAATAAGAGAATAAGAGAATAAGAGAATAAGAGAATAAGAGAATAAGAGAATAAGAGAATAAAAGATTAGTACCTGAAAAATAAAAATAAAATAGATTAGTATACCCCCGGTTCCGTCACCATCGATGCCCCGGGACATCGACAGCGCAGGGCCCGGTTGGGGTTTCGCGGTCATTGACGTCGCCTTTTCCCCTCCCCGAGGGGATAGGAGAAGCCGACGCTGGAGACCGCTAGGGGTGGATTGGGAGACCTGTGGAAAAAGAAGAAACAGATTAGCATCGGAGACAGGCCGAAGCGGACGAGACGAAACGAAGCGAAACTAGATACGCAACGAGTCGCCCGAGGCGCAACGGCCTGAAACCGCACCTGAAAAGAGAGAGCCTGAAATAATAAAATGATTAGTAGACCCCCCGGTTCCGTCACCATCGATATCCAAAGACATCGACAGCGCAGGGCCCGGTTGGGGTTTCGCGGTCTTTGACGTCGACCTTTCCCACCCCCGAAGGGATGGGAGAGGCCGCCGCTGGAGACCGCCCAAAGGGGTGGAAGGAAGTTGAGTGGATGGGTGGGAATTTGGTGCATGTAAAGTCGTTCCATGCACCAAGCCCCGCGCGCCCGTTGGCGCGCAGGACAGAGTCCGACTTCTAGTGAGTGCAGCACGCGCCGCACCCGCCGCTCTTAAGACCAAGGGAGAGGGGGACTCCTGCACGTGAGTGTCGGCATAAGTCGATTCGTCATTTGCATCGAGACTATAACAGCACAGGATGCATCCGAGGTGTGAATTAAATTCACCCGACATTTCTCGGCACCATGTGTCAGATCCGACACCCCAGAAGGGCCCCCAGTAACCCCCAGCCCGCCAAGAGACGGGAACAGCCCGAACAACCCCCAAGAGAGCGGTCGGACCGCCTTGAGCCAATCTGTGAAAACAGCGATCACCCGGTGTCCGAAGATCACCTTCTGGAAGGGTGGCTCGAAGACTTGACATCAACCAGCTATGAGACGCCTGCTGATGCCCATAATGGAGCATACAGGCGTGTGGGACCACCCGGGGTAACGTGCCTTCGTTACGGCTACTCCGGCACTCATCCCCGGATGGGGTGACCCCCATTACCCGCATGCTCGATCGCCGCCCGGATCGAAGGCAGCTCCATTGCCTCCAGCCGACTCACGATCCTCGACGCTCCGAAGACCATGGCACGAGTCTTGCCAGAGTCGAGCCGAAGCCCTCGGCCGCCAGCCCAACAGTGCGCGGCCTCGATCGCTCGATTCACGCCACGAATACATTGCGAGACCTCGAACGGGAAGCAGTGCGTATAAATTTGAAGATCGACGGCGTAGAAGCTGTACTTGAATCCCGACACCGCCTCGCCGACTCCACGCACGTAAATGGAGAACAGCAGCGGGCCCAGGACGGACCCTTGCGGCACTCCGGCACCGAGGCTACCCCACGCCGAGGTTCTTCCGCCAGCCCCACGAACCACCTGAGACCGTCCACCCAGGTACGCAATGACCCAGCTGACCACGCTCGGTGCAAGCCCAAGATCCTCCAGCATCCCCAGCAGCATTCCATGGCGCACGCAGTCAAACGCCTTAGAGAAATCGAAAAAGATGGCCACCGTCACCAGCCGCTGATCCATCGCCGCACGATACAACTCCATACGAACAATGGTTCGGGAAGAAGCCATCGCTTGGTCATGTGCATGTGTTTGGAACAGCAGCATATGTTCACGTACTTAAAGAAAAACGGACTAAATGGCAATCGAAAGCTATTAAAATGTATCTGTTAGAATATACGCCGACTTCGAAAAATTATCGTTTGTATAACGAAGAAACAGGAAAGATTCTCATCAGCTGTGATGTTTTTAATGAAACAACTTCTACAGAAAATTCGAAGAACGATCGCTCGGCCTTATTGGACGTCCTGAAGACAGTGATACCAGATATCTCAAAGAAAACTAAACAAGTTTCGGTTATCCAACTTGGTGGAAGCAATTCGACAAGAACCCCTAATCGTGCGGATGAAGAAAGGCTAGCAATTGTTGAACAGCCCGATGAAGTTCCGCCACAAATCGGTAATTCAATCCTTGAACAAGATGCGGTACACGCAGAATTGGAAGCTGGAAGTCATGAAGGATCCGAAATTGAAGAAGATTCAATTTCGTTTCAAGAAGATTCGACTGAAGAAGCGTTTGTACGAGAAAATTCTACAATCCCAGTCGCCAATAAAGACGGCGAACCAAAGCGATACAATCTGCGACAAAACATCAAACCGCCTGAACGATTACTACACTTATTGCTAAGATTATAGAGCCACAATCATATACAGAAGCCGTTAATTCATCGGAAAGTAAGGCTTGGCAAGAAGCAATGCAAGAAGAATTACGCTCCCTTGACACAAATCAAACGTGGGATATAGTGCCTCGACCAGCAAATCGCTCAATCGTAGGGTGTAAATGGGTGTATAAAATTAAGTCGACACCTGGAAGTAAAGATATTAGAGTCAAAGCAAGACTTGTAGCAAAAGGATATTCACAAGTTCAAGGAATCGACTATAAAGAGACTTTTGCTCCAGTAGTGCGTTACGATTCGATACGCATTGTTCTTGCACTTGCCGCAATCGATGACATGGAAATAGGTCAGTTTGATATAAAAACTGCCTTTCTAAACGGAATACTAGATGAAGAAATTTTTATGGAACTTCCTGAAGGATTAAATATCGGTGGTGGCGATCGCGTATGTCGTTTAAAAGGAAGCTTGTATGGACTTAAGCAATCTCCGAGAGGTTGGAATACTCGATTCACGAACTGTCTCAAGGAATTGGGGCTACAGCAGAGCAAGGCAGATCCGTGCGTGTTCTCTGGAATTATTGAAAATGAAAGAGTTCATCTGCTTTTATATGTTGATGACGGACTAATTGTATCGAAGTCAAAAAAAATGCAAGAGCGAATATTGAAGCATCTCGAGGAGAACTTTGAAATTACACGAAACGACGGAAGTTAGTACGTTAGGATTGAAATAACAAGAAATAGAAAGAATCGAGAAATATATTTGAGTCAGGAAGCATGTATTAAAAAAATCTTGGAGCGCTTTAATATGACAAATGCTCATCCTAATGCAATTCCCGCAGATCCGAATATTGTTCTGACAAAAACACTTGACGAGACGGATACAATATTTCCTTATCGAGAAGCTGTGGGAAGTATCATGTACGCAGCGACTGTCACGAGACCAGATATTTCATTTGCGGTGGGAGAAGTTAGCCGTTTTCTTAATAATCCCGATGCGAGCCACGTCATGGCTGTAAAACGCATTCTGAAATATCTAAAAAAACATTCAACGTTAGCCTTAGTGTATAATACAAAAAACACTCGACTGATAGGCTATACTGATGCAGTTTTTGCGCGAGATGCAGAGACTAGGAAATCCACGACTGGTCTTGTTTTTTTTTTTTTGGCGATGGACCTATTACTTGGCGCAGCCACAGACAAGCTACTGTCGCTTTATCAACCACGGGAGCTGAATTTATGGCCGGTTGTGAAGAAAGTAAAGAAGCGGCGTCGATTCGTCAGCTGTTATCCGATTTAGGAGCAGCCAGAACGGAAAGTACTCCAATCCTAATGGATAATCAAAGCGCCATTCGTCTTATTAAAAATCCAGAAATTCATAGCAGAACTAAACATAGAGATGTTAAGTTGTTTTTTATCAGAGAAGTTTTCGAAGCTAAAATAATTGAAATAGCGTGTGTTCCTACCAATGAACAGATAGCTGACATGTTCACTAAGCCACTCACTCGAGATAATTTTTCGTTGAACGTTGCAAGGTTAGGCTTACGAGCCTGTAACACGTCTAATTTATTATTAGCGAGTGGAAGTGTTGAAGTGATCCGCAGATAATTAATTATCGCATTGAAGTTGTGCGCTTGGAGGCGTATTTTTTGTTACCACGGTAACCGAGTGTTTCTTCTTTCTTCTTCTTCTTTTCTTCTTCTTCTTTTTTATGTCGCACTTGGTATTTTTTTTTATCGGTGTAACGGCCCCAGCCTTAATTATCCACTTTTGACGATTTATTCATGCGTATCGATACGCGGGATATTGCTTTCCGTTCGATCCGCTCTTCAGAAAAGTCCTCAACGCTATCGCGCATCCGGGCCGCCGTGAGCGGCTATCTAACACTACCTAGACTAAACATCCTCAAGACTTTATTCCTTTGTAAAGGGGAGCACGAAGCCCTCAGCTTTACGCCCGCTTCAATCAGTTCAGCTCCGTCCGACACCGTGAACGGTACACTCTCTCCGAATCTACGACTAATAAACCATTTTCCTTTTATACCAACTCCGATATTTAACTCTCTCAGTTAACCGCTTGACCCATCGACCATCCGTTACATCGGTCATAATTTTCTCAAATATCAATGGATTTCAATTTTTCTGAAGTTAAAAGAAATACGAAATAGCTCGAATACAATTGATATCTTTCCAAAAAATTCGCAAATTATCCAAGCAAAAACTCGGAAAATCACGAATCGAAAAAATTCTGAAAAAAGTAGAACAATTGATTTTTAACCTCTGACTGCCCGGTAGGGCAAAAAGACGGAAGCGTTACACGACGATCACATGACCGCATATGTTTTCTTCGAGGTCGGTGTTCTCCGAATCAACAAAAAATCTCTGACAAAATTTGACAAGCAGTTTCGTTGAATCATGATCTATTTTTATCGCAAGTTTTGTTACGATTCGATGCAAATTCATAAAGATAAAGACTTTTCGGAAAAAAGAATGTTTGTCGAAATTTCAGCGAGAAGTGCCGTCTTCTTTTGTCTTTTCACCATGTTTCGCAGCTAATTTCACAGTGGCTCCATGCTCGATCTCCTGAGGATTTTGCTACGAAACAGCTGTCAACACTATATACTTAACTGTGATTTTTTGTTGTTGTTATCATTTTTTCAAATTATCACATTATCGGTGTTTAGTGCGTGATCAGTGTGACGTTATTTTTTTTTTCTTATCGAAAATAGGATTTTTTCTGTCTTGATAGGTAGGATTTTTTATTTTTTTTTAATAATAAGAGTTAATGACAAATTTGAGGTGACAGTGACAGTCAGTTATGATAATTTCTTTGATTAATTTTGTAGTACCACCAAGCTGCGCACTAAATCTGAAAGATTTAGGATTCATCGCTTGAATCATATGTTAAAGGGCGATCATATTTTTTTGATATTTATGATTATACGTGTAGTGAAATGAGCCAAAGCGCATTTCCCTTTATGTACTGTGACGCGGTTTTCTTACCTCGTCTCAAAAACGAGAATCACAAGGATGAGAACGAGCAGTCACACGCTCTCGCGATGCACAGTTCCACCTTCTCAGACAATTCCGCGGGCTTAGTACAGGATTAGGCGAATTATTACTAATTTAAGCAAATCATTTTCATGTACGACCACTGCGAGGTGAACGAGAACTCAACTGTAACAACGAGGAACAATCTACCGGTTCGATAAGAGCAATCGGCGAGAGAAACACCCGTGGAAGAATAGCCTCCCGTCAACATCATCGGAAGGATTTTCTTCCCTCTTTACATCACGAAACTCGTCGCTCCAATGATGGAAAAGAACCCATCAATGATCATCATCGACCCCTAGCGACCATCTATTTGGCAAAACCTTTTCGCCAAATTCTTTTCGTCGCCGTATCTGCGATAACGCGTCGGCTGACGGCCGCTATTCGAAAGATCTTCGCGCGTTCCATACGAAAAGGCATAATTGCGAGGCTGCCCTGCGAGGCGCCAATTACCGGTACGCTGGCTCGTGGGAACTAGAGTGAGCGCAAGGGAGGGGGTTGTCGCGATCTCGATCGATGAGCGACAACCGTTTTTCGGGGTTTCTGTCGCGAACTGTGTAGCGCGACGGTGTTGACGGCTCACTCTCGGACTGCCGCAAGGGAATGCTACGCACCCGAGTAACAGAGGGATTTGCGAGCGCCCTCCTTGTCTTTGGATTGTATTCTCTCGATACCGGTAAGCCTTTCACAACCGATTGCAAACTTAATAGTTAAACCTTCATTATCGCAGCACTTGTGTCGATTTATTGTTATATTTGATTGATTGTGATTAGTGTTAAACTCGGTCGCAGCGTCGGGCACCGTCTCAGGCTTCTCGATTATTCGCAAGCGTTGGATTAGAGTCGCGTAAAGGAACAGGCCGGGTATCAGACGGGCTCGCGTCGCCTGTGCGTAGCATCTTTGCGGAATTGGCCGGGAATCGCGAGAATTCCATTTGTGTGTGATTGTTTGCGTGTAATTTGTTAACGGCAAGACGTGCGGGTCTCTGCGCTGTTCTTTTGCGATTGGTGAAATTCGAGGCTTTGGTCGACGGCGGCAGCTGTTCGACGGGCAAACGGCGAAAGAAAAGCGAGTACGGCGAGAGTCCGTATTGCCCCGGCTTCTTCGGGTATGCCAGGTATTTTTTAGTGCAACTTTGCCGGCACTTGTTATCGGTAATCGAAATAAACGCTATTTTGTTCGTGTGTTTCCTGCGTAGGCAGATCCTCACATCGCCGCACGTTCGGGTTTTCGTCGGCGAGCAAGTCGTCGTTTATCCGTTTCTTTTGTTATCGCGTATCATTTGTTAGTGCGTGCGTGCGTGTGCATCGATGGGGCTAAATAGGACATAAAATGGAGGAACATTGGTGGGGCAAAACGAGGTAAAAAATCGGGCTACATCGGTTGGGCAAAACAGGGTAAAAAATCGGCATATATCAATGGGGCAAAGTGGGGAAAAGAAATCGGGATGCATCGGTGGGACAACATGGGGTAAAAATCAAGATGTGTCGAAGGGGCAGTGGGGCAAAACGGGAAAAAATCGGGATGTATCGATGGGGTAAAAAATCTGGATACAGCGGTGACGTATAATGGGGCCAAAAATCGGCACGTATCGATGGGGTAAACTGGGATCTCAAATCCTGGGAGGCAAATGGGGTTTAGGGAGAACGGGGAGCCAGACAGGCAGGTCTGTGCGGCGGTCCCTTTCTCCCCTATCCCGTTTTGCCTCTCGCGACTTGAGGAGATCCCATTTTGCCCCACTGATGCATTCCGATTTTATCCCCCATTTTGGCCCATCGATACAACCGGATTTTTTGCCCCATTTTGGTCCATCGATGCAACCGGATTTTTTGCCCCGTTTTGGCCCATCGCTACAACCGGATTTTTTGCCCCATTTTGGTCCATCGATGCAACCGGATTTTTTGCCCCGTTTTGGCCCATCGATACAACCGGATTTTTTGCCCCGTTATGCCCCACCGATACATTCTAATTTTTTGCTCCGTTTTGCCGAATCGATATATCCCGGTTTTCCCCGTTTTGCCCCTCCGCCCCACGGCCTCATCGATACAACCCGATTTTGTGCCCCGTTTGATCCCACCTATGTACCCCGATTTTTTGGCCCGATTTGCCCCACCAATGAATCCCGATCTTTTCGCTCTGTTTTGCCCCATCGATACTTTCCGATTTGTTGCCCTGTTGTTCCCGTTTTGCCCTTTGCCCTTTGCCCCGTTTTGCCCCACCGATGCAGCCCGATTAGAAATATGCAATTTGATTTGCGTCAAGCGTATTTTATTTGTTCTCCTTGATTTTTACGAGATAAAACAAAAAAGTATATCAAGAGACGCGGTAGCGTTTCGACGCCATGTCTTATATTATCCGATTAGATCCGAATTATCCGGATCTCCAGATAATTCGGCTATCCGGACACCCGCATAGTTCGGGGATATCCGCATATACGGATAACCAGATAGTTCGGGTATCCGGATAGTTCAGGTATCCGGATAGTTCAGGTATTCGCATACTTCGGGTATCCGGATATCCGGATTTTAAGCGTCGGATTCGTCACATCCGGATAGTTCGGGTACCCGGATATCCGGCTAACCCGGATACAGGTTGCAGCACTAGTTGTCATTTACAAAAACTGCATTGCAGTTTAAAAAGAATTCCCTTACCAGAAATCATCAGTTTCGTGTTCTGATGGAAAGCACATACGCAGACCGTGTGAGTTCCAGTTCTGCCAGCTAGTGTACAATGCTTCGGCCTCAATGAAGCAAATTTGGAAAAGCCAACATGTAGGTCAGGGTCTTCCGTCTTGAAGTGTTCATACAACTCAATCAAATTGCATAGTATCAATTTTTTTGGTGACGAACTTTTTCACCATAAGCATCATGCACAGAAATGAAATCTTTCATTCCTGGTAATGAAGTCGTGACTTGATCATTGTTGTAAAACTTGATGACCTTTGACTGTTTCGTCGAGAGGT
This sequence comes from Stenichneumon culpator, assembly GCA_964017025.1. Taxonomy (NCBI): domain Eukaryota; kingdom Metazoa; phylum Arthropoda; class Insecta; order Hymenoptera; family Ichneumonidae; genus Stenichneumon; species Stenichneumon culpator. The sequence goes on along the minus strand of OZ024773.1, from coordinate 2,054,375 downwards.
CTTCTTGTGCTTAAAATAGATCAATGCACTAATAACTCCTAACCATTTGTTGCATACAATTTTGTTAATAAACGATGATATCCGAGGCAATCTTGATATTGTCAATGAAATACCGAGTCTGTTATTACTTTTCTCTGCATCGAATATATTTATCTTAACGTGGATGTTTAGATCCTATAAGCTGTAACAACGATCTTCCATCATATCCTTGTAGGGATATGCGAATTCATTAAGGTTAGAGGTTCCGCATCGTTGCGCTTGACACCACATTGCTCAACTGTTCCTTGACTCATATTTCCATAGGGATGTTTATGATAATGCACTCATCAAGTTTCGCGTTCGGTGTTGCCAGAATTCCTTTTTGTTTACACAGTTTTTTCGCCATCTTAACCCTGTACATTGTTGTATTAAACTCCTCAGAAATTCGAACATTCGTCCAAGTACTCGGTACGAGGGTTAATCTTTGAATACGTTTACTTTTTGTGGTATTCGGATCTTTGTATTTTTTCTTCAGTTTCAAAATCACTTCCGCAAATCCAGTACTACTTGTTTCCACCGCGACCGGCAGTGCCAGCGATCTTTTCATCACACTTATCGTTTTATCTAGCTTTTTTCTGCCCAACCCGGATCTTTCAATTTCTTCTGGGTTATCGGAGACGCCTCTAATATTTGCAATGCAGTATTAACGACAGAGCGCCCGATATCAGAAGAAAAATCAGAATTTTGGCGCTTTATCGGCGAAAGCGAAATCTGACTCAATGCTGTTGACATCTTATCTTCTGTAAATGATGTTGAATCCTGAGCAGGCGTTATCACGGACGTATTCGGGGTAGGTTTTGGTGTGATGTAACTGTCATTGCTCCGTAATGTTGAAGGGTGTCATTGCTCCGTGATGTGAATCATGGTCTATCTCGTGAAGCGGTCGCATTGAGGCTAGTTCTGAGGAATCTCGAGTGTTGTCGTCAATTCTTTGTGACCTCAGTGCCATTTCTGCGAATACCGCCAGAAGTAGCGTTAATAATAGCATTCATGTCAGTGAATAATAATTTGGTGGTTTCCCTTGACAAGCTCTACAAAAGCACTTGCCGCAGAGTTCCGGGAATTTTTCCTTTATCTTAATTGGGGCAGTTCGAAACCCCTTCTTCCAATGATGTCGCGGTACACGGAAGGGGTTACAGCAACGACGCCCTCGATTCTACATTGGACTTCAGTCGATTCCGTGATGTGGTTTTTATCTGAAATTCAAACTATTCTATCTAAAAATAGGTACTTCGATAGTCTGCAGAGAAGGACGCTGTCAACTGCAGCATAAAAATCGAAGTTCGAGGTGAAGGTAACAGTTTATTGAAATATAGAACCACTATTCACAAGAAATAATAATCTCCGTTTTATGTGACGCCTACAACGACAGATACACGAACGAAGTAAACAAGTAACTGTAATAAGTGCACAAAATAATATTAAAGCTCTTCTTGACACCCATAACAAAATGATAGTTATTTATTCAGTCGGCGATAGCTCAGTATCGATTCATTTATCCGTCGAAATTTAAGTAACTTTTTTATTGCACCGGTCGTCTGTAATTGACGTTGAATTTTGTAGCAAAGGAATAATATCTGTAATAGATTTTTAAAAAGTAAAATATTATTTGATCAAAAGAAGTATTTGCTGGATATTGTGTTGCGCGTCGTATAAACAGGCGTTGCATCTCTTTTACGCTGCAAAATCGGGCCACGCTCACTATCGATCTTACGAAAAACGGTGGGTTGGGGAGGAAAATCGTAATTATTCTCAAGAGACAACAATGAGTTCATTACGATCTCAATGGTTCTAAATAATCGCCCCATTCTGAAAAATGTTGGGGGGCAACTGTAATAACACGAGGGCTCGATATAAAAATATTTATTGCATCTTGAAGGAATTGCGGAAACGTTGGTAAACATTGACTGCATATGGCTGATGCCGGACTATTACTGATATCTCACGGTATATTTCATTTTGAGTATGACGTTCCACGATCTTCCAAACTTAATCACAGGGCAGTACGCACTCACATCAACAATCTATCACATGCACTCGTATGATCAATGTTCTACTCCTAAAGTTTTCTTATTTAGGTGTTGTTGGTGAACGCGTACCTCGGAGTCAAGAAAATGTTGTCGTTCCGAGTCGTCGGCTTTTCGCTTCTTCTCGGCCTTAATTTCGTTTGTGATTGGCGCTTCTCATCGGTCTGCTCAAGCATTGGGTAGCGGTGCACGTACCGATAATCGAACTCCGTATCTGCTCTAGGATCGAGAAGGCTGTAAGCGCAAGGACAATATGGCGTTGTTTGCGAACTGTCGTCGAGGGTTTACGTTGAACGATTCGTGGTGCAAGTTGTACACGAGGCATTCGAAGTCTTTATAGAAAGACGCTATTTGTGTTGCGGCAGCTGTCGAGGTATTGCGGCTAAAGAGGGACAATTTTTTGGTCTCAAAAAATCGATTGGTATGAAAAAAAACATTTATTCGGGCAAATTATCGAACAAACCCGCACTCTACAATATTTTTAAAAAATTTCTCATTCATTCCATCGCATCTTTTAAATGAAAAGTACGTCAGAAAATGCGTAGATGGAAAATATTGGTATCCGACAGATAATATTCTTTTTTCATTTGGAGTAAGCATTTTTCATGGATGATAAATCAATTTTCACCTTTAAAAAAAAAAACTTCGGAAAAATCTGAAAAAAATTCTAAAAATCCAAAGTTGGATATAAAAATAGTCAAAGGATAAGTCATAATCGACGGATTCTTTCTTCTATTTTTTCGAAAAAAAGTCGAAAAAAATAGAACGCGACGTCGGCCCACTCCGAAACGGCGCGGTGGTCTAGTGGTTAGCGTGCTCGCCTCTAAGACATAAGCATCGGGAGGTCGACGGTTCGATTCCCGGTTTCGTATGTTTCGCCGAGAAAGGAAAAAAACATTGACGAGACAAAGCTCCAGATATATACATCGGTCGCTCGCACGTGGTAACTCCAAGTGTGAGTGTCGGATGTATATAGCTGTACTCCATTGTTTTCATTCTCGGTGAATCGCGACGAAAGTTCGACGTCGGGAATCGAACCTGACACCGTATCGGCGTAGGGGACGTAGCGTACCCATCGCCTGGGCCGCCGAGTTTGTGTATCAGGCTCGAAGCTCCGCAATAGCTATCCCTGGCCAGAGTGTAAGCTATCGTGCTCGGGCTTCATGGCACCGGGGTATGGTGCGTTATAAGGATGCTTCTAAGTATACCAGGCGATATCCAAGAATACTTTGAGCCTTACCTCCTCAACCTGGGGCGCTGAGGAGATCGACCATGATCCCTAGCTGATTACATTTAGGGATATCGGGGGACGGGGGACTAGGCAATGTGTACCCTGGGCAACCGGCAATACCAAGTAGGGATACTGGGGGCACGGAGGACTAGGCAATGTCATACCCTGGGCAACCGGCAATCTGAAGAAGTAATGCTGGGACACGGGGTACTGACCATGGTACCCCGGAGAGACCGGTAGGCCCACGAAGGATTGCTGAGGAACCAGGGGAGACTAACCCAAGTTCTCCTGGGCAACCGACAACCCCAACGAAGGGGGTGCTGGGGGACGGGGCATTGCCCAAGGCCTCTAGGCAACCGGTAATCCCTAAAAAGAAAGGTGTGAAGTCGCAGAAGGAGGTGCGAAAGAGAGGGAAACACCTAGGAAAAACGCCTGTCCGTTGTTGTTCCACGTCTGAGGAACACAACGTCGACAATTAAGGCGGTGCGAGTGCCCTACAAGGCCCGAGTACAATGGTCCAGCTGGACTGAGTGCTCGTATCGCTAAACAAAACAACAACGGCCCACTCCCGCTCAAATCTTAACATTTTTTATATGTGACACAAGATTTTTCAGAATGTTTTCAGATTTTTAATTTGTGGCAATTAATACATTTTTTATTTATAATTAATTATAAACAATCTTAAAAAATCTAAAAAAAATCGGAGTGCTTTCAAGAGTTCGGTCAATCATATAAAAATTGCGGGCCAAATAAAAAATGTGAAGGGTGAGACTCAGGCTGCTTTGGTATAGAATACCTCATACGCTACTCCATCTAAACAAGGCTTCTCAGCTCAACTACGCCACGTCAAACCAGTGAAATCCGCGGTCAGATAGTTTCGAGAATATAAGTCAAGAATCATTCTACTACGATAGTGTACATACTTTGCAAGCGTTAAAAGTTCATCGTTGTACGACAACGAATTGAGTATCACTTGGTAAATAAAAAATATACCGATAAAAGTAATGTATTTATCGCAGACTTCGATATTTATTTGGTACAAATATTTTGCGACCGTCGGCAAATAAAAACATTAATCTACAAAGCGAAGCATGTAAAAGTGCATCCCTGACGAGATTCTAGAGGCTTAATACGGGACAACTCGCGGAATACAACGGCTGAGAGGCGTTTGGAGACACCGCTACCCTTTAAGAGCATATGAAACACTGTGGAGTGCGAGAGGGATAGCATCAGTGGTACTCTCGGCGGAGCGAGAGACATGTTAAGAACGTATCTTACATGCTCCTAAGATACTTAAAGGAAGCGGCCGTATATGACATCTGCCAAAACAGATCTCTATCAAAACAGTCTATAACAAAAAAATTCTTCCAAAAAGACGTTTATCAACACAATTTTTTTTTAAATACATATATATGTGTATCAAAATCTCAAAAAAAAAAATAGCAAAAAATCAAATCAAACCAGCCAAGGAGTAGTACATACGAAAAAAATGCTTCCAAAAAGATGTTCATCGAATCAATCTAAAAAAATACAATCTCCCCCTCTCCCCCTCCCCCCTCTCCCCCCTCTCCCCCTCTCCCCCCTCTCCCCCTCTCCCCCCTCTCCCCCTCTCCCCCTCTCCCCCTGTATTTTTTTGTATGTACTACTGCTTGGCTGGTTTGATTTGATTTTTTTAGATTTTTTTTTTTTTTTTGAGATTTTGATACACATATATGTATTTTTTTAAACTGTTTTGATAAACGTCTTTTTGGAAGAATTTTTTTTGCTAAGAGACTGTTTTGATAAACATCTGTTTTGGCAGATTTTTTAATTTTTAAGAAGTTTTTTTGATGAACATATTTTCTGAACGAGAATACAAATTTTAAGTACTTGGCGTACTTTTTACTTTTTTGAAAAAAAGTATTTTTTGCTTTGATTTCACCTATTTTTGGCATCCAGTCATGTAGTTTCGTTGATTATTACCTTTTGATATTTGAAGAAATCATAGTGAAAAATATGAAAACGTTTTATTGAGGCAAAGATAACAAATCGTAGTGAATGGTAGACATATGAATATCGAATCAGATGAAAAAAAGACAATAGTATATCAGTACTAGCAGGCACTGGAATACATGGGAACGTGAATTCTCATTTATAGACAACGATCGGAACCGTATTTTACGACACTCCCACGCTTTGTCTATCAATGAGAAACCATTGAGAGTAAGTCTCGATTTCTACAGAATTTGTCTCGAGACACCGGTTTTGTCAGAATGTCAGCTAGTTGTTCTTCTGTGCGAACATAGCTAACTTTAACAGAGCCTTCTTCAACACGTTCCCGTATATAGTGGTACTTGATGTCTATATGCTTTGTTTTTTTGTGATGCTCTGTATTGTCCACCAAACGGATAGCACTTTGGTTATCTACGTTGAGCTGCGTCGGACCTTTCAAGTCAACATGTAGTTCCTGAAGAATTGTTCGCAGCCAAGCTACTTCTTGCGAGGCATCCGACGCTGCTATGTATTTTGCTTCGGTTGTTGAACGAGTTACGCATTTTTGTCGATGTGAAGACCATGCCACTGGACCTCCAGCCATCAGAGTAATGTAACCGGTTGTTGAACGCCTAGTATCCAGATCACCAGCGAAATCGGCATCGGAATAGGCAGTGAACTCTATCGCGCTCCCACTGTACTGAATTCCCACATCTTTGGTTCCTTGGAGATATATTAAAATTCGTTTCACAGCCGTCCAGTGCTCCTTTCCAGGATTGTTCAAAAATCGTTTGACTTGACTAACCGCGTACATAATATCTGATCGCGACAGTATTGTAGCAAACATGAGACAACCAACAGCTTCTCGGTATGGTATGTCTCGCATATTATCTTTTTCTTTGTCGTGTGAAGGAATTTGTCCATTGTGAAGTGGAGCATTTGGATCTGCTGGTATCGCATTGGGCTTGGAATCCTGCATATTGAACTTCGCAAGAACTCGAGTTAAGTATCCTTGTTGATTGATAAAGATACTTCGGTTTTTACGATCCCGTTTTATCTCGAGACCAACCAAGTAGTTCGCATCCCCAATCGTTATCTCGCAACGCGAATTAAGTCCTTCGGTAATCATGTCTAGTATTTTTTCTTTCTTGCAAATGATAAGTCCATCATCTACGTAGAGAGCGAGATAGACCTCCTCGTCTTCGATCTTCGCGTAGAAAACGCATTTATCGCTTTCAAGCTGTTTAAAATCGAATGTCTTCAAAAACTCCACGACTTTTTTATTCCAACATCGCGGCGATTGTTTGAGTCCATACAGACTTTTGTTCAGTTTGCAGACGTACGTTGGATCTCCACTCATAAAACCTTCAGGTTGCGTCATAAAGATTTCTTCTTCCAAGTCTCCGTTCAAAAACGCCGTTTTTACGTCGAATTGCCGGATTTCAAAATCGTTTACAGCTGTTAATGCAAGGAGAACTCGAATAGAGTCGTACCTGACAACCGGAGAGAAAGTCTCTTTATAATCAATGCCTTCTTTTTGTGAATATCCTTTTGTGCATAATCTTGCTTTGAACCGATTGATCATTCCATCAGGGTTACATTTCAATTTGTAGACCGATTTACAGCCTACGGACTGGCGATTTGATGGCAGTGATGGCAATGTCCAAGTGCTGTTTTTCGTTAGTGACGCGATTTCTTCGTTCATTGCTTGCTGCCATTCTGCGGAATTTTCTCCATTCATTGCCTCCTTGTATGACTGCGGTTCAATAATAGCAGCGGCACACGCTATGTTTGCAACATATCCGTTAGGTGGATTGAGGGTAGCACGATCTCGAAGTATTCGTCCTTCCTGTGGCTGCTCAGCCGGAATTTCGACATTCAGTCGTTGCTCCTCTTCACCGTCGAGAAAATCGATCAAATCGTTGGCTTGACCGTTGTTTAGTTGATCTTCGATAATATTATTGAGTTCTTCTTCTCCTCGAATCATCTGCTCTAATACCGGCTGGATTGGGGTGTTTTCAATTCCAAACGATGCATAATTTTTCTCGTCATGAGAGATCCTTTTTTCGAGCCCCTCGATAATTTGCTCATTGAAGGTCACATCCCGTGCTACCTTCACTTTTCCTGAGTTCTTATCGTACAATCTATAGTTTGTACTATAACCATCGTAGCTAGTCAATATTAGCTTCTTCGATTTATTCTCTAATTTCGATCGGAATTGTTTCGGTATGTGTGCGTAAGCCGTCGCTCCGAATTTTTTCATGTGTGTTAGAGTCAATTCTTTTCCGGTCCACTTCTCAAACGGAGTTTGCGTATTATTTGGCTTGCACGGACGTCGATTTAGGGTGTAAACGCCTGTATTCACTGTTTCCGCCCAAAGAGAACGTGGGAGATCGGTGGCATTGAGCATGGTACGTGCGCTTTCAATTATCGATCTAAGCTCTCGTTCCGCTCTCCCATTTTGTGCAGCAGTATACGGCGTACTTGTTTCATGAATAATGCCGTGTGCTCTCAAGTGGTCTTGAAATTGGTGGTTAACAAACTCTCGGGCGTTGTCACTCCGAAACACTTTTATTTTGTTGCCGGTTTGCTTTTCAACCAATTTTTCAAATTCGAGGAACTTTGAAAATACATGACTCTTATGCTTGATAAAGTATGCGAAGCGATACGACGTGCAGTCATCCTTGAAGAGTACAAAATAATCTACACCACCGAAAGAAGTCGTACTCATCTTTCCGCAAACGTCAGAGTGAATATATTCGCCTGGTTTTTTAGCACGTTCTTGTAAGTTGTCTTTGAAAGGCTTTTGATGCAACTTTACGTACTGACACGATTCGCAGAAGAGACCCGCTCGATACTCTTTATTTTCAAGCCCGGTATCTGTCCGGCATCTGCCATTTCCGTCGAGCTATGAAAGTTCATATGGCCCATGCGTTCGTACCAGAGAATAGCAAAATGTATAGCTGCGGCATTTGCTAGTTCCGTATCCATCGGCCTAAAGAGCATTTTATAACATTGATTCGCTTGCTTTACTCCCGTTGCAATTAAATATTCGTTTCGAACTTCGATCTTGTCCTTATCAAAGAACACCCTTAGATTCTTATTCGTCGCTGCTCCCATCGAAAATAAATTATTTCCAAGTTTTGGCACATATAATGTATCTTCGAGTGTACGTAGTTCCCATCGTCCCTGTACGTAAGCCATAACTTGAATAGATTCGATGCCTTCGGCATGTACAATTGAGTTATAGCCGATTTGTACTTTTGTTTCACTTCTCGTTGGATTTATGTCAAGAAACCATTCGCGGTGGAAAGTCATATGCTTGGACGCACCACTATCCGCCAACCAATCATCCTCGTAGCCAGAAAGAGATAAATTCCTTATCTCGGCACTCAAGGCTTGATTTCTGAAGTCATTCCCATCATCTCGATTCTGATTTTTTTCTTGATTTCCTAATCTTTTCCGACACTCCGATTTGAAGTGTCCTTTCTTGTGGCAAAAATAGCACTCGATACTCTTCGCATTACCCTCAGAGCTTTTAACATTTGCCGACTTTTTAACATTTAGCATAGCAAATGCAGTAGCCATATCATCGCTGAGAGTTAAGCGCTGCTCTTCTTTGAGTAGTCGCGCAGTTAGGTTGTCGAAAGTTTGTTTCGTATCGTCGTGAGAGTCCCAAGCTGTCACAAATCCGCCGTATTTCAAAGGAAGACTTCCCAGAACCTTCGCGACTTTGTCAATATCGCTTATTTTGTCACCGACGTCAGCTAGTACGAGATCCATTGACTCTATCTTGCTTATATGCTGTGCTATCGTATCCGTCTCTGACATCCGATAATTGAAGAATTGTTGTTAAAGTGTTACCTTATTTATAGCGGAACGTTGTTCATGAATCATTTTTAAGCGTTTCCACATTTCTGGCGCCGTGGTAAAGGCCATTATTGTCTGCAGCTGCTCGAACTCCATAGCGGTGGAAATCAACAGCATTGCCTTCGTGTTCAAATCATCCCAGATTTTCCTCGCCGCCGCCTCTGCTGGACGTACCGATCTCTCATTCATGAGCTCAATTAGACCTTCCACTCGAAAGATGATTTCCATCTGATATTTCCAGAGTTGGAAATTTGTCCCACCGACCTTCTGAATATTAAAATTCTTTATCTTGTCCATCTTGAAAGCTCGCTATTCCGAAGCTTTTTTTTCCGGGTTGCGTACTGCGATGTGACAATCTTGACGTGAGACGTTCCCTTCCTTTTACACTCTCATTCCTTTTTTCCGCCCGCGTTTACTGGGCCCATAACCTTTTGGTATTTGAAGAAATGGTAGTGAAAAATAAGAAAACGTTTTATTGAGGCAAAGGTCACAAATCGTAGTGAAGGGTAGACATATGAACATCGAATCAGATGAAAAAAAGACAATAGTATATCAGTACTAGTAGGCACTGGAATACATGGGAACGTGAATTCTCACTTATAGACAACGATCGGAACCGTATTTTACGACATTACCAACATGCAGGGAATACAGAACGAAAACATTGTTTACAGTAGACAATACGATGATATATATAAATAAAAGATCTTGAAATCTAAACGATTCACTAAAAATTATATATTACAATAATAATAATTTTAAAAATATGATTCTAAATTACGAAGTAGTAGTAGTATATTTTTATTCCATGTACACCCTCTTGGGTCTATACAGATCCCCTCCCTTGCACAGTTATATCCCCTTACTACCAGTGTTTCGTACTATATCTTTCCAACACTTATAATACTTATTTCATCTAGAAATGTCCGATGCCGAGTTATATCTAACGACTGAAAACACAAAAAACTCCCAATTCATCCAACATTCACACTCTCAATACATTTTCAAGTATTGCCATTCATGCATTCCACGTTTGTTTCCTTCGCGTTCTTCACTAGTTTTGCGAATGCAGCAATATATTCTGTAACAATATTTCCCCGTAAAAAGGGGCGAAATTGAGTATAACCTGGGGACTGAAAATTGGGCCAAATTCGTGCAACGGGATGGGGAGGGGGAGGTCAAACAAAATAATAATTCTCGTCGGGATCAATAATAACAGGCGTTTTAATCATGTAAGAGAATAACAAAAATATAATTTTGACGGGCGGAAAAATAATAACAAAGGTCGCGGGAATATTCGATGATAATAATAATAACAAAAACGGTAAATAATGAGCTGAATATAATCGCAAAAAAAAATGGTAAATAATAAACTAAAAGAAGATAACAGTCGCTTCAACGCCGGTACGGGCACGTTGAAGTGGGAAGCAAAAATACAATATCAATCGTTGAAGGGAATAAAACCGCAAATAAAATAACAGTGGCTTCAACGCCGGTACTGGGACGTTGAAGAAAGAAAACAAAAAAAAGTGGAAATATGCGCGATTATACTGCGGGGAAGGGGGGGGGAGATAGTCGGAGGCGAATACTTAATTTTTAACAATAATCTTGGAGAAAAACAAAAATGCAATTGGTTCAATTTGTTCAAAAAGCTCAAAAAAGGGGGGTTGCAAAAACGGGAAGAGCTCTTAATAAATTTAGCGGAGATATAACGAGTTTAAGGGGGCTTTCCGGTGGACTACGCAGACATCCGGTGATCAGCGACCAGGTCACGCACGCAGAAAAAAATATGAGAAAAATGCAAAAAAACGAGGGTCGAACGGGAGAAAATCGGGGGCTTCAGGGAAAAATAAACGGGTCTTCGGGGGATTTTTAAGGAGAGAGCTGCTCGGAAAAATGTTGCGCGAAAATCGAATACTTGACAGACTACGGGCTCGGGTGGGCGCCAGCTACTTTAACGGTGTAGCACCGTAACAGTCCGTGTGAACGACACGGATCTTTTCTAAAAAAAAAAAAAACACAAACTAAAAAAAAAACACAAACTCAAAAAAGAACAACTCAAAAATAAACTCGATTCACAAACTCAAAAAACGGAATATCTCTGTCGTAATGGACAGTCCAGCTAGCTCGGGAGAGGGGAGAGGGCTCAGGGGGAGGGTACACGAAATCGACGGCTTCTTACAATATTATCTCGGTTTTCACAATAATTTACGAGGGAAAAAATGCTAAATGTCGGGCGGGAATCGGTGGGGAAAACTCTAATTAACTGAACTATCAATTATGGCGAATTTAACGCCGCTCACCACGCGCGCGATTCCTCTTTGCTCGTGTAACCGAAATGCCGACCACGTGTCGACCACGAGGCAAAATCTTTCACTTATAATTTCTACGAAAAATACCGGGTGCTCGGGGAGGAAAAACGGGTCAACGGGTCGGGAAAAAATGCGGGCAAAAACTTACGAGTAGTTTGGGGCTCACACACTCGACACACTTTACAATATCTTACAAAATCGCTGTTCGGACTTAACACTAATGACACCCGATCTCACACACGTCGCGGCTCGGCTCGGAGTAAGGGACATGGCGGCGTCTTCTTCGTCCTTGGCGTTGGCGCTGATAACAATAGGGAAACGAGAGCACCTGTGCGTCAACTTCGGTCGGTAATCGGAGTCATGGGTGGGCGTGTCTCCTCCGGACGGCGAGAGGTGTCGACAGAGATCCCGCTGGATCGTCAATCGATATCGTACGTCGACGATGCCAGCGGCGGCGGACAGACAGGCGGGCAGTGGCGACTTATCGGCGGGCTTTTCGAGGCTTTTTCGGCGGGCGTTTCCAGGACTTTTTCCCTCGTCCACGATCCTCCTACCTTCCTCAGCATCAGCACGTTGGCTCTCGTTCCTTTGCTGTTCCTGAAGGTCTTGATCGTTGGGCCGTCGGGGGGGGGGGGGGGGGTGCCGATATTATCTTCGAGTCACGCACACTCATACAAAGGGTAACGGGAGGGGAAAAAAGGGGAAATTAAACGCTAACTTACACAAAATATTTATTAGAAAAAATACGTAAAATTATCCGGGTCTAACTCTGGGTGAGCGGTGGACTCGAGCCGAGTTTGGCGAGGGACTTGTGACGTACCACGTAACAATTCACATAGAGGTACAATAAGTTTCCCTTTTAAATCACCATTCACCTCCCACTCGAGGTCTCCTCCTTCCGTATTCCCTTTCCATTCTTTCAGACCATCCACCAGACCATTTTCCATTTTCCCTTCAATGACTTCACATTCACAGATGTGCGCTACTGTTTTCTCTTCTTCACCACAAAACGAGCATTTCGTATCCCCATATCCTTTTCCGCCCCTTTTCCTCACGTTACCACACCTCAATCTTGCCCACGTTTCTTTAGTCGCCATTTTAAACTCCTTATCCTCTCAATATGGTTCCATATCTACAGAGAATTTCGTGTTCTTATACTCTGCACAAAATTTCGATTTATCAATTTTGCTCCAATCAAGTTGTATCTCTTGGTCTAATTTTGTTTGCATACCCCTTTCGATTTTCTTTTTTAATCCATCCAAATAACCTTGTCTTATGAAACTCCAAACTGCTCCCCCACTCACCTCCTCCATAGCCTTCTTCAGCTGTTTTCCCCATTTGGTTCGATTCTCATTCAAAATTCTCCAAATTTCCTCCCTTAAACATTTCTTTGGCCATCAGCTCTCATCCGTTCCTGCCAGTTCCAATAAGTAGTTTGCTGCTCTCCTCCACATTTCTATCCCTATTCCTCTCACCCCTGCCTCCATTCTCCAAATGTAGCTTGGTGTATTTCTATTAAATCCCATAGCCATTTTCACATATTTCGCCTGCAGTCTTTCTATCTGTTCCCGTCTTGCCCAGCCCCATGTCTCCACACCATACATCATTACACTTTTGGCCAGCGAATTGAATAGGAACTCCCAGATATTTGTACTCACTCACTACTTCCAGATCCTGCCCATTGTACTTCCACGTTTGACCCCTTTTGTTTTGCCCGCCCGACTTAAAAATCATGATTTTTGATTTACCTATATCAGCAGTCAACTTATTTTTTCGACAAACCTTTCCAGAACCACTAACATACTCTTAAGACCACAGCTATCTTCTGATACAAGGATTATATCGTCAGCAAAATTTAATGTGAAAATCTTTTGCCCCCCTACGACCACGCCTCCTTCATTCCTCCTTTCCCAGATAGCATCAATGTCTTCAATAAAAAGGTTGAATAACAAGGGGCTCATGGGACAACTTTGCCTGACTCCCCGATTCGTACGAAATTTTTCAGAACCTCCCTCGCCCGTGATAGCTTCATTCCACGTTTCACTATATATCTTCCCAATCATTGTCAACATCCTGCCCCGAATGCCCACTTTTTCTAGCTTTTCCAACAACAACTTTCGATTCACCGAGTCGAAGGCCGCTTTGAAATCAACAAAGGCTGTGTATACTTTCCCTCCTTTATTTCTTCAGACTATTATTGACTAGCGAGTTTAAAACAAAAACGTGATCGCGTGTTCCCCTGTTAGTTCTAAAACCTGCCTGGCTTTCCCCAAAAAACTTATTCCCCTCCAGCTGAGTTCTCAATCTTTCTGTAAATACATTCGCAAGCAGTTTGTACCCCGTATCTAACAGGGATATCCCCCGAAAATTCGCAGCCACAGTCGCATCTCCAGCTTTGTGCAACGGATAAATCCTAGCCCTTTCCCAACCCCCTCCGATTTCCCCGTTGATCCAGAACAAGTTCAGGACGTCACTTAATTCTCTCAGACCAACTTCGGTCTCGTCTCGGTTTAAAGGGTCGGATCGCGTCCCATATCTCTGCTAACTTATCACAATTCTCAATTTGACTCCACTTTTCCTCCCACTCCTTTCTTTTTTCCTCTTTAATACATTTCTTCAGCTTCCATTTTGCCTCCATTAACAACTGTCGCTCTCTAACCCCGAGATTCTCTTTCTCTTTTTCTTTGATAAAGTTTTTTTTAACTGTTCCCACACTACACCCCTCTGCTCTCCAATGCTCACACTGACCCTTTTTTGTTTCCATGAAGAGGCGGTTCTGAATTTCAACATACCAGCTTTGTCCGCCGCCTTCTTCACTATTTTTGTCAATCTGCCCTATCTATCCTTCGCACTTTCGCAAAGGTTGGGAGTTTCTTCCCAAGCTTTCTTAAACTCTTTCGTATACTTCTCGGCCGCCTCTACTTTCCATACAAAAATGTTTTCATGGCCTTGCGACTCTACTGTTTCTCCTTCACTGATCCTCACGTAGCCCGTCCACTGGGAGTTCAGCAAAAAGGTAACTGGCAGATGATCTGATTCCACTCGCACTTCTACTTTCATTTCTCTCACAATATACTCTTTGTTCTCACTTATAATTACGTAATCTATCTCAGATCCATCTCTATCCCCAACAAACGTGATATGCCTCTCCCTGTCCCCTTCAGACCTTCCATTCATTATTATCAACCCATTCCGATCACATAAATTCAGAAGCTTTCGACCCTCAGCGTTTTTTGTTTTATCTTGTGATTTTCTTCCACCACTCGATTTGTCACCATCTCCGACCTCTCCTTGATCATTTCCAATTCTCGTATTCATATCACCAATTAACAGAACGAACCCAGTTGTCTCTTCCACGTCAGTCACAATTTTTTCCAACTCTACCTCCAGATTTTTGAAACCGCAATTATTATGCACGGTCCGTAACATACCAGCATCTTCCTCCGCTCCAAGATCCAAACCTTCTATTATTCAACCCTCTTTCCATTCCTTGCACACAACATTTTTTCATTCTTCACATATTTTTCCCTTAATCCTATTATCTGCCCGCCCATCGCCCCTACCCTTCTTAGACTTGCTAATTTCCGGCTTGAAAAACCACTTAAAGTCTCAATCTTAACTGTTCAGCACGCAATTCTCATCCTTCTTTTCAGTACACGTTTCCTGTAATCAATTATGTCAAACTTCTTCAACCAGTACCACACTTCGTTAATCTTTTTTGCCCCTGCTATGGTCCATGATAACACTCATATACCCATCTTCTTAGAGTTTCCCTTTGAAACGCGCCTGTTCATTACGAAACCCAATATTTCGTCTCGGAGCCTCCGGTACCAGTTGACCCTCTAAGTGATTCCAAATCTTCCATCCATCGTCGGTCCACAATTTCAAGTACTCAGTGCGGACAATCTCGCCCTTTCATCGCCTCTCTTCTGCCTATAGCTCAATCCACTCCTGCACCTCCTGTTCCCTTCGCGTGTGGTCGTCCAAAATGAGAACGCCACTCCCTCTAGCACGGTGGTTCCTCAATTTTATTCTGAATTGATCCCAATTCTGCTACCACGCCTTGCTCGGTCGACCACGTGTTTGTGATCCAAGGCCGCCCTCCCGTCCTGTCCAGTATAGCTTCCTCGAGATCCCTTTTAACACCTTTTGCTATGGCTTTCAACCCTACCACTCGTATATTTCTTTTTCGTCTTCTCCGTTGTTCCAATTCCACTTCTAACTCGTTCAAACTCAACCTTCCTGGATGTCCAATCCCGCTCGTAGCTTTGTCCTTTTGCCACTGACGTTGCAGCCCCCTCTCTTCCTCAGTTGCTTTATTTCCTTCGTGTAAGGCTTTTTTTTCGTTAAACGTCGGTTGATGTTCAAAGTTCATTTTGATCGCGTTATACGCGCACTCATTTATCTTTTCGTTCTCTTGCGATAGTCTTCTTTCTTCCATCGGCCCGGTCCTATGGATTCTCTCTCGACACTGTTGACTAGCATTGGATCCCTGAGACGCAACGCTCACTGTCTCGAGGCTGACATCCATTCCGTAATCCACACCAGTGCTGTCAAACACTTCACTTTTTTTCGACCTCGAAAATTTTCTTTTAGACATGCTCGATTCCTGTGTCAATCTGTCGATAATCCCTAGCAACAATTTTCTTTCCTCCTCCCACAGCTTCCTTTTTTTCTCCCTTTACTCTCTCAGATCCTGCAGACCACTATTCTGCGCCACAACCTCTTCCCTCCATCGATCACAACACTCGCACAGCCTCGCATTATCGGTTTCCTCCTCCATTTCCAACTGTGCTTTTACTTCCGCTAATTGTTGACCGAACCAATTTTTCATTCTCCTCTCTGCCTCTGCTACCATATTCCTCGAAACGATGCGCATTTTATTCTCTGCCTCACTAAGCTCCATCGTCCACTTTATCAATGGGACTTGTACACCATCTTCCGCATTTCCCAAAACATTATTATTCTGATCATCACCCTTCTCTCGTCCGAAATTCTGCTCACCATCTTCCGACTCTGAGTCCACCGGAACGATACCGTCCTCTCCTTCCTCACCTCCTTGAGACGCAACACTAACGTCTGCTTCCGAATCCGGGTCGTCCGCCGCTTCCTCGTTGTCGTACACAATATTTCCGCTAGGTTTCTCCTTCACCACCGGCGTACGAGCTACGAACTCGCTACCCACAAACGGGTTGTCACCCTTAATCACGAATGAGTCCATTTGACCCTGATTGTCCGTCTTCTTGCTGTTCTCCTTACACTTTTTCTCGCTGCCATCAGTCTGTGGCATTTTTGGCGGCCTGCCCCGTGCTTTTTTCCCTGCCACCATCGTTGTTGGATCTTTGCCTGCATTACCGACCGAACCTGCTGTAGTTCCTTTTGCTGCCCCGTCACAAGCGCTTCCTGTCGCCGATCCAACACCTTTCTTCCTTGCCGACCCCACGCGCGCGAGGTTCCCCTAACCTCACACTTTCCAAGCAACAAAATACTTTAGCCGTTAAGAAACTTTCCACCAACACTTCCCCTAAGAAAGCAACTACTCCTCCACCCTTACAACACTTTCCAAAACAGCTCTGCCTGATAATTCACTACGAATTCTCGTAAAAAGAAACCTCCAAACCGCCAGGCGTCAACTATCGCCCACTGCCCAACCGGAAATCCAAAAATTACGAAGTATTTTTTAAACCTGTTATCCATCGCTGTTCCTTAAGGCATGTGAAATACCGCGGTCATTAATAAAAACGGTAATTAACTTTTTTCACGGATGCTAGCATCTGCGGTCATCAGAATAGTGTCGTCGAAAGCTGTTATGTAATCAGTCTTCGATGACACTTTTCCTTTGACCTTAGATATCACCGTTCGTGAAAAAGTTTATTACAATTT
Source organism: Stenichneumon culpator (assembly GCA_964017025.1). Classification (NCBI taxonomy): domain Eukaryota; kingdom Metazoa; phylum Arthropoda; class Insecta; order Hymenoptera; family Ichneumonidae; genus Stenichneumon; species Stenichneumon culpator. The sequence continues at coordinate 2,037,042 of OZ024773.1, read as the reverse complement.
TTATTACCAACCGTAGTGTTTCACCTGCTCTTAGGATGGTGTGGTATAACCTCCCACCCACCCCGCGCCCAGTTGGTAATAAAAATTATACGAATGCCGTTTTGGGACCGCAGTCCGCCGAGGAAAAAGAAAATTGTCTTTCGCTGAGGAATCAGCAGACGCAGGGAAAGATCATTTTTTTGTTCTTCGGGGTCTGCGGTATCAAAACAGCATTCATTATAGTTTTGTTACCAGCTGAGCACGCGGTAAGTGCGCGGAAAGGTGTTCCACATCATCTTAAAACGCAAACTTCTCTTTTATGCTAAATTTTTTCAAATATACAAAACTTTTACTTGCAATTATGTATGTATCTGATACAGCTTTTTTATATCGTTTACAATTGAAACATATGTTTTGTATCGTATTTGGAAAGTAGGAACTATTTACAGCAGCTATATTTTTATTTTTGCTGTTTTTGTTTGTGGATTCCGTCGCTGTGTACTGTACGTACATGTATAATTGTCGTTGAAGCAGTCGACTCGCAAGCCCCGGTCAAATAATAAAAACAAAATTCCTCGGTCTTTCGGGAATAGGAAAATTGTTATAGAAATTCAATTTTATTCGGTAGATGACTTTACAAGTATATTCAGTCTTCGATATAAATTGTAACTATAGTATTTGTGGTATAAAATTTTTACTCGTAATTACGTAAAATTTTTTCAATTTCCACATTGCTTCCCCATCAAAGTTGAAAATAGAAATTACCATACCGCTTCCTTATAAAAGTTGAAACTTCAAGTTTTCGTATGGCTTTCTCATAATATTTCTTTGTTCACGAAGTTTCCTCTATGAGGAAGCCAAAAATGCAGAAAACGCTTTCTCATAGAAGAAGCTTTATGAATAAAGGAACATTATGAGAAAGCCATATGAAAATTTCAAGTTCCAACTTTCATAAGAAAGTGCTATGAAAATTTCAATTTTCAACATATGTTTTTGACAATTGTTTGAAATTCTTAAGATTGTATTAAGATTGTTTGTTTGTTATTTTTAAAGATTGTTTAAAATTGTCTTCCAATAGACATTTTTGTTTTTAACAGATAAATTTTAAGCACTAGTTGTACCATTTCTGTTTTTATGTATTTATTTTTATTTTGATTAACATTATTTTTTATATAAAACATAAAATAGTCCAATTGCTTGATAGTCCTATCACTATTTCTGCGCTATGTATTGCTTTAAGTAAAACTGAATCATCGCTCTGTTTTATTTCGACTTATATTGCAAGACATGGTTTGAGTGTAGAATTGTCCGATTCTGAGCTTTGGCGCAGAAGCAATAATATAACATGTACCTGTTTTGGATGGTGACGAAAGGTACCTCCGACTTCTAAAGTAGTTGCTCTTGATGCTCTGGACCTTCGAAGGCAGTTGCGTCAGGATCAGGAGGTGGTTTTCATCATGCGTAGCTAAAAAAAATTATCTCCCTCACATAATGGGTAAGGACATCTGTACTTCTTCTTGTATCTTACAACCCTTAAGCCATAGAAACTTATTTTGCATTAGCATCACTTCATTGCGCAATGCGGAATTAATGAGCATTGCTTGCGTATTAATTCTTTTCCTAGGAAAAATAAGATTTTTTAAGATGAAAAATTTGATCAATAATAAAAATTGGCGCATCTTCAGGCTGCAGCACGGAATAATTCCTCCTGTATGGTAGAATGACGGAATATGTCCGATGCTCGAATACGAAAAAATACAGATTAGGAAGAGTCCATCGATTTTTGTCTCGTATCAAACTTGCGGCCGAGGTAACAATCGATCCAAAACCAATCTACTTGTCAAAAATTTTTAGAACAAAGTTTTGGGGATTTTATATATTTTCGGACGTTGAAAATAATGCGGGTAGAACTGGTTAAGGACGAAAGATGGTAAAAGGTGATTGAAGCTATACCAAGGAGTAATAAAAATCGAAGAAAAAAATCGATATTGACCAATTTTGGTATTTATCGGTTTTTATTAGAGAATTGATTTTAAGAAATATATATTTAGTACTTTTTTCACAGACAATATTATTCCTTTATCCAAATAACAATATTGAACAAGTTTGGTGCAAATCGGGCCATATTCGGCGCTTGTATGTTAAAATTATGTTTAAAAATATTAGATTCAGCATCCTAAAAACCTTAGGGTACCATTTTCACATTACACGATGTGCCGTAAACGGCAATAAAGCAATTGGTAATTGTACTTTCCACGACAACGTAGGCTGCGATGGGAACGCGCCTGCAAGGACATACTAACTATTGGTGGGCGCGGGTATACGTGAGTACAGATACCGACGACGGAAAACCATTTCAGCTCTATGAATTCATTTCAGCTCTATAGAAAGTTTTTGTAATGAAAACGCACGCGAACGCGAATCAATGGAGCATTTCCAATGAGCGAAATGAATAGAGTGTATTCGTATTATGAGTACAACGCTTTTCTATTATTGAGATTCCCGAAAAGTTTTCGATGAAATGAGTAGAAAGAAACGGGTGTTGTGTATACAGTAGTGTGTAGAAGAGTCCCAGCAGCCTCGCGCCAATGTATTTATCTCGAATCTCTTGATATCGGAGCGTGCAGCGCAACGTGCACTTTCGAATGTACCTTTAAAAATGTCTCAAAGGGCGATTCTTCTCTTCATAAAGGAACCTTATTTTTTATTATGTAAGTGTCTATGTGTGAATATCGTAATTAATTATCAAAGTATAAATATACTAACCAAGATGCACATTGCTTCCTCGATTTTTATCATAATTCGCAAAGCCCTCTCCAGGACTCAAAAAGTTTCGAAAAACATTTTTTCAACAAACGTCTTTCTAAATCGTTAAAAATAATAATAAAGTAATGTGAACATATATAATTTGTATGCCTTTTCATAAATTCGTGTTAGTTAATGTTATAGATACATAATTTGTTTACCATTATTATAGAGCCAGGCATATTCGAAGAAGGTACGTGGTTGAAGCTAAAAGAGTGGATGAAGAGGCGTACGGCTTGTTACGCCAGAGACAGGAACTTTGCAAAACCATTGTCTCGGCGCTTTATCGTACGGCGATGTCGCGACAATGAGAACAATGCTAGCATTACAGTGCCCGCCGGGAATAGAATAGCCTTCTGTCTCCGGGAAGGCAGAAAGGACGTCGCACAAAAATACTGGCCGAACAATACATTTATAATTAGAAGCCTGTCTCATCGGCCTACTACACGAACCACTGTGTTATTCGATCTTCCCTGCATTTGGTCAGCATTTTCTCTCGCTTATCTTTTTTTTCAAGAAATAACTGTGGAGATACGAACCCTAACACGTAATCACGGTGGGACCAATTTGGCGTTTTCTTGACGAGATCCCTTGCCATGACTGCCGTCCGTTAGTAGCCGAGTCGGTACCAAACGCTCAGTACAAGTCGCATACGTTTTGCTTCCTTCATAGAGGAAGCTTTGTTTAGGTAAAAAAAAAATGTTCGAGACCTTAATGAAAACGTGTTCAGAATATTCTAAAACATTGAAAAATCACATTTAGAAAACATGTCCGGATGTATGTGTGTTTGTGTGTGTGTGTGAAATGGACGAGAAAAATGTTAACTGGTATAACTCGAGAATGCCTCGACCGATCAAGCTGAAATTTCACACACAGTAAGTGTGGTTAATAGTCAATGTTCGTGCAAAATTTCATCCAAAAATGTTCAGTTGTTTTTTTTTGTACGCCATTTTTAATTTCATCAAAAATGTCTGTTCGTGCTCTAGCGCTCGCAATTTTTTAGGTATCGGGCTAAAAATACGTACACAGATAGAATATGATCACCCGACGATCCCATTAAAATTTCAAGAGAATCAATCGAATCGTTTAAATTCTATGTCATTTTGAATTTTTCGAATTTCATGAAAAATTAGTACTTTACTTTAAACGCAATTTTCCTCATTAAATATTCATTTGTGAATAAAATAACTGTTAGATTCGTGATCAGCGTGAAAAAATAAATACATATAGTCCCAGAGTGATGACTAACGAAAAAGCTTATCGGGCATTTATATAGCTAAAATGGCAAGTGAGTGACTTTGCGTATTTTCAAACAGCGATTCCTTTGCTTCCCGATGGATACTCTATGATAGTTTATGTATTTTTTCGTGTTATAGATGGATTATGAATGATTTGGTTCATTGTCGAAGATATTGTAATATATAGCCGTTTATTAGTCGCAGCGTGATTTGTTGGGGAGAGTAATTATTCGGGAGAGTGTACCGAACGGCGATCGGAGCTGGACTGATGCTCGGAGGTGCGAGGCTGAGGGCCTCGGACCCCGCAACAAAGTCGCGACGGACTGTCGCGACGCTCGCGATAAGGCCCATCTCACGGCTCTAAGCCGCGAGACCGGATGCAGATAACCTGCGGGGCTTCTATAAGTAAAGCACAGCAAAAAATAATATCGCTGCGGCAATTAATATTGGTGCGAAGAGGCTGGAGCCGTTACATGTAAACTTAATGCATTTCACGAGTCTTCCGACTTATTTACGAGAAATCAAAAATATACCCAGAAAAATCACGAAGCGTATAAATCGGAATTTATTTCACGCAACACCCACACATATATATATTTAAAAATAATAACAGTCATTCCGGATCATCCGTCATTCCGAAAACCAATTAAACCAAAAATTCTCTTTCCAAAAAAATCCACTCTCTCTCTCTCTCTCTCTATCACGAATACAAAGTTTCCCTCCTGTCCGTTAACTACCCATCAGGGCCGGAGCAGGGACAAAAAATGCACATAGAAAATAAAACAATATGATAATGACGAGGAGTACTCAACTTTTCTTTTTTGTAGTCGCTTCCGCGTTGGCTCTTTCTATCACCCCTGGGGCTCGCAGACGTCACAGATAAACAGGTTCCCCGATATCCGGGTTATTTGGCTGGCCAAGCGCAAATTTGGGAGCGTCCGACACGAAATATTCTTCGCTAGTCTCCTCCCCGAGCAGAAATTTTATCAGGGTAGAATCCGGCCCATACTTGGAGTGCCAGAGAATCAACTCTGGCCCGGATATGGCGCATCGATATGGCCATGATCCGTGGTGTAACGCTCACGCAAATCCGGTCCAGTTAAAGCGCTGGATCTGGGCCTGATGAATATGTTTTCAGGGCCAAATCCATGCCTGATACACACCAAATACATTTGTAATATCTTTTTCTATGATAGATGTACTGTCCGTACTGACAAGTTCCAGCACCAAAGCATCTATAAATGGTAAAAATTAAAGAATACATTTGAGCTGAATTTCTTCTTACGCAAATTAAATATATATAAAATTCGTGACGCTTCGTTCGTCTTTTTTATTTCGACATCTTTTTTATAGTTCGAAAATTTGAAAAAGTTTGTATGGATTTTGAAGTATCTGTAAAGCATTGGTAAATTCGTCTTACCTCGTAAGCACGTGTAGAAAGTGGTGTCAGTTTTTATGACTCTTTTATTGCGAGACTGCTTCACAGCAGTGAATTGGAGTACCAAGTCTCGTATCATAAATTTATGGATTACAGACCGAACCGACCTGATCAGGCATTTGGGATCGGGGCTGATCAAGAACGATACAGCGCTCGTCAGAAACAGAATAAAGTGAACATATGACATACTAGTACCGGTAGTACCACACTAGTAGTGCGATATAGTGGTATCAAAATATTTTAACTTACAATCGCTGTTCGAACCGATTTGTCGGTTTTCAGTTTGTTGTCAAAAACCTCGAACTCCTCCATCGTTTTGTACGGCAGCTGTCCGAGCTCGTACTTTTCGATATACGCTATCGATGTTTTGTACTCGATCCAGTGATTTGCTGCTGGCACCCACGATCATCGAATGCTGTTCAGTTTGGCGGATTTTGAGATCAGCGATTTGCCCCCGAATTTGGGAAAGCTGGGCACACACATCACGGTGGCACGAACGTATAATGTCCTTGATGTCGTCCGGATCTGCAATATTCAAATAATCGATTGTTATTTTATATTTTGAGATGTTTCGAAATAGTACATTTCGATACGAGTGCGAAAAAAAATTTCTGACGAGTGTGAGTTTGCAGCACGAGCCGAAGACGAGTGTTGCAATCACACGAATTCAGAAAACGTTTTTCGCACGAGTATTGGACAAAAAAATACGTTTCTTGTAGAGATTTCTGCCCTCTGATTTTGCAAGCCTCTGACAGTGCTTCGATTTTTTCTTTTGCATTCTCCTCGTTATCCGTTGAGATTGCGTAAGCTTGTGTTTCAAGTTTTCAAATTCTCTCCACTGCTTCCGCGAGAGTCCCTGAGCGAACATGGGAGAAGATAAAGAATGTTTATTTAAAAATATTAGGCAATATTATTCGTGTGAAAATACAAAGCTGCAGGAACTACTTACGTGCATATCCTCGAATCTCGATTCGGAAAGTTGGCCATGAGACCGGTGGCTTGGTTCCACATTCCACAAGAGTACTCAGCATTTTCAGATTCTTCGGTGAACAGTTTGGTACAAAAGGTGTAACCAGATGTTTTTTCTTTGTATCGTAACAAATCCAGTCAGCCGGGACAAAATCTATGTTCAATTTTTCTCCAGGATCATCGACGAAGACCACCAAGACGAATTGCTCCTCCTCAGACATAGCTAATCATGGAAAAAAATGCAATTAATAGCTATATATTTTTTGTCCAGTTCAGCAGTGATGTATTTAGTTCGAATGATAAGAAACCCAGTGAAAACTAAAATATTTCAAGCACCAATGTAGCATCAAAATAATTCAGTTTCTGGCCAGTGAAAATATTTTACTGTGCCAGTAAAAAGAAAAAATATTTCATTATGCTAGTGACAAATATCAGTAAAAATATTTCATTATTTTCGTGACAAATATTTTACTGCATTAAGAGGAAAAATTAATTTTGAATGCAAACATACTAAGTAATCACATTGTACAATTTGAGGTTAGATTTTTCAGCAAGGGCATGGTACTTCGCGATAAATATTTTTCATGCACAGAGAACCTGTGAAAAAATTGCTCTACATGTTTAGCAAAGATGATTTCGACAGGTTCAGTGCTGTTATGCAAAGAAAAAATTTTCTTTTGCTTTTTTCTCAGGCTGCTGAAAAAGTTTCAATGCCGATGAAAAAGTTTCAATACCGAAAGCAAAGCAATCTCGTCGATGGAAATTTTTCATGCCCACCGAAGTAATGCAAAATCAAAAATTCATTCTACCGGTTCAGTGCTGTTCCACAATGATAAATTGTTCTTTCACTTTGTTCTCACCGATTAAATTTTTTCAACGATGGATGCAAAGCAAGCTCGGCGATGAAAATTTTTCTTGCACCCAGAAGCGATGCAAAATTAAAAATGAATTACGCAATGAGAAATTTTTCTTTTGCTTTCTTCACAGTGATAAAAAATTTACAATGTATGAAGCATATCAAACTCACCGATGACAATTTTTCAATGACGGAAGCAAAGCAAGCTTGCCGATGAAAAATGTTTAATGAAGTCGCAACAGCACGCTGATGAAAAGTTTTGACCGAAGAGTTTACACCGAAGAGATGCAAAATCATTCTACATGTAACAAAAAAGAAACAAATAATTATAACATGGTAACCTTTACTGATTTGCTGTGTAAATATTCCCAATACAATTTACGAAAATTATGACCAGGAATGACACACTTGTGGGAATCCCATCTCCCAAGGGAAGCTCGATATTTTCCTTTGTATATAGAACGACAATAACGTCGCGTTTTCGATTGTTTTTTATCACTCTTCTATGAATCAATTAACATCTATATAAATTATATAAGTATATAAATTGAATGTTTAAGTACGTGACGCGTTGACTGATTTTCGACCGACACAACATGTACAAGACGCTACTAAATAAGCTCTACGAAATATTCGTATAGCATGTTTAATACGTTATGAGAATATTAACATACTTACCATTTGATTTTGTCGAGATGCGTTTCGGAAATGACAAGTATTTAATGTCGCTGTGTATAGTACCGGTGAGTACACAATGCCTGCTTACACTTGTTTACCACGTGATTAGACACGAAAACATCGTTTCCCGGAATATCAAAGCTGCGACCTTCATAGTGCGCCGTAACACCATGACTGCCAACTGTCGAAAAATTTCGGAAACAGTTCACCACTGTCTCGAAGAAAGGAAAGACAGTACAACATCCGAAAAAGTAACCATTTCAGTAATCATATTTATACGTAGATTAATCATTTACGATGGCAATAAAAAACTGAGGCCTTTCTTCCAGATAGTATATCCATGTGCAATGTTGTATAGCTGTCGGCTGCGCAGTGTACCCAGATAGAAAAACGTGCCGTCAAACGGGTATCGTACCATTGGTACCGCCACCGTTCCGTCGCCGTGCCGTCATTTTTCTACTTGGGATCGATCAGCGATCATGGACGAGGATAAAATAAAAAAATCTCGTGAGCTCACCCGCTTACGCGTTGAAAGATTTCGCCAGGCAAAACGACGAAAAACGGAGGACGACGGCACCCATAAAATTGAGCCCGAAGCGGAATTTTCCCATCGTCTTGTATCTTCGGAACATGATAAGGTAACGGTCAGGAAAATTTCATCGTATGTATGTTACAAGCCGATTTAGAATAGATATCGATAGCTTTTCGATTTAGGCTCAAAATATAACGAGAGTTTCTCAATATTTATTTGTACCATGCACTGTTATTATTGTACTCAACACTACACTCAAAGGCCCAGTACTGAGATACACCTGAACAATTGGACTTACAGAGGCTGGCTTTTAAATACCGCTTGCGAAATCGGTAGAAAAACGTCAACAAATAAATTCCTCAAAATAAGAAAGATACATTTTTTAACACGTTGGCATAATGACAAAGAGAGGGGTAGGGAAATATTTTCATCGCCTCAATTGTCGATAGTTAACAATCAATAAAGTCGCGGAATTTTTCTTTTGTATCTTTATTATAAGTAAAATTTGAAAAAATATAATTTTTTAAATAATTTCGGTTGTGGACGAAAAATTGTTGATTATTAGGGCATATTCAATATCTATTCTGAATCACTGTGAATATATCTATATCCCAGTATTACAATATTTTAATCGATTACTGATAACATTATTTGTACAGGATAATCCGTCAGAACATGATTGCAATAAAACTATCGACGATGAGGTGTACGACCTCGCGGGAGAAGAACCAAGCTCACCTGCCGTCATCAAAGAAACAGAATGTCGAAGCGACGCGTATATACATAGCGATGTATATATTGGCGATGATCGGGAAAATAGCGGAGAAAACAATACCGAAATTGTCGAAGAGAGCGATGAAGTACACGAAACGGAACCGACCAGTGGCGATTCTGATTCCAATGTACCGTCAGAATCCGATAATAATGAGACAAGTGAAGATGGTGAAATAGAAGAACTCCGCGAATGGGCTCACAGAACGAAAATTCCTCAAAATCATCTCGACGACCTTCTTCGAATTTTGAGGAAAAGATTGCTCACTGACCTGCCGAAAACAGCAAAAACGTTTCTCGGAATATCATCGGTCGACTTTAAAGTGCAAAAACTTGATGGATCGAATAATGTAGATGGTGGTGAACTAGTGTACTTCGGCATCGCCAAGTATCTCCAATTAACAGTGAACATCAATTTACATAGGGAACGGATCCTCTATCTATTATTTAACATTGATGGTTTACCTTTGTTTAAATCGAGCTCTAAACAATTGTGGCCGATTCTCTGCAAGATTCACTTTGAGCCCGATTTATATAAACCACTTCCTGTCGCAATCTATGCAGGGGATCAAAAACCACAGAATTTGGAGCAATATTTTCGAGACTTCATTCTGGAATTGAACCAGCTGCTGAAAGATGGTATCGAGATCGATGGCGTAGTATTACAGGTTGAGATAAAATCGTTTATTTGTGATACGCCTGCTCGATCACTTATAAAGTGTATTATTGGTCACGGAGGATATTATGCATGCGAACGCTGCATCGTGAAAGGAGAGCGAGTTGAAAATCGCACTATTTATCCTCCATTGGATTCTGAACAAAATTTGTTTGAGCCGCGAAATTGTGAGACATTCCGAAGACAACATAATTCTGAGCATCACACTGGGGTATCCCCTTTACTATCCGTTGAGCCGAAGATCAACATGGTAGCCCACTTCTCGCTTGACTTCATGCACCTCTGTTGTCTAGGAGTAATGAAGAAAATGTTCACGCATTTTTGGTTGAAAAAGAAAGTTGCAACACAGCTGAGCGTAAATAGTAAGCAGTATTTATCAAATGCCTTGACTTTGCTACAATCGCAAATTCCCGTCGAATTCCAACGGACGACTAGATCGTTGCATGAAATCGCGAAATGGAAAGCAACCGAATTTCGGTTCTTTCTTTTATACTGTGGTCCTATCGTTTTGACAATTGTATTAGCAACACAGCTGTATCGTCATTTCATGCTTTTTCATGCAGCTTGCCGCATCTTGTGCAGTGCTTCTTTGGCGCTGCAGTTTACGGATAAAGCCAAACAATTTCTTCTGCATTTCGTTAAAATCGCTGCTACCTTGTACGGCAAACAGTGTCAAGTTATGAACATGCATAACTTAATACACCTGGCTGATGACGTCACAACTATGGGGTGTTCTCTCAGTTCCTTGACAGCTTTCCCTTTCGAAAACATGCTAGGGAAACTCAAGAAAAAATCCGTAGTGGCAATCGACCATTGGCGCAAGTTTGCAGGCGGTTTTGCGAGGCAATCGATACCGATTACAAGAAAGGGGCGTTTCCACCAGAAATTGAATTCTTAGGAATGAAACCCCAGACTGGTGATGGTGTACTGAGAATCAATAAAATAAAATATAAATCGTTCATCATTTCGAGCAAACCTCCTAACAACGCGGTGCTCTTCTGTGACGGGATGATTTTGATGATCGACGAAATATATAAATTACCGGAGTCAGACGCCATTAAAGTGAATGGTAAAATTTTGCGCGTTATCAAATCGATGTTCACATATCCGTGTGATTCAGAAATTTTCAAAATGTGGCAAGTAAAAAAAACGACGAGTTCAAAAACACGATCTTTGTCCTCTATCGATTTAAAGCTTGTGATGCTCAGTACACGAAACGACGCGGAAGAAAAAATTTACGTTATTTCCCTTCTGCATTAAGAATTGCGCACTTTCTCGAAATTATGCGTCAGAAAAATGCTACGAATATTGCTCTGATCTGTAATAAAAAATCTGATCTGTAAAACTCTGATCTGTAATAAAAAAAATAAAATCATAATATAAATACGTGATCCTTTCCTGAAGTGACCCTAAACTAAAATAATACAATTTTAACGAACCGGCAAATCTAATGAAATTGCATCGGGGCTGAACCCAGCGGTATCCACGAAAATACATCCAGCGTGCTTTATTACATACGGAAACGGGCCAGTTCCGGTGGATCTCCGGCAAATCTGATGTAGTCTGCCTTATTAGCACCTGAACTGGTGCGCATCAGGCAATAGTCCGGCGGCCTTTTCAGGCTCGCTGAACTATTGCCTGATGTGTAGCAGCGCGCCTTATTATATCCGGAAACGGCCCAGTTCCGGTGGAACTCCGGCAAATCTGATGTAGTCTGCCTTATTAGTACCTGAACTGGTGCGCATCAGGCAATAGTCCGGCGGCCTTTTCAGGTTCGCCGGACTATTGCCTGATGTACACTAGCGTGCCTTATTACATCCGGAAATGGCCCAGTTCCGGTGGAACTCTGGCAAATCTGATGTTGTCTGCCTTATTAGTACCTGAACTGGTGCGCATCAGGCAATAGTCCGGCGGCCTGTTCAGGTTCGCCGGGCTATTGCCTGATGTACACTAGCGTGCCTTATTACATCCGGAAATGGCCCAGTTCCGGTGGACCTGTGGCAAATCTGATGTTGTCTGCCTTATTAGTACCTAAACTGGTACTCATCAGGCAATAGTCCGGCAGCTTGTTCAGGCTCGCCGGACTGTTGCCTGATGTACACCAGCGTGCCTTATTACACCTGGAAACGGCCCAGTTCTGGTAGACCTCCGGCAAACCAGATGTCATCGGCCTTATTAGTACCTGAACTGGTGTACATCAGGCAATGGTCCGGCGAGCCTGAACAGGCCGCCGGACTCATACCTGATGTGGACCTGATGAAAAATATGGCAGCCGGATAATTTTTCTACTCGGGTCGTAACGTCCGATTGTTTCCAAGACCGTCATTCCAGCTCGACGTCCCCAGGGAGAAAGAGACTGAGCGCGAGCGCGATTTTCGGAGCATGAGGACGACGTAAATGATTTCACGCAGGCGTGCAATAACTTTTCTGTTTACGCAGGCTCGTCAGTCTTTAGCATCGATCGCTGGCGCCCTCCATCTGCCTTTTTTCTTTCGCGATAGCTTGGGCGGTACATTCGAAGCTCACATACATTTCGCGTCGCGTACAGATTTGACAGCCGTTTTGACCAAAAGCGCAAGGTTGGTGTATTTTTTCGCGCTAAACCCGAGTCAGCCAGCAGTTTTGCTTAAAAGTTAAATACGACGTTGACATCGAAAAAGCCGAAAATTGAAATTTTCATATCGCTTCCTCATAGAAGGAGTTTTGCGAATAACGGGCCATTATGAGAAAGTCATATAAAAATGTCAACTTTCAACTTTCAACTTTTATGAGGAAGCGATATGAAAATTTCGATTTTCAGCTTTTTTACTTTTCCGTCAGATACGAAGTATGTAAGGAGAGGTATTGTAAAAAAAACTTCTCAAACAAATATAGAACATAAACATGTTTCACATACTTTAAACCCAAAAAAATCGTTTTTCCAATCCTGTTTGTTCACATGTGAATCTGTCTGTCTCAGCCGAAAACACAAAACATTATGTTTGCTTGCGTTTATATTTCTCATTCTTAAACCCTTCCAATGTCCCAACGTTGACGAGTACTATAAAATGTTGATTTAAACATTTGGACCCCTTGTTCTACTTTATGACCAACATTATTGCTATATATCTACAAATAAGTTGTCGTATGTACAGTTTTATCTCGACAGCTTGAAAATTGCGCAAGCCTGCAGTCGTGGATTTAAGACTGATAGCGCCCTAGACTAGCAAATTTATGGTACCCTAAAAATTATTGGCACGAAGCTTAAATCACAGCGTCAACGATGCAAAAAAACTGGCTCTGAGCAAACAAATTAGTTTGGCAAATCCGAAAGATTTTGACTATATTTTGTCGCCTGGAAATTATTTTTTTGCGAAGGTTTAACACCGATTTCAAAATGATCCGTCGTTATCATTGAATTATTTTAGAAATGTGCGCCTTGGTTTTGTTTTAGCAAATTGTTCTATGATTTGTTAGCAATCAATGGTTTTTAAAATCTCTGTATGAATTGTCAAAAGTGTGAAAGTGTTAAATCTATGCTAGCCCATGCTTGCTCGTAAGTAAGTTTTAACCCTTTTCAAAGTTAAATCGCCAAGCATGTGCAACGGAACGAGCCTCAGAATGCCGAAAAAGGCCATCCATCCATATATATTAACGTGTTGAATATATATATATATATCTATCGACCCGATATATACATCGGTCGGGTCGCCCGACTTCGCTACCAATCAAGCGACAGAATCCTGACCCTAATTATAATCAGGATGTATGTTTACGTAAAGGTGACAAATAGCCGAGATTTTGTTTTAACTTTAACCAACGACCAGCGGTGCAAGAGAAATTTTTTTCTTTTTTTTTTAATTTTCGCCCGCAATCTCCGTGACGGCAATTATGGTTTTTTTTTCATTTGTCGATCTCGACCAGCGGTACGCCTCGCTGTTACGACAATAAACAAAAGAACATTTATTATAACAGACCGTCAAATATCAGAAACATCGTGAACTTCGTATTGTGCGGACGTGTGTTTGATTGCGAGTCTTTCCGAAAGCGAATATGGCAGTGATATATTCATCGAACGCGGCGATCGAGAATATCGCAATCACTGACGATAACATGTGAGTTGATTTGTGATAAAAACAGATTATTTGCGTAAAAAAAATTATATATACAATCATGAGCAAATTAATTATTTCCTAGATAGACAGTCACGACGTAATGGCAGCAGTGGGCCCAATATTTGCGACACGCACTGCACATGTCGCAAATATTCCGCCAACTGCGTCCGTTCGTGGCGCCTGTCTATATGAGTAAAATTCGGAGTATTTACAATACGGAGTACTTACAATTCGGATTATTCACAATTCGGATTATTGACAATTCGGATTATTGACAATTCGGATATTTACAATTCGGAAACGTTTTTACTTTTTTTCAGTGTGCTGAACCCCTACGTTGATGCTGTTCCCGGGAGTCAAATGGTTGGGCTCACCAAACAATTGAAGGTGTTCAAGTTTGTCCCCAACAACAACACCGGCAAGCGAGTCCAGTGCGTGGCATGGGAAAAGGAAGTCGATCGAATGGCCGAGATCATCGAAATGGACCAGGTAAACTTCTAACTTTATTTCCTTAATTTCCTAACCTTATTCTTTAATTCCTTGATTAATAATGCTATCTTTTTAGTATTGATGCAATCGATTAGCTTTTTTCTTGTTTATAGATCGTTCACATCGATGGGGCACAGGCCGGTCGAAATTGCTGATGAGCGAGAGATCGAGAGACCAGATGTCCATATCCCGGTTGCCGCTTGGGACGAAATCGCAGAGAAGGAGGGTCAAAAGATCGGTGAGTACAATATTTTGGTTTTTTTTTTAGAGAATTAATTGATAAATCAATGGATTTAAAATTTTTTATTACAGCCGTCACCGGCTGGGTGAAGTTTAACTTTCGAGAATCCCGGCATTTTAATAATCAATCGACCTATGGATTCCGCTCCATCACAAACGGAGCTTGGAAATTGCAGGTGCGACTTACATCGCTATCTGGGCTTCCAGTAGATCTGCGTACAGACGCACCGATCAAGATCATCGGGACTGTGGAGTTTTCCAACTACCTCTTTTTGCGAGTGGATTCGGGCCGCGATGTTATCGAGACGAATGAAGAGCCCTACAATCCTGAACAAATGTTCAATATAACAGCGCCACCACGAAAGAGGCAGTGTGTCGCTTAGACAGTCAGAACAAGGTGATTTTTTTTCTTTTTGAAACTTACAATACCTCTGGCAAAGAGGCAGCGTAATGTTTAAACAACAACGAGTTGTATTTTTTTAGTTTGCATGCAATTTGCAAAGAATTCACTGTACATTTTGCTGTGTTTTAACAGTTCATCAAGTTCCTCAATACATTAAAAAAAATCTATGTACATTAAAAAAGTGTGCAAGTAATTATAATATTAGTTTTATAAATAAAAATGTGTTCAATAAAAATATGTACAACAAAAATATGTACATTAAAAATATATACAATAAAAATATTTTAAAAACCGTGTGTATCGCGTAAGAAAGCCCTTTTGGCATAATCGCTGCACTGCGCACACGCCCGGACGGACTTGGGGAACATGAAAACTTTTGGCCCGAAACGTAAAACGGAAGTCTTTATCGTAAGCTTTTCTGCGGACCGGGTAAAAATCAGACGCGGATTAATAAAAAAAAAAGAGAAAAAAATATCATAATAAGCCACCCTGCATTTGTGCGTTACACGTAGGGAAGAGGGGGGCAAAACGGGGCAGTGGGGCAAAATGGGACAATAGGCCAAAACGCAATTTTCCAATAAAAATTTGTACACCCCATTGTGCCCCATCGATACATCTGGCTTTTCTGCCCCGTTTTGACCCACAGTACCATCCAAAAATTATTGGAATATTGCGTTTTGCCTCACTGTCCCGTTTTGCCCCGCTGTCTCATTTTGCTCCGCTCTTCCCCACATCTTCGATTCGACTTGCAGATGATCCACTTTAGCGCGATCATTTTGGGGATGATGGAAAAAAACACCCGTTATAATATTCGATAAGTTGTGGGTATCGTCATGAAGTGATCATTTGATCGGGTATGATAGCTCACGAATGACATTTGTACAGTTCCGGATCAATTGGTTTTTTTTTTTTATAAAAAATATCGGTGAAAACAATCGTGCATGTTTGTATCAAGAAAATTAAGAAGACTGTACCGAGTACTGACAGGAAGTTTCAAGAAGAGTTATAAATATTAATAAATATTTTTGTTGAACTACAATGAAGGGGTCAGACGAAGAGTTCTGAAGGACGATCTAACGCCGAGTTTCAATCCGTCACTTGTGATGAGGTAAGAAAAAAATATTTTGTCGATTTTATTTATAGAAAAATCTTGGCGAATCTTGGCTTTTCCAAATTTGGAACATTTTAAATTTGCCAAATTTACGGGCATGTGGCAAAGCTGTCCTCCCCGCTCGGAGGGCCTCAGTTGGTCAACAAATTACTTTGCCTATTTACTTTAAAACGGTTTATGGCTCAAAAAAACTATATAACATAATACAACACAGGTACATTAAAGCCATGTAAAACAAGTACCACGTGACATATGAGTGCGAGAGAGATAGTTGCATTTTTCGAGTCAATGCAATTAAAAATAGATTGACATTTGGAGTAAAAGCGAAGCATCATTGGACGTGGTATTGAATTCTGCATTCACTAATGCTTCGCTTTTTTGCGAAATGGTTATGATATCTGAATGGCATTCATTACAGTTTATTTTTCCGGCTGAGTTTGTTTCACATGGCCTTCAGGAGGTACTGGACCCGTTTTAACTCTTTACTTACCGTTTTCTGTCGGAACTGGGCGTTTTCTTATTTTCAATTTAGAATTGTTAATGTACTCCGCATGTGCTCCAAATGGTGCAAGCCTGTAATATTGGCGTAAACGCTTCGGCGTAGAGTCGTATTTTAATTAACAACGTACAAGTAATTAAGAAAATCGAATATTACAGTTTGCAAAAAAGGATGAACGTAGTGTCACGATTGACGCACACAGGTCGCGCCACACCATGCCCGACACTGATTTATGCCTTTTCTATCGGCTCCGATCACTTGTCACAAAGGAACAGTAAACGTAAACGTAAGATACACATTACATGGACGTCTTTTGGGTAATAGACTTTCGGACCTTTTTTGAATATTCGGGGAATTCCAAACGATGGGCGTGTACTCTCGTTTTACATATTTGAGTTCCAAAATATTTTATATCCCATATAATTGATGCTCTTGAAATGCTTAGCAGCCATATTGGTTTTGTTGGCAACCTTTAATATTCGATTTTCTTCATATCTTGGACATTTTCAACCGAAATTCACGTACACGCCGAAGCGTTATGGTTAGTATTACCGTCCTCCAAAATGTGAAGCATATGCGTAGTATCAAGGAAGCTTCAGCGGGACATACTAGTCATTGACCATTTATTTTCAGATCATAAAAATGCCGTTCATAAAATCAAATCTATTCTATATCGAGATAAGATTCAATTTGTTCATCGTTACATATGATCGCGGTTGAAGGAAAGACTTCATTTTTCAATTTATATAATTAAATAGAAGCTTGTAGTCATTGATTTGACTCGAGTGCCAACTTATAGTCATTGAATGAATGAACTACAAGTTTGGATATAATAATTTTTCAATAAGGTGAATTTGATTAAGTCATGCGTAAAAAGGTAGTAGATGACCGAAAATACCATGATCAATATTTTTAAAAATTGCTACACGATATAAATTCACCCAATTCATAGAACATATTTCACGTGTAAACTTGGCAACGTTGTAAGTTTGTCGAGGTTGGTACCATTGATATCAACATCTTTTACCCGGTAACCGAGACTTGAATACGAATAAGAATGTAAAAATGTCATCACCGAAGTCTGATGGATTTCAACAGCCACGGTATAAAGGACAGTTTATTACCAAAAGAAAACTCGAGTGGATTGAAAATATTTCGGCTGCTGCAAAAAGGCCCAAAGTACGCGAAGCGCCAGCCTCGCGGCTGACTCCAACCGGGCGTCGTATAGTGAACTTCAAAATTTTGGCTGATCAGTTATAGTGTACGTTTTGTGATCAATCATTATCTTTAAAATATATTGAAGAAGAGAATTTTTTTGGTCTCGATTCAAAGTTTAATCTGCGGTGACACATCTGCTTGGCAATAAATGACGTGCATACAGATTCTCAACACAGAACACCGGATGACAAAGTTCGCTTCAGTGTGAATTCCAGGGCAGCTGTAGGCAAGTATATTTACATTTATTTCATATTTTACAGATTGAATAGAAAGCAAAACGTTCCATTCGTGTGCGCTATCAATTATTATGAGATACATTACTGTCATCATCTTTGTATTTGAAAAACCAAAATAAACTAACTTTGCAAAAACTAATTGTTATGTCCGAAGCATCGCAAACAAAAAGAATTTTATTTGTAATTTTCAGGCACGATCGATGCTGGAATGGGCCACACTCAACTGAACCTTCCTATCAGCCTTAAATAGCCCTGCGATTTCCGACACCTCGGAAACGTCATGAAAAAGCTATCGGTCCAGCTGTGGAGTCTGTTGCAAAAGAAAGTTGTCTGACCGGTTTGCACCTCGAAAAAAAAATTGACCCTTGCTGCGAAGGAACTCGCTTCACAGGAACTTGGTGCGAAGGAACTCACATCACAGGAACTTACTGCAAAGGAACTTGCTTCACAGGAACTTACTGTGAAGGACCTCGCTGCGAAAGAACTGACTGCGAAAGAACTCGCTGCAAAGGACCTCGCTGTGAGGGACCTTGCTGCGAAGGAACTCACTGCGAGGACCCTTGCTTTGAAGGAAGTGCCTGCGTGGGAGACCACAGCGTAAGGAACTGTCTGCGTAAACGTTCTATTTCTTTGTGCTCAGTCAAAGTAGTGTTATTTTTGGGAAAAGGATCTATTGCTCTAGGTCCTAGTGAATAAAAAATAAAAGATAAAAGATTTGAAAAAAAGAGGAAAGATAAAATCAGAGAGCACGAGAGCGAGATAAGACAGAGCAGAGCTTATAAAGCACGAAGGAAGTTGTTGACTAATGAGGAAAACAAACAAAGAGAGGCAGCAACGAGGAAGGAAGGGATCTCTTACGAGACCGCATGCTGCATCGATGGAATGGGCCAATTTATCGATACTCCAAGAGAAAAAATCAACGCGTCACATGTTGTTGTTTTCGATCTCGAGACATCGGTTTTGGGAAAAAGGCCGAGATATGTCAGATTGCAGCCAGGTATGAGGAACAAGAGTTTAATGTTTACATCGTTCCTGAGAAAGGCATACCAGAAAAAGTTACAGAAGTTACGGGTCTCCATGTAGAAGGCGGCGAACTTTTTCTGCGTAACGCGAAGGTCTCGACGACGCCACTAAGACTGGCAATGTTACGATTTGTCGAGTTCCTAAAAAACATCGGAAAGGGAATAATTCTTCTCGTTCATAACTGTTTCGCTTTCGATGCTCCTCAGTTACTGCAGCAATGGCGAAACTGCAACTCATCCGTGAATTCACCGAAGTAATATCTGGTTTCGCTGATACCTTGCCACTTTTTCGAGAGAAATTAGCCGAATCGAAGAGGCCAAGAAACCAGTTCTAACAAGTCGATCTGGCGAAAAATTTCTTGGAAATTGGTAGCAATGAAGCTCACAATGCTGTTTTCGATGTGAAAATATTGGCAAAGCTTGTCACCAAAATTGGCATCTCCAAAGAGACAATTATACGCCAAGCAAAGTCTCTTCAGAGCATGAACCAAGCAGGAGATAGGAAACATCACATTGCTGGCATTGTGAAAACGCTCGAAGTTCTTCGGCCAGAAGTGTCTGCAGGTATGGTAAAGAAAATGGCAGAAAATAGGATAACTTTCCCTCTGCTAATCAAAGTGTGCACCGATAATGGAGCGAAGGGCGTCGAAATTCTATTCGGAGAAGACATGAACGGTAAGCCGAGGATTGCAAAACAGAAGAAAATATTGGTTAGTGTAGGACAAAAGCTTAGCCCAATGCCTCCCAATAGTACCTAATTTGGAAGTGTAAAGGAAGATGCCTCCATATTGCGATTTCGTATTATTTAGTTGTGTGTATCTAACATTGTAAGGTTATAGTTATGATTTGTTAATGCATACTATTACTGTTACGATGTTTTTGAACACTATTTTTGTTTATTTTATTGTACCAATGTTACTTGCAAGTTTATATGTTATACTATTGAATAGCTGAGATTTAAAAAATTACGAAAATAGCCTCGTCAATCCCCAAAAAAAACCTTTTTTTTAACGCTGTTATATCCGCAGAAACTCAGTTAGCTACTCTGGGTTTTGCGGGAGAGCCGTTAGCTCTTATGATTCGGGATTTATCCAGTTAAGGGTTAGAACCCAAGAGAATTATAATCGCACGATTTATTATTTATTATAGTTTATTAGAGAAATCTTCCAAATAGTTTATTACAACAATGTTCATTAAAGTTTATTACAGAAATCTTCCAAATTAGAGTTTATTACCAATCGTATCGAGTACACCTTGTACAGTGGTCTTCCCGTGGAAGAACTTGTCCGAACTAGTAGTATCACTTACTACCGAATTGCGTGCCCTTGCACAAGTAATTGTTACGTGAATCGTAATGTAACTAACAAAACGTAGCCAACAAAACGTAACAAGCAAAACGTAACCAACAGTACAGAATCAGGAGTTCCGAAGAGACTAGTGGGTGCCTGCTCTCGGTTCCCTATATATGGATGGAAGAGCTGGCACGTCAGCTTAATTTTAGTCGATGTCAGATATTTCGTCAGATTGCTAATTGTTTAAACAATTCTCGTTTCCGGGTAGAATACAATATCGTCAATAATTTCCCAATAGCTGACTCAGCAGTTCCTGAGCTGATGCGTTACTTGCCGAGTCGCTCGCGATTGCCTAAATGCTGCGTTAGGTGTCAAGTTACACGCGTTTGCCTAAATGCTGACTCGACTGTACGGTGGATTTCGTTATTATTTCGCAACGACGCGCGGTCGTTGCCTGCAGCTGCATACCTCGATTCCGGTGCAATGACCTTGCCTTAATAATCGAGGTATTGAAATATCCGGGGTACAACAACGCAAAGGCTTTTTTCTTCATATACAGAGAAATGCAGCAATGGTTATTATAGTTTGTTGTTTTTTTTAATGCATTTTCCACATTTCTTGACAATATGTTATTTCTTTGGTGTCATCATGAACTTTGAAATTTCAAATTACCGCGCCAAATAGATTCGTCACTTGTGAGGTTATGATGATTCGCAGACGACATATTTCCGTATAGAATGAGAGCAGCGTTGCCCAATTTTTATCATATACGATCTTCCCGAAGCTGAAAATTACTCCCGCCCACTTGTTATAAATTGAGTTTTCTCTCTTTTATCTTACGGTAAAGTGTGAATTTTATTTCAAAGTATTTTAGACCGAACACTTATCTACAGTTCTGATACTGGTCCTTTGCGGCGTCTTCTATATTTACATATACAAACCGCATAAACTGAGACGGCGACGGAGATTTCCATAAGACACTGTATTTAAAAAGCCATTTTTTAACATCGAATATCTCAGAATCTATACGGTCAATTGTGTTCAAAATTATCTCAATGGTCAATAACGATTCATTCTACTGCATATATAAATTACGTTATGTAATATTCAAAAGTGACATTCGCTGAAGCCTCCTTAAATCCTCTAAAATGTGAAGCACATGCGTAGTATATTAATAATGCCAAGTGAAAACTAATAAATCGACTATTTCGTTCGTCAAAACAGGAAAGTCCAGCATCCCCTTAAGACCATGTGAAACACCTCCCTCCCCGTCCAACCCGAGCTCATTCGGAATCAAAAACTGTAATCATTTTTTCACATGGGTCAAAAGAAAAGTCTCATCGGAAGTGGATATCATCTCTGCGTCCAATGAGATTTTTCTTATCTCTGTACATGCCAGAATCCGCGAGAAAAGTTAATTACAGCTTTTATTACCGACCGAAAGCGTGATTTTCAGCGCAAGCGAAGTTTTCTGCCCCAGGGAAATGAGGGCTAAAGCCGCACAAGATGAAAATCCGCTCCATCCCGTGTAGTATACGATACTTTAGCGCAGAAAAGCAAAATATACTATATTTGATTTTTCCCTTTCTTTTTCCCTCCCACATACGTATTCGTTTTTACGGCTCATTTTTAAATCACCCTATCACTATTGGTGTCCTTCTGTATATTTTGATTATGAAAACCTAATTCGCTTTCCGTTGAGCAACCAACCGTTTTGGAGAAAATAAAGAAAGTGATTTGTTCCCGGCAAAGGCCGTTATACATGCTCTTAAGGCCATGGAAAAATGTACCACGTCACATATCAGTACGATCGAGATGAATGCATTTTTCGAATCAATACCATTTAAAACCAGTTGACGTTTCAGATAAAACGGAAGCATCATCGGGTAAGGTGTTAAATTGTACATCCGCTAATACTTTGCTTTTTCCCGAAAAGTCCATTGTCTCTAAATCGCATTCATTGCAGATTTTGATTGCCGACTGAATCGTTTCACATGCCTTTAAGGACACGTGAAACCTACGCAGTCGGTAACAAAAACTGTAATGAATCGTATTCGGAAATGGTAGACATTTCGCGAAAAAGCAAAGTATAGCGGATGTAGAATTGAATACTGCATCCGATGATTTGCGCTTTTAACCCAGAAGTCAACCATTTTTACATGGTATTGCTTCGACAAATGCAACTACATATCTCCCTTGCACTCACATATCACATGGTATATGTCTTACATGCCCTTAATATGGTCGACATACACTGTGACGTATTTTTCTTTGATTCGATAACGCGAACTCAAACTCAAAAAAAAAGACCGAACAAACGAAATCTAAACTCAAACCGAAAGGGAGCACAAAACGCGGAATCGAAATTTACGTCGCCTTCGGCCGTCCACCCTCACGGATGCATCGACGTCCCGGTGGGCGCCAGTAAATTCTTGTTTCGCCGGTATTAACACCTGGACTAATCTGGAGGTCGGTGGGATTAGGCCGACCCCCGCAGGGTTGATTTTTGTATCGCCGGTATCACCAAACCGGACTAAACTGGAGGTCGATTGAGCGGATCGACCTCCGCAAGGACAACACAAAAAACGACAAAACGAGAACTTAACGGTAACGAGAACTAACGCCGATGCATTCGCGAGAGCGAACGGTTGCGGAAATGCATGGTCGCTCAGGATGCGAGTTATGTAATTTCGCTGTGGTCTTGATGGGGTTTTGGAATCGTTATGATTATACCGGTTTTCCAAAGTTTCGGAAAGTGTGCAGTTTTTAGACAAAAGTTGAGTGCTTCAGTAATGAATGTATGAACTCTACTGTCTAGCTTTTTAATTATTGATATCGGTATATTGTCAATCCCTGGTGAGGTGTTTTTGCAATTCCTCAAAATGCTTTTTAGTTCGGCTGTTGTTACCGCACTAATTTCATGATTTTCGAGAGAGGGCTGGCTGAAGTATTCCTCATACCAGTTGGAGACTTGTCTGAAGTTTGTGGCGTTGAAGTTTGGATCTTCGGATATGGTGTAGGTGCTTTTGAAGTGGTGTGCAAACGCTGTCGCTTTCTCTGAGTTGGTTGTGAGTGTCCTGCCGTTAACTTTGATGTTTGATGCTGTGTTGTAGGCTTGATTATACTTCGTCAGTTTTTTTACAGTTTGCCAGTAGTTTTTCCCTTGTGCTTGCCGGATTTCATCGCATGCCTTCAGCCACGAGTGGGTTTTATACTGCAAGATCATTTGTTGAATATTTTTGTTGAGCGTGTTGATTTTTGCTTTAAATATGCGGCACTGGTTCCTTTGGTATTCTCTATATAGTTGCCGTTTGATTTTTATTTGTCGCATGATGAAGGGTGGAAGCTCATGTAAGAAAAAGTTTTTTTTATATTTTGGAGTGTTTTCCGCGACTACGTTGGCAAGTGTGGTGTTGAAGTTAGCTATGAGTTCTTCCGTTATTAGTGCGTCTTCGCGTGCTTCAAGAAAGTCGTTTATTCCGTGGTTTATTTGTTCTATATCTGCACTATTGAAATTAAATTTTTCTGGAGTCGGTGCATAAGTTATTGGTTTGCCAGTGTCGACGGTTACTATTATGGATAAATGATCGCACCCCAAGTCTGGTATAATTTCGGTGTTGATGATGTTGCTCCTGATATTTTGTGTGCAGAATATTAGGTCTGGCGTTGTGTCGTTATTATTTGGCATAATGAACGTCGGTGGTGTGTCGATCTGAATGAGGTTGGAGCTTTGTAGAAAATCTCGAATTTGCACGCGTTTTCTGTGATTCGGATTAAAATCTCCTAGCAGGATAACGTACTTGTAGAGTTTGCATTTGTTAAGAATAGTGGTCTCTATAGCCGAGTTACTGTGGACGTATACTAAAATGATATGTAGGCGGTCTTCGAGGAATGGAATCGAGATGTGCATCGCATTATTGCGGGTGTCGTTAATTCTTGGCGGGTTTTCTTTCCTCATTTTCGTGTCCGGGTGAAGTTGGAAAATTGCTCCTCCTCTTGTGTTCCGATTAAATGTATTTCCATATTGTGTTATGACTGTCCAGTTTCTATAGCCGATATTGGTTTCGGGTTTATTTTTCGTTTCAACAAATGCAGTGCAGTTTATTTCATTTTTTTCTATAACATTTTTAATGAGGTGGTTCTTGTTCTGGTAGCTGTTTACGTTGGAGTATAGGATTTTAAGTGCCATTATTAGTTGTAGCACATCTCGCCTTAGCGATTGTCTCCGTCGGTGAGGGTTCTTCAGGTTTCTCGAGGTCGACCATCAGAACATATAACCAGTTGCCGGAGAACACTACTATTGTGTCTATGTTGAATTCTTTAATAAATCTTGTTTTTAGCTTTTGTATCAATTCTGCTCTATTCGTTGTCGAAGGTTTGTTAATTTTGTGCGTGTAGGCGTTGATTATAAAATCGTGTGTGGTGATCGGTTCATGTATGCGGTTGTTGTGTTTTAGTTTCGCATCTACGTCTTTGCTCTTCTTGTTCAGTGTTTTAATTTGCGTGTTCGGAATTCCGTCAATAGGTTTTAAGGGGCGTTTGGGGCACTTTACTGACCATGCAACATGGTCAGTGGTGTTGCAAGCAGTGCACTTCATCGGCAGGGCTGTTGTGCATTTCTCTGTGCGATGCTCGCCATCGCTCTTGCTGCACTGTATCTTGTTGGGACAGTTCTCCGTAGCATGCGTGAATTGCGTGCATTTGGAGCATGGTTGTGGCAGTGGCGGTGGAGGGGTGCTTGGTGACGCGCGATAATGTCTACTGAGAAAGTAGAGCCCTTCGTTCATAAGTTTATGAAACGCTTCGGCGCTCCCGGTAATTACTCTGATGAGTGTTGTCGGTTTGGAGGTAGCTCGTGAAATTATTCTCTTACAGTAGCGGTGGGCGATGTTGTTGTTATTCAACGCTTGACTAACTGTATCCTCGTCGATCTCGAAATCTACCTGCGTTATCACGGCAGCAAAGGTCTCTGGTGGGGGGGCCCGTACGCGCTCGTTAGTGTAGGCAACCGTCTCAGAGAAGCTGTCAATTGCTTTATCTTGCTTGAGTTTATTTAGCATAAAGACTAATTTTTCTTTCGATGCGTTTGATTTTAGTAGGTATCCTTTTGCTGTTTGGAGAATAATATCCCTACTCAAAGGCGCTACCTGACTCCAGAGTTTAGCCATTTCCACTCGAGTTTTAATTTTTATCGCATTGATGAAAAATAACATCTTGTATGTTACCGCATCGTTTGGTCTTGCTGATTGTGCTCCGGTGGTGCGTATGTGTGTTGTTGATCGCGAGTTAGTAGATTTATTACTCCCCTGAGTACTAGTCTGGGCCCGTTGTTGGAACGGAACCTTGTCTCTCTCTGCCTGGCTGTCCGAAGAGACGCTATGGCTATCCATCTGTTTTTTTCTTTTTGGTGGTCTTCCTCTTGGTTTCACTTTGGTGAAATCCTGGGAGGTGGTGGAGTCAGTTGGCGGGTCCTCCCACTCTGATTCTACACCCTCCATTATGCCTGCGAATGGCCCTACGCACTATTCCGTATTCGGTTTCTTACTTGCTCTATGATGAGTATGTAAACACGCGGAGAATTTCGCAACCACGTCCGATCACTCTCAAGCCTCGGCTCATACTGTGTTATAAATACATGTAAAGATAATAATAAAAGCTTAATACTTTCTACGAAGCATAATAATTTGAAGTTTTATAGTATACCTGTTAATATTTTCGTTCAAAAGAATTCCTGTTGCAATTATTTTTTTATTACCAACTACTCACAGCATAGATACAGAAGGAACAAAAAAAAATTTCAAACTGCAATAATTTAAAGATAGATCGTATCCAATCAACTTTTTAGAGGGACATTTCGATAAAGTATCGCGACACACTAACTTTTTATGGGAGGAAAACATAAGCGGTTTTTATTTGCACTGCAGTGCAGCCAAATAAAATAATGCTTAATATTAAAGCAAAGGACATTATGGGGAAACGAAAAGCGAATCGAACGCGGACGGAAGAAATCGAATTCCAACGTGCCACACGAGAAAGAAATGCTGAAAAACAACGTCTTCGACATAACAAATTAAGGATGAATACTCAAAATTCTCCAAACAGACAATCTCTGAATTGCATCGAAGACGAATTCAAAAACGCACCAGAAAATGCACAGCGTAATCAAGTAGGTGCAAATTTACAAGAAGATGGTAACTTAAATATAATTCAAATTGAACAATCACAAGAAGTCAGAGTGGTTGTAAATAATCCGCTCATCGTGATGAAAGAAATTGCGATACCAAATGAGATCATTATTGATCAACATGAACATGTTATCGATAACCAACCGGACGCAGTCCCTTCAGATCCGATTAACAATGTTCAAGAACATTACGGAGGTGGGCTGACTAAGCTTTGTAAGCACTGTAATGCCGTTCATTTCGCAAGTGAAAAAGTTTCGAATATGCGAAATTCGTTCCACGACTGCTGTAGTCACGGCGAAGTGCAACTCGGACTATTACCACCAATGCCAGATCAATTGAGTTTCTTATTCAACGGCACACACGAGGAATCGAACGCATTTTTCGAACGTATTCGAATCTACAATGCTTCATTTTCGTTTGCGTCCTTTAACGCTAACTTAATGAACTTTGAGGGAATGCGTCGCGGTCCGTAATGTTTCAAAATACAAGGTCAAGTTTATTATCAAATAAACACGGCATTGTATCCCGCTGCTAACGACCTGCCAAGCTACGGCCAACTGTTCCTAGTTGATTCTAATGAAGCCGTAGATTCTTTGCAGCGTCGAAACGCAACTCTTGATCGCGATATACTTGGTGCAATTGACCGCATCATGCGTGACAATATTATCTTCGCTCAATCATATCAAATGATGATCGAAGAGTTGCAAGCTCAGAGACAACAAGCAAACCCACATTGCAACGTGCACAATGGAGAGTTACAGTTACTGTTTACATTAAAACGTGGTATTTTCTTCGTGGTACTACTTCAGCGAAGTAACGAAGTCGCTGCTGCGTTCTCAACCACTGCAAATGGCGAAATCCCCGAATCATATGTTACGATATGTAATAAGAATAAAAAAAGTCTACAGTTTGTCAGTACCATGGATCCCAATGTTGAACCTTGGATCTATCCATTGTTTTATCCATTTGGTACTCGAGGCTGGCATCGGGATCTGGGACAAACAGGAAACGATCTAAAACGCGTGTCCAGAGAATCCTACGTAAGGCATCGAATGGCAATTCGTGAAAATAATCTAGGAAACATCATCTTATTTGGGCGACGCCTTTTCCAACAATGGATTGCAGATCACTACGTGAAAGTTGAAAAAGACCGCATAGAATATATAAAGGCCAATCAAAGACAAATTCGTGCAGATACCTATGCAGGATTGGTGGATTATTTGAACACGGCTGCGCATGATGCCCGTGCACGAGTCGGCAGAATTGTCAACTTACCTTTGACATTCACTGGTTCGCCGCGCAATATGATGCAGCATTACCAAGATGCGATGGGAATCGTTCGAAAGTTCGGTAAACCTGATCTTTTCATCACAATGACTTGCAATCCGAATTAACGCGAAATTAGGGAAAACTTACTTCATGGTCAACAACTCTCGGACCGACTAGATCTTACCGCGCGAGTTTTCGATGTGAAGGAAAAACACCTGCTTGATTTAATTACACGAAAAAAATTCTTTGGGGAAATAAAAGCCTACGTTTATACCGTTGAGTCTCAGAAACGTGGTTTGTTGCATATTTACCTACTGGTCACGCTGAAGCGGAAACTTACAACGCCAGAAATGGGTAACAACTACATTTCAGCAGAGATCCCCGACCCTGAATTACATCCGCATCTCCACCGTATTGTAATGGGCAACATGATTCACGGACCTTGGGGAGCTTGGTGCGAAGTGAAAGGAAAATGCTCGAAACACTTTCCAAAGCCATTATGCGAAGAAACGACAATGGATGCGAATGCTTATCCACACTATCGTAGACGTAATACCGGAGCTCAGTACGAACGCCCAGGAGGATACGTCGTAGATAATCGATGGGTTGTCCCATATTGTCCGACATTATCGCTTATGTTTAATTCCCAGATTAATGTGGAGATTGTAACAAGTGTAACTGATCTAAAGTATTCGTATAAATACGTATACAAAGGACATGACGAAGCCGCTATTCAAGTGACGAACAATGAGAATGCGGACAATGAAGAAAGAATTCTTGATCACGATGAAGTGAAGGACCACATAGAAGCTCGATACGTTGGTCCAAATAAAGCAGTGTGGCGAATTCTCGACAAAAAATGCAAGAAAAAAAGTCATCCTGTTATCCGTCTTCCCGTACATTTACCAAACGAGCACAGTGTCACAATTCCGGCAGATATGAATGCTGATGGTATCCGCAGTGCGATAAGTCGAGTTACCATGCTTATGGATTACTTTTCATTGAATGTTCGATATGCATCTGCAAGAGAATTTGTCTATCCTGGTATCCCATCACATTTTTTATACAAAAAAATTAACCTTGACAGAAGAACGGTTGCCAGATTGGAAAAACCACAGCGTGGGCATTGTGCAATCGGACGAATGTACTCGGTAAGTCCTGCGCAAACCGAACTGTATCATCTTCGACTACTACTGTTGAAAGTAAAAGGAGCTAAGAGTTGCGTAGATTTGCGAACTGTGGATGGTCATGTTCATGATAGTTATATCGCGACATGTCTAGCCTTAGGACTTATTGAAGACGACGGTGAGTGGCGAAGGGCCATCGCCGAAGCTGCCGTTTGGATGATGTCTGGTCTCCTCCGCAGACTTTTCGTAAGAATATTGGTTCACTGTCAACCGATTCATCCGGAAGCATTGTGGGATGAATTTAAAGATCAGTTATCTGAAGACTATACAAGGCACCTGGGCATGCAACGGGCGCAAAAAAAGGCATATAGCCAAATTGCTCGGATGCTCATCAGGGAAGGTACCAATTTATCTCGATTCTCAGGAATGGAACCGGTACAAGACATCGATGAGGACGAAAATGAAACGTTAACTCCCGAATTTACCAAAATTGGCATGGAACAATACGGGAAGCTTAATGATACGCAAAAGACTTTCGTCGATGCTGTCCTCAGTGCTGTGGATAACGACACTATTGAACAAACCTGCTTCTATATCGATGGGCCAGGAGGTCCCGGCAAAACTTTCACGTATACGACCCTTTCGAATCTCGTTCGAGGAAGAGAAAAATCTGTCAGTGCCATGGCTTTCACCGGAATAGCAGCAATATTGCTACCGGAGGGTAGAACTGTACACAAGACTTTTGGGCTGCCAGTACCATTACATGGAGATTCCACGTCAAGCATTAAAGTACAATCGAACCAGGGTGAATACTTAAAGAACGTTGATCTGTTCATCTGGGATGAAGCGCCAATGGCTCCCCGCTATGCACTCGAGGTAACGGACCGAACATTGCGAGACATAATGGACAATACCAAACCCTTCGGTGGAAAATTTATTGTTCTTGGAGGAGATTTTCGTCAGCTTCTACCGATTAAAGTACGCGGAACTCGAAGGGAAACAGTTAACGTTTCCATCAAATACAGTTCGCTTTGGCAACATTTCTCTAAGTACGCATTAACGAAAAACATGAGAGTTTTACCCAACGAGATAGAATTTGCTCAATTCCTACTCAACGTTGGTGATGGCATTCTCAATTACCAAAACGCCAACCTTCAAGTTCCAGCACGTTGCCTAGCACCTGCGAACCGAAATATCGTCAAAGATACGTATGGACATTTGATAAGGGCAAAACGCTTCAAGGCAGTAGCGAAGTGTGCCATTCTATCAGCTCGTAACATCGATGTTGAAGAAATCAACAACGAAGTCATGAACTTATTAGATAGAAATACCGAATCTGAATACGCTGTCGCCACCGAGATTGCCCCCACACGAACTCCGTCTCCGAAAGTACGACACTATTATGCTTATCCGAAACTTAAGCATCAACGAAGGATTATGCAATGGTACGAGGCTGTTGATTTTAGAATTGGGCAACGCAATACTACGATGTGAGATTCTATCCGGCGACATAACCGGTGAAATAGTTATCTTACATCGCATTACTCTTTACTGTGAGAATGAATACCCTTTTATCTTTAAACGACGTCAATTTCAAGTGAAAGTCGCTTTTGCAATGACGATTAACAAGTCGCAGGGACAAACGTTTGAGAAGATTAGCGTTGATCTTCGTAGAGATGTGTTTAATAATGGTCAATTGTATGTCGCCTTCTCTCGAGTGTGTTCTTGGGAATCTCTCAAAGTACATGTCGGACCTCAACATAACGCTGGTGTAGTTAAAAATTTCGTTTACAAAGAGTTATATCAATGCTCAGAAGTATTATTACAATCCTGTAAAGATTCGAAATGAGCGCTGCAGCGCCACAAATTCAAAGTCGCGCGCGTAGCGCGCGCAGACTCTCTAGTACTGGATAAAAAATCGACAGCATTCCATATGTGATACCTGAACATGGACAGACCATTAAAATCAGTATTTTCACCTGTTTTGTACGACCTGTGTCCTCTCAGGTATCACTTATAGAACTATGCCGATTTTTTTATCGAGTAATATGGTCCTTGACCTTCGATAAACACCTGGGCCAATGTCGATATCTGTCTTCACCGCAGAGTTATGAATTTTTCGTAGCAACGTACTATTTGACCGTTTTTCATCGTTATTTCGGTCAGATAAGATATTCCTATGAAAAATTCGTAACTCAGCTGTTAATAGAGGTATCGAGTTCAATGTGGGCGTTTGTCTAAGTACAAGGCCCATGTTAATAGAAAAGAAATCGGCACTGTTCCATAAGTGATACCTGAGAGGACACAGATCATACAAAATAGGCGAAAACATTAATTTTCATTCAGTCTGTACCACCATTTCAGGGCGCGTAGTACGACGTGTGAATAATTTTACGAAGCGCACAGTGCGATGTGTACAGGCTGAGTGCCTATAAAAATGTCCCTGCCGGACATTTTCATGAAGTGTGAGCCACATAACTTCAAAACGAAGTTTAAGCAACAAAACCTCAAAACAAAGTTTAAGCAACAAACTCTCAAAACGACGTCTGAGCCAAAAACCTCAAAAGACGGGCCCCGGAGGGGCTTGTTTGTTAATTGAATGATGCTTATTAAATTGCATAATTTTTATTTGCAGTCACAATAAAAAGTACCGCACCGTTACCAACACCCATCGACTGCGTTCTTCAGCCTGATATAGAAAATCTACAGGATTTATTTGCTGCTTGCAAAGATGATTCACCACCCCCGTTCAAGCATCAGAAAGTGTGCGATGCGAACAAGGAAAAAAGTAAGTCGTACACTTGATTCAATTGTTCAGATGCAACACCAAGAGCTACTGGATCAACAAGAAGGTGCTACGACTGCAGTTGATGCAGTTGTACAAGGTGAACACGACTATACGAAGACGCTAACCTTCGATCAACTGCTAGCAGCGGACTATGACAGGATATTTTTATATCGGGTCACCTTCGCTCGTAGTTCCTTTGTTGTAATAACGCCGGAATTGACAAACCGTGGAACGTAAACTGAAATGGAGATCTTAGTTTTCACGGAAAAATTAAACGAAAGGCACAGCTTCGCAAAGGCGGAACTGGTTTGCGGTATACCTTTGGTCGCTCAGAATGCGGGTCATGGAGAGAGGGCCTGGGCGGCGGTGGACAATTGAGTGACTTTTATACGCAACGAAAAATTAAATAGAAAGGTCCGAGAATTTATTCGTACTCTTCATCACACGAAATGAAAGAGCTTAATTTCCTGAGCAAAAATCTTACATACCGAAACATCAGAAATACAGAAAGATCGGGAACAACGGTAACAACCGAAAACAAATATCGAGAACGCGATGGTGCGAGCGTGCGCGCGACGCGCAGAGCATAGGACGATAACAGAGCAGGAGCTCGGGAGAGAGCTCCGCTCTCGATGGTAGCCGGACGACAACTGTCCTGTAAACTACAAATAACGAAAAATATATTTTCGACAGGTTCGATAGATGTTACAAATTCGTTAACGCGAGGCAGGTGAATCCAATTTCATCCCGAACATTCGAAACCCAGAACAGAACAATAACGCTTATTCGGTAACGGATATACGAGAACAGTCCTTCCCAGAGGTCGGTGTTTACTCTTCAGATACTCTCTCCACCGCAGTGGCCATCCCTAGAACGTACTCTCCAGACATTTCGGGTCGAGACACACACCCAAATGCGAAAAATCTAACGATAACAGCGATCGGGCAATTCGTGACGGCTGGGTGATCGCGAGCCCAGACGGCACGGCCTTCCATACTTATACGTAAACGTAAACTTAAACGTATCTTCGTCTCCTGCCGGAAGGCTAACAAAAACAGACAGTCGAATATTTAGTTCGAACGTTTGTACTGATCGTAGGAACTCGCCGTAACGGCGTTCGCTCGAATGTACCGGGTGGCTCGGTGTATTGGCCCTGATCCACGGTAAAATCGATATCGTGACCGCGGCTTGAATCCTATTATTTCTCCTTACCTCGATAACTTACTTTATCCTCAAAACTCAAAAAACGGAAATCGAGAACATCCACGCGTACTCGCAAACATACTGAATCTCGATAACATAGCGAAATCCCGCAAAACACGCGGAAGACAGCATTCTTCCCGAGAGTTGAGGCGGGCTCGTCGCTGGCGACGATGTGGCGGAGTTGACCCCAAAAAATTTTCGTCACTGATTGTGGGAGAACGAAGTCAATTGTTTTCTTTAGGAACAAATGCTTGTAGTACAGTGAGCGAAGACATTATTAACATGTTGCGTTACAACGAGTGTAATCTTTTACTTACGACGGTGACCACTTGCAAAGTTTCGCCGGTGGAGAACGGGGGCAAATAAAAAAAATCGAGTACACCAAATTCTCCAACGCAGAAGAGGAAAATTATTCGATTCCGAGAGAAATTTCGCGCTACCAAAGTAGTACGGGAAAAGGCTCTGGTAAAAGTTAAGAAGTTAGAGAGAGACCTTAAATCATGCCAAGCAAAAATAATCGATGCATCAAGACACGAGGACTCAAAAGGACGAAATTATTCCGACGATTGGATACTACTCGGCATGCTCCTGCATATGCGTTCGTCTTCAGGGTACGAGTTTTTACGGAACAATGAAATATTGCCACTCCCGTGTGTGCGTACGATAAGAAGGTATACATAATTCTGCATTAAATTTAAAAATATAAAAATGCTATATAATGATTACATTTAATAAGAAATGTTATCATTTAATTTCTTATAGGAATCTTAATTTAATCTTAGATACTTATCAAAGTATCAGGGTTGATAGTAAGAACCTGACCTATAAAAGGTTACTGCACGGGCATGACATGCGGTAATCCACGGACATTTCCGAAAAGGCCAATCACGGATTGGTATTAATGTTCCGTTTACTGCACGACACATTCACTCAGCCTATAGCAGTATTCGCATCGAGAGGACCAATAAAGGGAGACACGCTTGCGAATTGGGGCAAAAGTACATGCTGTTATTAGTGATGGAACTAGTCCTAATCGCAAGTTTCGGTCTGAGGTTGGTGTAAGCGGAGTACGCGGGTAACTCCGCAACTATTTCGGCCATCCTCTCATCGAGGATGGAATGGTTTTCATCTTTTCAGATACCCTACACCTGATACAGACACTTCGATACCGGCTATATAACAATAAGGACATAGGTTCGCAGGTTTGCAAAATGTACATGTACATACAATTCCAGCTACATTTTGAAATGTGTGAAACATATATTGATTTTACATCTTGAAAGTACTTATTATGAATATGGCATGTATTTAGTAATATACATTGCATATAAATGTTCATATATTCCAAAATATATTTAGCATGTGTAAGTTTTCGAGCAAAATATATTTTATATACTTTTCACTACATCTGAAATACACTTTATTTCCATGCGGGTACCGTAAGCACAATTTAGTGCGGACAGATACTTGGTTGAGTTAAAATAAAATAAATCAACCTAGATATCCGGCGCTTTGCGTCTGATCACTTGTATAAAATGTAATAGAATAGAAAAGTTCTTCCAAGTGACGATAATAAATATGCTCTAGCGCGTATGAAAGAATTATGGTGTCGACACATTCAACATACTCATTAAGCCGTTCGCAACACACTGTTATCTGAGCAGCCTCCCAGCTCCTGGCAATGCCATCCACTGACAGCATTCTTTTAATTGATATCAATGTATATAGAATGTTATAAGCGAGCAGGCTCTCACAATCATTCATACAAGCTCAAGTCAGCAGTAAACGACGTGATGATGTCTTTAACGATCGTTGTAATTAAAAAAATAATTGTCGACAAGAATGATAGGAAGGAGTTACTGAGTATAATAGATTGGCGGAAAATTCACCCATCGCATATTATACCAGAGTATACCTCTCGCTGCATCTTTGTATCGTTCTTAATAGGAAAGGGCAAGTTTTTCTATTGTTCAACACGCTCGTCCATTCGTGTCCTCAGAAAAATATTCGTCAATAGCAAGCGTCGACTTTTTCCCGTTGAGCTGTCGTGTGCTCAGCAATTCTTGGTGGAAGCATAAAAGGTAGAGCACCACAGTTATTATTCGGATGAAATGACGAGAGCCCTTGCAGTTCACAGCTCACGAAGAACCACCGGGCAATGCGCACAAGTGCGTTCCTGGGGAGTTTGTGTCGGGAGCTTCCGATCTTATATAAAGATGGAAGAAGAAAGTTGGCCCTATACCATACAACTGTTACTGTACAGCCACCTTAGTCCTCGCCGTCGTTGCAATGCTGCCTCTGCATTGTTACCGCCGCAGGGCCGACGGTGATGGTATTACGCCGTTGCGCCTGCGATGTCCATGCTGCATGCTGGGTGAAAGAGCAGGCTTGATGTGGTGCGACTACTATCATGGGAACTATGCCGCAAAAGCAATCGAACGCTTGGCCAACAATGTGTTCAGTGTAACAATGCCTATTTACTGTCTACACTCGGCGTACTACAATGGTTGATCGCTTCCCTGTCAGTTTTTGTCGATTGTTGTCCAACGTCCCGAGGGGTTCCACCAACACGAACATCAACTGCAACTACCCAGCACCCACTCATCTAGCCTCGAGCGGAACCGAGCCGAGTGCTGTAAGAGCCTTACACACATAATTTATCTCGCTTACTCAATCGATCAGATCAAGATAGCTTCAGCGATGCTCCAATCGGCCATGCTCGGCACTTCATTAGTAATCTGATTGAATTATGGACAGAATAATAGAATATCAGCTTCGCGACTCGAACAATTACTTTGCCCGAAATTCACTGAAAAATGCGGTTCTTTCGTTTGCTAAATCCTTGGAATTCTGTATTATTATTTAGCAAATACTAATCCGAAAAACACCTGTATTCCACAAAAGTAAAACTGGTATGCTAAAACATTTGACAAGATTTCTCTCAGAAAAAAAGGTGCAATGTAGTAGTGCACATTGTTTCCTGTATAAAAAACAGTTCTTTCTTCAATTATGGCTTCATCATAGACAAGCTATGCTTATAATATAAACAAGTTCCTTCAGCGATTTGAGCCCCAAACCCACCAAAATGTCCCTGCGCGAAATTTTTGAAGGCACTCACACATTGGATGCACGTCACGCAAATAATTGAAACGTTGATGAATAGGAATAACTTGATATAAACTTAGTTTGCGATTTAAACAATAGAATTACCTGGTATTCAAGTAACTAATCTTAAAACAAAAAACAAGCAGCACTCGACGAATGACAACGAAAAGTGAAGTTGCGGCCATAGTACGTACGGTTACCACATCTTTATTATTTGTTAATTATCGCTTCCTCGTAAAGAAAGCTGTGATTAGGAAGCTATGTTTTTGATTTAAACATTTTCAATATCCTGCCTAGAAAAATGCACGTATTTCGCAGGAATTCCATATTTGCGGGGCATATTCGCTAATATATTTGGTGAGTACGTAAGATATATAAAAACTTTTCGATCACAGAAATAAAAGTTGTAAGACCATACGGGAATATGTATGATTTTTGGCTAAAAAGCTGTTTTTTTCAGGTAAACACATACCTAGAAGTTTTGGAAAAATTTTACTTCTTGTGCATACTTCTCGTCTAAACTTATAGTGACACTATGAATATCAACATCGTAAGTCTTCAGAATCTAACGATACCATGCCTTAGGACGTCCGGGTGGACAAAAATCTTCTCAAACCGTTTCAAGGCCCAACTCATAATTAAGGGCAGTTTTTAATGTTGGTGGCTTCAAAATGTCTAATTTGCTATATACGTTGTTATGTCAAGTGCATGAAAATACATACAACTGATTTTTATAAACATTTTTTCTTTTTAGTCAAAATTAAGGTAAAGAAAGCGATTTTAATAGCATCTAATAAAGAGTGAGCGCCTAAAAACAAAATATTATATTTGTTCTAAAAAAACCTAAAAATAATACAAGTATTTAAAATTTGTTTTCTCTTCCAAAAAAAGATGTGTATCGAAACAATCTCCAAAAGAAATTGGAAAGTAGGTAAATCACCCGTGCCAAATACTGGTAAACAGATTTATACATATATGGGGTATGGAATACCCTCCGTACCCCAACTTTGCAAGTATTGGTTGAAACTTTTGACATTTTTCGACCAAAACTTGCAAAGTTTTTTGCCATCACGCCAATTACTTTCTAACTTGTAAACATCATAACGGATTTTCTGGAAAATTTTGAAGAAAATCAAAATGGTCCCTCTCAACGAAAAAAAAATGAGTTACTTTATTTTGCCCAAAAAATAGTGAAAATTATTCAGAGTGGCTATAAAAAAATGTTATCATAAAGTACATTCGAATACCTAAACTTTCATTGATATACATTTTTTTGTGCAAACGATACTTTTAAAGATAGAGCAAATCGAAATAAAACTAAAAAAAAAGCGCTATTAATTTTTCGGTAAACAATAAGGTTAAAAAATCTAAAATAATTTGTGAACATTTTTGACAGTATGAGTAACTTAAAAAAATGAATGAACATTTTTTGAAACCACGCAAAATTAGGGCGGCCCACTTGGTATGGAATGCCCCATATGTATTATAGTGTGGCGTTTTCAACGGACGTTGCAACTGCCCCTCCTTCAGCGTGGAAAATAGCGAAATGTCCAGCCAGCAAGCGGGACTTTGAGATGGACTAGGAAAAAAGGAAAATATTTGGGGAAAAAGTGATCATGAGATCGACGGGTCGATGCGACGAATTTTGACAAAAAGAATTAGTATTAATTCTTTTAATTCGTATTTTCAAGCATCTCGGAGAAGTGTCTGCTACCGAAACGGATATTGTCAACGAGGAGTTTAATACCCCGTTCGTATTTCTGTATCCGATTTTCGGGGGTCAATTTTTGTGTTCGAGAGAAGTCCCTAGGATTTTGGTCAACGTTACAGCGGTATTGTAACCGTTGATTGTAAAATGTCGAGACAAGCTCAAATAATTATTTCTGGTTTGATCAACAATGCTTCACGCTCCCGACACGTAGGATCACTATCTCAAACGTCAACGTTATTGATTGTAAATAGCAATAAAGTTTTGTTGTGTGGAATTTTCAATTTATTGTCGCTACGGTGTTAATTCATTTCGAGCCAATATTAATTTGTTTCCGTTTGAATATAATAAAATACGATACCTCCGATAGTTTTTTGTGTCGACGGTGTTATTCTTGGGAGGTCGAGTGCCCCCCTACCTCGAACTACGCCCTCAAAATCTTAATTTCCTGAGACTAGTCGGACAAAAGAAACTCGGCTTGGTTTTTCGCGAGTTACCCAGAAAGACCTGGCGCCTTGCATCGTTTCAATCGTCGGGCGACTATTGTGTACGTTCCTTTACCCGATCAACCCCGAGTGATCGGGAGGCATAAAGGACGCGCTACAGTATATAGTTTAGGGTGTCCCAAAAAAAAAAAAAAAAAAAAAAATCTCTCGGCCGTTGCTGAAAAAGTTGAAATATATGCAGAAATACATTTTAGTGGAAGGGGTGCCCTGTAGCTAATTTTTTAGCGGTCGCTAATGCGAGATTTGTATTTTAAAAAATGTACTAAATTTACTGAATGTTATTATTATTTTGCTTCCTCATAGAGGAAGCTTTGTTATGGTGAAAAAAAAAAATTCCCAGATTTTAATGAAAACGTGTTCAGAATGTTCCAAAACATCGAAAAATCACATTTAGAAAAAATGTCCGGATGTGTGTGTGTGTGTGTGTGCGCGTGCGCGTGCGCGTGTGCGTGTGCGTGTGCGTGTGCGTGTGCGTGTGCGTGTGCGTGTGCGTGTGCGTGTGCGTGTGCGTGCGTGTGCGTGTGCGTGTGCGTGTGCGTGTGCGTGTGCGTGTGCGTGTGCGTGTGCGTGTGCGTGTGCGTGTGCGTGTGCGTGTGCGTGTGCGTGTGCGTGTGCGTGTGCGTGTGCGTGTGCGTGTGCGTGTGCGTGTGCGTGTGCGTGTGCGTGTGCGTGTGCGTGTGCGTGTGCGTGTGCGTGTGCGTGTGCGTGTGCGTGTGCGTGTGCGTGTGCGTGTGCGTGTGCGTGTGCGTGTGCGTGTGCGTGTGCGTGTGCGTGTGCGTGTGCGTGTGCGTGTGCGTGTGCGTGTGCGTGTGCGTGTGCGTGTGCGTGTGCGTGTGCGTGTGCGTGTGCGTGTGCGTGTGCGTGTGCGTGTGCGTGTGCGTGTGCGTGTGCGTGTGCGTGTGCGTGTGCGTGTGCGTGTGCGTGTGCGTGTGCGTGTGCGTGTGCGTGTGCGTGTGCGTGTGCGTGTGCGTGTGCGTGTGCGTGTGCGTGTGCGTGTGCGTGTGCGTGTGCGTGTGCGTGTGCGTGTGCGTGTGCGTGTGCGTGTGCGTGTGCGTGTGCGTGTGCGTGTTTGTTTGTGTGTGTGTGTGTGTGTGTGTGTGTGTGTGTGTGTGTGTGTGTGTGTGTGTGTGTGTGTGTGTGTGTGTGTGTGTGTGTGTGTGTGTGTGTGTGTGTGAATCGGACGCGAAAAAATCAAATCGCTATATCTCGGAAATGCCTCGACCAGTCAGGCTGAAATTTTGCACACAGCATGTGTGGTTAATAGTAGTCAATGTTCTGCAAAATTTTATCCAAAAATGTTCAGTTGTTTTTTTTGTACGCCATTTTTAATTTCTTCGAAAATGTCTGTACGCACTGCAGCGCTCGCAATTTTTTAGCTATCGAGCTGCAAACGCGTACACAGATGGAGTATAATCACCCGATGATCCCATTAAAATGTCAAGAAAATCGATCGGGCCGTTTAAATTTTATGTCATTTTAGATTTTTTGAATTTCATGATTTTTTTTTCGAGACGCATTTTTCCGTATTAAATATTTTTCTACGAATAAGAAAGGGTCAGATTCGTGATCAGCGTGAAAAAATACATAGAATACGATACCGGAGTGACGACTAACGAAAAAGTTTATCGGGCATTTATATAGCCAAAATTACAAAAATGGGTGATTTTGCGTATTTTCGAACAGCGATTTGCTTCCCGATGAATACTCTATGATACGCTACGTATTTTTTCGCCTCGAGTACAGATTAGACAGCCGTTTTGACCAAAAGCGCAAGGTTGGTGTATTTTTTCGCACTAAACCTGAGTCGGCCAGCAGTTTTGCTTAAGAACATGTGAAACTCTATGGAGTGCAAGAGAGAT
Source organism: Stenichneumon culpator (assembly GCA_964017025.1). Taxonomy (NCBI): domain Eukaryota; kingdom Metazoa; phylum Arthropoda; class Insecta; order Hymenoptera; family Ichneumonidae; genus Stenichneumon; species Stenichneumon culpator. The sequence continues at coordinate 1,996,746 of OZ024773.1, read as the reverse complement.
AGCATCGGTCGCGCTCTCGGCGGAGCGAGTGAGACACGCTGAGAACGTGTGTCACATGCTCTTAAAAGTTAAATACGACGTTGATATTGAAAAAGCTGAAAATTGAAATTTTCATATCGCTTCCTCATAAAAGTTGAAAGGTGAAAGTTGAAAGTTGAAAGTTGAAAGTTGAAATTTTTATATCACTTTCTCATAATGGCCCTTTATTCGCACAGCTTCCTCTATGAGGAAGCCAACAATATAGTCAATGCTTTCTCTGGGACTGGGAAAGAGTCTGGGAAAGTGTGTGGGTTTGATTGCATGAAAATGTTCGAGGTCGTACCCGATAGCTGGCAGAGTCTGGAAAAGTGTATGGGATGAATGTGGGAACTGAACAAAGCCCATAGTCAGATTATACTTCACCCATATTCGTTCCCATACGATTCCCCATATTCAACCCATACTCAATTTAATACCCTTTCCCATACGACTTTTTTCTACGCGGGGAGGAGTCTTTTAGTTTTTGTTTTATTAAAATCGTTAGTCGCCTTCTGGGTGAAAATGCATAATCACCCCTCGACATGCCTAACTTTGAAGGGCGATTTCACCCTTTAGAAATTTTTTTCCGCAGATAAAAAAAAATACGTGTCTTTTACTTTTCGATGCTCTACAACATACGTGAGTTTCATAAAAATCGGAGGGGGACACCATACTGACGTTCCTTGTTAGTTCGACGTTTTTCAGACGTCGGTTGACTGCTTCGAGCATCGCTCTGTCTCGCTGCTCAATCAGTTTTACGGTTTCTGCCCGCTGTTCTTTCACCTCCCAGTTCAGATCAACGATTGTTTCTGCGAGCCCCTCTAGGCGAAGACCAAGATCGCTGATTGCCTCTAATATTATCTCTTTGGTTGGCGTTGAGGTTGAGTGCTTTTCCGCCCCGCGTTTATTTTTATTTTGGAGCGCAAGCGGATTACTTGATTCTCCAAACTTGCTATGCTCTTCGTCAAAAAACACTTGTGATGCTTTAGAGGGTAGAGTTATGTCCGCTGGGTCCATTCCCACTCCTGAGGCCAACAGGATACGTATCTCTTCATCTTGTGATTGGTCTGCGGCTTTATCTTCAATATTTTGTTTGTGATCTTTTTGTTTTAGGGTTTGCTCCCTTTGTCTTTTTCGCTCGCTTCGCTGTCCGAAATTTTGTTATTTCATTCTTTGTACGTTACGCGACTGACTTTACTTGATTAAAAAAAAATCTTTCAACCGATACCTTCACTCGTCCCTGTAAGGGCGCCAGTTGTAACGTTCCACTTTTTGGGCCTAGTGATCTTCACCAAGTGATCTGTGGACGTTGGGTTCGGGATGAGCGAGACATTATTTGTAGGCGGTCGGTTGAAAGATAGAAATAATTATTTATTTAAAAAATCGCAGAAAATGCGATACAACAATTTTATTTCGACGTTAAGAGCAATCTTCTGAGCGGCGATTTGTACGAGCAAGAGAGAGACTGAGCGTTTCCTTTCGAAATACGGCAATATCCTGTGAGTTTTTCGATTTGACAAAACAAAAAAGAAACTTAAATTTGCGATTTACTTTTCTGTGTGCTTCTTTTAATCCTTACTGGTGCATGAATTTAATCCTAGAGATTACTCGACCTCGAATGTGTGCTGGACACAACCCGCTTCTTTTCGTTCTAATCTACCAGACAGGGGTCCACGCATCCACCAGAAACAGCAGGGTCTTTGATGGCCATCGCTTTTCCGCGTGCTTACCACAAGTCGGGTCCTCGGCCAAACTTCCGCCTTCACGAGACCTGCGTGGTCAGTAGTGTCACCACTACCCCACCGGTACACGTGTCAGGGTTAGTTTGGTTGGATTACCTTACTACTTACCCATGCTACGGGGAGGAGAAAGCTAAGATAGCCGACGTCACCACCGGTTACTCCTAGCCTCTCGGATGATACTCTGGTTATGCTTATGTCACCACTAGCTACCAGGATCAGTAGGAAAGGGGGTTTTCAACTACCTTCTCTTCGTCACCGTCGAGAAGAAATAATTGCCTCTTCGGTGCTGTGCACCGCCTTTTATACTGACTGCCGCGTTGCGCACGGCACTCTCGCTCTCCCTACTGTGCGGGAGTCCCCAGTAGCGGGCCTCCCACACTGGCGTACTCTCGGCGCGAGCCGCGAACGCTCGAGTGGGGCGATGCTCTTGAACCTTCTCGTACGTTCTACCATCGGCGTACCGAGTGGGGGTGTTCTGCGTACCCCGTGCGTCGTTCAGGGCCGACTCTAGCCCGGGAGACGAAATGGCCTGTCTGAAAGATAATTTTTATTTGATTTGTTCGTGATGGGACGATATACTTCTTTTTTTCCTTTTAGTATAAACAAAACGATTGATGAATTCAAAGTCGGTTGTTCTCCGGAGATTTATAATACCTACGCTATTATCCTAAAAGTATTGATATGAGGGAGGTGGGAAAAAAGAATTACACTTGTTTTTTTAAACATTTATCCAGTATGCGATGGTGTGCCGAACAATTTTTTGTAACGGCCGCAGCCTCATATTTTGTTTAAACCGACTTTAATATTTATCCGAGCGTATCGATACGGAGTTTCCGTTCGATACGCTCTTCAAAGAAGCCCTTAAGGCTATCGAGCATCCGGACCGCCGCGAGCGGCCACTTATCTCCTAGTCTAAACACCTTCGACTCTTTATTCCATTGTGAAGCGAGCGCGAAGCCCTCAGCTTCACGCCCGCTTCACGTCAGTCCAGCTCTAGCCTTCGAACGGTACACTCTCCCAATTAACACTCTTGTTGCCACAATTAATAAAGACTCATATATTCAATCCGACTTGGACTTGATTCGAATACCTTAAGACCCAAGCGGCCATCCGTCACATTGGTGTCAGAGTGGGCGTTCCACACAAACACGCTCACGCTTAAAAAAAAAAATTAATTTTTTATAAAATTTTTTTTTTTTAACTTTTGAGACTCGTGTGTTCGAGCCGCAGCTCACACACACCGGAACTAACAATTGTGCTCGAGCCGTGCTCGCACAAATAAAATCAACGAAGTGAAAAAAAAAAGAACCAACAGTGAAAAAACGAACAGTGATACAGTGAAAAAAAAAGTGAAGAAAAAGGAAAAAACAAACAATACAGAAACGAACAATAAAGTGAAAAGACACTACAAACAAAAAAAAGTGAATAAACAATACAGTGACAAGACACTTTATAAATAATAATTTAGACATTAAATATATATATATACATATTAAATAATACTAATAAAATAATAAAACAGTGTGAAAAAGAAAAGGGACTAAAGCAACACAGAAAAAACAAAAAAAAAAACAGTTTTTGTGAGTGTCGAAAGGAGTGAGAGTGTGCGAAGCAAGTGTCGAGCGAGCGAACGACGTCGGGTGTACCGACCGCCGAAAAATCCTCGCGCAGCGGCAGCCGCCGACATTACCACCGGCGAGCCGTCATCGACCGCGGCATCGATTCACCGCGGCCGAGATCCGCCGCACCGACGTCTCGACGCCACCATCATCCACCGTCAAATACCATTAAATAGAAGGAAGGAAGGACGTCAAATACCATTAAATAGAAGGAAGGAAGGACGAAAAAAAAAAGAGAGGATAAATAATAATCCGAAAACCGAATCCATGCTAATAGTGTTCCTTATAGGCGTGGTAATGTAAGTACCAACATATATATATATATTTTATTCTGTTTCAAAAAAAAAAAAGCGTAGCAACAAAATTAAAAAAAAAAATATATATAATACTTTTTCTCGGAAAGAGAAATAGTATCCCGCGGGAACCGAGCGCCGACAGCTGACGCGACGCGTGTCAGTGGCGTACGACCGTCGAGAGCATGCGACATATATATACATGCAGTAAAATTATAACAATTTCCCTACTCCCTCCTTAATAAAAAAAAAACACACACACACACATATTAATATAATAAATAAATAGAAAATAATAACGCGCCTCACACCAGACGGCAGCGAATATATATATGCAAAAATAAATAACGTTCGAAATTTTCTTTGTTCTCCCCTTTACAATTATACAACGAAATTTTTACATAAAAATAATAACAAATTAATTAAATTCATCTTTTGTTCAAAAAATATATATATATATAATAATAATACAATTCGAACGAACAAAAAAAAACTAGAAACAAATAAAAAATTAATTTCTCAGCCCATTCCTTTCAATTAATCCGAACAAACTAAAATACATATACAAAAAAAAAAGAACAACAAAATCCAGTATAGAAAATGTTATTTTATGTTTTCTCGCGATTTTCAAAAAAAAAAAAAACACAACACTGATAACGTTTAGTTATTATTAAAAAAAAAGAGAAAAAAAAAAAGAGAAACAATAACTATTAATAATAATTCAGTCTTTAAAAAAAAAAAAAATAATATACATAAATAATAATAATAAGGGAAAAAAAAAACAAAGGAAGGACATTTCTTCTTTCCTCACTTCGACTCGATTAAAAATAAGTCCGCCGAAACGGCCTCGGCGCACACGAACAAATAGTGCGAATAGTTTTTTCCGCTCAGCATTGACTGAGGGATCAAAGGTAAGAATGGCCAATCAGGACAATAATCACCCCGTACCTAGCTCGATAACGCTCCGCGATGTGCAAAATCTTATACCTAATTTCAACGGGAAAAATGTACCGCTCAATGATTTCATACGCGCTTGTAAAAAAGCCGCGAAAATCATCTCAGAGCACGACCAGTTGCAGCTCCTCGAAATTATTCAACTTAAATTGTCAGGAGTCGCCGCCGATATCGCCGACGCGAAAACTTATAACACACTAGAGCCTCTTCTGAGAGATCTCAGAAATGCGCTCGAAAAACCGGTAGAATTATCGGATCTCGAATTAGAATTAAAATCAAATTCTCAAAATTACAACGAGTCAGTAGTCGATTATGCAACCCGGACGCGAAAAATTGCAACAAGAATCGAAAATAGACTAAAAGAAGTCTACCGCACAGAAGCCCAACAGCAGTATCTGCAAAACCGCACCGACGAAGTTCGACAAACCGTCATAAGAGCCTTTATTCGCGGTCTTTTCGACCAAATTGCGAATCTTATTATGCAAAAAGATTTTATAACCCTCGACAGCGCAATTGACGAAGCGCTTAACATCGAAAACGAACTCGTCCGTAGACAAACGGTACACCAGGGACGAAAACGCGAAAAATCGGAAACTAGGGACAAAAGCCCAGAACAAGCGAAAGTTCGGTTTACGCAACTAACCGACAACAACGGACTAAAATTTTGCGAAGTCCACCGCGAAAACCCGACGCATTCAACATCAGAATGCTACTCCGTGCAACGACTACGCGAAAACACAAACACACGCATCAACAGCCGTCAATACCGTAGCAACTCACCAGGAAATTTCCGAAACAGTTTTCGCGGAAATTTCCAAAACAATACTCGTGGCGGTTACCAAAACAACTCACGCGGTAATTATCAAAATAATCCGAACAGCTACTATCAAAACGGTCCACCCGGGAATTACCAAGGTAATTCACGTGGGGGCTACCAAAACAATTCACGCGGATCCTACCAAAATAACCCACGTGGGGGTTATCAAAATAATTCGCGCGGAAATTACCAAAACAACCCGCGAAATAATTATCGAGACAATTCACGCGAAAATTATCGCGATAACTCGAGCGATTATCAAAGTAATCCACAACAAAGCAGTTCGTGGGATTACAATTATCGGAATAACCCGCAACAAAACAACTCGTGGGACAATAATTATAACAATAGAGACAACCGAAATAATTCGCGAGATCGTAACTATCGCAATAACTCACGCGAGAGAGACAATTCGCGCGACCGAAACAGTCGAGATAATTCGCGAGACAGACAAAATTCGAGCAACAGTCGAAACTCGCGTAAATCAGATCATCAATCGAGCCTTGACGCAATACAGATCGAACAAATTGTCGAGCGCGTACTCCAAAAAAACGAGCGACCCGCCTCTCGCGACAGCGCAACGAGAGGCAGGACACCGGAGCGCTCGTCCAACCCGAATTAGGAAAAGATGCAAAAGTTGCGCACACCGAGCCCGAACTCCTAAAACACGTAGGATCGGCATACATAAAAAAAACAGACGGGAGCGTAACAGTCAGAAAAGCTAGAATAAAATTAGGATTAACTAATAGACATAAGCCACCGAGCGTGACCCTAGAGTCACAAGACCTACATTCGAACCATGCTATATTTCTTGCTGACACTGGAGCAGAGATAAATCTTATAAAAGATTCCTTTGTCGCCCGAAGTACGGAGATAGACCCGACGCTCATATACGAGCTTAGTGGTATCACCGACGGGACAGCAAAAACAATTGGTAGATGTTATATCCGAATCAAGGAATTTAACATCGAATTCCACGTAATCGACGATTTATTCCCGATTATGCAAGACGCCATACTCGGTGACGTTTTCTTTAGAGGGACGCCAGCCGATATACTCTACACCGAAGCGTGCATCAAATTTGCTGGCCACACAGTCCCGTTCGAAACGTTCGAGCGAGTGACGATACCAGCCAGATCGAAACTCATCGTACCAATCAGACTGAAACCGACCGATCTCGAGGAGGGATACATCCCGAGAATCGACGGAGGTCCACGTCTCTACATGGGTAACGCTTTAGTAAAAAATAACAGCGGAATTGCGTACCTTTGCGCAATTAACGCACAAAATAGCGAAATAAACCTGGTAGTCCCGACGGTAGAATTAATACCTGTCGAGATTATCAGCGAAAAACCAATCGACAACTTCACACCGAGCGACCTTCACGGTTTCTCGAGCGTAGACCGTGCAGAAGTACGCTCGGTACAACTCGACAAGCAGAGTAGGCTTGAAGCTCTTCAAGCTCTTCTGCAACTAGATCACCTCAACGAAACGGAACGAGATCACGTTCTTCAGTTGGTCTCAAAATACCAACACCTGTTCTGTCTACCCGGAGATCGATTAGGCCACACAACACTGGCAAAACACGAAATTCCTACAACAGATGACAGACCAATTAACACTAAACAATACAGATTTCCACAAGTACACAAGAGAGAAATACAAAATCAGGTTAACGACATGTTAAACAAGGGGATAATAAAACCATCTCTCTCCCCTTACAACTCTCCAGTTTGGGTAGTTCCCAAAAAGCCAGACGCGAAAGGCAACAAAAAATGGAGAATCGTGATAGACTTTCGGAAACTTAACGAAAAAACTACGCCGGACGCGTACCCACTCCCAAACATCAGGGACATATTAGATCAACTGGGAAATGCCCGGTATTTTTCAACGTTCGATTTAGCATCCGGTTTTTACCAAATAGAAATGCATCCAGCAGACAGACACAAGACAGCTTTTTCGACCCCGAATGGACATTACGAATATCACCGAATGCCATTCGGACTTAAAAACGCGCCAGCAACCTTTCAAAGGTTGATGGACGTCGTGCTGTCCGGTCTTCAAGGCACAGACCTATTCGTCTACCTGGACGATATTGTAATATACGCAAGAGACATCACGGAACACGAAAACAAATTTAAGAGTCTAGCGAAAAGACTGACTTCGGCAGGATTGACACTACAAACTGAAAAATGCCACTTCCTAAACCGAGAAGTGACATACCTAGGGCACATAATTTCAGCCGAAGGCGTCAGACCGAACGCCAGCAACATCTTCGCCGTTAAAAACTTCCCAATACCAAAAGACAAAAAAGGAATTAAACAATTCGTAGCACTTGCAGGCTACTATCGACGCTTCATCCGCGACTTCGCAAAAATTGCGATTCCTTTAACCCAACAACTAAAAAAATCAGAGAAATTCGAATGGACGGACGAATGTCAATCAGCGTTCGAATGCCTAAAGGCAAAAATCATCGAACGCCCAGTCCTAAAATATCCAGACTTTGACAAACCGTGTACGCTTACCACGGACGCATCAGACTACGCCATAGGCGCAGTTCTTAGCCAAAAGCACGGTGACTTCGATCATCCAATAGCTTTCTATTCGAGAGCATTAAAGAAAACCGAGATCGCGTATGACGCGATGAAAAAAGAGCTCTTAGCCATAGTGAACGCGGTAGAATACTTTAAAACGTATCTATATGGAAAACGGTTCACGCTTGTCACAGACAACAGAGCACTAACATATATAAAAAATAAACCCGACATCCCGCAACAGCTACAACGGTGGCAAATAATACTAAACGGGTACGATTACGACATCGTACACAAACCCGGAAAACTAAACGTCGTTGCCGACGCTCTATCGAGAAATCCCGCGGAAATCATGCCAATCAGGCAACGCGAGGACAGCTCATCCGAAAACCAGGAGACAAAAAAGCAAAAATTGTCTCCCGAGCCGCCGCATCAAACTCGCGGACGATCAACAACCGACACGGGTTCTGGAAACCCAGCACCCAGGAAAAAGCAAAACACACGAGAACTGTCGACCAACGAATCGGAAGACAGTCAAGCCGCATATCAGAGAACATATCAATCAGACTCTGACGAACCAATGGAACAATTAACGGAACGAAAGAAACAAACCCAACAAGAAACAAATAAACCACCCAAAAAGACAGAATCAAAACAAAAAACGGAGAGTGTACCCAAAACAAAAGATTTAATAATAGATACCGAAACATCAACCACCGAGTTATCGGAAAACGAAGGTGAATTTATGCAACCAATAAAAAAAATGGTTGAGGAGCTGAACTCAAAGAAAAATACGGAGCCACAATGGCGACTCTCCAAAAAACGTCTTACCGACACAACGGATGACGAGGAGGATAAACGACAACCACGCAGACAACACAGGAAACGAGATGATACTGAAATGAAATATAAATATACAGACATAGATGATAGCACAACAGAAGAAGAACAAGAAAACAAGAGCCCAACGAGGCCACAAAAAACAAAGAGCCCAACGAGGCCACAAAAAACAAAGAGCCCAACGAGGCCACAAAAAACAAAAAGCCCAACGAGGCCACAAAAAACAAAAAGCCCAACGAGGCCAGATAAAACAGAAAGCTTATCGCAGCTAAACAAAAACGAGTTTCGCGGAAAAGTCAGCCCTGACGGGGCAACCGGCTACTTATACGGTGACAAAAGGCGAAAAAACAATGGAACCCAGAACAAAAACGACAACTCTAAGGCACGAAATAGTAAAAACGAGACGGAACACGAAACAGAATCCGAAAACGAAAATTTCAACAAAGGATTCAAACCGTTGCTGACGAACATCGGAGAATCGTCCAGCGACGAAAATAGTGGTAAACCACCCGTCCAACCAACCTTTAGATCACCATCCACAGGTACGAAACGGAAAACAAAAAGACTCAAAAATGACGGAAAAAGCGTGAAACAAAAAGTACCACCGAACTTTCGTTCACCAGATCCTTACAAAACAACGATACATCAACGATCAGGGAAACGATTGCTTTTACCAGCGAAAAAGCGAACTCGAAAAACGCCAAAAGAACCAACTAGGCGTAGCGAAAGGTTAGCTAATAAAAAAAATCCGGAAGTCCCAAACATTCCACCTAAAAATCAACCCACCACAAAAGAAATAAACGATCTTAAAAACCTGTCACCCGAAATGACAGACCAATATTGGGATTCTAAAATTACACACAGCAACCCTAAAACAAAAACTCCACAATCAAAAACAAAAATTCTATCCCAGCCTCTCGACTCAACATCTTCAGATCCAGAACCAAAACCATCACCAGAATTAACAACGGAATATTGGGATTCTAGAGTCACTTACACTAACGACACCCCAACTCACCCAAATCCCGAAGAGGCACAACAAAGAACAAAATCACCTGTGTCAATGTCACCCGAAATGACACAAAACTATTGGGACTCAAAGGTCATGGACATTCCAGATAAAACACCATCAATAAAACAACCAGCTACCCCACGAATCGAGCAGCCAATCACAGTGCCGAGCACTTCCAAACAGATCGAACAACCAGTCGCCATACCAGGGTGCTCATGGCAAATCGACGACTACACACCAGAAAAACCAGTCGCCACGCCAGGATGCTCATGGCAAATCGACGACTCCACACCAGCAATGGATATCGAACCAACGTTCAGATCACCACCCTGGATTCCACACGAAACAACAGACTATTCGAAATCGGATGAATCACGACCAACTACGCCTCGAGAACCCTCTCGAGCGTTAACAAATCAATACCACAATATGTCACCATCGTCAGAAAGTGATTCCGACGATTCAGCGTACCAACCATCGCAATACATACGAAAACGTCTAACACTGCAAACTCCACCAATAACAAGGGGAACAACGATAACAAAAGACGTGCAACTTAAAAATAATATCGTAATAACACAGGAAAACATCCTGGCACAGGAAGATAACATCGCACACTTCCTGTCAGCCGACGGTGTCATGGACACAATGGTCTCGAAAATACTCGCAGAAAAGGGTAAACTCACCCAATCGGTATTTTCGCAGTCCAATCCAGGAATCGGACACATTTTCATAACACGCGACAAAACAAGACACTACTTCACAATGATTTGCAAAAATAAATCAACAGACGCGACTAATACACTCATGATCCAAAAGTGTCTGGAAACTCTTGTACAGACCTTAATAAAAAATAAAATCACATCCTGTACTCTATCCAAAGACCCCAAAATTATCGATACATTTTTGTGGTCTAACATCAAAGGATATCTACGAGTGCTCGCGATCGATTCAAACATCACTTTCAGGTTATGTGAGGGCCTCATAACTGTCCCAGATCAAGAAAATAGACAAGATATTATCAGAGAGTTACACGGATCTACAATCGGAGGTCACAAAGGCGTGACAAAAACGTACCAACGCATCCTCTCCCAGTACTACTGGCGAGGGATGAAAAAAGACGTGGAAACGTTTATCAGATACTGCTTCGACTGTCAAAAAAATAAATTAGTCCGAGTAAAAAACAAGGCTCCAATGATTATCACGGACACACCAGCGCAACCCTTCGATAAAGTAGCTATTGACATCGTAGGCCCGTTGCGCGAAACGAGAAACGGACACATATACATACTGACCATGCTTGATCTGTTCAGTAAATTTAGTATAGCAGTGCCGTTAAAACACCAAACGTCTGTAGACGTAGCGAGAGCGCTGTGTAAAACGTTAATATCGACTTTCGGCGCACCTCGCGCAATACTAACCGACCAAGGTACAAACTTCATGTCAGAAATGTTCAGAGATTTTGCGCAGCTGTTTCAGATCAAACAGCATAGAACAACCGCGTATCATCCGCAATCGAACGGTGCAATCGAACGTAGTCATCACGTTCTGGTTGAATATCTGAAACATTTTATCGACAATAATCGAGAATGGGACGAACTATTAACGTTCGCAACATTTTCATACAATACCAGCATACACGAAAGCACAGGGTTTACACCATACGAACTAGTTTTCGGTAGAAAGGCTCGAACTCCCTCAGAGTTCCCACCTCCCGAAAAAACAATAACCTACGACGATTATATGACAAACCTAATGCGAAACCTCAAAAGTATTCAGGAACTCGCTTTGGAAAAAGCGATAAAATTCAAAGAACGAACCAAAAAGTACTACGACAAAAGGGTCGTGGAACCAAACTACCAAGTAGGCGAACTCATACTTATAAAAAATGAACATAAAATAAGTAAATTCGACAGAGACTGGCTAGGCCCATACAAAATTCTAGAAATTCCAAGCAAACGCAACATAGTAATACAGCTAGACGATAGTACAACTAAAACGGTACACGTAGATAAAATCAAACCGGCATATGTTGCAGATGCCACGCCAATACCGTAAAGGTGTCCACACCAGACGCCTTCAAAATCATTCCACTGGCGAAAAACCCGGGATTATATTCAGAATCCTTGGGATCACTCCATTCATCCCATACAACATGGACGCTCATCACGTACATAGACACGCACGGATTCACTTCCAGACGACGGCAAATAGAGGAAAACCTTGAAGCCGCCAACGCATTTTGCTACTCGTTACAAGGACATTGCCTAACAAGAGGACAGCTACGAAACGTACAAGCACGACTAAAAAACATCGCTAATACAGAAGCAACTCTGGAAGAATTGATCCCATCAATTCAATTAAATTCAACCGAAAAACGTAGGAAGCGAGCACCATTAGAATTCATAGGGAAAATTAGCAAAATACTTTTTGGAACCATGGACAGCGATGACGCAAATCGAATCGACTCACAAATAACAGCATTAGCAAACAGTACTGTCGAGCTCGCAGAAATCGTACAAAATCAGACACACATAATCAAATCAAACTTCAACTTCACTCAAAATCAGATTATTTCGCTAGCAGAAACGGTAAAAGCCGAATTACGGGAAATAAAATTGACACAGGCATCACTGCAACACGAACTGTACATTATCCAGAAACTCATAACATTCACCAGTCTAGTGGACGAAACACTTATACAATATGAAATCGATTTGGAAACACTCATAAACGCCGTACTCTTCGCAAAAATGGGCCAGATACACCCCGAAGTACTTTCAGCAAAAAAAATACTAACTTGCGCGGAAGCAATCCGAAAATCAACACCGAACACGATATTCCCCATACCACTTAGTACACAATACGTTCCCGAGCTAACCAAAATAATGGATCTTACAGCATTTCATAACGGAGAAAGACTTATTTACGTCATCAAAATTCCTCTTCTGGACCTAACACCGTACAAGCTATATCAGCATTTATCAGTCCCGGTACGCCAGCTCTCCACAGCCAAAGGCGCGAGATTCGCATATATAAAACCAACAGTCCAGTACACCGCAGTCTCCGAAGACTTTAGTAGTTACTTTAACTTAAAAAACGAAAACGAATGTCAATTCATAGCCAACCGATACATCTGTAAACAAAACCACCCAGTGGGACGAATCAGCGACGAAACCGAGTGCGAGGTGCAACTCCTCGTTAATCCACAGCTCAGCGATTTGGAGTTGTGTGACATCAGGCTAAAAACACTAAAACAAACTTACTGGATAAAAATCCGAAACGCAAATGCATGGCTATTTGCAGCACCTAAGCCAGAAACCTTGTACCTTCTTTGCGACAATCACGAATCAGCTATCGAAACAATAGAAAACACTGGAATACTGCAAATCAAACCCACTTGTCAAATAAAAACACGCACAATAACATTAACTCCGTCAGTAGAAATAACATCAACGATCGAAGTGAAACTCACGCACACACCAGTCCTAAACATTACAGAAATGATACGAAAATCAATAAAAAATGTCGAAAACATAAATTACACAGAAATTATGGCAGAAACTGAGACACTTACAGGCCTATCAAATCCAGGCTCCATACACGACGATCTGACAAAGAACGAAGTGGCGTTAAAAGCCGTTATAGCCAAAGCACGAGAAATTTCGAAGACTCATTATATAAGCAACAGACTCTCTACACTCGAAAAAATATTAAAATACAGCGGAATCTCTTTGAGCTCCGTCGTACTGCTACTGGTAGTCGGATGGAAGCTCTCTCTCTTCGGCAAAATATCTAGTTTGTATAAAATTCTATCTTGTGTAGCAAAACGTCAAACGATGATAACGCAGCAAGCCACCGAGGCTCCCGAACCGACCGTTGTCTACCACAGGCAACCAATAGAGTTAATCGAAACCCAAGTGCAACCAACTACGGATTGCAGAGAGGTCGCAATCATAACAAGCCATCCACCGCAACCAGCCCGTAGACCAGTCTATGCGTTGACTTATCGCGATCGGAGCGGAATACCATAAAAAAAAAAAGAAAGAAAATCGCGTTAATAATCATAAATAATAACCGATATATTCATAACCATCTACATATACCCTCACTAAGGGGAAAACAAAAAACACACACATACATTACTCTCCTATCCTACCAAAACACACAAATAACCCTAACCGCATTATGCATGGCTTAAAGCTGTTATTACTTTTTCCTATCCTTTTTATATGTTATTTCAACAAACACACACACTCAACAGATAATAAAAAGAAGACAAAAACAAAATGGACAGTCAACCGTCGACATCGTCAATCTCTTCGGATACGAAGGTAGAATGCCTCCTGTGCCCGGGAAAAATCAAGATTTCCCGTATATCACGGCACCTCGACTGGTGCTGGAACGAGCTCCGGACGAGAGTAGCGAACCTGGGATCGCGGCATACGGGATGCCCGATTTGCTGTTGCGTGTTCCCAGCAAACCGACTGACGGCGCACATCGACAAGTGCGTCGCCTATTTGTTAAAGCTGCAGTACCGCGACCAACAACAAAAAGCATTGAAACAATATTCGCAACAACAACAATATGAACAACACCAGGCACAGCAACTCTTCCAATATCAGCAGCAAGAAGCACAACAACAACAACAACCAACACCCGATTATACACCGCACTCACCCGAAGGACCACCACCACCGCTAAAAGGCGAAAACACAGAAGAAGAAGACACAGAAGAAGAAAGCACAGAAGAAGAAAACACAAACACTCAAAACATAAATGCAGAAAACATAGATACCCAAGACACAAACGATACGAACGGAAAAACAGACGAGACAAACGAAAAACCAAACGGAAACGAAAACAACGACAACAAGAACGAAACACATTTTGACCCAAGGAAACTGACATTTGAACAAGGCATGGCATGGATCAACACCCAAGAGCTCGAGAATTTGCGAAAAATTAAAAACTTGGCGCAGGCTAACATCTTTCTTGCAGAGCTAAGGAAAGAAAAAAAAAACTTGTTTAAACCACCAACAAAACTCCCCAACACCGGAACATCAAAACAAAAATAGAATCAGACCCTTACGACGACAGACTATAATACCTTAATCCACATACACAACAATATACCTCATTTGCACTATACATATATAACATAATATACAATAACTACACATATATATATATCAAAATAATAATAGGCATAAGCGCGACACGCGTCGCGTAGCGTCGAAGGAAATAAAGGGAGACAAAAAAAAAACCCTCCTTATTATAAAAAAAAAAAAACATATTATTACAATTTATTGTTTTTCTTACCTTCAAATCTTTTTTTTTGTAATTCTCTACGACTAATATATATGCAACGCTTTTTTTTCTCATACTATAAATATTTGTGTTAATCATTTTACCCATTTCCAGAAACAACTTCCATCTTTCACCAACAAACCACTTCCAAATAACATACCTAACCCACTAACCACCACTAATCAGAACTTAGAATGTTACAGGCACTACACCATTAAAAATGTCAAAATTTATAACCGAAATACCAGGAAATAGAGAAACGAAATACAACCAAGAAGAAACGGAAATCCAACAAATACCGACAAATTTACCGAAACGGGATAACATTTTTGGAAAAACAAATATGGAACTTCACCAACCGAACGAAACAGGACAACACTTTAATTTTTCTTAACCATTTTTAACACCTAACTAAAACCCATCCAACTTAACCTAACTATTCCCACTAACACGAACAACTAAAAGTTTTACTTAGTTACAGATATCAACGACCCTCATCTATTGGAGAACAACAGGAGTGTACCGCAACAAACATGAAAACCAAGGGATTTCAATCATCCAAACCAACATGGACAACAATCAGGAGTTTTACTTAATCAACAATCAACAATCAACAATCAACAATCAACAATCAACAATCATCAATCAAATAACAATCAAAACACATATTTAGAAAACATTACACAACTTACACAAAATGAAAATATCTTAAAAAACCGAATTACTTTTAAATTATATCGAGTCACACTTAACAAATTTTGCCAAATGTAAAATCCATAATATCCGATGCGGGGGCATCGTTTCCTCCCAGAGGGGGAGTGTAACGGCCGCAGCCTCATATTTTGTTTAAACCGACTTTAATATTTATCCGAGCGTATCGATACGGAGTTTCCGTTCGATACGCTCTTCAAAGAAGCCCTTAAGGCTATCGAGCATCCGGACCGCCGCGAGCGGCCACTTATCTCCTAGTCTAAACACCTTCGACTCTTTATTCCATTGTGAAGCGAGCGCGAAGCCCTCAGCTTCACGCCCGCTTCACGTCAGTCCAGCTCTAGCCTTCGAACGGTACACTCTCCCAATTAACACTCTTGTTGCCACAATTAATAAAGACTCATATATTCAATCCGACTTGGACTTGATTCGAATACCTTAAGACCCAAGCGGCCATCCGTCACATTTTTATCTCTGATTATATCAACCATCCTCCAAACGGATAGAGTGAAACTTATTCATGATACTTTCGAACGGCAGAAGCAGGGAAAAAATACCAGTTGGTGCCTCGTTCGCTTTATATTAAATATATTATTTGAGGCACCTTCTACTTTTGGTTTTTGGCGCCCTCCTTTCGCGAGGTGATCCATCTAATAATAAATGATAATGTTGGAAGGGGGGAGATCGAGAAATGATTAATTAAAACTATGACTGAATGGCACTGCTATATTCAGACCCCCTCTACCGGAATCGTTATTATTATTGTTACGAATATGTAACTGACTATTCGTTGAGGCACACGATATTAGTTAGGTTTGACAAGAAACGAACTAACGGACGATCGATACAAGATCGATCGTCATGTAGAACAGTCTTGATCGGACTCTCAGAATAAACAGACGTTTGACAGTTCGTGTTTGAGATATTTAGCTGCCACTTTACATAATAATATCCGCCCCAAAAGCTAATACGTGCGTTATTTATTCCCTTGAACGTAACATTATTTTCGTTTTTACGTTCAATTCGTTTCTACCTGACAAGAAATCGTGCGATAGTGTGTTAAAAGAAAATTGATGATCACATTGATTTAGCAGTCGGTAACAATCTCAGTGATTTTATCCTCTTTGCTATTATCTACTGAGTAGCTAAGTGCCGCACATGTCAACATTCATCGCCGGCTCCGTATCGATCATTATCGTGACAAGTTCGATCGTTCGATGATTGTGTATCTAGTTATTCAACTATGTCCCGATCAACTACGCGAGTTAAACGTTATTCAATAGGTTACGAGAAAAACAATTCATTGTCGAAGTTACCTACTAACAAACTGGTGCTCAGATTTTTTTTTTTACAAACACAATGAACTTAACCGCACTATCCGTTAAAGTGCAAGAACGACTGCTCAAGAAGTGAAGGAGTTTTGGGGTAAAGCTAGAATTCTTACGCGTCGCAAACAACATATGATTACAAAACTGGAAACGCTGCACAAAACTTGGCGAAATCTCCAAAGGAATTCTAGTCAAAAGGATACTAAGGCACAAAAAGCAAAGGAGCAACACTTCAAACAAATCCTCGATAGCCTCTTCGATATTGCACACCATAACGCAATGCGGATTCTAAATACACGGGCGCAATGAAGGTTTCTGTTCGATTTTGCTTGTTGTGATACGGATATTTATCTACAATTAGATTTTGATGAACACGCTATTGACAGGGCAGGATTAAATGGACGATCGATCGGTACGTCGAGCGCTCGAGGGGTTAAGCGACCCTCTTCTGATTTCGAACCCAAGATATCTGATACATCGGCTCCAAAGTCTACAAAATTGAACATCATGACGTCAAACCGCGCTGCTGCACACGATCAGACGAAAACCAGCAGCAAGATTGCCATGCACATTCTTGCTGCCGCCGCAACAAGTTTGGGGCACATTATTGACGATGTAAATATCAGTCACAGTGCTATTCATCGCAAGAGAGTCAAACGGAGAGAAAAAATTGTATCCAACTTGAAGGAAAATCTCCAGATTGCGGAATGCCTCGTAGTCCATTGGGACGGAAAATCACTTCCCGAAATTGATGGGAATGGCACCGTTGAAAGGCTTCCAGTAGTATTATCTAGACTAGGAACAGAACAGCTTCTTGGAGTACCCAAGATTCAAGTCAGCGACCGGGGCCAATCAAGCTGCAGCTGCTATATAGACGTTGACCGAGTGGAACGTTATTGACCGAATCACGGCAATGTGCTTCGATACGAATAGCACTAACACTGGTAAATTGTTTATTTTATTGATACAAAGTGGTGGATTCAATTTTTAATAAACATGGCAAGTAAAAAATATTCCTGATGATGCTGACTTTTAGCAAATGGAAAAAAGAGTTATGTATTCCAAAAATGCACATTTGTAACGATACTTCAATGCAATTTTTCTAACCATTGACATGTGAAAAACTACAAGCTATTCTAACATTCGTATACCCTTTTTGTTGCAAGAATGATACAATGGAGCGTGTACGGTGATAGAAAAAACTTTACGGAGAAAGTTGACCTATTTGCCGTGTCGGCATCATATTTTCGAGCTTATTCTCAGAAGCGTTTTCGGAATTCATTGACCTGCGACTGTCGGTCCGAACATCCAAGTTTTTAAAAGATTCCAAAAAGCGTGGATGGGTATCGATACGTTAAAATATGAAATCGTTTTAAATGACGGGTTCTTTTCCAAAACCATGGAGGCGAAGAAGGCCGGAATACTGAGTTTCATACTAGATCAACTACAGCTTCTATAGATCGGATATCTTCGTGCTACATGAATCTTTGTTTTCATTCTAACAAACGGTTGTATTATTTTTTTTAGAACGACGGTTATCTAAATCAATTTACTGCCTGAAAATCTTAATTTTCAAAAGTCAATTCACTCTGACTGTTTGCGAAACTAACGGGCTACGACACATTTGGCGTTCATTGTCGGGTTCTACGTTAAAGCGAAGTTTATGTTGAAGAGAGCAACGATGTACACACTCCAAGTATAGGGAATGTATATACCACACACACACTGGTAAACACACTCACGGACTCATACACAACACTCACGCACACACAGTGAAACCGTTTAGGGTATCGACTATCCGAAGTGTATTGTAACGGTCAGTCGCTCGAAAATATACAAGCCGAAAGGCCGTGTACCATTGTCGCGCTGTTAACTTTATTTCACGTAATTCTCTGCTAAATAATCTGTGTCGGTTATCGGTTCATCCAACAGGTTATGGGCCCAGATGCCATGAAAGTAAAGTGATCCAAGGTTTTGGAGTATGCGCGTGTGTGGACGAACACGGGGGAAAATACTCATATCACGGTAGCAAAGCTGAACGGCAGCAACTATCAGACATGGAAACATAAACTGGAAATGTTGTTAATAAAGGAAGACGTGTGGAGTGTCGTAAGTAAGGATCCGCCGACTGATGCCACGCAGCTCGAAGCGTGGAGAAAGCGCGATGGAAAAGCACGAGCAAACATTGGTTTGGTGGTCGAGGATAGTCAGCTGATACATATACGTACGAAAACGACGGCGAAGGCTGCATGGGAGGCTCTTAGACAGTATCACGAGAAGTCGTTGCTTACGAGCAAAGTATTCTTGCTGAAACAAATCTGTAATATGCGGCTTGCGGAAGACGGAGATATGGAAAACCATAGGAATAATGCAGGATCTAGTCGACAGACTGACAGTATTGGGAGAGGTCATCGCCGAGAAACTGGTCGTCGCAATGCTGCTATGTAGCTTGCCGGACTCGTATAGCACGATGATTACAGCGCTGGAATCGCGTTCGGAGGACGATCTCACACTCTCACTTGTAAAGGGAAAGCTTGTAGATGAGTATAAGTGACGGGAAGGACAGGTAATGATAGCCGGATCGAGCGAGGCAGCGCTCAGGGTAAACAAAGGCAAGGCCGCGGGCTCTTCGAGTCTAACTTGATTCTTCTGTCATAAGACTGGTCATCTGAAGAAAAACTGCCGACGGTACGAGCGTTGGAAGGAAAATAAAGCGAAGGAAACCATAACGAAAGACTCGAATGCTATGGTTGCTCACCGAGAGGATTCGAGCGACAATTATTATCGCGATGTTTGTTTCGCTGTCAGTCAGGAAAAACTTATACGAAAGCCGAGGAGTGCATGGTGTTTTAACTCCGGCCCAACGAGTCATATGACAAATGACGCTAGTTTTTTCTCGTCCTTGTATGCAAATTATCGTTCTACAGTGCGAATCGCGAATGGAGCAGTGTGCGAAGCCCAAGGGATCGGTGAAGGCACCATAGTATGCGGCAACGATAAAAAAGAGGACGTGAGATTACATTTGCGAGACGTGCTATACGTACCGGATTTCGAAAGAAGCCTGATATCGGTTCGAAGTTTGGATGCACTCGGATACCGAGTTGTTGTTCGTGCGGGAATGTGCAACGTTTCAAGCGACAAGGTGAACGTCGCAATTGGAGTGTCACGCGGAGGACTGTACGAGGTGAAGATGGCACAGCGAGGATACGTCGTAAGAGGCGTCGTAAATCACTCAGTAAATCACTCAATAATCACTCAGTAAATTGTTTGCACTCATGGCATTGCCGGTTCGGTCACAGAGATCCCGAAGCTATCAAGAAACTCGCAGGTAAAAATCTTGTCTCTGGATTTCAATTGACGGATTGTGGCATACAGCAGCCTTGTGAGAGTTGTATGAAGGGGAAAATGGCGCGCAAGCCTTTTCCATTAAAATCAAACAGCACCTCCACAGCGCCGTTACAGTTGATTCACACGGACCTGTGGCGTCCGATGCCGACTATGACACCTGGAAAGAAGCGATGCACAAACGCGAGACGAGGACAGCCCGGTTGCCAGACAGCAACCCGTACGTATAAACAGAGGCATACCGCCGGACAGATTTACATCACAGGCTGAGGCGGCCCGTAACGAGAGGAACGACCCTACAAATATTCAAGAAGCATTATCGGGACCGGATGCTGTACAATGGAGGGCAGAGGCAGAGATGAAATCGTTACGCGATAATCATACTTGGGAGTTGCAGAAGACACCGGGAAAGAAACCCATCGGCTGCAAGTGGGTTTTCAAGCGGCAGCTCGGCGCCGATGGAAAACCTGACAAGTTCAAAGCAAGGTTAGTCGCCCAGGGACTTTCACAAAAATTCGGCACGGACTACGATGAGGTTTTCGCCCCGGTCGTCAAAGACGATACACTCAGAATTTTACTGTCAATCGCGGGAAAGGAGAATCTCAAGGTCAGACATGTAGATGCGAAAACGGCATTTTTGAGTGGAACGCTGAAGGAAGATAATTTTATGAAGCAACCACGAAAAGAAGATTATACGTGCAAATTGATTAAAAGTATATACGGTCTGAAGCAGGCTGCTAAAGCATGGAATGATAGACTCAATGAAGTGCTTCAGGCACACAATTTCAAATAAAGCGAGCGAGATCCCTGTTTGTATACCAAACGCGAAACCAACGAGATTGTTTAACTTGCGGTCTATGTTGACGATATGATTATAGATTGCAGAACGGCTGCGCACATCGAAGCTTTGAAGAACACACTAAGTGGATACTTCGGTATCACCGACATGGGAGAGCTCAAACGATATTTGGGAATTCAGATGCGAAGAGATGACTATAGGAACTTGTTCTTGAGCCAAACTAATTACATCAAAAGGGTCCTACGGGACTACGGACTGGAAGATTCGAAGGGATCAATGACAGCAATCGATACTGGATACTACGAGTTGGGAGCAAACTCGTCTTCGATCGAGGACGATCGATATCGGAAACTTATCTGATTGCTGCTGTACATCGCGGTCAACACACGACCAGACATCTCAGCAGCAGCATCGATTCTTAGCCATTATATTTCATCACCTAAGAAAGAGTAGCACGCTACCTCAAGCTAACAATAACATACGAGCTGAAGCTGAGTAGCGACGAATACACCAGCGGTGGATTAATCGGTTTCGCTGACGCAAATTGGGCAGAGGACAGAGAAGATCGGAGGGCAAACAGCGGCTACGTATTCAAATTGTACGGAGGCGCGATAAGCTGGACCTGCAGGAAGCAAGGCTGCGGAGCGACGTCGTCTACGGAAGCGGAAATCGTCGCACTCGCAGAGGCCTGTCAACAGGCAGTATGGATTCGAGGAGTATTGGAGAGTCTCGGGAAGAGACAAACGGGTCCAACGAAGATTTTTGAAGATAACCAGAGTTGCCTAAACAGAATAAACTCTGGGAGCTCGAGCAACAGGGTCAAACACGTCGATACAAAATACTACTATTCAGGGGAGATCAAGGAACGCGGGATTGTCAATTTCGAGTACCGCTGCACGGAGTTAAATGAAGCAGACTTGTTCACGAAGCCAATCGGTGCAACGAGAATAAAATTTTTGTGTGAGAAGATCGGACTCGTGTGCTGGGTATAGACATCGTTGAGGGGAAGTGTTGAAGAGAGCAAAGATGTACACATTCTAAGTATAAGAAATGTAAATACCACACACACACGCTTCTAAACACACTCACGGACTCATACACAACACTCGCGCACACACAATGAAACCGTTTAGGGTATCGACTATCCGAAGTGTATTGTAACGGTCAGTCTCTTGAAAATATCCAAGCCAAAAGGTCGTCTACCGTTGTCCCGCTGTTAACTTTATTTCACGATCCCGTAATCCTCTGCGAAATAATCTGTGTCGGTGATCGGTTCTTCCAACAGTTTACTGCACCGCTGGCGATTTCGGCCCCGTACCATGATCTCAAATATTTGCAAAATTTAATTCAATATGTACACGTGGACGCCGCTGTGTCGAAAGCTGCTCGAGCAAAGCTAGCAGCTCACTTATGGTATTTAAGTGGAAGACCTTGTCGCTTTTGCTTTGTTCGATAACGATGTACCTCTCGGTATAAAAGAGAAAATGGTACAGGCTATGAAGGAATGGCCTAAAAATTCCTGAAGACTTTTTTTCTACGTTCAATTCTACACCAACACATTTTTTCAAAAAAAATTAAAAAATTTGTTTGGAGCTAGTTTTCATTAATTTAATATTTTGGCTCGCTGCCACGGTTTAAATAATAAACCAAAATTTTTGTAAATTTTGCTCTGTGATTGAAGAAGTTGTGTTGGAGTAAGAAAAAAATCGAGATTTTAGTGTCAGAGTATTTGAATAGTCCGAAACGTCGAGAAATGTGATTTTTACCTGGCGTTCGGATGTATGTATGTATGTGTGTGATCACTTGCATGGTTTAAAACGACTATGACTTGGAAACGGTGGGAGATAGCCAGTTGAAATGTGGCACACTAGTAGAGTAGCCACGTCTCTTTATTTAGTGCATTTTTTATGAAAATTGAGGCCAAATTTAAGATTTTACGGGATTATGAAAAAAAAAGTATTTCTGTGGTATCTAACTGGCACAAATTGTAAGCTATCGTTTTTAAACTCACACGAATGTGATATTTTGATTGAAGACCTTCGGTATTGAATTTGGCATAAATCTATCCAAGCGGGCAGATCTTTAAATTTTGGCACGTGCCAAGTTCTTAAATAAAAAAAAATTACGGACTTTATTCATCCTCTTTGAAATATCCGCCAACGATTTAAAAAAAATTAATTTGTGCCCGTTGAAAATTGTGGTCTCGATGGTGCGTCAGTTCCATCGTATTTTATGACTCCAAACCACAATTTCTGGGAATACGAGTAAAGTGGACCCTGCAATGCGTCAATTTTGCAGTATTTATAGCGACTCCAAACCACAATACATGAATTTTTGTATGCCAGAGTGTCACCGATTGAGGCAATATCAGCGTGTATTGCACGTATAAACGAAAAAGTATCTTTTAATAAAAAAAATAAATAAATGTGTGCCGGATGCAATTTGTGGTCTCGATGGCGCGTCAGTTCCATCGTATTTTAGGACTCCAAACCACTATTTGTCCGATCGCGCGAAAACGCGTGCTTTGGTATGCCAGCGGATCAACGATTCAGCCAATATGAGCATACATCGCATGTATAAACGAAGAAGGGATCTTTTATCTCTTCACGGGTTTTTTGAAGATGTTCTAGACAACTGAAATGATTCTATTTTTTACAATAACTGCAATTAATCCATGTCTCATTTCTTCGAGTTTCGCCACAACCACACCTCAAGCAACGTTCCTGTACGTCCACGGACTTCGTGACACAGTCATGTTGCAGTTTCACACGGAGATCTTGAGGGTTTATTGACCCGATCTTCAACGTTCCATGTCTCAGTATCTCTTGTATGTAATGGATCACGAAAATCCCGCAATTGTGTCCATCTCGTTTGTATGGGTATTTGAAGGATCCTTTGCGAAAAATATCTTCAACCCCAAAAACGCCACGCCACACTTCACAAAAATTCGTGTGACACATTGTATGGTATAATTCACCGGTCCTCGCGGCGGGATCGAAAAGATACGTGAGTTTCGTATCCAATTCTACATACAGCAAAACAAAATGCTGACCGCCGATGTTCAACGGCAATAAAATTCGTGTTTTTCCCGTCCATTCCCTAAAGCACTTATCTTTAAATTCATCGCACATGTCGGCCAACTGGCCTTCGCCAATGAATTTCGTCGAAACTTCACAGATTACATATGCGAAGAGATCGCTGTATGGAGTTTCAAACAACGCGTAGCTGAAGCAATAGTCGATTACCATATTAGTGATCCAACTTTTCCCATACAGCGTGTTATAATCCTCCCCGCGCAAGTACCGATAATAATCACGATCGGTTGGACTTTTCGGTACAACACCAACGAAATAATCTCTCGGAGCATGAGGTACGAAATAGTAGTCCTTATTTGCGACTGTTCCATTCGAATTATACCGAAGGGGCTGTTCGCTAGTCTTATCGTGCCTGTCAATTGGAGCTACACTGTTTCCCGCAGAAGCTATTTTTTTCAATGCGGAACGCGTATTGTATGTCGAGCTTCCGGTTGTGATTTTTTTCTTTCTTAGCCAGAACTCCGACGACTCCATATTGTCAGGTTCATTGACCCTACGCTTTCGCCTCTGGGTAGAACCTTCGTATGAATCGCTCATGGGCATCTCGTCACTAGAATTGCCCCCTTCAGATTCCAGTTGTTGCTTTTCAAAATCGTCGTCATTCGAATTGTCGATCGTGAATATATTCAACTTTTTTTCTTTCTGAACCTTATCTCTACGGCCCCTTTTTTTAATATGTTGTCTGCTCTGACCAAGATTTAATTCGGTAGCTTTCGAAAGGGTGTAATCATAGAGCTTATCGATGACTCGTCCCGCTTTCAGGTGAATCTGACGTTCACACACCGCCTCCTTCACGATTTTGAAGGAATTTTCTGCGATTGCATTTGTGTAGTGTTGCGTTCTAAGGTCACCTATAAGCAACTCAGTCCAAAGAGGGACGTAAGGTAGTAGTCGATTCAACAGATACGTGACAAACAATTCGCACCGGTACTGGTTCTCGTTTGCAGCGCTATTCAAGTCGCTATTGACTGACTGTTTGAGATCTCCTATCACGGCTTCGAATTTTGTATAATATGGACTCCATTTGTACATTGGTTCCTTTTTTTTAATTCCACGATCGACGTCGTCGCAATCGCTGTCTTCGTCTTCGAAGGTATCGCTATCGGAGTCGCTATCGTCTAAGCCCATAGTTTCGACAGCAGCCGTACCATTCGTGACCAAACGTTCTACAGATGCGAACATCTGGTCGGTCTCTTTCTTCAAAAGTAGGATCGTACAGAAGTCAATCACGCTTTGACAAAGCTCGTCGAGAGTCTTACAATGACTCAATACGGCCATTCCTTCCATAATTACTTTTTTTTTGCCCGGCGATCTGATTTTTGCGAAGAAATAGTGATATCATTTTCATGAAATGACCGCAACAAAGATGAATGGTCATTGCCCTTGCATCCGTGGCATTCTCGTATGCCGCCATCAAGTAGCTGGAAACATCGGTGTGATTCCACGCTGACAGTATCGCGTTTATGCTAGTCCATGACCAGTCGACGACTATTGCTTTAAACGGTGGCCACGTGATACCTGCATTAGTCCACTCTTCTCGAAAGTACCTCAAAAGGTCCCGTACTGTAGAGGCTCTGTGATCATTCGATATCATCTGTAATAGTGGCATTATTTTGTGGGATTTCTCAACCACGCCAGAATACAGATAGACTCTCTTCGAATGGGCATAAGGTTTTCTGATAATCGAGCCCGTGGAATCAATATGAAAAATTGGACTCAGATTTTCCTTCAAGAAATCAATTTGCTGTTGACAGCCGAGGTAAACTGTAAACGGACTTATGAACCGCCTTATAAAAGGATGCTCGTGGCTATCCGTCGAAAGGATTCGTTTCACGATGTCGAGAGTATCGTCTAAATCGAGATCGTTCTTTCCCAATTCTTCTGCGCGAGCCGTTTGATACACCTCTAACGAATGAGTGAACATGTAATTGCCCTCACTTTTGGCTAGATCTTTATCTATCGATGCGAATTGCCCAGCGTAAATACGAGATGGCATTTCGTGCCTCAATTTCGCCTTCGTTTTGGTTCGTTGTCGCCCACGCAATTGATAATTCAGAGCCAACGTGTGAGTCGGTACAGCTAGCGAGACCACATATATGCGGATAACTGTATGTTTGCCTCGTTTCCAGCCAACAAACTTATACCTACATTGGCATTTGGGTTGCCGGCAAAAGGCATAATCCCAAAATGTATCCGGAGTCTTCGAGTTTTCGCTGTATTTAAAGCCGTTGAACATGACACAGCAACTGATTTTCATTGGCGACGATGGAAATTTTTTCTGTAAAACTCGATGTAAGAGATCTGGTACAACTCTCTTTTTTTTAACGATGCGCGAAGTTTTGATTTTCATCGTCCCTATCCGACGTACGAACTTTTTGTTTGACTTCCCTAGCTCTACGCTCGGTTTTTTTTTTCTGATTCTCTCGGCGTCTATTTGTTCTTTTTGAATCGGCATCTGATGTATCTGGAATGTATTCAAGATCTTTCATACTGCTTTCTTGCGACACCGTCAAATTGCTGCTGAAGCTTTTGCATAAAACTTTCTCAGTGATGATGTCGGCAGAGATTTTTTTATTTTTCGGCCACAGGAAAAACAAGTTCGTAGATAATGCCGCCTTGTCTTTTGTTTTTCTTACGCCCATACGTCTACAAATCTCTGGCAGCAGAGCTGTTGGACCACGATCTAAATCGTCGATCGTTTTTGTCGATGCCACTACGGCATCGACGATTGCGTAAAAATCGAAGGGCATTTCATCAACGGTCTCGGTGAATGCTCCAGCTGTTTTTCAAAAAATCATTAATCAAATTCTCGAATTTTTGGTGGAGATACAGCAATGGCCTATTTACATGATATTATTTCGGCCTGCCGAACGTTCGAAGACGGCACATAAAAATTGGAGACAATATTGAACGTGCTCTATTCGGATTGATACTTAACTTAAGGAAGTGTCACTTCTTAAGAAATAAGATCGAGTATTTGGGCTTGGAGCTTTCACACATGGGAATCGAAACAGGTTCGAGGAAGGTTAACTGCATAAAGTCTTTTCCAACAACTATAAATGTCAAAGGCGTGAGGTGTTTTGTTGGATTAGCCAGTTGGATTTTCCGGGATTCTGCGTAACAACGAGCATTCGAGAAAATTAAGTTGAGACTATCGTCGAAACCGATCATAGCAATTTATAACGTGGAAGCATGGCCTGATCCACACAGACGAGAGTCGACATGGACTAGGAGCTGTTTTACTGCAAGAGCAAAAAGATGAGCACATGCATCCGATCAGTTATTTCAGTTGAAAAACCACAAATGATGAATCTAAATACCACTCCTACGAATTAGAAGCGTTGGCAATTCTGCGAGCGCTGGAGAACTTTCGAGTATATCTGACTAATCGGAATAGAGTTTACAATTAAGACCGATTGTGATTGCTTGAAACTTTTGAAAAATAAGAGAGACTTGAATCCTCGCATTGTGAAATAGTTCATGAGATTGTTGATGTTCAATTATCGCATCGAGTATCTAAGGCGCGAGCATAATTGTGTCGCAGATGGGTTGGGTCGATTTTCTGTTAATCCGGCCGAAGAAACACTGATTGTGGGTATGCAGACCCTGTGCATCAAGGTGAATACGGAGTGGATAGCAGCTATGCAACGCTAGTCCAAAGATTCTCGCAGTAAGGGACAAATTAGAAAAGGGCAACAGTGAAACTCACAAGAAATTCGAGCGTATACTATGTGTAATGAGAGCGTATACCGTATCACGAATATGTTATACCACATAAAACGGGAAGAAAAATCTGCATATTTACATCAGATAGAAAAAGTGAGTTTGGGCAGAAAAGGGAGTATTCCGTTTGACACGATACACGTCGATCATTTGGGCCCCTTCGTCTGAACAGAGGCTGAGAACAAATATCTACTGGCGGTGATCTGTGCGTATTGTAAGTATGTGATGTTAGAAGGCGTGAAAAGCACGCGTTCCGCTGAAAAAATTTCGGTACTACGAAAACTGATATGCCATTATACAAAAACCAAGAGCCATCATCAGCGATTGTGGACCAGCATACTCTTCTGGACAGTTCAAGAAATTCTATAATTATTTGAACCGTGGCAGCGTGCCAAAATATTTAATTCATAAAAAGTAGCTCCAAAAAAATTTCAATTTTTTTTTTGAAAAAATGCGAATTGAACGTAGTAAAAAAAAGTCCTGAGGAATTTTTCTTTGCTTTATTATTTAAACCGTGGCAGCGTGCCAAAATATTAAATTCATGAAAACTAGCTCCAAAAAATGTTTAAAATTTTTTTTGAAAAAATGCTTTGGTGTAGAATTGAACGTAGAAAAAAAAGTCCTGAGGATTTTTTTTTGTTCTTTATTTAAACCGTGACAGTGTGCCAAAATATTAAATTCATGAAAACTAGCTTCAAAAAAAAAATTTTAATTTTTTTTTGAAAAAATGCGTTGGTGTAGAATTGAACGTAGAAAAAAAAGTCCTGAGGAATTTTTTTTTGTTCATCATTTAAACCGTGGAAGCCCGCCAAAATATTAAATTCGTGAAAACTAGCTCCAAAAAAATTTTTAAATTTTTTTTGAAAAAATGCGTTGGTGTAGAATTGAACGTAGAAACAAAAAGTGCTAAGGAATTTTTTTTTGTTCATTATTTAAGCCGTGACGGCGTGCCAAAACATTAAATTTATAAAAACTACCTAAAAAAATAAAAAAAATTCAAGAAAATGCATTGTTAGAGAATCAAAAAACAAACAAAAAAGTCCTTACAGATTTTTGTCCCAAGCCGATAATTTAGGCGCTACAAGTTGCCAAAGTTAATTTTTGAAGATGCAGAAATTTTCATGGTCATGGTGGCCGATCAAATGGAGAGTTTATTAAATGAATGGGTGACCGTTCAAATCGAGACTTCAGTAGGTGGTTGGGTGACCGTTCGAGTAGGGAATTGAGTAGTAGGATGGGTGACCGTTCGAATCAAGAGTTCACGAAATGGATTGCTGACCGTTAAAATTTAGAGTTCAGTAGATGGATGGGTGACCGTTCAAATCGAGAGTTCCATAAATGGGTTGGATGAGGGACCGTTTAAATCGAGAGTTACATAAATGGATTGGATGAGTGACCGTTTAAATCGAGAGTTCGTTAGTTGGATGGGTGACCGTTCAAATCAAAAGTTTAATAGTTGGATGGGTGACCGTTCAAATCAGAAGTTTAATAGTTGGATCCGTGACCGTTCAAATCAAAAGTTTAATAGTTGGATGGGTGCTTATTCAAATCGAAAATTCGGTTTTTCGATGGGGGACTATAGTTACTTTACCAAGTTACCATTGTAGGGATTTCGATCAAGCGACGCGCTGTTGCGCTGAACAAAGCTCTGCTCGCGCGCGTGATTGTTTTGTCTCCCGCTATAAAAAGTTAGTGACAATTTCAGATCCAGATTTCAGTAGATGGATGGGAGACCCTTCAAATCGGGACTTCAGTAGATGGATGGGTTCAAATCGAGAGTCAGTAGTAGGATGGATGAGGGTTCAAGCCGAGAGTTTAGTAGTCGGATGGGTGACCGTACAAATGGAGAGTTCGGTAAATGGATAGTTGATCGTTCAAATCAAGAGTTCGATAGTTGGATAGGTAACCTTTCCATCCGAGAGTTCAATAAATGGTTTGATGACCGTAAAAACGGAGAGTTTGGTAGTTGGATGGGTGACCGATAAAATCGAGAGTTCGGTAGTTGGATGGGTGAGTATTCAAATTGAGAGTTGAGTAGATGGATAGGTGCCTATTCGATTCAAGAATTCAATAGTTGGTTGGGTGACCGTTGAAACAGAGAGTTTAGTAGCCGGATGGGTGACCGATCAATTCGGGAATTCAGTAGATGGATGGGTAACCGTTCAAATCGAGATTTCCATAAATGGGTTGAATGTGTGACAGTTCAAATCAAAAGTTTAATAGTTGGATGGGTAATGATTCAAATTTACAGTTCGGTAGTTCGATGAACGACTATAGTTACGTTACCAAATTATCATTTTAGGGATTTCGCTCAAGCGGAGCGTTGTAGCGCTGAACAAGCCTCCCTTCGCGCGCGACAGCCCGCGTGATTGTTTTGTCTCCCACTATAAAAAGTTGGTGACAATTCCGGATATAGAGTTCAGTGGATGGATGGGTGAGCGTCCAAATCGAGAGTGCAGTAATTGGATAGGTGACCATTCAAGTCAAGAGTTCGGTAAATGGAAAGGCGATCGTTCAAATCGAGGGTTCAGTTGTTGGATGGGTGACCGTAAAAACCGAGAGTTTGGTAGTTGGATGGGTGACCGATCAATCCGAGAATTCGGTAGTTGGATGGGTGACCGATCAATCCGAGAATTCGGTAGTTGGATGGGTTGAGTGGAAAAAAGAGTTCAGTAATTGGATAGGTGACCGATGAAAAAAGAATTTCAGTCGATGGATGGGTGACCGTTCAAATCGGAAGTTCAGTAGATGATTGGGTGACATTTCAAATAGGGAGTTCAGTAGACGGATGGGTGACCCTACGAATCGAAAGTTCAGTAGTTGGATAGGTAAATGTTAAAATCGAGAGTTCAATAGATGGATACGTGACCGTTCAAATCGCGAGTTCGGTAAATGGATAGATGATCGTTCAAATCGAGAGTTCGATAGTAGGATGGTGACGTTTCAATCCGCGAGTTCAATAGATGGTTGGATGACCGTAAAAACCGAGAGTTTGGTAGTTGGATGGGTGACTGTTGAAACCAAGAGGTTAATAGTTGGATGGGTGACCGTTCAAATCACAAGTTCAGTAGATGGATGGACAGATGATTGTAGTTCCTTTATCAAATTACTAATTTAGAGATCTTGTGTAAACGGAGCGCTGCAGCGCGAACAAACTTCCGCTCGCGCGCGATAGCGCGCGTAATTGTCCCTAATCCACTCCTAAAAAGTTGGTGTGTCACGATATATATCGACTTCCGAGTTTTTCTATCGAAAATTCGAGATTTGTATTGTTGTCGGTTATTCGTCCTGTCATTGGTCGGCGATGACGACACGCGCGTGCCGAGTCGTTTGTGCCCAAGTCCTCTCCCTCTGACGTGAAATCATAACCCAACCGACCAAACAGTTTGACAGTTGGCGGATTATGCCGTGCCAGCCGCACTGTCGATCGAATAATAAATAAATTCATTTTTTTGAAAAATCGAGCCCCGAAACATCTTTTATATGAAAAAAATCAAAGAAGCAGGGATCTATTGAAAGATTTTCAAAAAATAGTTTTTTTAAACTAATTTGTATATTTATTTCTTCGATTTTATGCAGGCCAGGCCTATTGTAAGAGGGACAACGTTGTTTTGTCGTCCTTGTCTAATTATTGGCTATCCTATACATAAGATATTACTGAGCTGGACGAGTTATTAATATTAGAAATCCGTGATACCATCGATGCAGTAAAACCGTACAGGATGCGAGCAATCAAGAACAGCTTGCGCCCGACACACGTTCCATAGCGAAGAATGTCTTGAGGAAATACAAAAACCGGCCATGGCTCTGCCGGTAAGTACAGCTTATATCATAGATAGATCAATCGTCATTCATCATTTAAACTCGTAGAGATGTAAAAAAATTACTTATTTGCATACAATCAAGTATTATCCTTTTATTAGATGTAACAATTTTCATTTAAAAATGATAGTACATAGACAAGGAGAGAACGGGTGATGGCTGCGCGGATCCACGCGAGGAAGAGAATAAATTTTTTTAAATCATAAGAAACGATTAAACGAGTTGTTGTAACTCAACAAGGAGCAAATGAAACGAAAGCAGTGTTGTAAGGCGGGCATCCAAAAAGTTTTGGACGACATCACAAATGGCTGGCATCGTCGTCGCAACTGGAACTCGGAAAATTCACTAGCGCCGACGTCATTTGTAAATTGACTACTCCACCTTTGCCTTCTGCAAATAATAATTAAACGAATTTATTATTTGTAAATAATATGAAAGAAAGAAAAAAATGTGAGTAAAATTTTTAAAAATTTGTAAAAACATTTTTTTTTTTTTTTTTAAATGAAATCTTTTAAAATTTGTAAATAAAATTTTTAAAAAATATTTTTTTTTTGTAAATACATTTTTTTGACATTTGTAAATAAATTTTTTTTAAGTTTGTAAATAAAATGTAAATAATTTTTTTAAATTTGTAAATAGAATTAAAAACGTAAATAACATTTTTAAAATAGTTTTTTTTTAACACCAAGCGCAAAATGAGCTAGAAGAACTTCAAAAAATGAATACCTTACGTGGCACACTCGCCACTTCCATCAGATCATCTTCGTCCATCTTTGGTCCTTCTACTCCTTCGACGTCTGTTCCTCGAGCGACTTTGAGATATGGACTACTTCCATCATATTGTAAGATTCCAACCACCGAGATTGCGCAGCCTTTGGCCAAATCTTTTGGCAAGTCGGTCCAACTCGTCATCCGAACTGCCATTTTAACTTTACCATTAGTTATGGCACCGATTGCGTATGAGGCATCACCGGTTTTGTGTGTCGTCTGTTTGAAATTTAACTTCAACCACCCATCAATTTCTGTAAATAAATATTATTATGTGTTTTTATAATTTCTAAGTAGTAATAATTAATATTTACATTTATGGTTTCAAAGTATGTTAGACTTAATAAAACAATACTTACTGATTAGCCGTCCCTCCATATCTGCCACATCTTCCCAGTTGGCCAGTTCGGGTTCGGATTTGGACGTACTACCGATGTCTTCATACATCCCTTTCGTTTCAACTTCGGTGTGCTCTCTTATGATCAACTCGTACGGAACATTTCCGTTGTTGTATGCTGGATTGTCAATCCTTTTCGCGACCGCTCGGTTTAAATAAACAATCTGAAACGTTTTTTTTCTGTTTAAAAATTGCTGACTAAAGAAAAAAGACAATTGATATTTACACTAACCTTATTCACTGCCACGATGTCTTTCATGCGATCAACTTGATCCTGCCAAGCGATACACTGTACTCGTTTGCCGGCGTTGTTGTTTAATACAAACTTTAAAAGATTGTATTTGCGCTCTTTTTCGACGACCTTGGCTCTCTCCGCCACGTCAATATA
Organism: Stenichneumon culpator; assembly: GCA_964017025.1. Classification (NCBI taxonomy): domain Eukaryota; kingdom Metazoa; phylum Arthropoda; class Insecta; order Hymenoptera; family Ichneumonidae; genus Stenichneumon; species Stenichneumon culpator. The sequence goes on along the minus strand of OZ024773.1, from coordinate 1,963,231 downwards.
CGCACAAATCTCACTAAAAAAAGAAGAGAAAGAAATATTCTATATATAAAAAATACCGAATTCATGCGTCTAAACATACATGTGCATTATATGTTTAATTCATTAAAATTGTATCATATATTTATTAAATTTTTGATAATCCATCAATTTGAAGGTTATGAATGAAATTTTTTATTTTACATTTATTTGAACCAACTCGTATTTTTGTAATTAATTTTCTTTATTTCGAAATATCTTACGATGAAGGGTACGTTAATAAAACCTCCCATCATCTTTAGGTTATCCGATTTTTGTTATATTATAAATTAGAAGTATATAATATAATCACATATAACACGTGTGACTCACTAGCTCCCGATATAGACAAAAGCGCCACGGAACGGAGCGATTGGTGCAATATTTTCAATATGTCGCAAATGTTGTACCAATTGCTCCGTTTCGTGGTGTTGGTCAATGTTTGAAAAGATTTTTTTTATGAAATAAGAATTTTTATTGAAAGAATTGTAAAAATTCGCCTGTAATTAATAAGTTTAACGTCGACAATTAAATATTTGAATGCAAAAAATGATTCTTCTTTAAAAAAAATTTCAGAACGCCCATAATTAGATCTTCGATATTTTGCTTTAAATTAAAAAGTTATTTATAGATAAATACTTACACCGTATTATCGGATGACTCGATCGCATCAAAAACTTTGTTGGTTGATAATTTAACTGGACGCTTCGAAATGGTGCCTTTTTGTAGATCGCATCCACCGGTTTGTTTAGTTCTGATCGGTGAACGCTGGTCAATTTTGGGTTTCGGCTTATTATTTCCAGGTGCCATCGTACATAAATCCCTGATTGTTTCACAAAAAAATCAAGCAAAACGCGTCCTTTCTTCTCGAGGGCCGTTGGTCATATGGCTACGTCTCAATATATTTATTGTCATAGCACCGGAAAAACAAATGCTAGACATAACTCGGAGGATTAGGAGGAGGGCACAGTTCTCGTTGGCAGTACAAAAAATACGGACGCTAATAGTTTCAGAATAGTAATAATAATATTGGATATTTGTTTACAAAATTTTTTTTATAACAAAAAATATCTGGGTTTAACACTAAATTTTATCAAGTTCTATATAACTTGATAAAATTTAATATAAAACAAAAATACAGAAAAAGTTTCCTCATAAAAGAAGCTTTGCAAATAAAGAATAATTTTTATTATAAGGAAGCGATATAGAAATTTCAATTTTAACCTGTTAATGAGGAAGCGACATGAAAATTGAAATTTTCAACTTTTATGAGAAAGTGATATGAAAATTTTAATTTTCAATTAAAATAAATCATAATCAACTAGCAACGTTGATGCTGCGTTAATAAAAAATTGTTCTAAATCAATAAGAACAGTTAACAAGACATCCGGAGTCTCATTTCAACTACTATCATAGTGCGCGGAAATAATTTTTTATGGCTCGGATGAAAAAAAAGAAATCCTTTGAATATATACAATGAAGAAATGCAGATTATTCTCAGACGATTGAAGGAAATATAAAAACAGTACCTGTTATAATCAAATTATTTATTAAATTTTACATCGATATTGATGGACCGATTCGTTAATTCCTTGCCCTCAATCAATTCATCGTAATCCCTGCAACACAAACATAATTCATTAATTAATTAGTAACGAATACCAGCAAAGTTTTTCTAATTATTATCAAATATGTAGACATTATATTTTTACTTTACCTCTATAGTATTTTATAACTCCACGTAGACATTGGTACGATCATCAATCATCAAGCGAAAAGGGACGTTTCCGAAATTTGAAGTAATATCCACTTGGGTATCGTCTTCGATTCGCCAATCAAACGAATTGTACTCAGAATTGGCACTTTTGGTTGTGATGCATAATGCTCCATCGATACGGATAACCTTGAATTATAAAATTAAATATCGACAAAATTATATTCAGAAGAAAAATGTGTGTGTGTGTGTGTGTGTATGTGCGCGCGCGCGCGCGTGTGTGTGTGTGTTTGTGTGTGTGTGTGTGCGCGCGCGCGCGTGCGTGCGTGCGTGTGTGCGTGCGTGCGTGCGTGCGTGCGTGCGTGCGTGCGTGCGTGCGTGCGTGCGTGCGTGCGTGCGTGCGTGCGTGCGTGCGTGCGTGCGCGTGTGCGTGCGCGTGCGCGTGCGTGCGTGCGTGCGTGCGTGCGTGCGTGCGTGCGTGCGCGTGTGCGTGCGCGTGCGCGTGCGCGTGCGCGTGCGCGTGCGCGTGCGCGTGTGCGTGTGCGTGTGCGTGTGCGTGTGCGTGTGCGTGTGCGTGTGCGTGTGCGTGTGCGTGTGCGTGTGCGTGTGCGCGTGCGCGTGCGCGTGCGCGTGCGCGTGCGCGTGCGCGTGCGCGTGCGCGTGCGCGTGCGCGCGCGCGCGTGTGTGTGTGTGTGTGTGTGTGTTCCTGTGTGTCCATTCGTGCATGTGTAAATATTTATATATCAAAATAACATACCCGATCCAACTGCAGAATATCTGTACCATTTGACAGGGCAAATTGCACTGTACGTCTATTACCCTTGAAAGTCATGCTTGTAACGGTGCTAATGCAGCCTGTAATTGATCTGAAATATAAAAAAATTACATTAACAAAAAATGTATAATAAATATGTTCGGATAGATAGCCGCCACGAAACGGTAGCAGTTGGAGCAAATATTGCTCCAACTGCGTCCGTTTCGTGGCGCTTGTCTATCAGGGTGCGTCAATTTAACGAAAATATATTTTTAAAAATAATAATAAACATTAGACTTACGCATATTCTCCTGGTCGGAAGCCTCCAATATCTTCATTCGTCGTAAACCTTATCGCCGACATACTCACGTTGTTTGTTATTATAAACTCGTTAATCACGTTTTTTTATTGATGTGAGGGCAAATTGATAAGGGTCCTGTGTTGCGATAAAGAAAATGGCGTCATATTAAAATAGGATCATGAAACCCCATGATGCATTTGGGGGCATCCAGCCATGGATATGATTATGTTATAATGACGAATTCATTTGATCGGTCCATTCCGTCATATAATGCTACTGTCTGACAGAAGGGACCAATCAAATCCATCCGTCCTTATAACGTAATCATTTTCACGACTGGATGGAAAGCGCCAATTATATAGAAATTAAGAAAGGGACCGACTACAGCGCTTCCGACTACAACGCTTCCGACTACAGCGCTTCCGACTACAGCGCTTTCCGCACTCTGTAATCCTTCGATTATAAATCTCGTAACTTATCGACTGAGATTTTTCCTTTTCCAAAATCGTATTCGTGCTGTGATTGGTCGGCGATGTCGATATACGCACGACGGCGTTCTCATTATTTGCAGGCAAATTTGGTCGATCCTGTCACGGAGGATGCAATTATCACACAGCAGTTTTTTTTACAGCTGGCAGCTGATACAAATGTAGCTATCAGTAGCCGCGTGGTGTCGATTTACGAATGTTCTTTTTTTTTGCTCATATTTTTTATTGTAAATCAACAATGATAGTCACGGCGCGGGATGGAAGTTTCGAAAAATTATTATTCAAACGGTTTTATTTCCGATTTTTTGAATACTATTAAAATGTTAACGAATTTTTATTATCAGAATATTTAAATCAGAAAAGTTAATGTCCCAAACTACTAAAACAAAAAAGGGGTAAATGTCAGAAGTAACACTGGAAAGATTGGAATGAGATCAACAATAAATTGAGCTACATAACAACATTCAAAAAATAGTGATCAGAAAGCTTAAAACTCCGAAATTGTAGTCAAGTAATGACTAATTCGTGAATAGTCAATGACTGTAAGAAAAATACTCAGAATTGAAAGCACCGATAGCTCACAATATAGAAATAAATCGCAACAAAAAGTAAAAATACGTACGGTCGGAAAATCAACAATTTAAGTTGCGAAGCGTTATAAAATTGACAATTTAAATTGCGAAAACGTTGGACAATCGAAAACTTATGATTACCAAAAATAAGATAATCGACCGCTTGAAAGTCTGAAAGGTAAAAAATGGACAGCTGAAAAGTCCACTCCTAAAAAGTTGGTGTTTCCACTCCTGTTATATCCGCAGAAACTCAGTCAGCTACTCTGGGTTCTGCGGGAGAGCCGTTAGCTCTTATGATTCGGGATTTATCCAGTTAAGAGTTAGAACCCAAGAGAATTATAATCGCACAATTTATTATTTATTATAGTTTATTAGAGAAATCTTCCAAATAGTTTATTACGACAATGTTTATTAGAGTCTATTACAGAAATCTTCGTTCATTAGAGTTTATTACCAATCGTATCGAGTACACCTTGTACAGTGGTCTTCCCGTGGAAGAACTTGTCCGAACTAGTAGTATCACTTACTACCGAATTGCGTGCCCTTGCACAAGTAATTGTCACGTGAATCTTAATGTAACTAACAAAACGTAACCAACAAAACGTAACAAGCAAAACGTAACCAACCGTACAGAATCAGGAGTTCCGAAGAGACTAGTGGGTGCCTGCTCTCGGTTCCCTATATATGGATGGAAGAGCAGGCACGTCAGCTTAATTTTAGTCGATGTCAGATATTTCGTCAGATTGCTAATTGTTTAAACAATTCTCGTTTCCGGGTAGAATACAATATCGTCAATAATTTCCCAATAGCTGACTCAGCAATTCCTGAGCTGATGCGTTACTTGCCAAGTCGCTCGCGATTGCCTAAATGCTGCGTTAGGTGTCAAGTTACACGCGTTTGCCTCAATGCTGACTCGACTGTACGGTGGATTTCGTTATTATTTCGCAACGACGCGCGGTCGTTGCCTGCAGCTGCATACCTCGATTCCGGTGCAATGACCTTGCCTTAATAATCGAGGTATTGAAATATCCGGGGTACAACACTCCTATCATTTTTCTAAGTGAAAACAACGGAAAACAAGTGCCCGTTGTTTTCACTTCATCATTCAACGGTCCTACATAACCGTCAAATGACCAAAACATCTACTTATATGCAAAATGACGGTCATTTTTTCTGTCACAAATTGGTTACAAATGTTTTCACATTGCATGCATTTGAATCTATTTTAGGTCAATAAATAAACCCTGATGGTCCCACGACCGTCACGTGACGGTTATGGAACCGACATGTGACCCGTTTTGTGACAACCTCGCATCCCTAGGGTGATCGGTCAGAATTATCGTACGCCTGACTAAATTACCATTTCCTTATATTACTTTATGAAATTGTAGCAAATCAAAAAAATTAATAATTTTCGTCAAAGATAAATGCGAAATGGATTTATAGGAATGGTTAATCATTCGTACTGCATTATATTCATGAACTTTATGCATACTCAATAACCTGCACGAACACGCGATTTTTTTTCATGAAAATAAACCCCACTCAATGAGGAAGTCTATACGTCATATTCAGTGCCCCGTTGACATATTTATTTGGCGGATGGACAAAATAGTGATCGTGTAACAATAGTGTTGTTAATTGAAAAGAGCAACTATCTCTATTGTGATAATAAGCACGGCTGCGAAATTTCGTTCTTATAAACGGCGATTACAACGACACCGAACTAATCGAAACGATAATTATTGCGACCGCATTTTATTGCAACTACATATCACATCAACATCACACATCACAGCACATCATTAGTAGCCAAAATAGTCTCACGCGCATCTCCTCGTCGTTCAAAAAGTAAGTTCAAATTATAATTACATAAATTTAAATACATTCCGCAAATTGAAAATTTACACCTTATTTCCCCATTATATCCCTTTATATTCACAAAACTTCTCCTGCGAAACATCGTATTTCGTAATGATTTAGTTTCTTCATTGAGAGCATACTATGAAAAAAAAAAATTTACAAAGTTGGAAATTGAAATTTTCATATCACTTATACAAATTGAAATTTTGTTTGCGTGCATACGTGCGTGCGTGCGTGTAATGCAGATATGTTTCTATAGTTGACGATATTACAACAACGCAGTGTGCTAAATCCAAAATCTGTCTGTACTGTTCTAGCACCGTATGAAAATCTGTACAATCTTGACGTTATTGTAAAACTCCACAACGAATTGGAATAATACAGACAAATTTGGGGTTAACACGTTGTAGTATTATAATATCATTAACTGTGAACATACATATCTGCAGTTTACCAGCTTATAGCCTGTTAATTAGCCCGGCACACTTTTCTCTCTTAAACCATTTTTTTTAAATGTTGCCAAACATCACTAATTCAATGTAAATTCTTACAAGAGAAAAATATCAATTCAGATTCATGTGAGAATTTGCTTTTAATCATAGATGGTAAGCACAAAAATAATCGATTTCAATTTTTATTACCGCCTGCTGTATATCTCATATATTCTTACTGCCATGTAAAACACGCTTTCGTGCTATCTCTCTCACTCTGCCGCGAGCGCCAATAGCGGTATCTCGGAGTAATAGAGGAGTTTAGCCTTCCCTTAAAACGAAATGATACGGTTGGAAGTGCGGGAGAAATAGCTACCATTTTTTTCAATGATGCTTATGTTTTTGAAAAAAAAAACAAAATACAAGCTGGATGCAAAATTACCGTGCACATCCGGCTCTAATTCGCCTTTTTCTTGGAAAAATGCATACCATTTAAAAAAATTCATTACAATTTTTCATGTAAAACACGCTCTCATGGCGTCTTTCTGTGTTCAGAAGTCCTTAATTCCCTTAAAGTACAGGAGAATAACTAAAAACCAATGCCAAATGCAACTGGATAAGTGCTTTTTCCACCATAATACAAAATTTATATGAACAACGGGGCATGAGGTACCTAGCCTAACTACTATTCACAAAAAAAACATTTTATTTTCAACGGGAATTAAACTCAAACTTTTCATCATCGGCTGTGCTACAACGGCACGGTAACCACTACACACCTGTGCTGGTATTAGTTACTGGCTTCTATTCGCTCCTTCTCTCCTACAATGTCATGGTAATGCATGTAACGGTATAGGACTGGTAGTTTCAAAAATGGGCAACATTATTTTGCGATACAAGCTCTTTTCTAGCTACAAAGAAAAAAATCGTTTTCTTATGTGACATCACACTTTACTGTCAAAATAAGTATCCTTTCAGCTTTAATTTGCTTGAAAGTGAGAATCACAAAAAAAAAATTTTTTACACATTACAGGATTCGGAAAGGACACGAAGAATTGATGAAGTCGATGGTGATGAGGAGACCGAATATACTTTTGCTTTTGATATAACTAATCGTTTGATTTGACTTGATTGATTGATGGATTGATAGATAGATTGATTTGATTTGATTTGATCTGATAACAATTATGATTATGATGAAAATGATGATGATGATGACAATAATAGTGGCACTGACGATGTAAATATTATTACTATAAGCGTTCAAATAACGACTTTATAAGTAATAAAAGAACTCAATAATTAATAATTGAAGCATATATAAAAAGTATTATAACTCAATATTTTCGTTTTTCATAAATACACCGTTTTGTAAATAATTCTTAAGATATAATTGTTCAAGTTGTATTTGTTTAAAAGATTTATATTATACAAAAAAACCTGTATTTTAATACATCTCCATAATTCCAACATTTTTTTTACCGTTTAATAAATAATATTACATTTTGCCTCGATGCAAATTACGTGAACCTTAAATATTCAATCAAAGTACATCATGGGAAGACGAAAGGCTAATCGGACGTCTGAAGAAGAAGAAGCATTGAAACGTGCGAAATTAGAAAGAAATGCCGAAAACCAGAGACTTCGACGTGATAAATCAAAAAAACGTCTAGAAGATGTAGTACTAATAATACCACACAATAGAGTGGTTGCAGATGTACAAGAAGATGTACAAGTACTGGTACCAGAACGACATCGTAATAGAATTATTGCAAATTTACAAGAGTGTGGTAATTTGGATACAGTCCCCCAAAAGGCTCGAAACAACCAACCTTTTCTTATCGAAACGCAAGCATAAGACGTATCGGTATTGGAAACGCAAGACAATGAAATTGAAGAACTGCAAGCAGACAGAGTAGATCTGCTTGCAGAAACCATAAGACAAGTTGTAGTACAGGAGCGCATTATCGAATTGGTAGCCCCTGAACTAGCCGCACATGTCATAGATATACAACAAGAAATAGCATTATGTGATCACAACAACGAACAACGTGCCAACACATTGACTGATGCCGAACGACAGCGCCAGCATCGACAAATACTCATCGAACAAAGAAACGGATTGCCTGCAGCAATACCGATTGATAATATACAGGAACACTACGGTGGTGGTATGACTGAACGTTATACACACTGTAACGCTGCACATTTCGTCTACGAAAAAGTATCTAACATGCGAAATTCATTCCACGATTGCTGCAGTCACGGTAAAGTCGTTCTCGAACGCCTACCAGACATGCCAGAAGAATTGGGTTCTCTATTCAATGGGACGCATGAAAAATCGAACGCATTTTTCGAGCGTATTCGAAACTACAACGCTTCGTTTTCATTTGTGTCCTTTAACGCCAACTTGATTAATTTCGAGGGAAGACGCCCCGGACCATATTGCTTCAAGATACAAGGCCAAATTTACTATCAAGTAAATACAGCATTATATCTAGCTCCTATCGAACTACCAAGTTACGGTCAGCTCTTTATAGTTGATTCCAATGAAGCAGTAGACTCTTTGCAACGTCGAAACGCAGAACTTGATCGCGGTCTACTGGGATCAATTGATCGCATTATGCGTGACAATAATGTTTTCGCTCAATCTTATCGGATGATGGGCGAAGAGTTAGAAGCTCAACGACAACGAAGGAATGGATCCACCGACATGCAGCCTCCACGTGAGTTACAGTTATTATTTACATTGAAGCCAGGGATGGATCGCCGACGATTTAACTTCCAACGAAGTAACGAAGTAGCTGCTGTGTTCTCCACTACGGCGGATGGCGAGATTCCCGAATCATACATCACCATATGTAACAAAAACACAAGGGAACTACAGTTTGTCAGTACGATGGATCCGAATGTTGAGCCGTGGGTTTACCCATTATTTTATCCTTTTGGAACTCGAGGCTGGCATCGGGATCTACGACAAACGAGTGACAATCCAAAACGTGTTTCCAGAGAATCCTATGTAAGACATCGAATGGCAATCCGTGAAAACGATGAAGGAAACGCCATTCTTTTAGGAGTCTATTTCAACAATGGGTTGTGGACCATTATGTTAAAGTCGAGAAGGATCGCATAGAATTTATAAGATCCAATCAAGCAAAGATACGTGCGGAAACCTACACTGGATTGGTTGATTATTTAAACACTACCGCGCATGACGCGGACGCAAGAGTCGGAAGAATTGTTATCTTACCCTCGACCTTTACTGGCTCACCGCGAAATATGATGCAGCACTACCAAGACGCAATGGGAATAGTTCGAAAATTCGGCAAGCCAGATCTTTTCATCACGATGACTTGCAATCCTAATTGGCGTGAAATCCAGGAAAATTTGCTTCCTGGTCAACAACCTTCAGACCGACCAGATCTCACTACGCGTGTCTTCGATATGAAGAAAAAACACTTGCTCGATTTCATCACCCGACAGAATTTTTTTGGCGAAACAGAAGCGTTCGTATATACGATTGAGTCGCAAAAACGTGGTCTGCTGCACATTCACTTACTGGTGACACTAAAACAGAAGCTGAGAACACCAGAAATGGTTGACAGATTCATCTGTGCAGAGATCACCGATCCCCAATTGAATCCTAAATTGCATCAAATCGTTATGAGCAACATGATCCATGGACCTTGCGGGGCATGGTGCGAAGTGAATGGAAAATGCTCGAAACGCTTTCCGAAATCATTTCGCGAAGAAACGACCATGGATGCAGACGCTTATCCGTATTATTGTAGAAGAGACACCGGAGATCTGTACGAACGTCGAGGAGGATACACCGTCGATAATCGCTGGGTTGTTCCATATTGTCCGACATTATCCCTGTTATTCAACTCCCACATTAATGTGGAGGTTGTAACGAGTGTGACTGCCCCGAAGTACTTGTACAAATATGTTTATAAGGGACATGACGCAGCCGCCATTCAAGTGACAAACAATCAAAATGGGGATGGTGAAGAACGTGTCCTAGATCACGACGAAGTGAAAGATCACATTGAAGCTCGCTATGTTGGTCCAAACGAGGCGGTTTGGCGAATTCTCGACAAAAAATTGCAAGAAAAGAGTCATCCAGTCATACGTCTTCCGATACATCTACCAAATGAGCACAGCGTCATGATTCCGGCGGACATGAATGAAGACGGGATAAGGAATGCCATAAGTCGTGTAACAATGCTCATGGATTACTTCGAGTTAAACGTTCGGGACGAGTCTGCAAGACAACTCGCATATCCCGATATCCCATCGCATTACGTCTACAAAAAAATAAATGTTGACGGGAGAACCGTATCCAGATGGGAAAAACGACAGCGTGGACATCATGCAATCGGACGAATGTACTCGGTAAGTCCAGCTCAGACCGAACTGTTTCATCTTCGCTTACTTTTGTTAAAGGTTAAAGGAGCCAAAAGCTTCGAAGATTTGAGGACCGTGGATGGCCAAATTTGTGAGAGTTTTATCGCGACGTGCTTAGCTCTAGGTCTAATCGAAGATGACGACGAGTGGCAAAGAGCAATAGACGAAGCTACTGTTTGGATGATGCCAGGGCTCCTTCGAAGACTATTCGTTAGAATTCTGGTTCATTGTCAACCGATTCATCCGGAAACATTGTGGGAAGAATTTAAAGACAAACTATCGGAGGATTACGCGAGACGCATTGGCATGCAGCAAGCGCAAAGAAAAGCGTATATGCAAATCGCTCGCATGCTCAACAGGGAAGGTTCAAATCTGTCTCGATTCCCATCGATGGAACAGGTAGAAATCTTGGATCAGGACGAGCCTGAGACGTTGCCTGTCGAATTTATCGAAATTGGCACGCAGCAATATGGAAAGCTCAACAATACTCAAAAGATCTTCGTCGATGCCGTCCTAAATGCGCTCGATGACGACAACGCCGAGCAAACTTGCTTCTATATCGATGGGCCCGGAGGATCCGGCAAGACCTTTACATATACGACACTTTCGAATCTCGTTCGAGGTCGAGGAAAACGCGTCAGTGCAATGGCTTTTACCGGACTCGCAGCGATATTGCTTCCAGAGGGTAAAACGGTACACAAAACGTTCGGACTTCCAGTATCTTTGTACTCTGATTCCACATCGAGCATTAAGGTACAATCAAAACAAGGTGAGTATTTGAAAAACGTCGATCTTTTCATCTGGGACGAAGCACCTATGGGTCCACGTTACGCACTCGAGGTGGCGGACCGAACGTTACGAGACATAATGAACAATAACAAACCTTTTGGTGGGAAAGTTATCGTTCTCGGTGGAGACTTTCGCCAACTCCTTCCAGTCAAGGTGCGAGGCACTCGTAGCGAAACTGTGAATCTGTCAATCAAGTACAGTGCATTGTGGCAACATTTTTCCAAGTACGCATTGACCGAAAACATGAGAGTTTTACCCAACGAAGTGGAATTCGCGCAATTTTTATTAAACGTTGGCGATGGACTCCTTAACGATCCAGACGACAATCTTCAAATCCCAGCGCGTTGCTTGGCTCCCGCAGATCGAGATATAGTTGAAGATACTTGCGGACAATTGGTGAGGGCAAGAAAATTCAAACATGTGGCAAAATGTGCCATACTCTCCGCTCGAAACGTCGACGCCGAAGAAATCAACTCGAGAGTCAGGAACTTATTCGATAGTGCTACGGAACGCCTCTACACTAGCGTTGACAGCACAGAAAATTGTGGTGATAACGACCAAATCAACGAAACGATCTTGCCCGAGTACTTGAATACACTGTCACCTCCAAGTTTACCGCCTCACGAACTCCGTCTCCGTAAGTACTGTATCATCATGCTTATCCGAAATTTAGGCATCAACGAAGGTTTGTGCAACGGTACGAGATTGCTGGTTTTAGATTTAGGTAACACGGTTTTGCGATGTGAGATTCTGTCCGGTGATAAAACCGGAGAGATAGTTTTCTTGCATCGCATCACTCTTTATTGTGAAAATGAATATCCTTTCACGTTCAAACGCCGTCAGTTTCCAGTGAAAGTGGCTTTCGCTATGACCATCAATAAGTCGCAGGGACAAACGTTCGAAAGGATTAGTGTTGATCTTCGCAGAGATGTCTTCAATCATGGTCAATTATATGTGGCTTTCTCTCGCGTGCGCTCTTGGGAATCCCTGAAGGTTTACCTCGGACCGCAGCACGATGGAATTGTAAAGAATTTTGTGTACAAAGAATTATATCGATAAACAAGCATTTCATTCCAATGATGCAAGGCATATTATACACGAAAAGTATGAACCGTTATTAAGTTTAAAGGTTTTCTCCACTTAACTACAATTGAAATACTTATTATTATGTTATTTGATATGTTTATTATGTTATATTGTTGTTATATTATTATGTTCAAAAATGTGTTAAAAAATCTGACCGAATTAAATAATAATACCAGGAAATTACGCAATAAAATCTGTAAATGAATTTAGTATTTTGTTAAGGAGGGACTACACGCCAGAGGTTCGCTCGCTATCAGTTCATGATAGGGAGCCTAATTCTGGCGCAAAACCGGCGAGTCCCACTGGTGGGGGCGTGGGAGGGGGCCCCCATCATATTTTTTAAATGTGTATAAAACCACAGATTAAATATTTTAATTACTAACATTAATCGAACAAGAAAAAATGAAAATCCAACTACACATAATTATTTTTGTAAAGATTCAGCAATTTATTTCATCCTTTTATACCGTACCAAATGACCCATTTACGAATCTGAATCGATCTGAGCGCTGCAGCGCTAACAAACTACCGCTCGCGCGCGATAGCGCGCGTGATTGTCCCTATCCACTCCTAAAAAGTTGGTGTGTCACGATATATATAGAATTTTCGAGTTTTTTCTATCGAAACCCATTGTTGCCTTTTTATTCGTGCCACGATTGGTCGGCGATGACGACACCACGATGCTGCTGCGCGAGGGCTCAATAGATGGATAGGTGACCGTTCAAATCGAGAGTTCGGTAAATGGATAGGTGATCGTTCAAATCGAGAGTTCGGTAGTTGGATGGGTAATAGGGAGATTCAATCCGAGAGTTCAATAGATGGTTAGATGACCGTAAAAACCAAGAGTTTGGTAGTTGGATGGATGACCGATCAATTCGAGATTTCAGTAGATAGATGGGTGACCGTTCAAATCGAGAGATCAATAGTTGGATGGGTGACCGATCAAATCGCAAGTTCAGTAGATGGATGGACAGATGATTGTAGTTCAGTTATCAAATTGTACTAATTTAGAGATCTTGGGCAAACGGAGCGCTGCAGTGCTAACGAACCTCCGCTCGTGCGCGATAGCGCGCGTCATTGTCCCTAGTCCACTCCTAAAAAGTTGGTGTGTCACGATATATATCGACTTTCGAGTTTTTTCTATCGCAACTTCGATAGATCTCATTGTTGCCTTTTTATTCGTGCCACGATTGGTCGGCGATGACGACACCACGATGCTGCTGCGCGACGGCTCCGTTGCATGTCGTCGCTTCGATATATTTCGGCCGGCCGTTGCATCGAAGTTTGAACTACCAAAAAACCGAGGTTAGCCTGGCTCTGTGTCAAACTGATACAGCTGGCCGATTTCATCGTGTCCGGTATCGCCCCCCGCGATTCACACGGCCATCATTTTAATCAGTGTGCCTCGGCCCGTTTACCGCGACCAATGCATAGTTTTAATATAGGTTTGTATAATAAAATTATTGCTAACGAACGAGGCATCGAGGCAAGAGAAATTTTTGTATATTTGAATGAAAGTTCAAATTGAAAGTTCATTAGATGGATGAGTGACCGGATCAATTCAAAATGTTAGTAGTAATTGGATGGGTGACCGTGAAATAGATGTATATGAATGGGTGATATTTCAATCTGAGAATTTAATAGACGGTTGGATGACCGTAAAAACCGAGAGTTTGGTAGTCGGATGGTTGACCGATCAATTCGAGATTTCAGTAGATGGATGGGTGACCGTTTAAATCGAGAGTTCGTTAGTTGGATGGGTGACCGTTCAAATCAAAAGTTTAATAGTTGGATGGGTGATTATTCAAATCAAAAGTTTAATAGTTGGATGGGTGATTATTCAAATCAAAAGTTTAATAGTTGGATGGGTGATTATTCAAATCAAAAGTTCGGTAGTTCGATGGAGGGCTATAGTTACTTTACCAAATTAACATTGTAGGGAACAAAGCTCTGCTCGCGCGTGATAGCGCGCGTGCTTGTTTTGTCTCCCACTATAAAAAGTTGGTGACAATTCCGGATCCAGAGTTCAGTAGATGGATGGAAGACCCTTCAAATCGGAACTTCAGTAGATGGATGGGTGACCGTTCAAACCAACAGTTTAGTAGTCGGATGGGTGACCATCCAAACGCAGAGTTCGGTAGTTTGATGGGTGAACTCAAAATGAAAGTTCAGTAGATGAATGGATGACTGTTCAAACCGAAAGTTTAGTGATCGGATGGGTGACTGATCAATTCAAAAGTTCAGTAGTTGGATGAGTGACCATTCAAATCAACAGTTCCGATGTTGGATGGGTGAATGTTCAAATTAGGAGTTCAATTGATGGATAGGTAACGGTTCAAATCGGGAATTTGGTAGATGAATGGATGACCGTTCAAATAGGGAGTTCAGTAGATGGATGGGTGACCGTTCAAATCGAGAGTTCAGTAGTTGGATAGGTGAATGTTTAAATCGAGAGTTCAATAGATGGATAAGTGATCGTTCAAATCAAGAGTTCGATATTTTAATGGGTCTTGGGTTGAACGGGTTGGATGAGTTGGATGGGCCTTTCAAGCCGAGAGTTCAATAGATGGTTGGATGACCGTAAAAACCGAGAGTTAGGTAGTTGGATGGGTGAGTATTCAAATTGAGAGTTGAGTAGATGGATAAGTACCTGTTCGATTCAAGAGTTCAATAGTTGGTTGGGGTGACCGTTCAAACAGAGAGTTTGGTAGCTGGATGGGCGACCGATCAATTCGGGAATTCAGTAGATGGATGGGTGACCGTTTAAATCAAAAGTTTAATAGTTGGATGAGTAGATCAATAGGTAGTAACGCCAGTCGCTCGATCCTCACAATTTTTAACTCCATCTTAAAACTTCGTACCCTCGGTTATAGAGGGAGCCCCTGTTCCTTACAGACGCTATTACATTTGAAAGCCAACAAATTGCATCACGAATAGATTAAATCGGGTTGGGAATAACAGGGTGGGATTGATCTATTCGGACAAGACGACTAGCATAATCACGATCGAACATCACTTTGGTAAGTTCGTTTGATCGTATAATTATGCTGCGTCGTTTTGACCTCTAGATCAATAGGTAGTTGTTTAAAGTTTGATGCAATTTGTATTTAATCGTTTTAAAGTGATTATAACATAAATTCAATTTTCTTTTGTTTTACACAATTTTTGCACATAACTCTTAAACCTGACGAATATTAATAATGAACATACAGTTTATTATAGAGTTTAAGAGACTGCGTTAATAACCGATCTGGCCACACTCATATTCCTTATTACAGGTCGATTATAAAACCGAGCAAATACGCTCGATTTTTGCGTCCAGCCCGCAGCTTTTCGAATCATTTCGATATCGACGCCTCTGCGAAAAGCTGCTGACGTGGTGGCATGTCTTGTACTATGTGACCCAAACATGTTAATATCGATTCCACTTTCGGCCATCACGCTTTTGAGCCACCTGCTAACCGATTGCGTCATCGCAGGTCGATGTGGCTTTTTGAACGTTAATAACAAAATATCTTCCTTATCACTAATATGCTCCGATCGTTCTATATAATTGCATAAAACAGATGCAACACACAAACTCGGTTGCTCCGCGAAGAAAGGTAGCAGTAACAACGGTTGGGTTTTTCCCGGACCTGATGTTTTTATCCTATCCGTTATTTTAATTCTTATTTCCGTATCGTCTCTTTTTATATTGCTTAATCTTATTTTTGACAACGTTTGTACCCTTTGAGCTGTTACTAATGCTAACAACATGACCTGTTTTTTTGTTAACGACTCAAGTGACAAGGACTCATGCGGCTATCGTGTTTTTAAATTACATAATACGGGATCAGGATCCCAGATTTCCTCGTATTTCGACGTCTGAGGCCTCAACCGAACCACACCGCGAAAAAATCTTTTCATAATCTGGTGTTGTCCTATGTCTCCTCCATCGATTAACGCCAGCGCTGAACGATATGAGTTTAGTGTACCGTATGTTTTAATCTTAGGTAGGCAACTCGTCAAAAATTCGAGAACTCTCGCCACCGGAGCTCTAAACGGAGAAAAGTTCTTGATTTGGCAAAAGTCCCACCACAGATTTCGTGGTTTCCTATATTGTTTGATCGTCCCCTCCGATAAAGACGCCATCATAACCGGGATAGACTCTTGAGGCACATTATTCAAATCAAACGCTTGCCCGATAACCTCCCGGCAACCAGGGAAAGCGACGTTCGTAACGGATGATATTGCCTGCAATTATCAATTAGCAAATCATGCTCAGGGTTGAAACGAATTGGTTCTGAGACAAGTAATCTACTAAATAGCGGGTACCACGACTGTGTAGGCCAAAAGGGCACAATTAAAACCCCTTCTACGTTATCAAAGATGATTTTCCGAATTGTTCGTAGGATCAGCGCAAACGGCGGAAACGCGTAAAAATATAGACCGGTTCACGGTATCGTGAATGCGTCTACCGCCCATGCCTCGGGATCCCTGTGCCAAGAGACAAACCTCTTACATTTCGCATTTGCGTTTGACGCGAACAAATCAATATCGAATTTCCCAAATGACAATTCTACTTCTTCGTAAGCCCACATGGCTAATTCCCACTCGGTTTCACTTCGTACAACTCTCGATTCCGAGTCTGCCTCTTTATTATCGCTCGAACTAATGTACGACGCGAAAATCCACAAATCTTGCACTTCGCACCACTGCCATATTTCCTTCGATAATTCCGATAGTTTCCGAAACTGGTTGCTACCCATTCGATTTATATATGACAACGCTGTTGTATTATCGATACGAAGCAATATTTCACACGCGCGGTGTTTTTAGCGAAGCATTTTAGCCCATAAAATACGGCCTTTAATTCCAGATAATTAATATGCTCTACGCGTTCCTTGTTATTCCAGAATCCGTGTGTTCTTTGTCCTTCACATGCAACACCCCAACCAGTAAGGGATGCATCGCTAAAAATTTCCATTTCAAAACGATCTTCCCTTATCGGGTTCACACACGTCCTAACGTTCTCTGCCCACCATTTTAAATCCGGAATTAATTTCTCCGAAATCGTCATGTCTCCATCGTAATCGCCGTTCGTATTTTCCAACGCTAAGAATTTTTCTTTTTCCATACTTTTTGTGTATAGCAACCCGTAACGAACCGCGGGGCACGCGGCAACTAATACTCCAATGAATTCGATGAGTTTCCTAACCTTGCAACGTCGGATTTGTTGAAATTTCATTGCTAACTCGTATATTTGAGTCCTTTTTTCCTTTGTTAGTTTTAAACAAAATTTTTAAGAGTCGAACAGAAAACCGAGAAATTTTATTTCTTTCGTAGGTACGAGATTGCATTTCTCGAGATTGAGGACTTGTAAGATGGTCAAAACCACTTCAAGTTTCGCGCTTTAGAGGAGCGAGAGACTAACGTGACGCGACCATCGATTGATAGATCGATGCGCATGCGTAACTGTAAATGCCGGTGTGGGCATGCTCCGAAAGTATCGAGCGAGGTGTTACGGCAACGATTGACTCTCACTCATCCTCTTTCTCCCTGGAACGCCGAGGAGACGACATCTCACCGATCCTCGTGGCGACTAAGTCTGTGGAAAACGACGTCCGTCTGTACTCTCGGCACGGCCGGCCGGGAGACGAAAAGGAAGTGTTTCCCTCAACAAAAAAAAAAAAAAAAGAAAAACAAGATATCCTACTCCAGGGAGAAATCGAGCCAACGATCCCCGCCGCTCGCAAACCGCAGTTGAGTAATTACGCAGAAATAAAAGAAAAGTTGTGTGATATAGAGTAAGAGAGTAGATCGTGAGAAGGAATGAATGGGTGAGCGGTGTGGATTTATTTGTAAAAGTAAAAAGTTATTGATTGTTTCTGTGTTGATACCGGCTATAAAACTGACATTTTGGTTACAATTCTGAACGTAATAAATTCCGATTACTAGCCCGATACGAAGCCTTAATTTTATCGATCGTGTATTTCTGTCGTCCCAAGGGTCGGAATCGCTTTCCTGTTTAATGACCTCCAATGGAGGTAACGTTTTCCCCTATTGGGATCTTGACTATTTCACAATTGGCGCCCAACAATGTGGCATGATATATTCGCTAAAGTAAATTTATTTTGGTGAAATATACCATGAACCAAATAATAAGTTTGAAAATTAACGTTTAATAAATTAGTTAAGATGCAAAATAGATTTTCTTTTTATATTATGGAAAAGTAATCGAAAGATTATAAATTAAATTGATTGAATTTTGAATATTGCTATTAATCTCGAATTGAATATTACAACTATGTGTTAAAAACAAAATGAAATGAGATAACAAATTTTTATATAGTTTTGAAATATTAATGTATGGAAAATAATGCAAATGTATATGTGACGCGATCGGGTCGAATTTCGAAACAAAAATTTACACATTATAATTTCCCAGGTAGATCGAGTAAGAATAAATCGACAAAAATGCCGATAATAGACGATAGAATCGGGAGTCCCGAGGAAGAGCGTCGCAGAGAGATCCAAAGAGAGCAAGAAAATTTAGCGAGGCAGCGTAGAGAACTCGAGGAGCTCCGAAATGAGATCGAAGCTCAGAGACTTGCCCTTCAGCAGCAGCAACAACAGCAGAACGAGGGAGTTGCTATTCCGCCTGAGTTGGCGAACCGAGGCCAACAAAATAGACATCTCGACGAAATCACAGCGATCGTGAGTAACGCGCACAATCTTCATGTTGACATTAAGTTACCAAGATTCAAAAACGAGTTAGAAAGCAACCCGGTGGAGTTCATCGAAGAAATGGAAAAATATTTTAAACTAAAAAATGTAAAGAATGAAAGAAAATTGTTGATAGTCGAGCACGCGATTGACGGGAAAGCAGCATTATGGTTTGAATTGAGGCCCGTGTTCGCAGATTTCGAAGCTTTTAAAACAGCATTTTTAGATGAATTCTATTCGATTCCGATTCGCGTACTGTTCAAAAACAAATGGATGGGTCGCCGCTGTAACACTAGTGAAGAATCGCTTCAGACCTACTATTATCAGCAAGTTCGCGAAGCGCGATATTTCATTCCTAAACTAACATCATATGAAATGAATTACAACATAATCCAGCAATATCCGGTATGGGTGCGTGAGACTCTAGCTACCGTGAATTATAACGACGACGCGGTAATCGGACAGACTTTAGCAAGCCTCGATGCTATAAGAAGAGAAAGAGCAAAGATCCGTGAAAACAGACCATGGCAGAGCGAGGGTCCGCGTATGCCCGTGACACATACAGTGCGCGAGATGAGCGTGAATCAGAATAACAACACCGGCCAAGGCTACGTAAACAGACAGAATTTCGGTAGGATAAGATATAACGATCGTCCATATAATAGCAGTAGGTTCGACAATCGCGACTATAGGCAGCAAAACAATTCGAGCGAAAGTGGACACTTCGAGTTGCCAGACACGCGCTTTCCGCCGCCGACCTATACACAGATGAGTATCGCGAATAAGAATCCGTCTAAATCCAATATTTATCCTTTAAACTAAAGTGCGACGCGTTGAGTAGTGGTCCGGCAACGCGTCGAGACGATTTCGATTTTATTACCGATCTCGCCGCCGATATTGATGGTAAAATGGACCCATCAAGTAACACGGAATGTTCTAGATCTCTTGCACGCTGCCCCCATCTGAGAGTCAATATTTTGGGCAAAGAACGAATAATCTTGCTCGATTCGGGGAGCCAAGTGACGGCGGTATCGGAAGACTTGTTTAAAGAGCTCACGTTGATAAGTCGTTTGAAAACTTTGCCGGTGTCAAACCTATACGTCACCACCGCGATCAGTAAAAAATCCACGACTATTGCGAAACAAGTTTGGCTAGATGTCGAGATCGAGGGTAGAATCTTAGGTTTTCCGTTTCTTATAATTCCACACTTAACCTCGGCAGTCATTCTCGGTAATGACTGGATGCTTCGAAACGAAGTAATTCTTAACTACAAAAAAAATACGGTAGAAGTCGCTGGTAAGTTGCTTTCGCCTTCGACAGTGATGTTCGAGCGAAGCTCTCCTGAGACCCTGCGTTGCTCGCGAAAGGATGGTCAGACTTTCGTTTACGTTATTAACCTCAAAGAGATATCCATGGATAAACAAGGCGTAATAAAAAATAAGGGAAAAGACGCTACGGTAATAAATCGTGCAACCGATTCTCGGGGGGATACAACCCCGGCCGATAATCGCGACGAGAACTTACATCACTATAAAGAAAGTATCGTAACAACGATAGAAAGAGTTGAAAATACTATAGCCATCGTAAACAAAACCGCGATATCGGAGTATGAGGATTTTTCTACCGATGACGAAAACGACAGCACCGGAAGCGCGAGTGACGACGGGTTTAAGGAGGCGCTTCGAGCGATCGCGGGTACCCTAACATCGCTGGACGAAGCGCGAAAGGAATCAGTAATCAGCTCGTTAAATAAGTTTCACCTTCTCTTCTCGAATAAACCAGGCTGTGCCAAGGGCTACGAACACAAATTAACTCTCGTGACAAACCGACCGAGCATAAGACATACATATCCGGTACCATTTCATTTGAGAGAACCGACTAGAAGAGCAATCGAGCAAATGGTCGAAAACGGAGTGATCGAACGCGCTATTAGCCAGTACTGTAATCCCCTGCGGATAGTTTCAAAAGAGGATGGCTCTGTGAGAATATGTTTAGACGCTAGGTTTGTTAATAAGATGATAGAAGACGACCACGAGTCGCCTCCGCTGATTAATGAACTTTTACAAAAGTTTCACGGCGCGAAATGGTTTACGAAAATAGATCTAACGCAGGGTTACTGGCAGGTTCCCTTACACCAAGACTCACGACAATACACGGCCTTCTTATTTGAGTCAAAGCTCTATCAATTCCGCAGAATACCCTTCGGACTGAAAACGGCAGGTAGCGGTTTTATCAGAGCCCTTAGTTATGCTTTAGAAAACGAATACGAGGCTTACGTCTCTTGCTATATCGATGATATCCTCATTGGTACGGAAACATTTGAGCAGCATCTCAGCGTGCTCACGGGAATTTTCCAACGCTTAACAGACTTTAATTTCACTATTAAAATCTCAAAGTGCAGTTTTCTGCAGCCGTCGGTTCCCTTTTTGGGATTTATAATCTCGAAGGAGGGTATAGAACCTGAACCTCGGAAACTTGATGCAATTCTCAACTTTGAAGAGCCAAAAAATAAAAGACAACTCCAACAATTTTTGGGAGTGTGCAATTATTACCGACAATTCCAAGTCAGTTACAGCCGTTCGATCGATCCGTTGCGCGAATTGTTATCAAAAGATACAGCATGGAATTGGTCCGATAAACACAAGGAAGCATTTAAGGTGCTAAAGAATAACTTTGCGAACTGCATTAAATTAAAGCACGTAATGCCAAACGCACAATTCCGGCTACAAACAGATGCTAGCGATAGGGGAGTGAGTGGAATCTTATACCAGGTGGACGATTGCGAGCAACACAATGTTGTAGGAGTCGTGAGTCGATGTCTGACGAAATGCGAGGTGAATTATACGACCACAGAGAAAGAGTTATTGGCGATTATATATTCGATAGAAAAGTTTCGCGTCTATCTCGTCGGAGTCACTTTTCGAATCATTACTGATCATCAATGCTTAACGTTTCTTAATATGGCCGTCTTTCAAAATTCTAGGATAACTCGATGGAGCTTACTCTTGCAACAATACTCGTTTACCGTGGAATATTGTCGTGGAATCGATAACGTCGTCGCTGATTTTTTTAGCAGAAATCCGGAAGGGAAATTTTTAGAAGAGACACCGAGTAAAATCACGATTTCATCATTGCATCGCTGCTTTCTACCGGTAGATCAATGCGATGAAGATGTAGCGATGTTAACGATAGCATTTCTGGGTTGCGATAAAGCGGTGCGAGATGGCTTTAACGATCTAGCTAGATTGCAAAATCAAGACCCAACGATAAGAAAGGCGGTTGAAAATTGTGAATTTAACGCGGAGGACTCGAGATTTCGCTTACACGAAAAGATTCTTTTTTATCAAGATCACGATGCGGAATGGAAGATCGTAATTCCCGAAAGTTTACAGTCACAGTTAATCGAGGCGATTCACGTAAAGTTGGGTCATCCCGGAGTGTTCAAGACGACAAAACATCTAAAGAAATTTTACTATTGGAGGGGTATGGCTGATCATGTTAAAAACCGGGTAAAGAAATGTGATCTTTGTCAACGAGTCAAGTATTTGTCAATTTCGATGGAAGGAGAATTCAATTTTATAGAGTCAGACGAGCCTAATGACTTAGTAACCGTTGATTTTTACGGGCCTCTTCCGACGGGGCGAGGTGGGGTTCAATACATTTTCGTGATGCTCGACGCGTTCTCGAAGCATGTAACCCTATACCCGATGAAAAAGGCAACGGTTAGAATGACCTTAAAAAAGATATTCGACCATTTCATTCCGAAATTTGGTAAACCGAAACGTATTCTCTCTGACCACGGGACTCAATTCACGTCGCATCAGTGGAAGACAGAACTCGAAAAGAATAACATTAAAGTCCTTTATAGCTCGATCAGGCATCCTCAGTCAAATCCCACAGAGAGGGTCATGCGGGAATTGGGTAGACTTTTTAGGACGCTCTGCTCTTCGAAACATACAAAATGGGCGGAGTACGTCCCTGATATAGAGCAAACTTTAAACATCACGGTCCACCAAAGCACCAAGGTATCCCCGCATGAGCTTCACTTTGGAGAACCAATACAAGAAAAAATCCACAAAGTAATTAAATTCCCAGAATCGCGTGTTCGAACTCACGAATACTTTATCACTTTGGCAAGAGAAAACATGAAGAAAAGCTTCGAGAACAGAAAAAAATCTCAGAAACAGGGCTCTAAAGTGTCATTAGAAGTAGGAGACCAAGTTCTCTTAAGGGTAAGACACCTGTCAAACGCTCTAGATCATGTAATCAAAAAATTTTTCCATCTCTTCGAGGGTCCGTATGTAATCACTGCAAGAATAGGCGAAAATGCCTTTAGTCTAGCACATCCAAATGACAACATGATCGAAGTGGGGACTTACAATCGCTCAAACTTAAGAAAATATTACTCATGAAAAAATGCTGCTGCTGCTGCTAAAAAAAAAAAAAAAAAAAAAAAAAAAAAAAATCCCATAAATAATATGGAGTTATAAATAACATAGAGTATAATAGGAATAAAGGGTAAAAGAATCTCGAGACCGGCAGCCTCGCCGAATTTATTTGATATTCTTAAAAGACATTGTACATAGATCAATAGGGATCAAGTATACGTAAATCCGTGTAAGAAAAAAAAAAAAAAACTGACGAATATATATCGCAACAATAGATAATGCGTATGACGAAAATTTGATATTGGATAATGTATTAAAAAAAAAAAAAAAAAAAAAAAAAAAAAAAAAAAAAAAGGAATCGAAAGTTTTAAGGATATATAGCCACTACGTGACGACTGATAAATATAGAATCTGAATTTATTACCGAAATTATGTAAGGAATGAGTATGCAATGAATGAGTCCTATATTAGATAAGCGACGATGCTAAGCAGATATTGTATAGAATCACACAATTACCGCCGAACAAAAAGAGAAGTACAAGGATATTTTTCTGCTCCATTCAAATATAATTTGTACTGCGCATAAAAAGGGGGGATGTTGTAAGATGGTCAAAACCACTTCAAGTTTCGCGCTTTAGAGGAGCGAGAGACTAACGTGACGCGACCATCGATTGATAGATCGATGCGCATGCGTAACTGTAAATGCCGGTGTGGGCATGCTCCGAAAGTATCAAGCGAGGTGTTACGGCAACGATTGACTCTCACTCATCCTCTTTCTCCCTGGAACGCCGAGGAGACGACATCTCACCGATCCTCGTGGCGACTAAGTCTGTGGAAAACGACGTCCGTCTGTACTCTCGGCACGGCCGGCCGGGAGACGAAAAGGAAGTGTTTCCCTCAACAAAAAAAAAAAGGAAAAACAAGATATCCTACTCCAGGGAGAAATTGAGCCAACGATCCCCGCCGCTCGCAAACCGCAGTTGAGTAATTACGCAGAAATAAAAGAAAAGTTGTGTGATATAGAGTAAGAGAGTAGATCGTGAGAAGGAATGAATGGGTGAGCGGTGTGGATTTATTTGTAAAAGTAAAAAGTTATTGATTGTTTCTGTGTTGATACCGGCTATAAAACTGACATTTTGGTTACAATTCTGAACGTAATAAATTCCGATTACTAGCCCGATACGAAGCCTTAATTTTATCGATCGTGTATTTCTGTCGTCCCAAGGGTCGGAATCGCTTTCCTGTTTAATGACCTCCAATGGAGGTAACGTTTTCCCCTATTGGGATCTTGACTATTTCACAGACTAAGCCCACAGATTCTAGCAACTCTCTAGTTTTCTTGACATTTCTTTGGCACTCGTGTGCCGAGTCCCCGAACAAGAGTATGACATCCAAGTAAAATACCGATAAAAAACCTTTCGATCTCAAATATTCAGCTATAGGCATCATTAATTTGGTAAAAACCAACGGAGCCGTGCACAATCCAAACGGCATGCAGTTAAATTCATATAATTGACTTTTGTACCTAAATCTAAGGTATTGTCGATACAATTTTTCCACGGGAATCAAAAATACGAATCCTTGAGATCGATCGACGCCATGAACGAATTTTTACGCATAAGGCAAATAGCAGTCTTTTTATCCTCCATTTTGAAATGCTGCGCCACAATGTACTTATTTAATTGTTTTAGATTGAGAATAAATCGCATATCGCCATTAAGCTTGGGAACTAAAAAGTATGGTGAGAGAAATTGGTTCTTACTGGGACTACATTTAGAAATTGCTCCTTTTTTGAGCAATTGCTAATCTCAATATCACAAGCAAGTTGTTCTTGTACCGATAATCTCGGCTCCATACTATTTAATCGTTCCTGAGGTTGACTCTCGAACGGGATAATATAACCGCGTATAGATTGAAAAATAAACGGGTCGTTTGTTAACCTTTTCCATTCCGAGAAAAAATATCTTACTCTTCCTGCAATTCTCTCTGAGTCTAATCCTTGCGTTGACGATTTTCCTTGGGCCGGTGGTCTCTCGCTTTCTGTCCCTTCCGTTGAGTGCCCCGGTGACTCATTCCGGAGGGACGACGCCAGTTTGACGTCTGCTGACCTTGATATCCGCGCTGCCTTGGGCGCGACGATTGAAAGCGGCGATTATCATCTCGGGATTCCGTACCGAAACTCTTTCGATATCCGCCAGTCGGCTTGACCAAATCTTTTGATGATTTTTCCGTAGCCTTGGCAGTTTTGAGGTTATCGGCAAACTTCTCCCCGAACAAGAGAGTGTCAATCGCACTGTCGTCGGCGATATGTTTCACGATTGGGTTTGACTCTGGTGCGATGAATGATTTTCTCGTTTTTGACAAATCATGGTGTAAATCCGACAAAATCCTGCCTGCATCGGCCAATCGCTCGATAAATTTTGACGTGTTGATTGTCTGATCGCTACTATTTTCAGCTATAAGTACCTCCGTTAATGCAGCCCCGATAGCGTTAATACCGGCTCCTAATTGATTTTGAGCGATGCACTGATATGAATCCTTTTTTATCGCGGCCGCCGACATCGCCGTCTTCACCTCGGGGTTAAGCTTTGGTGCTTTGGTGAGACGACAATTACCAATCATTGGATACTTGTCTTGCAGGTCCTTCTTTTGCTCCTTCGGTAAACCGTCTTGTAATATTTTAATCCATCGTTCCGCTACTGCGGTATGAATATCTTGGCCGGTTTGATCATATTTCGACGGATCTTCACCGAGTAAACCCAATGTCGATTCGTTGAGTTCCGTAGCAACCTCTTGATCGTCAGTAGTTTTTTACTTTAACCGCTCTCATTGCCCGACTCGCATACTGAAGGCAGCGATTCTCGATCGCGCGTGCTTCCTCGATTGGAACGTGTTGTTTCTCGCGGATAACGCTCACCGTTCTTTTCGTCGGACTCACTCATCGAGTGGATTCCTCTTCGCTTGATTGAAGTTGATCGTTTTCAACTCAACTGTGACGGTCGTCTGATATTATCAGCGAAACGCTCACCATTCTCCTTGTCCGAATCGTTTCTCGTCCCACGTCTGTGATGACGCGATCCCGATCAGTCTCGACGAAACTCCGATCGCGTGTCATGGGGACGCGATCGCATAAACTCCTTTTCCAAGCATCGTAATTTTTCTAAAAAGACGTCCCGCGACGAACTTCGTCGTTTCCTTGAATGCCTTGCGGTTTCTGGTGATGATGGACTCATTTTTTCTTTGTTAATCACAATTAACTACTCAAAATAAATAAAATTATGACAACAATTTTTATTATGACTGTTCTGGATCGCACAGAAAGACGTAATGGCGTCTGGAAGGAACAGGGGCTCCCTCTATAACCGAGGGTATGAAGTTTTAAGATGGAGTTAAAAACTGTGAGGATCGAGCAACTGGTGCTACTACCTATTGATCTAGAGGACAAGACGACGCAGCATAATTAGTGTTTTTTGTACATATTTTTATTTATTGCTACGTCTTTCCTTGCTCCAACGTTGGACCAACGTTGGTGCAAAGAATTAGACCGACTTTTAAGCCCAAGCTTCTGTAATTGGTCCAAGGCCGGCCCGGCTTCAAATAAACGTAAGTGAAACCTTGGCATCGAGTGCTGGCCCGACGCTTCGTTGGACACGTCTCGTGGACATGTCTCGTACCAACTTCACAAATCTAGCAGAAAATGTTGCCTCGAGACTGAGCCGATAGAAAAACCATCGTCGACCCAGTCTTGGTATCCGACTGTTCCCATGTGGGAATTGACGATCGGGCCAGCCCTGCTTGGATGTCGATCGGCTGACGCTTGGCTGTCAATGTTGGGGCAGCCTCCTGAATGTGACGCGTGGCTGATGCTAGCCAACAGTCGAATACCAAGACTGAGTCGATGATGATTTTTCTATCGGCTCAGTCTCGAGGCAGCATTTTCTGCCGGATTTGTGAAGTCGGTACGAGACGTGTCCAAGGAAACGTCGGACCAGCACTCGATGCCAAGGTTGGGCTTACGTTAATTTAAAGCCGGGCCGGCGCTGGGTGTGACGGTCCCGTATTTCGAGTTAGCACTTTAGCGCAGGAAACTCGGTTTAAAATATTTCTATCCTGATTCTTGCTAATCTTTCTAACGTCAGCACCTTCCGTGCGAACGCGACCGCTCTCACGGTAGCGGTCCAGCCGCTGCACCCGCCGCGCGTGAGCCGCGGCCGTCTTATCGCGCGTAGGAATACTTTGTCGCGCGCAGCAATAGGCGAGGGCCCCGCTTTCGTCAGGCCCTTTATTCAGTTCATCATCAGTCCCCGATCTTGTAAGACGTTACGCTCTCCGAATACTTAGACAATAAAGTGCCACAGTCGTCATTCACCTTTAATCTGCATTCACACAATAATTCATGACTCCTCGACCAACCCGACTATCACATGGTGTCAGAAGTGTTCGAACTACTTAAACACGTTCACTCATTTTTTTTTCTCTCCCTTTCTTCTCAGAAATTATTAAATTCAGTTCCATCGTTAAATAAAATTCGTAAATCGAGCAAACCTTTCGGACATATAAAAAAAAAAAAAAAAAGTGCAACGAATAAAAGACAGAAAAATCGTGCAACGCGAGAATAGTGACAATTGGTGAAGTTTGCGACACTTACAAATCTTAGAAACAGTTACAAAATTCTTCTTTCGACGAAACTCCGCACAATAAACTCAGCGAACCTTTTTTTTAACACCATCAATAACATTTCAACAAATTTCAACACTACTTCAAACATAAATTTCAAACCTTTTTCAACGAAAATTTTTAATTTTCGACAATTTGAAAAATATCTCACCGCACCGTTCAACAAAATTTTCAAGGAAGTTTTCAACATATATTCAACGCAAAGTTCAACAAATCTCAACAACACTCTCAACGAAAATTTTCAAAAACATCTAACATTCAACATTCAACAACACTACACCAATACAAGTCCATATCAAAAAATTGAAGGAAGGAAGGAAGAAATAATTTTATCCAAACCAGGAAAAACCGATTAATACCTACGAAAATATACGCACTGGTATTTTTGACACTGAAGGAAGGAAGTCGAACAAATATATATATATAAAAAAAGAGGATCTTTCACGCAACGACATATCCTCACATTCTTGGCACTGTAAGTACCTCAAATTTATTTATTTTTTTTTTCTCTTTCTTCATTTATTTATGTTTCATGATACATACATTTCGGCTTGCGTGACTAACAAAAAAGGGGGAAAACGCTATTGCCGTCCTCCCCTATACTTGCACGCCAAGCGCACTCACGTTACCCAGAGAGATAACAGCTAGAATAACGCGAGAACCGAGCGCCGACGAGCTACATAGCGCTTCTGCGCGTAGCGTGTGTCTAAGCGTACGACCGCCATGCTGCATGGCAGAGGGAGACAGGGAATTCCCTTACACAAACACACACAACAATAAACCACGCATATTACTGTTATTGTTATTAATTATCAACAATTGCACCAATAAGAATTTTTCGTTGGAAAGTTTACTTTTGCTCACGAAATACCCCACGAAACACAAGAAAATAAGTTAACGATTTGTACAACTAATACTAAATTAACTGAAGATATAGAATCAAATTTATTCTTTAGGAACGTTTTGTCAGATTTAGAACAATTCTTAAAATTTATAAATTTATAAAGTATATTACCTACAAATTTTTGTTTTCTTTTGTTTATTACTAAGCAAAGAGAAGATAATCTACTCCCCACACCAACACAAGCCTATTTTACGGTTTAGTTGTTAAATCGTCAAAATTGGGCTCCAGTGCAACCGTTTCCAGACACAAATGGCAAATAGTCTTACGAAATAATAATATCCTTTAAAAATTGCTAGCGTCATAACTTTTAATAATGCTAACACCGGAAACTAAATATTCAACAAAAACGAACAAACAAATGACAAATCGATAAACTCAAAATTTAAGAAGAAAAAGCAATTTGGAACAACCATTTAGGAAAAAGCTTACAGGGAATTATAAAAAAAAAGTAAACAAACACTAAAAAAAAAATTAATTATATATATATATTGTGACGTGGTGCGTCACAAGCCCTCCCCAGCGTAGCTCGACGTCCCACCACTCACCTAGGGAAATAAATTAGAATTAATACCTACCACTTAAGCAACGATTTTATTATTGTTAACCTCCCCCCCCCCGACTTACCCTCATTCCCTGCCACCCTGTCAGTCCCTCGACTCACTCGACGAAGCCCTCGCAACCCACTGAAGACTCGTCGCAGACTCACCGTAGCACCCCGAAGACCATCACAGCCATCGCAGACACCCGAAGACTCCACCAACGACCAGATTGACCTCGCCAGGCCCAGAATCCGCCTACAAAAATTGCCAACCGACCGGGAATTAAAGCCTGGTACGGCAGCCAGGCACTAACCTCAAAACAAACCCCGACAATCTGATGCTCTGCTCCCACACCGACGTCCGTCCCTTGGAGGCCACAGCACCGAACACTCCACCCGTCTGACCCGTCATGGACAGCCCGGAACCCGACGACACACTCTCGGCTCGAAATAACGAGTGTAAACCGACGAGCTGTGTCGTGCGGGTAAACACCGTAAAATTGCACTCGAGCTGTCAGTGCGACACTTCGTCCGAGCGCCGCGAGGAACTAGCACCTCCCGGCGTGGAGAATAGTCGGCGATCGATAGGCCAATCGATGCCGAGGATGCGCGCGCCGAGCGTCGCGACAGGCCTTCCGTCGCGACGAATATTCGCAATCGGCCGCAGCCAATTACGACGCCCACCGCCAAGCTAGTCCCGAGACAGACCAATCGATTTTCGCCGAAAAATCGCAAATTGCAAGACCGACCCTGAGGTCGGGGAAGAAGCCGGAAACGGCATGGTTTTCTTCACTTCGAGCCACGGCGTGTGAGAGAGCGAGTGTGTGATAGGCGAGCGAAATATACGAGAAAAGTTTTTGGAAATTATATCGACCCGGAAAGCCCCCGTGATATCCAGACTCCCCGGAGAGTACCGACTCGAGGCAGAGATAAAGGACGCGAATTTGGACCAAAGTTTGGAATTTATAACGACTCGGCAAATCAAGGACTATCGAACGGATTTTGCCGAGAGGATTTTATTGAACGGATTGATTGAGAGCGTTATCGCACGGATTATTGTAAGCGATAAAGACCGGTTGAGTGAGTACAGTTTAAGTTTCCCTTCCCCCATTTATACCTGATTGACAGTCCCATTTCCTACATTCCCCTGAAAATTTGCCCGTCACCCCCCTGGTAATTTTAAGTGATTTTTGTTATTGTATTAGCTTCGACCGTCGATCACCGGCTGCCACGTGCGCCGGCGTTTTGCTCGATATTTCTCGTGTGCGCGTGAGTGGTGGCGATCGCGGAGATTTACAGCGCACGACCGTTAGCGTATTTCTCCCCCGTTCTCCCCGAGACTATAAAATCGTTCAGAGTATCTATTTTTTTGTGATCATTGGAATTTTTCTGTATCTTTTTTTTTTGTGCCGAGGTAATATTGTCAAGAAGCCCTGGACAGTGCCTGCGGCCTGAGAAGTCTCATTCCCCTCCCTCCCCCGTTCCCGCTAGCCGAGTGACGTAAAAAGGTAATAGATTTTGTTCTTTTTCTTGTTTTTTTTTTGCACTCGATTAACTAAATCGAGCGCCGCGGTGCTACACCGATACAGTAGCTGGCGCCCAAAAATCCGTGATTGTTCCCCGAGTTTGGAGATTTTTCCGAGTTTGCCATAGTAAGACCAGCATTGTGTAGAATATCCACCGGCCAGCCCCTCCTCCCCTCCCCTTCTCTGCGACTGACCCTGCGAATTGCCGTCCCGGCGATTACCGTAAGCCATAGTATTTTCATAAGTTTTGTTATTGATCACTTTTTTCTTTTCTTTTCGATTTCCTTTTCCTTTTTGAACCTTAATAATTTTCCGACAGTTATATTTTGCCCCAAGTATTAATTCTTGTCCGACCTGTGTATTTCGCCCTGCGTGGCAATTATTCTTTCGACCTTAGGATTTTCCCCCGCGTATTAATTACTGTTCGACTTTTGTATTCTGCCCAGCGTTAACTATTTTTCTATTTTCTTATTTTTCCCCCCCGAGTATTGAGTAATTTTCTATTTTCTTATTTTTCTTGCGTAGTGATTATTTCCGGTTTTTCTATTATTATTTCCGAATTCTTTGCCACCTTCTCTTATTTTCGAATTGGTTATCATTATTGTTATTGCGAACTTTTCTTTTCTTTTTGGTTATTATTGAGATTGTTTATTTTTGGTTATCGACCCCCTTCAACGTACCCGTAACGGCGTTGAAGCGGCAGTATTTGCTTATTATTATTCTGTTGTTAATATTCTCTGAACACGTATTATCATTAAAAGTTATTTTTTCCACGTTTCTATACAAAACTCTGGAGTGTTATTTCCCCCTTTCCCTCGCCCTATATTACCCCGATTGTCCCGTTTGGAAGCGTCAACGACCAGGAAGCATCATCACAATATATATATATATATATATATATATATCAAAAGAAAAAAATGTTTAATAAAAAAAAATTTCCACCTATTAATAAAAAAAAAAAAATAATGCACAAGGTATATTTAGAAATAACAATGACAGTATTACGTTAGCAATATTAAAACAGGAAATAGTATATAACATAGATAAACATGTCACGACATCACCCTCGCGATAGGAATTATTCGGATTATCGAGATCATCGACGCGATTCTCGCGATCGAGATTATCGACGTGATTCACGAAACCGTCGAAACCATTCACGAGACCGGAACTACTGCGGTCGCGGAAGTGACTCCGAAAACAGATTAGAACACGATTCACAACTAGAACAAGAGATTGAACTCGCATTGTTAAAAATCATTCAGGAAAATCCACAAACAATTTTAGGCATTATAAAACTGGCAAACATCCAGACTGCAGCACTTGATATATTATCGGGTTCAATTCCTTCCAAAAAACGAGAGAAATTCAATCGAGCGCTGACAAAGGTACTGCGAAAATACCGGGAAATTAAAACAAGCATTTTAGGCACCACGGAAACAATAAAAAAAAGCTGAAAATTGAAATTTTCATATCGCTTCCTCATAAAAGTTGAAAGTTGTAAGTTGAAATTTTTATATCACTTTCTCATAATGGCCCTTTATTCGCAAAGCTCCTTCTATGAGAAAGCATTTACTATATTTTTGGCCTCCTCATAGAGGAAGCTTTGCGAATAAAGGGCCATTATGAGAAAGTGATATAAAAATTTCAACTTACAACTTTCAACTTTTATGAGGAAGCGATATGAAAATTTCAATTTTCAGCTTTTTCAATATCAACGTCGTATTTAAATTTTAAGCAAAACTGATGGCCGACTCAGGTTAAAAACCAACCTTACGCTTTTGGTCAAAACGGCTGTCGAATCTGTACTCCAGACGAAAAAATACATAGAGTATCATAGAGTATTCATCGGGAAGCAAAGAAATTGCTGTTTGAAAATACCCAAAATCACTCTTTTTTCAAATTTTAGCTATAAAAATGCCCAATAAACTTTTTCGTTAGCCGTCACTCCGGGATTGTATTAAAAATATTTTTTCACGCTGATCACGAATCTGACACTTTTTTTATTCATAGATCAATATTTAATACGGAAAAATGCGTCTTGAAAAAAAAAAAAAATTTCATGAAATTCAAAAAATTCAAAATGACATAAAATTTAAACGGCTCGATCGATTTTCTTGAAATTTTAATGGGATCATCGGGTGATCATATTCCATCTGTGTACGCGTTTGTAGCCCGATAGCTAAAAAATTGCGAGCGCTACGGTGCGCACAGACTTTTTCGAAGAAATTAAAAATGGCGTACAAAAAAAACAACTGAACATTTTTGGATGAAATTTGGCAGAAACATTGACTATTAACCACACAAGCTGTGTGCAAAATTTCAGCCTGATCGGTGGAGGCGTACCCGAGATATAACCATTTGAATTTTTCGCGTCTGATTCACACACACACACACACACACACACACACACACACACACACACACACACACACACACACACACACACACACACACACACACACACACACACACACACACACACACACACACACACACACACACACACACACACACACACACACACACACACACACACACACACACACACACACACACACACACACACACACACACACACACACACACACACACACACACACACACACACACACACACACACACACACACACATCCGGACATTTTTTCTAAATGTGATTTTTCGATGTTTTGGAACATTCTGAACACGTTTTCATTAAAATCTCGAAAATTTTTTTTTTCACCATCACAAAGCTTCCTCTATGAGGAAGCAAAAAGAAGAAAAAGAAATGCAAGTAAAATCCCATCACGTCAAAAGTAACCGTATAGGAAATGCACTCGAGACCGCCAACAGTACGACCCAACCACATACACGCGGCCGCTCATCCGACGAATCACCCGGAAATCCAGCACCCAGGAAAAAACAGCACGAAAACGATTCGGACGACAAACAGCCACAACAAGGTTCAATTCAGAACGAAAACATAATCATAACACAAAAGAACAACGCATACGTCAGAACAGATCCAACGGGGGACGACGAAACACCACAAACCGAAATTTCGGAAGATGAACTCACCCCGAAACCCCCTAGGACGACAAGGAAACGAAAAAAGGATACTTCTGAGGACGAAAGGAAAACACGAGAACCACGCAAGAAATCAAGGACACGAAAAGAAAAAGTAACAGAGAAATATGTAAAAAACAATGAAGAAGAAAAGAGTAAAAAAGAGGAAAATAAAGAGAAAAAACCGACCGTACAAAGCGAGACTAGAGTGAAAAGTGCAGAGCGCAGAGGACAGAGAGCCCCGCCTGACACAGAGAGAAAAAGTCCACAAATACGGAAGGAAGACGATACACAAAATGGAAAAACCGATTTAGCAATGCAAAAGGATCAAGATTTACAACAACGAGACGATCAATCGCCGCCGACAAATATCGGAGAACTAGCCAGCGACGATAAAACCTACGAGCCACCTGTACGACCAACATTCAGATCACCAACAACAGTACAGAATGTCCGAGGTTTTACCCTGCAACCCCAACTGCAGGACGAAACATCAACCAACGATGAATCCAGCACACCTCAGGACGTACCGCCGAACTTTCGATCGCCTTTGACAAAACATCCATAACTCAATATCGGACAGAAAAGGTAGTTGACCAAGAACGTGTTCGACCGACCTTTAGATCACCCTCGTCAAATGAAAAATCGAAGAGCCAACTGCGCAACACTGCTAAACATACCATACAGAAAAAGCGGAAAATAGCGGTCTGTTTATTTGAGGGCAGTATAACAGTAAGACACAGGACAACAGGCGACTTAATAAACACGCCCAAATTGTGTAAAAAGCTGATCATCCTCTTACATGAATTAAAATTACCATCGATTTACTATCATTCAAAAACTGCCCAGGCACAAGACAATCGATCACCAAAAATGCAGGAAGCCATTCCACACCCAAGATCGACGAATGAGTTAGTGGTCACATCAGGAATTTTGCGAGAAGCGAGTGAGCTCTTCACCCACGAAGAACAACCAGTCGCCATACCTGA
Organism: Stenichneumon culpator; assembly: GCA_964017025.1. NCBI lineage: Eukaryota > Metazoa > Arthropoda > Insecta > Hymenoptera > Ichneumonidae > Stenichneumon > Stenichneumon culpator. The sequence goes on along the minus strand of OZ024773.1, from coordinate 1,928,038 downwards.
AATGCCGAAACAAATCGATTTGGCAACACCATCGAAAATCGAGCCGAATTTCCGATCACCATCGACGATCAGGCAAACCACCGAACTAGGAAACCTACCATCGCCTTCCAGCAGGCCCAAAGAGAAAATCAAATTTGGGAAAATCGCACCACTTCCACCTGTGCGACCTAACATCAGATTTCCACTGACACATGCTGAGCGAGGAAAAAGTTCCGACCAATTTATTGCACAAACACCAGTGCAACCAAACTTTAGGTCACCCTCGAATCTCGACCTACATAATAGCATCGCTTCAAGCACTACCCAACAAATAGTGCCACCGAACTTCTGTTCGCCACCTTTTCGTAAAAATATAGTCGTCAAAAACCACGGCTAACGACAACCTATCAGGAATAATAACTTGTACATCGCAAAGTTATAGACAACGACACACATCGCATAAGAGTGCGTTATTGTAACCGAACAAACGTCTCATCCATCGACAGTAATTAGCATATTAGTACAACTAGATATTGGGCAAACTAGATGTAGCATAAGGAAACACATACACACAAAATCTACCTGAAATATCAACAACAATCCCAGCCTTTGGAACTATGCGGGTGTATATTTGCTTACGCTACAAATACAAAACCACACTACACTCGCGAAACAACACCTTAAAACCCACAGACACCAGCCGCTAATTTTAGACACCTAACACTTAAACAAAAACAGAATCACCGGAAATAATAATAATAAAAGAGGAAACCGATTCTGACCCCGAAATAAAAGAGGAAACCGACTCTGACCCCGACTCCGACTCAGAATCCGACAACACCTCTCAAGAAACGCTAAAACCGCAAGGTGAAGAAAAACCGCCAACCCCTAGACCCACACCTACTGCAACCGAAAACATGGTCCTGAACTGGCTTGACAAACAAGACATAACGACACTAAGACGGATTACAAATCAAATCATGACCAGAATATTTTTAATAGAAAAGGCAAACGCAAAAAAACAGATGACACGGAAACGCAAGCGCTCTCCCATTTAAAATCAGACGAAAACCTACGGACGCAACGCAAACAGAGTATTACAAACAAACAAAAAAAAAAAAAACCCCAATCGAGAACGACAAACGCACTGCAACTCACGTATCAAACACACAACATACAATACCACACTTTACACCTATCATTACTTCACACTTAGTGAAACATAACCATTAACCCTCATGCATTTTCAAACATGCATACATAATATAATTGATATATATATATATATATATATATATATATATATATATATATATATATATATATATATATAAAAGAGCGGAAAACAAGAGCGCGGCGACACACGCTGCGTAGCAGCCTTGTTTTGTAAGACGAACCGGAAATCGACATTTTTTCTTTTTTTTGTTGTCTTCTACGGCAAGAAGCCGTACCACCAGTGGACTATTTGTTTCGTTTTTTTCTCTTCTCTTTGAAACCGGTCAATATATTACTCATCTTAAATAAAAAATATGTCTTATATAAAAAAAAAATTTTCTCCTTCTCTCCCCTATTAAAAAATAAAAATAAATAAAACGTTTCAGAACCAATGCCACCTATCCTAAACCCAGGAACCACCTCCATTGTAACATATCTTACCCACTAACGCCATCACTAATAAAGCTTTTAGAAAATGTTTCAGGAAATGAAATTAAGCAATTGTTATTCTTTCGCTAACTACCAGGATGCATTATACACAAAAGGTTACGGGATACGGAAAAAATAATAATAACTCAGATAAAGGACTAAACAGTAAATACAAAAAAAGGCACAACCAACATCAATTTATCGAATCTCACAAAACCTGGAGAATCAACGTGAAACCTTTCCTATTATAAATTTTTTTTTTATAAAATAATATATATATTTTATCATAAACCCGACCGATCCCCTATAACACAACCAATTCCACTAACATAAATGCTAATGAACAATAGCCAGTTTCAGATTTAGGACATCTATCGCTTAGACGAACATAGCAAGGACATTTGGACGGAACAAATAGTAATCATCCTTAACAACCCGAATTAAGGGAAGAACCTGTTAGAGCAGAAGGCTCCGAACGATCCGCACGAGGTTCACGATTAACTTCCGTGGCTATTTTGACCTGCTTGTATATCGTAGAACAAGAGACAGCTTGTTGATTTAGCTGTTCTTTCGTTTAGTCTGAAAATTATCTCTGAACTGTCAAGTCGAGTTTATATTTAATAAAAGTTTTATTAGGACTCGCGGTTCTTATTCATTTTATCACTGAACTCCGTACTCCAAACCTAACTGGTTATGGGCCCAGGAAGCTCACGATAATGTAAATGAAGAGAGAGAAGACAACAATCTACAAGAAAATCTAATCACCGAAGATAATCATCAATTCAGCAAAGAAAAATGAACGGGATGAATTCGACACGATTGGAGTCCTTAGGGAAAGATAATTATGATACTTGGAAAATGCAAGTACAAGCATTATTAATAAAAAACGACGCTTGGAAATATGTGTCAGGTGAGAAAATCAAGCCCGCTGTGATAGCTGGTGATAACGCGACTGTACAAGCAGCGAACAACTGGACTGAGGCAGACCTGAAAGCTCGATCGGATCTGATTCTAGCGATCAGTCCATCAGAATTAAAACAAATTAAAGGTTGTGCAACATCACGAGAAATGTGGTTGAAACTCGAAACAATCTATCAGTCGAAAGGACCAGCTCGAAAAGCGACATTACTCAAACAATTGACTCTGCAGAAAATGCGAGAAGAGGACGACGTTCGTGAACACGTCACAAAATTTTTCGATGCTGTTGACAAGCTCGAAGAAATGGACGTAGAGGTCAATAAGGAATTGCTCGCAATACTGTTACTCTACAGTTTACCAGCGAACTTCGAAAACTTTCGTTGTGCGATTGAGTCCCGCGACGAGTTACCATCACCTGAAGCATTGAAAATCAAGATTTTTGAAGAACACGATGCGCGAAAAGAGAAGAACAAGGAAGCTGTACTGAACGCCATGATCGCAAAAAGAAATTTCAAGAAATTCACAAAACGAGAATCATCTAAAGATGAGAACAAAGATAAAGATCGACAAAAGGAGAAATTCCCTTTTAAGTGTAATCGGTGTAAAAACAAAGGACACAAGGCCTCCGAATGTTATGCGAAACTGAACAACACTCAACAAAATTCAAGAAACGTTGAGGAAGTCGGATATTTGGTAGTGGAAAAACCTACGACAACTGCAACGGCTTTCAAAGTGGAAAAGAATCCTAAGAGTGGCAAATGGTGTTTGGATAGTGGATGTACATCGCATATGTGTCACATCGAAGAAAAATTCGAGACACTAAGAGAATCCGAATGTCCAACACTAAATCTCGCAAGTAGTGCATCAACTACAGTACAAGGAAAAGGAACCGTAAAGTTATTGGTCAGTAATGGCGAAAACGAAAAAATAGCCGTCCTTGAAAATACGTTACACGTACCAGATTTACGGACGGATCTAATATCCGTAGGAAAAATTACGGATAAAGGATACAACATTACTTTCAAGAAAGAAGATGCGATTATTACAGATCAGCAGAAGAATATTAAAATGATAGCGGATAGAGCAGCTGACGGTCTCTACTATATTCGACAACCTGAAGAATCCGCTAAAACATCGATGGAACAGAACAAATCCAAACTCGTAGATTGGCACCAGCGATTCGGGCACTTGAATGAGAAAAGCTTGAAAGAAATGGTAAAGAATGAAACCGTACTGGGTGTCGAATTTGGAAAAGAAGATAATTTACCCCCGTGTAAAACTTGTTTGCGTGGAAAATTCACACGCACTCCTTTACCAAAATCGTCGAATCGAGTTACAGAACCTCTAGAAATAATTCACACAGACGTGTGTGGTTCAATGAGAACTGAATCATTGAGCAGTGCAAAGTATTTCGTTACTTTTATCGACGATAGCACTCGATGGTGTGAAATAAAATTCTTAAAGAAGAAAAGCGAAGTTCTGTCCAAGTTCAAGGAATACCAAGCGAGGGTCGAAAATCTGTTCAATAGAAAAATCAAATTCTTACAATCCGATAATGGGAAAGAATTTTGCAATCAAGAATTTGATGACTATTTAAATCGATGCGGAATCGAGAGAAGACTGACGATCCCATACACTCCGGAACAAAACGGTGTCGCGGAGAGAAAAAATAGAACCATCGTAGAGATGGCAAGATGTATGCTAATCGACTCCGATCTTCCCTCGACTTTTTGGGCTGAAGCTGTAGCATCGGCTAATCACGTTCGAAATCGATGTCCCTCCAATTGCTTAGATGGTAAAACACCGTACGAACTTTGGTTCGGCGATCGTCCAACAGTCTCGTACTTCCAAATATTCGGATCGAAAGTTTATGTACTCGACAGAGCTCCAAATAAGGGGAAGTTTGAACCACGATCGCGAGAAGGAATATTCATTGGATACTCTAGCCAATCAAAGGCCTACAGAGTTTGGATTCCAAGCGAACGAAGAATTGTGGCAACGCGAGACGTAAAATTTTTGAATGAATTTCAAACAGAAGAAAAATTCGACGAATTCTTAGAAGAGCATTCGCCCCTCAAAAAGGCTGAAGAGACGGATAAACAACGACTGGCTGGAGAAAATCGCATCATCGAAATCGATTTACAACCAATCCGTGACGTCCTCGAAAATGAAGTACACGATGCAGTAAATGCAGACGATCCTCCATTCGAAACTGAGTCATCAGACGAAGATGAGCAAGACGGAGGTAACATACCCCACGAGAACGGAGACGTCCCTGCAGCTCCGTTGGAGCAAAGAAGGGGTCCCGGACGACCACGCATCATTCGCGACGGAAGAAGAGGACGGCCGAAAAAACAGTATCACTACGTTGATGCATTGGAGCATATACCTGACGAACAAGCAGGCTTAGCTGAGATTCCTCTGAAACAAGCACTATCTAGTCCCGAAATCGAGGAATGGAAGGCGGCCATACAAAGCGAATTTGAATCGCTCATTAAGAAAGACACGTGGAAGCTAGTGGAACGTCCCAAAAATCGCAGCGTCATCGGATGTCGTTTAACACTGAGAAATAAATACAATGCCGATGGAACTTTGGAAAGACGAAAAGCACGTCTAGTAGCCAAAGGATTCACGCAACGCTTTGGCATAGACTTCCACGACACGTTTGCACCGGTAGCTCGACTGAGTTCTGTACGCACTATAATGGCTCTCGCCGCAGAGCATGATTTAAAAATCCATCAACTCGACGTGACTACAGCGTATTTAAACGGCGAAGTTGACGAAGAGATTTATATGGAAATTCCAGAGCTGTTAGCAGATATGCTACAGAGAATTATAAAGAAAAACGACAGAAACGATCCTCTTAACACCAAAGCACGAAAAATGTTTCAAGATTTGCAACGAGGAGGAAAAGTGTGCCTCGTACAAAAATCACTGTACGGCTTACGTCAGTCCGGCAGACAATGGCACATTAAACTCGATGAGAAACTACGAAAGTCAGGTCTCATACCTTCAAACGCTGATCCCTGTATATACTGGATCAAACGAGGGGAAGTATTGATGCTGGTAACAGTCTACGTGGACGATATTCTCATTGCATGCCGAGAAACCAATTGGATATCGCAACTCAAAAAGAATCTGATGGAAGATTTCGAAATGAAAGATCTCGGAACCGCTCACTATTTCCTCGGAATTGAGTTGTCTCAAAGTAACGGTGAGATAAAAATGTCACAGAAAGGGTATATCGAAGACGCGCTTAAACGTTTTGGCATGGAGAGCTCGAAACCAGTGGCGACTCCGTTTGATCCCAGTATAAAATTAACGAAACACGACACTGAGCAAGAAAAATGTGAAGAAAAAATACCTTACAGGGAATTAATAGGCGCACTAATGTACTTGGCTGTAGCTACACGACCTGATATCGCCTTTGCCGTAAGCTCTCTTAGTCAATTTAACGATTGCTATAGCACTGAGCATTGGACCGCCGCCAAAAGAATTTTGAGATACCTGAGGGGATCAACCGATCAAGGAATCGTTTTCAAAGGGGATAGCCAGAATTTGAGAGGATTTGTCGATGCAGACTGGGGAGCTTGCCTCGTGGATCGACGATCCTATACGGGATATGTATTCATCCTAGGAGGTGCTGCAATCAGTTGGGAGGCACGCAAGCAACGCACAGTGGCTCTATCGACTACAGAAGCCGAATATATGGGCCTTTCAGAAGCAACTAAAGAAGCCATCTATCTGACAAATTTCCTTAAAGAACTGGGATTTGATAAAATGTCCCAAGTTTCCCTATACAACGATAATCACGGGGCTTTAAAATTAACGGACAATCCAGTTTTCCATGCACGCACCAAGCATATTGACATACGTCATCACTTCGTCCGTGAAGCCTTGAAAAACCATCAAATCAAGATAGGATATGTATCAACTGATAACATGACTGCAGATATTTTGACCAAGTGGTTGCCTAGACCAAAACATCAAAAATGTTGCAATCAACTTGGTATCAGGGAGATTCGATAACTCGAAGAACTCGGTCGTCTCGAGGGGAAGTGTTAGAGCAGAAGGCTCCGAACGATCCGCACGAGGTTCACGATTAACTTCCGTGGCTATTTTGACCTGCTCGTATATCGTAGAACAAGAGACAGCTTGTTGATTTAGCTGTTCTTTCGTTTAGTCTGAAAATTATCTCTGAACTGTCAAGTCGAGTTTATATTTAATAAAAGTTTTATTAGGACTCGCGGTTCTTATTCATTTTATCACTGAACTCCGTACTCCAAACCTAACAGAACCGGACGACACAGAAGTGGGTTCCAAGGAAAAATGGCTATTTTGATGACACACACACATACAGCGAAAAACGCACAAAAACCGACCCACAAGCAAACAAAAACCATTCCATTATATAGACTCATATTCAACAATTTTGTAAACAACCATATCCGATGCGGAGCATCGCTCTTTTTGCAAGAGGGGGAGTGTGACGGTCCCGTATTTCGAGTTAGCACTTTAGCGCAGGAAACTCGGTTTAAAATATTTCTATCCTGATTCTTGCTAATCTTTCTAACGTCAGCACCTTCCGTGCGAACGCGACCGCTCTCACGGTAGCGGTCCAGCCGCTGCACCCGCCGCGCGTGAGCCGCGGCCGTCTTATCAATAGCAATAGGCGAGGGCCCCGCTTTCGTCAGGCCCTTTATTCAGTTCATCATCAGTCCCCGATCTTGTAAGACCTTACGCTCTCCGAATACTTAGACAATAAAGTGCCACAGTCGTCATTCACCTTTAATCTGCATTCACACAATAATTCATGACTCCTCGACCAACCCGACTATCACATGGGTCAATTACAGAAGCTTGAGCTTAAAAGTCTAATTCTTTTCACCATCGTCGGTCTAACGTAGGTCCAACGTTGGGGCAACGTAAGACGCAGCAATAAATAAAAATATGTACAAAAAACACTAATAATAATGTATATGCATATATTGACCTTCTTATAGTTATCATTTGTTATCCCCGCTATGATTAATTAATATTGTAACATTATTTGAGAAATTAAATTTTTGTACCCTAGTGGGGCTCCAACCCCGGACCAAACAGTTTCTAAACTAGCACCTTACCCCTACGCTACTATCGCTTATGAATACAAATCTTTTTGTATCGGATATATATCTTACATTGGTACTTTAGTCGTTACGTTGCTTTCTTTGATTATTTTTTTCTTTTGATGTTATTGACTCAAGTTTGTCTAACTATTTTTCGAGAACAAATTCTTCATTTATCTCTGATAATAAATATCAAATGGCGATTATTTCCCGAAGACACGGACAAGCTTGTCCCGAGATCCGGCCAACAAAAGGCCGAGATATATTATGAATTTACCATTGTTTTGCCGGAGGCCGTTCGACTCTTATCCGGAACAAGCGGCCGTATTTAACCGTACTTCGACAGTACAGAAAAAATGTCAAATGGCGATTATTTCGCGAAGATGCGGACAAGCTTGTCCCGAGATTCGGCCAACAATCGGCTTACATATTATTTTAGGAATTTGCCGTTGCTTAAACGAATGTCAATCACTCTCTGAGCTTTTCTTGGACGATCGCCTGGTTGACATTTAGTAGTAGTGTCATGCCGAATCCTAGCTAATTGATTGGCCCAGCAACGTTCCATTATCTTATCGACGCTTGGCCCAATCTCGACAAGAGAGACCCGGCAATCAATGCTGGCCCGAGGCTCAAACAATTGTCCAATAACGGCAAGGGATCGGAATTCTTACATGGGATAAGTTCATAAATGTGGTAGAATTATCTCTACATACACTTCAATTTTATGTATGTCCTAAGGTCAAGATCATCGACTTTCCACGGTTCCTGCTCATTGATTCGGAACTACATACTGTACCTTCTCTCTGAAGTGCTGCCTGAAATATAACAAAATATTACAAAATATTACAAAATATTTTTGGAATATGAGATGTTTAAAATTCCACGTACGGTCGAAATTACTATTTTTAAATGAAAAGTAGATAGATAGATAGATAGATAGATAGATAGATAGATATATTTATTTTGCAAAAGACACAAAAGGTCTGTACAAAAGGAAAGTCTTCTTGTGAGCTTTATCGTTGGTATGCGATGACATGTGTGATTCTTACATGAGTTTGGTCTTACGATTAGTACTTATTTTATTCACTTAAAATTATTTTAGTCATATTATGTTGGGAATTTATTCGTTCATTGAGAATGACCTAAGCTTAAGAGCGTTGATCACGTATAAATATATATCGTTTAGTTGTGTGGTATTTTGTATACTTAACAGGGTTTGCAGATTCTCGTTATTGTTATTGTCCACTGGTTCTGGCCGCAAATATTTATTTATATAGTGTTCCCTAAGGGGAGAATATATTGGACATTTCAGCAGAATATGTGCCAGATTTTCGTGTTCTCCAGTGTTACAAATGCTGCATATTACTGTCGTATCTATTATGTGCGAGTTTCCTTTATCAGAGAGCTTCAACCTTGCCTTATTGCTTAATCTTAATTCTGCTACAATTCTTGCTTTCGCTATGGGTATTCGCCAAGTTAGGTATTCCTCGCGGCCATACAAACTGCTTATGTTCCGATATAGGGGATTATATGTTGAGTTGAGTATTCTGTCAATGTTTCGACTAATGCAATTATTTGTATATTTATCAATTAAATTTTTCTTTTCTTTTGCTATAATTTCGGGGTTTGCGTGCTGTAGTTCCCATAGGCGGTTTTCACCGAGACTAATTATTTCGGTTCTAAGTTGTGAGGCCCAGTTGCGATCGGTATTGGGTTGCTTAACAAAGTCGATTTCGCATAGTTTCCTGAAACATTGTTTGGGGAGTCTACTCTCGTCCATTTTTCGAAGTTTAATCCACCATGAAATAGTTCTGTCGAGGATGTCTCTACTGGTTTGTATCACTCCGAATTCTTGCCAAATGTAATGGTTCGGGGTATTTCGTGGTAGGTGATATAAAGTTTTAAAGAAGTTTGTTTGTACTTTTTCGATTTGTTGCATATATCTTAGTGCCCATATTTCTGAACAGTAGAGCATTGTTGCCTTAATCGTTGAGTTTAATAATGTTATCTTTGTCTCGAGTGAGTCGCTCTGGCAATTTAGTAGAATCGATCGTATTTTAGCTACCGCTGCGAACCCTTTTCCTATGAAATATTCGGTGGTCTGTTTAAACTTTCCTGAGGAAGAGAGTAGCACCCCAAGTACACGTATGATCCGACTGTTTCTAGAATTTTGTCTCCCCATCGGAGGGGCGGTAGGTTTTTGTTCTGCCCCGCTTTTTTGAATGGTAAAATTTTGGTCTTTGATGGGTTAAGCTCAAGCCCACTGTTGCAGCAGTATTCCCTTAAAATTTTTAATTTTCTACTAGCATCGTGCCATGTGTTGCATAGCAGCACAATGTCGTCCGCAAACATTAGCATTGTTATTTCCTTACTCCGAGTTAGACGCATTCCCTGTGCATCCCTGGCTTCAAAGAAGTTGACAACGTCCGAGATGAACAGAACAAATAGTAATGGGCTTAAGCTGTCTCCTTGCAGGACACCTTGTGTAATTTCAATCGGGTTCGTATAGTCGGCTCCATTTTTTATTACGAGTTGTGCGTTTTTATAGAAGTTTATAAGGATTCTTAGCACCTTTCCGCTGACTCCTAACGATTCTAGTTTCATCCATAATTTATTATGTTCGACCGAGTCAAATGCTCGTTTAAAGTCTACAAATATCGCCATAGTATTTTTTCGCTTTGCGCTTAAATTTATATTTATCATTGAGGTTAACACAAAGATATGGTCTTGGCAGCTTCGTTCGGATCGGAAGCCAGCCTGCTCCTCTGGTATGATTGCATTATCCTCCGCCCAATTTGACAATCTACTTGCTATTAGTGATGTGAATATTTTGGCTATTGCGTTTAGTAGTGATATACCGCGGTAGTTGTAGGGATCGTGTTTGTCTCCGTTCTTATGTACCATTCGACCAGTCCGTTGGTATTACTTCCGTCTCTAGTATCGTATTGTAAAGGTTTAGAAGGTAATGCATCCATTCGGGGGGCAGGCTTTTTAGAGTTTCGTTAGTCATTCTGTCTAATCCTGGTGCTTTATTACACTTACAACTTCGGATACATTTTTCCAGCTCTTCTAATGTAAACGGACGGTCTAAAGTCGTGTTGTATTCCGGCGAGGGCCAATGTCTAAGACCTTGCCGAGGTGGAAATACGTTAATGTAAAAGCGCGTCCATTGTTCAAGATCTATGCAATTTGTACTATTGTCACGTTTTTTAAAAGTGTTTATAGTTTTCCAAAATTCCTTCCCGTTATTAACTTTTGCCAGTTTGTCAAGAATTTGTTTTCTGTGTGTTTTTTTTTGCTTCTTTGATTCGGTCCCTATATGCGTTTCTGGCCCTAATGTATTCGATTAAAAGATCGCCCGAGTTCCTTTCCTTCATGTAGTGTCTTTTCGCTTTATTCAGTTCTGTTTTGAGGTGCCGACATTCTGTGCTATACCACTCGTTAACCGCTCTGGGCAAATTTTCACCCACGGTTATCTTTTTTTTGCATAACATGCTCGCTTCCGAAGCGGCGAGCGTGACTGCTTTTAATAAATTTTCGTATAGCTTTTGGCTGTCGCGAGAGTTATTGTACAAAAGTCTCGAATTGTGTAGACTTAACTGGAATGAGGATTCTTTCTCCTGAGACCATGCTATGCTTTCGATTTCAAAAGAGCGTGTTTCATTCTTTACTTGTGAGTGTTTATAAACAGGGTAGTCAAACGTTAACTCCATTGTACGTAAAAGATGATCTGTGCTTTCCGAGAGGTCATTTGTATAAAAATCTGTTACTTTATCTACTAATGATTGATTAACCCATATAAAATCTATGGTGCTGCACCCTACGTTTGACATGTATGTATAATTTGCTGGGTAGTCGGATTTTGATCGACCATTACATAAAATAAATCCGTGTGTTTCCATGGTTTCGTTTAATAATCTTCCTTTCCTGTTGCTTACGTTGTCGAGTGTCTATCTCCTGCTATGCAGCCAAGATCCGGATAACAAGTCTTCGTCTGCGTTGTTTAGGTCTCCCAGTCTTGAATTAAAATCTCCGAGGAGTATGCAATAAAAGTTTTCTTGATTGTTCTCACAAATCGCGGTTAGAAGGTCTGACAACGACTCGGTGCAGAATTCTATTTCAGCTTTAGGTGGCCAGTATATTGCTCCGATGATAAATTTTTAATTATAGTTTTCACTTCTATAAGCAACCACAGATTTGTTTTCTCTATCAGATGGGCATTTGGTGCCAACGTCGGATTCACAAATAACATTATTCCTCCGCTGGCTCGGCCTCTACTTCTGTCGCGTGTGGCGGAACTAGTGAAGCATTTAAAGTTTTTTAGAAAATTCGGCGGTGGTACTACGTTTTCCATATTCCACGTTTCTACTAAGGATATAACGTCATTTTTTGCGATTGTTAAGGGAGAGGGTGTTTTTGTACCCACTGATGTTCCACGTGCACACTTGCAATTTGTTTACATTTTGGTTAGTCTCCGTTTGACGTCTATCCCCGGCGCGTGTACACGTTGAATACTGTGAGTTTTCTGTTTCCCTCTGTGCTGGTTGCTGAATCGGTGTGTTGTCATCTAGTCATTCGTTGGTGTTCGGTACCTTGGCGTTTCTCGTTACGTACGTATCCATGCCGCCGGTATTGTCGGTACCTGCCTTCCTTTTCTGGCTGCTGGTGATTCGTGGCGTGTTAAGTGGTTCGATTGGTTTGTTACTGGGCGTGTTGTCCGTTTTTGGTTTAATTTTCGATGCGGGGGTGTTGTGAGTTTGCTCTTTTTTGCTGTCACTGTCTTGTGTACTTTCCCGCTCTGACGCTTGGAGTTTTGCAATTAGTGCTCGTGAATCGCTTAGCGAGTAGAACTTTTCTTCCACTTTGATTTTGTCACTTCGTATGAACGGTTTATATCCGTATTGCCTCAGCTGTTTCACAAGCGGCCACAGCTGTTTGTTTATGTTGCGGCTTTCACTGTCTTGGTCTTCATTTATATATATATCGGTTCCCTTTAGTTGTCTGCGGCTGGCGAGGGCACTCGCCTTTGCCTCGCCTGAGTGTAGAGCAAGCAGTATAGGACGAGTTTTGTTTTGGTTGTACTGTCCAAGGCGACGGATGTAGTGTATCATTTCCACTGAGAAATTAATTCCAAGTTTGTCTTCGAATATTAATCTTATTTTCTCTTTGAGGTTCTCCCGTGGTCCATTGGCTTCTTCTTGTATTCCTGAGATTACCAGGTTGTTTTTCTTCGAGTTTATTTCGTTTTGCCTTGCCTGTTTTGCCACTTCCGCTTTGAGCTTTTGGTTTTCAATCTTGAGGGCTTCGATATTCTCCGTATTACTCTTGACCTGAGGTACAATCGGAGCAAGTTCCGCTTTTATTGTTGAATTGATCACACCCACTAATTGTTGTGTGATGTCGCTTTTTAGTTCTTCTCTGAGTTCTTCTTTGTGCTCTCGCAGTAGCGCTTTTATTTCACTCGTTGTAGCCATTGCCAACGCGCACAGTATATATTATTACACAGGCAGGGAGCGACCGTAAACACGTCTGTCTCGCGCCGCGCTCCAAGCCGAACTCTTTTAAATGAAAAGTATCTCATTTAAATGGATATTCGAAGAATGGAATATTATTTTCACCGCAAAAAAATCCAATACAATTGATCGTTCTTAATACTGTTCTAATCATGTTAAAAAATCTCCAGTTCTGAATATAAAACATGGTAACAGTATTTTTTTTAATTTTTCAATAAAAAATAATTTCAAATTAAAAATATTTATTTTATTTCCAAAAATGGAATCATGTGGGTTTCATTTTTAGAACTACAATGTTTTCTATTCGAACCTGAGGTCTTCGATTTGTATGCCAACAAAAAAAAAATTGTTTTCAATACACGCACTTATACAAATAAATAAATACATAGTCGACACGAGTCGACATATACAAAATTGTTTTGCATAATTAACAGACAAATATATCAAAGGGAGCTTGCAAAGAAATAATCTGTATAGAAAACAGCTGCGACAAAGTGCCACGGACACCAAATAGTGTTCAAGAGAAACTAAGAAGAAATACTGCAAATATAAAAAATAGCAGCGTAGATGTATTGCAGAGAAAACATAGTATCGAAGACAAACTAAAAGGAAATAATGTAAATAGAAAATAGCAGCGTTGATGTACTACGCACGGAGAAAAAATTGTTGGTACAAGATTTTCGTTACGTTAACAAATTAAGTTTGTTAGTATGGGGCTAATAAAACCAGCTAGTAACCATAGCAAAATTTGGCGTTGGAAACGATTTGCTACCGCAACAAAATAGCCTTTGTTGCTGTAACAAAAAATGTGTTATATGACTGAGGGGAGCACGTATATGCGCTAACAACTCGACGCTCAAAATGAAAACAAAGAGACGCGAGAAGACAGTTCCTTTGTATTCGGATAAAAATAAAAATAGAGTGGAATTGCGAACTCTTGAAACTTGCTGTCTATGGATGTATAAACTTCGAAAGGTAATAAAATAATACCTTTTGGAGTTTTGACGTTTAATACATCCATATACCGCAAATTTCAAGATATACCGCATATACCGCAAATGCAAGTGCAGATATTATTTTCAATACAATAAAATGATAAACTACGAACGCGGTGAGTTAATCTTCAAACAAATGTATGGACGTGTCTATAACTATCCTATTACCAGTTATTACTCAGCCGCCAAATTACAGCAGGCGTCTGTTCTCATAGCAAACTAAATCGTCGCAGTAACAAAAAAGCTTTGTCGTGATAGCAAAACCAATTGCTTCCACGTAGTAATTTTTTGGCTGCTTTTACTAATCGTTTTGGTGCGGTACAAGGTCATTGTCATAAAAACTCAATTTTTTATAGCAGCTAAACCATTTTTCTCCGTGCGGAGAAAAAATAGGATCGAAAAGAAACTACAATGAAATCACATTAATAGAAAATAGCAGCGTGGATGTACGACAGAGAGAAATACTATTGAAGAGAAACTGCAAAGAAATAATGAGAATAGAAGATACTCTGGAGTAAAAAAATGACTGCAACATTTTTTTTTGTAAAAAGCAACAATTAAAAAAATTTAATAATACGAACGAAAACATACCTGTAGGTGTACACGTCATCACGACATCTATATCTGATACGGTTATGTTCAATAAACGGTATACAGAACGTAAATACACTGAACTGGCCGATTCATAATCTTCTATTAAACGACGCAAGTGTCCCTTTTCCGACATAGCTGACGCAGACGCGCTAAGGTATCTAACAGTGCCAACCTTGTAGACTGGAACCTCGATTATTAAGTCCTCGATTTCCTCAACAGTTTCCCCCACGAAGCGAATATCGATCGGCCCTGCCCGTGGAGGGCAGAACTATGGTGCATGCGGGACAGTTAGTACGGGCGGGGCATGCGCAACCTCGATTTTGTTAAGTTCAATGCGGAGCCGGTTCCACCGCTGTAAATGAAATCGAAGTCCTAGTGTACCGGTATTGCGAACGCATAACGTTAATCTTTAAGCGCGCGATAAGTACGATTATTTCAGGTAATTGTAATTTTTTCCGGAACCATTTAATTACTTTGTGTAATTGTTATTGATAACAAAAAAATTACGATCATTGAAGTAATTGTAATTAACAATGAAAGCATTACGATCATTGAAGTAATTGTAATTAACAATGAAAGCATTACAATCATTTCAAGTAATTGTAATTACCAACAAAAAAATTCCAGTTACTTGAAGTAACTGTAATTTCCGGGTAATTAAATTACAAAAGTAATTGCTGCTGCCCAACACTGATGTATTTCTATCGGCCCTTCAGAAATAAATCGACGGAAAATTTTTATTCATCACCAATTGGCTTTATAAGGTGCAATAAACATAATGAGATAACTCCCTGGAGTTCCTGCAAACTAAGTTCGCTTTAAATTGCATTGTGGTCGACTAACATAATTTCTTCATCTTTCAAGGCCTCAACATAGTGTATGCATGGGATTCCAATTAGAATATGAGTCAAGTGGCAGTTGAGTAAGTTGCGAACGATAACCTACAGGTGCATTCTCTTCCCCTCTCCGTCGATTCTTTTAATGAACCATGTTCGCCAGCTGTTGTAAAAAAACGAATTGGCACGCCAAGTTTTTGTACGCCGCCTCAGTGTACTATTGCTCGATAGATAAATATGATTGGAAACTTCGTCTTTATTTTCGTATTTCGTAATTTTTAGCTATTGTCCTAAGACAGCATACAAATATAATATTTTGACCTTTGGTACTATCTAAGCGGTCAGATTTCATGGAATTTTGATTTTTTTAATATTCTTAAAAATGGTGTAATTCGGGCAAAAACGGAGGTATCGAGCTAAAATTAATACGGTAATGGACAAACACTGTACGATGTTTCGTATTAAATTTGATGAAAATTGATCCATTCGTATAAATTTTATGGGATTTTGAAATTTTTGAAAAATTTCTTTTTTACCCTCATCTTCATTTCCTCATCTTTTTTAAAAAAGATGAGGAAAGAAACGAAAAGAAGAACGCAATTAACACGTAAGTTAGGAACACAGAAATAGTAAGATAAGAATTATAATAATATAACTCAGAATAATATAAGTAACTCAGAATAATACATGTAACCAGAATAATATAATTATAGAATAAATAAAGGAATTCTGAAGAGGACTCCGACCAGGGTCGAAACGTAAAACGTGTGACGCCGTTTTCGACGTTGGCGTCCCACGCGCGCCGCTCAGCGAGGTTTAGTGACAAGGCGATGAGTGTAATCGGTAAAGCCACGAGCCTACTATTGTAACGGCCGCTCCGCGATTTTTTAGAATGGAGAACACCTTCCCGAAAACTTAATTAATTATTGATCTCGTCCCACATTACTACAGACCCCCCCCCCCCCCCAAAAAAAATAAAAATTAACAAACGTACAGAAAATAAGTTATTGATACCGAACGATTTAGAGGAACGATATCGACTCGAGATAAGCGTTATCGAGAGTAGGATTCGATCAGCTGTATCGTAATTTTGAGAGAAAATAGAGTCATTTGAAGTCCGTTACCGTTTTGAGAGACTTTTGTCGCACAGTAGAGCGTCTGGGTTACGAGATGGGAGTATCGAGGTTACGAAGGACGTTTATTAGAGTCGAGTAAAAGATTAGTATTAGAAATTGGGTTTTTTTGAGCACTTTGGAGTGTGTTTTGGATGTCTTTTGGCGATAAGCTAGACGCGATTAAACGCGTCCCGTTAGTTGGAGGAGGGTGGGTGGAAAGGGTGGTGTAGAAAGGCGCTGGCATGCCGAGCTACCCGTCACCCGATTGCCCATCACCCTATGAGATTTTCCGCGGATCAACTGGTCCGGCTGAAAAACCGGCGCTCAAACGATAGAGGGGCGAGCAGAGGTCGGAGTTTTGAGTTGTGTTTTGCGAATGTCGCGTATGGAAGGCCCTGTCGGCGGGTCTTGGATCACCCCGTCGAGAGGGATTGCCGGATCCACTTAGGGTAGGGGTCCCGAGCTCGCCTCTGTGTGTGTGACCGCGGGGATATCCCTCCAGGCTCGTAGAGCGGGAGGAAGGTAGGAGTAAAAAGCGTAGGGCCCAACACCCGCCCGATTCGCGAATAAGTACCGCCGTATGGGTGTGAGAATTATTAAGCGTCGCCTCTCCCTCCCATTCTCTCTCTGTGCCGATTTTGAGTAGTATAAGTGACAAAGATTTGAGAGATTAGAGTGCAGAGGAGTCTCGAGTGAGTCGCCGTCGCGAGAGGATCGCCGAAATCGTCTCCGGTAGCATTACCGTGAGGATCTCGTGGAGATCTGACTCCCATGTGCTGGATTCTTCCCGGATTTAGCTCGATGTAGTGATTTTCCTTTTTTTGTGAATTTATCTCGATCCCGTTTGCGCTGTGTTATCGGCGAATTGGCTCTCGGTATACGATTGAGTCCGATTCCCATAATCGCCACTAAGCAGTTGCGCGTTGAGCTTTCACTCTCTCTCCTTTCGAGAGGAAGCTCCGCAAAACCATGATACCGTGTGTAAAACTCATGGTTTTGAGTCCGATCCTTCGCCGCGAGAGTGTGAAGGAGCGATTCGCCCGATCCCGGTAACGAAAGTTACAAAATGGTGAAATGGTGTTCTACGTTCGTCATCGCTCAGTAAGCGCGGCATAGCCGTTGGTTTTATACTTTATTCGCCCCGTCACTCGCCATGAAATATTCGCGCCATGTTACGCATCGCACAACGCCACCGATAATTATTCTAGTCACCGTCATACATTTTTTGTTCTCGTGGAGCTCCCTTCTGGACGCATTTAACGATATCCTTTTTGCCTTCTTCTATTATCCTCTCTTTTATTTTGTAATACCATTAATCCGATTTTCGCTCACGATTATGTTAACCTCCAGTCATAATTAAATTTCTTTATAATCTCTTGTATTACCGTTTATTCGCCAATTTATTTCAATAGTGGAACACGTAAGCAAAATGTTGCGTTGATTCTTGGCGTTAGTACAACTTTCTTTTCCCTCCGTCCCCGACCCTCTCTACCACAACCTAGCATACTGAGCGACCCAGGGTATACCGCTCGCGTCTCCGTCGTTAGGATAAGTTGTGTCGTATTTCCGGATTTTTCGCGATTAGGAAATTTCGTGTTTGTTGAGAATTTTGAGCGTATTGGCCGGTTCGTCCTCTCCGGCGAAAAAAGATGACTGGCGCCCAAAACTTCGTTTTTTTTTTGTTGTTTTTTTGAGTTAGTTCGGCCGGCGGAGACCGACCGAAGTGTGAGGAGAAAAATCACCTCACAAACGGACTCTCTTTAATTGCCATCAAAAGAAGAGAGACAACGAAGTCAGACCGTTCCACAGCCGCAGCACAGCGAAGAAAAATTATTTCTCATCGGTCACAGCCTCAAGAACCAGATTGTTGTACGCCGATAGCGTCCGTTTTTCCTCGCTCGAAGTCCTAAAACCTGAAAAAAAATATTCGATTATTATTTAGTATTAGGAAATTAGTATTAATATTAGAATATTAGTATTAGAAACCATTATATATCTACGACGGAGACTTGTACCAACCGCCAGCGAACCAGCCGATGTCCTCGGTCGACTGCGCTCCGTGCGAATCCCATGCGACGGGGACTGACCCTAGCCGCTGCACCTATCTGAAAGGGAAAAGAAAAAACACCATAGTTAATATATAAAGGTAGCGGGAGAACACTCTAACTTTTAATCCATACCTGGACGGAGATCCCTCAACGGAGCTGCAACACCCCCTGGAAGCCCGGTGTCTTCGACGACGATGATCCCGGAATGCCTACGGTTGCCACGCCGGGGCCTGGAAGAGTCAAGATAAATTTAGGGTGCGAGCCAGCACTCAGGCAGTACGTACCACCTTCCGAAGGAGTTGTGCCTCCTCGGAGAGCTTCCCCGCCGTCGCCTGGTCGACCCTCTGTAGAAAACAGCGACCGATGTGCAGGCAACCGACAAGCCTGTAACAGAAGGATTACCATTTAAAACAATTTTAAGAACAATTTGTCCGCTTACCGAAAGGTGAGTTTTTTTTTTTGTAAAAAATAAAAAAAAAAACTTTCTTCCTTGTGGGAGGCGCGCCGCTGCACAAGTGGTCAACCTGTTGCGTTGAGGACATAAACACAAGTCTCACAGCGTGAGAACCCGTGCACACACAACACGACACACACACGGCGATAGGTTAAACAAACACTGATTTTTCGCTCGACATTTCGAGTCGAGCAACTAATTCGCCACTAGATTTAAAACACAACTTATCGGGTAAAACGGACACAAAAACACCGACGCGGGGTTATGTTGCGCCTAGCAACGCACTCGCTCGACGCCTCGACGCCGCGACTCCGCGATAGCCGAGCGATCCCGGAGACACCCGAGCGTCGCAAAAGGCTTTCACCAGCCGCTGGCTGCGAACTCATTGCTGTTCCCGCCGCTAGGTGGAGAGTACGAATTGTCGCCCTCGAAAGTGGGTCAGCACTTGTATCCCTATAAGTACGCGAGAAATTGCGAAATAAAATAAGAGATTACCTGCTAATCGAGTTCACTTTTTTGGAAATCCGAATAGTGCCTCTCTACTGCTAAGTAGAAAAAACCCGTCTCGTGCCGCTAGGTACAGACGTCCCGAATCTTCTACACTGCTAAGTGTACGAAACCGCGCCGCTAGGTGCACCCGTCCGCAATCAAAGCACTGCTAAGTGCACCACTGTACCGCTAGGTACAGTCTCGCCAATTCACTGATAAGTGAAAGCCCGCTCGCTGCTAAGTGAGCCCTTTCGGCTATACCGCTCGGTATAGTTGTAACCGACCCGACTCACTGCCAAGTGAAAAATTGCTCTCCACTCCACAGCTACCATCCCTGTGCGAGTGGAAGACTCCCAGACTCAGGCTTATCCACTGACTAAATTCTTGGGCATTCTCTATGCCACGATCGAAACAGAATCCGGCCTATCTCCGTCGGCAAGCCAGACGATTTGCAAAACTCCGGCCGGGCGAAGACATCTCCATCAGTCTTTCGAATGCCTCTCCACCCTCGTACCCGCGACCAGGGTCATCTGCTCGTCGGCGTCGGTCTCCCGGGAACATCATGGTATTAACGTCCGATAACGTCGCGCCGAAACCACTCATTCCAGCCTTTTCTTCTCCAACTCTCGCGACACAACTAGAGCCGCGAACCGACGTTATTTCCCCGGAGCCGGTTACTCGCGAAGTTCACGGGCCCGCTCGATCGGTCTCCTGTCCGATCGAGGTGACCACATCCGAGACTGGACGAACTACTCCGACGAACGACGAGGAGTTCAACGCCTAACTTGACGCCCTCGCTCGCTTCGCCGAAAATCCCCCGTGTAGCGGGGCCTCGTTATCGGATTTGGAGGAGGACTACGATTCTCTGTATGACGCGCTGCCCGAAGCCATCGAACAGCCCTTGCCGGTAGTTCCCCGAGCCGTGGCGTACGTCCCAACACGGATCCGAACCCACCCAGCTAGACCAGGGACCTGTCCGCGAGACAAACGTCCTCTCATCGGGTGTCCGACAAAGGATAAGACCCCGCCGACGTTCAAACCACCGAGACCTCCGGTGCGCAGCAGCGCGAAATGCTTGTTCCCGGAGGCGCCGGTCGAACGTCGAGCGCAGCTCATCCCGACCCCGACCACGCTCCCTAAATCTTAGTGGTGAGAGGCACCAGAACGGTGACAAAAAAAACGGTCCTTTTCAGGACCAACACAAAAAATTCAAACATAAAATCTAATTTCAGCTATCCCTCCCTTGTCGACTCGTGCCTCTCGTGGGCCGAGTTTGACAAGATTTATACATTGGCGTAAAACAAAGGAATGTCGTTCTTTGAGAACATTAAGACGAACTATGGAACTGATACTCACCAAGCCTTTAAAGAGTGGAAAAAGGTCAGCGAATCCAAGACTAACTTGTACCAACAATTGAAGTTTCTACTTCGTTGTAGACAAGAAGGTCTCATTCCTAGTCACCTAGACAACTCAAAACTATCACAGATAGATTTAAGAAACAAAAAGAACTCAACAAAACTAATAAGGGCTCTAAATAAGTGCCACAGGACAATTTTAAACTTAGAAATTGACGATCTTAATTTCCAGATAAGATGTTTAGACAATGATCTTAGATTAGCGAAAGGGATCATAGAAACTACACCGACACACATCTACAAGGCATTTTTCAGACTCGAAAAATTAAGAACAAACAATATATCAGAAAACCTATACTTAATACACTCGAACAAACTTAATACACTCGAACAAACTCAACAAGCTAAGAATAAAAA
This sequence comes from Stenichneumon culpator, assembly GCA_964017025.1. Classification (NCBI taxonomy): domain Eukaryota; kingdom Metazoa; phylum Arthropoda; class Insecta; order Hymenoptera; family Ichneumonidae; genus Stenichneumon; species Stenichneumon culpator. The sequence continues at coordinate 1,906,573 of OZ024773.1, read as the reverse complement.
GAAACAACAATATACACAGATACACTCATAACCCTAACGACTTCTTAACCACGTTAAGTTCACAAAGGAACAAAAGTAACACAAACGAAGCATTGATTACCCTGATAACCGAAAACGAAAAACAAAAAAGAAAAAAAGGAGAACAAAAAGAATTCAACGCCGACGCAAATAACAACCATAGCATACAAGATGTGAATAATAACTACAACACAGAACAACTAAATAAAACATATACAATTGACAAAGTAAACTTTGCTAATCAGAAAAACAATAGAAAAAAAGGAGAAGAAAACATAGACCCATTCAACAGAATTCTAAAAAATAACCAAAACACAAACAACACGAATAAATGGTTATTAAATTTGACAAACATCATTCTGGAACGACACATCGAAATATTTCTATCGCCACGGTCACGTTTTTGTTTCCCATACATAAAACCACAAGAAACAAAGACAGCAATACACAAAATGATATCTAGTTTCGAATCGAACACTCACTTAGTACCCCATGATAAATTAGACGAAGCTAGGGGAAAATTAACGAACATTATCAGTAGAACAAAAACCAAAACCTTAAAAAAGAGCACGAACAAGGTCATAACAGACACAAAAACTTTCTTACAATCCCACCCGGAAATCATAGTAACCAGAGCAGACAAGGGTAACAGCACGGTGATCATGAAAAAAGAAGAATACATACAAAAAACATCAACATTGTTACAAGACCAGAAGACATACAAAAAAATAGAAACAAACCCGATAAACAGTATCCAAAAATCAATCACAATACTATTAGGCAGATGGAAAAACAAACAAATTATAGACGAATCGACATTCAAAGGCTTAAAACCTGAGAACCGTAACTTAGCACGACTATACGCACTACCCAAAATACACAAAAAAAGACTACCCACTCAGACTCATAGTTTCATCTATAAAATTTCCGACTCATAAAATCGCAGATTTTATACAAAGAACCATTGCGAGATGTCTCCCCACACACAAATCCTACACAAAAGACAGCTTCTCACTAAAAGAACATCTTACAGAAATAACAATACCAAATAATTATGTACTAATCTCTCTAGACGTTGTTTCTCTATACACAAACGTCCCACTAAAGCTCGTATTAGAAAGTTTAGAAAAAAGAAGATCCAATTTCAAGAAGGACGAACTAACAGAAGAACTAAAAAGAGCGATAGAGTTAATAATGTCATCGACATATTTTTCGTTTAACAACAAGATCTACAAACAAATATCAGGGTTACCTATGGGATCGCCATTGGCACCCATCCTCTCTAACATCGTAATGATCGACCTGGAGGAAAGCTGTCTTGAAAAACTACACTTCGATATTCCGCTATACAAAAGATATGTAGATGACATCATAATGGCAGTCCCGACAGACCAAATTAATAACACTTTAGACGTCTTTAACGCATACTGCCCCAACTTACAGTTCACAGTAGAAAAAGAAGCTAATAACAAAAAAGCTGAAAATTGAAATTTTCATATCGCTTCCTCATAAAAGTTGAAAGTTGAAAGTTGAAATTTTTATATCACTTTCTCATAATGGCCCTTTATTCGCAAAGCTCCTTCTATGAGAAAGCATTTACTATATTTTGGCTTCCTCATAGAGGAAGTTGTGCGAATAAAGGGCCATTATGAGAAAGTGATATAAAAATGTCAACTTTCAACTTTCAACTTTTATGAGGAAGCGATATGAAAATTTCAATTTTCAGCTTTTTCGATATCAACGTCGTATTCAACTTTTAAGCAAAACTGCTGGTCGACTTAAGTTTAGCGCGAAAATATACACCAACATTGCGCTTTTGGTCAAAACGGCTGTCTAATCTGTACTCGAGGCGAAATAATACATAGCGTATCATAGAGTATTCATCGGGAAGCAAAGAAATCGCTGTTCGAAAATACGCAAAATCACCCATTTTTGTAATTTTGGCTATATAAATGCCCGATAAACTTTTTCGTTAGTCGTCAGTCCGGTATCGTATTCTATGTACTTTTTCACGCTGATCACGAATCTGACACTTTCTTATGCGTAGAAAAATCTTTAATAAGGAAAAATGCGTCTCGAAAAAAAAAAAAAAAAATTCATGAAATTCAAAAAATTTAAAATGACATAAAATTTAAACGCCTCGATCGATTTTCTTGAAATTTTAATGGGATCATCGGGTGATCATATTCCATCTGTGTACGCGTTTTTAGCTCGATAGCTAAAAAATTGCGAGCGCTGCAGCGCGTACAGACATTTTCGAAGAAATAAAAAATGCCGTACAAAAAAAACTGAACATTTTTGGATGAAATTTTGCAGAAACATTGACTATTAACCACACATGCTGTGTGCAAAATTTCAGCCTGATCGGTCGAGGCATTTCCGAGGTATAGCGATTTGAATTTTTCGCCTCCGATTCACACACACACACACACACACACACACACACACACACACACACACACACACACGCACGCACGCACGCACGCACGCACGCACGCACGCACGCACGCACGCACGCACGCACGCGCGCACGCGCGCACGCGCGCACGCGCGCACGCGCACGCGCACGCGCACGCGCACGCGCACGCGCACGCGCACGCGCACGCGCACGCGCACGCGCACGCACACGCACACGCACACGCACACGCACACGCACACGCACACGCACACGCACACGCACACACACATCCGGACATCCGGACATTTTTTCTAAATGTGATTTTTCGATGTTTTGGAACATTCTGAACACGTTTTCATTAAAATCTGGAAATTTTTTTTTTTACCATAACAAAGCTTCCTCTATGAGGAAGCAATACCATTCCTAGACATGGAACTGATTAGAGAGAATGGCAAAATTATCACGAACTGGTATAGAAAACCCACTTGGTCAGGGAGATACATAAATTATTACTCAAGTCACCCAATTCAACAAAAAACAGGCATCATCAACATGCTAGTGGATAGAGCACTAAAACTGTCACACAAAAAATATTGGTCAGAAAACATCGAACTAATCATGGACACACTACAAAAAAATTGTTACCCGATTGACTTAATCATGTAAAACACCATATACCGAAGGAAACTCAAAACAGAACGCATTGACGCACACACATGTATTCGACACATCAAAAATCATAAATTTTCCGTTTTTCGAACAAATTCACTATCCACTACTCATAATGCTGAAAGAATATGACATCAACCTAGTAACCAATAATAAACATAACATAATTCTGCTGACAGGATCCACAAAAGATAAAAAAGATAGAATGGAAAAATCAGAATTAGTGTATAGTATTCCATGTAGTGTATAGTATTCCAAGACTGCAAGGCAACATACGTAGGACAAACAAAACGATATCTCAAAACTCTTATTCAAGAGCACAAAAACAGTGAAAAAAACAATAAAAAAACCTCTCGCACGGCGTTATCAGATCACACAAAGAATAAAATAAATGGCAAAATGCACAGTTTTAACTATGACAAAGTAAAAGTAGTGGCAATAGAATCACATTGGAAAAAAAGAAATATCATGGAAATGATTAACATAAAAAACGACAAAAATTCTGTAAATTTTAGAAATGACACAGCGAACTTAAGCTCCATTTATAATTCTGTAATGTAACGAAACTAAACAACAAATATGACACATGCGAAAAATCAAACATGACAGATAATAGACTAACCAGACTACACAAATGACCGGTAACTTACCCACACACTAGTTACACCGAGATTATAACTACCCGATAACCACCCGAGATCGATATTGACTTTGGATCAAACATGACGTTCACGACATTTAAAAGAACATCTTACAGAAATAACAATACCAAATAATTATGTACTAATCTCTCTAGACGTTGTTTCTCTATACACAAACGTCCCACTAAAGCTCGTATTAGAAAGTTTAGAAAAAAGAAGATCCAATTTCAAGAAGGACGAACTAACAGAAGAACTAAAAAGAGCGATAGAGTTAATAATGTCATCGACATATTTTTCGTTTAACAACAAGATCTACAAACAAATATCAGGGTTACCTATGGGATCGCCATTGGCACCCATCCTCTCTAACATCGTAATGATCGACCTGGAGGAAAGCTGTCTTGAAAAACTACACTTCGATATTCCGCTATACAAAAGATATGTAGATGACATCATAATGGCAGTCCCGACAGACCAAATTAATAACACTTTAGACGTCTTTAACGCATACTGCCCCAACTTACAGTTCACAGTAGAAAAAGAAGCTAATAACAAAAAAGCTGAAAATTGAAATTTTCATATCGCTTCCTCATAAAAGTTGAAAGTTGAAAGTTGAAATTTTTATATCACTTTCTCATAATGGCCCTTTATTCGCAAAGCTCCTTCTATGAGAAAGCATTTACTATATTTTGGCTTCCTCATAGAGGAAGTTGTGCGAATAAAGGGCCATTATGAGAAAGTGATATAAAAATGTCAACTTTCAACTTTCAACTTTTATGAGGAAGCGATATGAAAATTTCAATTTTCAGCTTTTTCGATATCAACGTCGTATTCAACTTTTAAGCAAAACTGCTGGTCGACTTAAGTTTAGCGCGAAAATATACACCAACATTGCGCTTTTGGTCAAAACGGCTGTCTAATCTGTACTCGAGGCGAAATAATACATAGCGTATCATAGAGTATTCATCGGGAAGCAAAGAAATCGCTGTTCGAAAATACGCAAAATCACCCATTTTTGTAATTTTGGCTATATAAATGCCCGATAAACTTTTTCGTTAGTCGTCAGTCCGGTATCGTATTCTATGTACTTTTTCACGCTGATCACGAATCTGACACTTTCTTATGCGTAGAAAAATCTTTAATAAGGAAAAATGCGTCTCGAAAAAAAAAAAAAAAAATTCATGAAATTCAAAAAATTTAAAATGACATAAAATTTAAACGCCTCGATCGATTTTCTTGAAATTTTAATGGGATCATCGGGTGATCATATTCCATCTGTGTACGCGTTTTTAGCTCGATAGCTAAAAAATTGCGAGCGCTGCAGCGCGTACAGACATTTTCGAAGAAATAAAAAATGCCGTACAAAAAAAACTGAACATTTTTGGATGAAATTTTGCAGAAACATTGACTATTAACCACACATGCTGTGTGCAAAATTTCAGCCTGATCGGTCGAGGCATTTCCGAGGTATAGCGATTTGAATTTTTCGCCTCCGATTCACACACACACACACACACACACACACACACACACACACACACACACACACACACACACACACACACACACGCACGCACGCACGCACGCACGCACGCACGCACGCACGCACGCACGCACGCACGCACGCGCGCACGCGCGCACGCGCGCACGCGCGCACGCGCACGCGCACGCGCACGCGCACGCGCACGCGCACGCGCACGCGCACGCACACACACATCCGGACATCCGGACATTTTTTCTAAATGTGATTTTTCGATGTTTTGGAACATTCTGAACACGTTTTCATTAAAATCTGGAAATTTTTTTTTTTACCATAACAAAGCTTCCTCTATGAGGAAGCAATACCATTCCTAGACATGGAACTGATTAGAGAGAATGGCAAAATTATCACGAACTGGTATAGAAAACCCACTTGGTCAGGGAGATACATAAATTATTACTCAAGTCACCCAATTCAACAAAAAACAGGCATCATCAACATGCTAGTGGATAGAGCACTAAAACTGTCACACAAAAAATATTGGTCAGAAAACATCGAACTAATCATGGACACACTACAAAAAAATTGTTACCCGATTGACTTAATCATGTAAAACACCATATACCGAAGGAAACTCAAAACAGAACGCATTGACGCACACACATGTATTCGACACATCAAAAATCATAAATTTTCCGTTTTTCGAACAAATTCACTATCCACTACTCATAATGCTGAAAGAATATGACATCAACCTAGTAACCAATAATAAACATAACATAATTCTGCTGACAGGATCCACAAAAGATAAAAAAGATAGAATGGAAAAATCAGAATTAGTGTATAGTATTCCATGTAGTGTATAGTATTCCAAGACTGCAAGGCAACATACGTAGGACAAACAAAACGATATCTCAAAACTCTTATTCAAGAGCACAAAAACAGTGAAAAAAACAATAAAAAAACCTCTCGCACGGCGTTATCAGATCACACAAAGAATAAAATAAATGGCAAAATGCACAGTTTTAACTATGACAAAGTAAAAGTAGTGGCAATAGAATCACATTGGAAAAAAAGAAATATCATGGAAATGATTAACATAAAAAACGACAAAAATTCTGTAAATTTTAGAAATGACACAGCGAACTTAAGCTCCATTTATAATTCTGTAATGTAACGAAACTAAACAACAAATATGACACATGCGAAAAATCAAACATGACAGATAATAGACTAACCAGACTACACAAATGACCGGTAACTTACCCACACACTAGTTACACCGAGATTATAACTACCCGATAACCACCCGAGATCGATATTGACTTTGGATCAAACATGACGTTCACGACATTTCGCGTTCGCACACACAGTGAGTCGTCCATACAACAAAGAAAAGAGTGACGAGGGACAAAATGAAAACTGACAAATTTACTGACGACTCAAGAAAGAAAAGAAGATCGAACTATTAGAGTACAAAACAGAAACATTCACAACAATAGGTAGGCGCTTAAATGGGAAAAAAACCACATTGAAACACTCTAACCCAATTCACATAATATTGACAATCACCCATACGATAGATACACATAAGGAGGAGATACAGCATAGAGGTGTTAATTTAAAAAATTAAAAAAGATGAGGAAAGAAACGAAAAGAAGAACGCAATTAACACGTAAGTTAGGAACACAGAAATAGTAAGATAAGAATTATAATAATATAACTCAGAATAATATAAGTAACTCAGAATAATACATGTAACCAGAATAATATAATTATAGAATAAATAAAGGAATTCTGAAGAGGACCCCGACCAGGGTCGAAACGAAAAACGGACTCTCTTTAATTGCCATCAAAAGAAGAGAGACAATGAAGTCAGACCGTTCCACAGCCGCAGCACAGCGAAGAAAAATTATTTCTTTTTTACGCCTGACACGAGAGTCTGAATCGAATATCACGCTAAGAGTAAAATACATTAGTTTTGTAATCGGCGGTGAAAAATACATTAAAATTTCCTCAAAATGATAAAATCCGCAGATTCCAGCTTGCGACTTCCGACAATCGATTTTGCGGAAAATGTCGACTGTACAATTTTATGACATATGGAAATTTGTTTATGTTACGAAAAAAGGTGTAAAGTAATTTTCACATGGCTTCCTAATTTATTACAATTCTGCACATAGCTTCCTCTATGAGGAAGCCAAAATCAATGAACGAACTCTCTCATAGAGAAAGCTATGCGCATAATTTAAAAAATGTTTTGACTACATAATTACTATACTAAATATAAACATATATGTGTAAGTGCTTATAACTACTTGGCTCACATCATTTAACTTATCTTCGATTTTTTTAAAGAGATTGTAACGATAAAAATCTGTCGTCTTTTTGGCAGACATCAAAAAATGTAAACACTTGGTTGTACCTGTTTTCTTTTTTTTTTTTTTTTAAGAAGTATAAAAATATACTAAATATACTTTCGTCACAACATTTTCTCATTATTATTTTGTCTTACTTAAGGTAAACCACCACACAGATTGATGAAGTCAAAATGGAATATAAAAATATTATCTCTCCTTACAGACTCCGTAACAATCATTGTATATGGAAGTTTCGATTTGATGAATTTTCAAGTGCTGAACCAATTCAACTAGAAACATTACTGACACTAAAGTCAGTTTGACTAAGCTATTTTGTTGCTTTGTAACTGATGATGACAACGTAAACGTTGTAGGTTTATCACTTTTTTAGTTAAAGCAATTGAGTTTTTGTAGGGTCCATCGATAGTTTCCACAATCTTTGATGTGATTACATTTTTTTACGTTTTTTGTATAGCTACATATATAACCACTAGCAAAGCTTGCAAAAGTTCATTTTCCCTGTTTCTCAAGGTGTTCAGAATTAAACGTATTCAACGTGTCACTTTAGTTATATCATAAAATACCACAAAAATGTATAAATGGAGGAGGCTTGTTTTCAGAAAAAACATGTTCGAATTAAAGCCCCTTAGTTTTTCATTGAAAAAGAATTTTCGTTTCCTTTTCTCTAATTCTCATTAGCTTACGCTCACACGGTGGCCTCTCTACCGTCTCATAGTGCCGCCGACCTTATTTCTCCCGAGTTTAACAGTAGACGCCGCTTAAACAATGTAAAGATTTAAGATCTAAGTATATCGTGTACGCCAAATTTAACTTTTGGTTTTCAAACGTTTTAACCGAAGCAGTGTATAAACAAAATTTCTGTAGTATGTCCGAGCCTGCCGCTTTGAAAAATCTAAAGTGTGGCTTGCACATCACAGGAGATACCTAGAGCATTACATGCCATGTTCACAAAAAGTTGCCTTTGTGTTTGAACCGTTTAATCGATACAATGAGTGATAACTAATTTTTAAAAATTTTAAAAAGAAACATTTTTATAGTCCTATCAGATCTGCGCGCACACTCGCGCGCACGTGCGCTTGCACGTACTCACGCCCGCCCGCACCCACGGACAGACGCGCGCAAACACAGACGGAGATAGTGATACAAATGCACAGGTTCACAGACACACACACACACTTAAGCTGAGTTGTGGAATACTACCATCGTCTTGTGACAGACAGAGAAGGATCACGAACACATGAAGGAATGGGCGAGACGAGAAGGGAAAATGCACGGGAGAAAGAGTGGTGAGCTGGAGGCGGGTGGAAAGCGTGAGTGAGAGACGTACGGGGAAAGACCGATACAATGCCAGCTTCTCCCCCGAGTCGACTTTCGTTGATACATCGCCATTGAAGCATTGTCCGCTCTTCCAATGGCCGAAGGAAAGACTCCAAGGAAAAAATTCAATTCAGCTTTTAAATTATTTCCCCCGCGCTCTTCGCTCGCTCGCGCTGTTACACGGCCAGATCTCCGCCGGTTGGGATGGGGGGCCTCCATCGGAAAGCGTCGTTGTTGATGTTGCTTGTCGGCTTCGTTTGGGCATCGTCGTCGTGGCACATTCTATTGCGCGCAGCACCCATCTACAGCAAGGCAACAATCCTTTTTACATTTCAGCGTGTTTCCAGAATATAATCTTTGCCACTATTAAATTACAAAAAACGTACATTTTATGTTTTTGATTTAGTAGTGCATTGATATACTCAATGTAGGGAATTGACTATGTACCAAAGTATGCTAAACCCAGTGTTGGATTAGCATTCATGCAGTATTATTGCCGGCTCGCAAGAAGTTCGCCACGATCAAGAGACTACTAGAGTATTAAGAAAACTATTTTTTGTAAGGCGAAGGTAACGTATACTTATACTCCAACCTGGCGAAAATGACATATTTCGCCAGGATAATTCTTGAAAGCAAAGTATCGGATCAGAATCTTGACGATACGTACCACATAATTTGGACACGAGTTTTCTAACGCGCCCAGTTACGATCATACCTGTTTGGTAGATGCTGCGATATGATTATCGTGCCTTGCACAAAGTCCGAAATTATCATCCCGTGGAGTAATATAATGTCAGGTTCACGCGTGTACTAGGTATGCATGCGTTCGTCACGGCAGCTAGCTCATCTGTCGATTGCCGAGGTTTGTCGGACTGACGACTCACCGCTTTGAAAATCCGACCGAAAAAGATTTTTAAAATACCAAACGGTAGAAATGAGTTTTCTGTTCAGGAGTTTACCAAGTTCCATCCGATAGAATTCACCCAATGCGTATGCATAGGTATGTCAGAACGGTAGACGGAGAAAATATTTGTTCTATACCAATCCGATGGAGATAGATTTTCTTACATACCGATGGTCTATTCAATCGGAAGATACCGTGACGATGACGCACAGTCTTATAGGAATCTATATAAGAGGCATTCCACCGGAAATTTTCATGCTTTGACCCTGACCACCTTCAATCATTTTGCCAATTTCTTTTCGAAAAGTATTTCGAAAAAGAGAGGACACGTGTTTTTTTATTTGGGCATACAATTAATATTTTCGAGCCTATAATTATTACAAAAATCTAATTTTTATTGTAAAATAATTTTTTGTAACATGTATATCTTGGAAGCTTTCATTCGTATCAAAAAATCTCTCAGATAAGAAATGAAATGAATTGTTTAGCTGGAAATGAACTAAATCATGCGTATTTAAAAAACAATTATTTTCAATCTAAAGTTATGTTATGCGACGGTAAAGTGAAAAATATCGGTTTTCATCAACTTCGTCATAATCGAAATCAAATAAATAAATATATAAAAATTCTGTGTGAAATTACACAACTTTTGAGACTAATTACGAAATGGCAAGATCTTTTTTCGAGAAGTTCTACAATTCTAAAATTTGTTAATTTAATTATTATTGTTCTATTTTTTTAAGTAGACAAATTTTAAACATTACATCGTATCACTTCCATCTTGAAATGCAATAATAAAATATGGTGCTGAAAAATGTGTTTTTTATTAATACATAACATCAAGACTTATGTTTTTAATCAGTTACGATCCACTTCAACTAGTCAGAGTAATTACGAATTCTGGATATTACAAATATTTCAATCACGTAGAACTTCTCAAAAAAAGATCTTGCCATTTCGTAATTAGTCTCAAAAGTTGTGCAATTTCACACAGAATTTTTATATGTTTATTTATTTAATTTTCATAATGACGAAGTTGGTGGAAACTGATATTTTTCACTTTAACGTCGCATAACATAATTTTTCACTGAACAGAATTTTAAAGAAATACGCATACCTTAGTTCATTTCAAGCCGAACAACTTTTATCTGAGAGATTTTTTGATACGAATAAAAACTTCCAAGATATTCATGTTGCAAAAAATTATTTTACAACAAAAATAGTTTTATTTAATTGTATACCCAAAAAAAAAAATACGTATCTTCTCTTTTTCGAAATGCTTTTCGAAGAAAAATTGCCAAAATTATTGAAGGTGGTCAGGTTCAAAGCACGAAAATTTCCGGTGGAATTCCCCCCATAAATATTCTCAATTGTACGCAATTAAACTGCCCTTCATTTAATGACTTTTTCATTATTTCATATTTATTAATTATATTAATATATATCTATACAATTATAACGACAACCTTATTATAAGAGGAATAATAAAATGAGAATACAATAAAAAAAAAATTTATCACACGTGCATGAATCGCGGCACTTTACATGGCAGTCTTGCGAGCCGAAAATGGCCCATTGCATGCCACTCGCGCAAATTACAGAGTCGCGCATCCGCAGTTCGCATTTCGTTCACTTTCGTCCCTTGGGAGTTTACTTTGCATAGAATCGCGCATGCGCAGTTCGCATTTCGTTCACTTTCGTCGCTTGGGAGTTTACTTTGCATAGAATCGCGCATGCGCAGTTCGCATTTCGTTCACTTTCGTCCCTTGCGAGTTTAGTTTCGTCGTTGGAGACATAGCCTCACTTTTCAGTATACGTCTCGCGCGACTGCCATTCCAAGTGCCGCAGATTCATGCACTTGTGATAAACAGTATGGTGTGTAACGAGGGTCGAATTGGCGATTGCGACTCGTGTGATTGCGGCACTCGCTACGCTCGGGCCGCAAACTTCACACTCGTCGCAATCGCCAACTTTCGACCCTGGTTGCACAATATACTATTGTCACCATGGCCGCCTTGGTTTGGTATTGCGCGAAAGTTTACCTGAAGTTAAACTCAAACCGTCTATAGTACATGGCCGCGTTTTTTCAAACCTTGGGAGATATTTATGCGCGCAACTCACGATTTTGTAACTTAAAATTCTCGTAGTTTTTCACGTATTAACTTGCTTTTTTAGATCAACGAGTCATCTATTTAAAGGAATATGAACGATATTATGAATTTTATCCATTTGTTACCTATGTGATGATAAAATGACGGACGATATATTGGACTCGCTTTGTTCGCGCGAGATACTGGTACTGGCTTTATTTTATTGCTTATTAGCTCCCACCCATGGAGGGTGATTGGATATGCCCAATGGTTGCGCAAAACTTGGTACCGATTTTGCCAACATTGGTACGCGAACTTGGTCCAATTATCGACGGTGCCTTGGATGATAAGTACTTGCCAATATTGGCACCCAACATTGGCCCCAAGGTCGATCAAGAGGATCGGCCGATAAGTGGTCGTCAGTGTCGACCCTCTATAAGTTACATATATAAGGCGAGAGTGTTTTTAAAGCAGTACCTTTTTTATATTGTAAAAGATGGAATATCCCTTTTTTCATGGTTCGCATTTCTGCAAGAGATTATATTTTATATATTTTCTCCTGCAAAAACTCTCAAAGCAATCATATTTAGTCAATGTATTGGCAATACGTATTGTATATTCGTATGTTAACGCATTTATTTACTGCCGAGTACGGAATTGAAAAGAAATACTCATACTTTGCGAAAGTTAAAAAGGTGTCATTTTGCATGCTCTTATATTGACGCTCGGATATACTTTCGCGTGCGAGAAACAAATTGGATTAGCGCCATCTACACTGAGAGAAGGATCTAGTAAAAATTACCAATCAACTAAGAAAAAATACCATAGGACATAGTAGTACAGCGCCAGGGCCCCACCTATGGTAGAAAGTCTCAGAATTTCCAAGAATTTTTACCATAATATCTAAGAAAAATTCTTATAAATCCGGTACTTCCTACCATAGGTGTCGCCCTAACGCTCTACTACTATATGCTATGGTAATATCTCTCAAGTGATATAGTAGTTTTTACTAGATCCTTCTCTCAGTGTAGCGGCGAAAGCCGATCATTGATGGTCCGATGTTGGCGTCACATTGGTGAGCCAACGATTGGAGACTTGATATTAGGTCGAACATTGGCCTGAAATCGGAGAATCAATGTTTCTTGAGTTTATACTCGGTCGAATACTGGCCTTAAATCAACAAACCAACAATTAGCGAGTCAATACTCGACCAAACATTGGCCGCCAATTGTCAAACCAACCAATAGCGAGTAGATACTCGGCCGAACATTGGCCTCAAATGGACTAACCAATTGACGAGTCAAACGCCGCTGAGCATTGGCGGTAAATTGGCAAACCAACCATTGGCGAACCAATACTTGGCCGAATATTTTCCGAGCATTGGGGATTCGACAATCGCCACGCCAACACTAGCCCGACCATCGGCCCTGTCCGTTACATCGGCAAAACCTACATAGGCAATGAACACGTTTTATCACAGCAACGTAACATGGAAGTTACATGGAATATAACAATTTTGTTTTTGTGATATATAGCGGGTATATAACGTGGAAGTAATATCTAATGTATCATTTGTTATACCCGGGTAATGTAACTGTTATATGGCCTTGTGACGTTACAGCTATGTATAAAAAAAAGGTATAACTGCTAGTTACATAACGTGCTTGTAACAAAGTTACTGCAACTTCCGCGATAAGCTGGTAATGTTAATGGTGTATAACGCAAGTACGTAACAATAATGTAACTGGTCTCTGTAACGTTCATATAACACTGTTTATAACTAATACCAATCTGCAGGTAATGTCAAGGTTACATCGGGTGATAGCGTTACGGTGACAAAACCAGGCTTTTAGCGGCTGCATAACATGCTCATAACGGTGTTATAACAAACGAATAATTACTAGCGCCCCTATTACCGTTAAAGGTCTAATAAACCAATATTTAATGCCAAAAATTAAAGTCTTTACATCAATCACTATTCATGGGTAATCCGCTTGATTGTATACAATTTACCGAAGTCCAACGTAGTCGCAAAGGTATGGTCACTGTCTACAAGTACAAACGACCTAGGTTCTTATCTCGCCGATGTTATGCGAATTGATATCGGTTTTTCTCACATGTATTGTTCCTAGCGATAAAGTAAATTCGTATTGTATTTGTTCCTAGCGATAGAGTAAATTCGTTTATACTAATAACGATGCTGATCCAAGGATGTAATAAGCAATGTGTTTAAAAAATAAAAAATGAATCTTACATTGTTATATAACAATGTTATATCACGGTAATATGACAATATCGTGCTGCTGAGTTGGAAATGTTGACTTACATATAATTTACAAATAACATTCTGGTAATAATACGCGTTATTTTCAGTTACCCTCCTGCGACATTAGTGTATTTACTGGTGTGGATCAGTTGCATATTAAGTGAAGCATCATTTATTATTATTTACATCCTTTGACATATTCAGCCACTGGAAGTGAAAGAAATATGAATTCGCTGGTTCTGAAACCCAGTAAATGTTATCTCTATTGAATTCAATTAATGATAAAATGTATATCATTGCTTGGAACTCAAGCTGCATTATGGAATGGGCTGCGTTTATGAAATTACAACTAGTTACTATTGGATATTGGGTATTGTGTGGGTACACCAATCCCTTAAGGGTTACGGGCTCCTTCACTTCTAACTTTCCTTCTTCCTTCTTGGGTCCTCAGCTCCACCGCGCCTCGTCGGGTGTCACTAGTCTCAGACATATGGATATAGTCGTAGTTCATACGTCCTATCTCCGGAGCTACGTCCTCGTCCGTTTCTTTTCACCTACGGGACTTCAGTCTCGGGAATCGAACCCGCGACACTTTCCAGTGTTTCGGTTTTCTATACCGAGGCACTGGACCTTTTCCTCCGGATCTTCTATTATCGTGGGTTGCACACCACTTTTTCGCAGAAAAAAATACCACAGACAATTCTTGTTGCTTGCCAGGAATAGAAACCCGGTCCTACTGCGTGTTAGTCGCGTTCCGATAAACGTAGCCACGCTTACCCTTACAAACAGATACTATTTTACCGGATTGTTAATTATTCGAAAAATGTTGATAATTAAATTCATATAATGTTACTCGATTAAATTCAATATAATGTTAGAAAGCAGTACAAGCTGAATGTGCGCATTGCTTCCGTATTAATTTTTTCCGAAGAAAAATGAGCTTTCGAGGCGGGAAAATTTGGTAATTACAAAAATGGTCGCATCTCAAAAGTGTCTTATAGGATAGCTTCTGCTTTATGGTGAAATGACGAAAGAGTTCAATGCTCGAATACAAGAAAATAGTATTAAGTAGGAAGAGTCCATTGATCTTTGTCTCGCACCAAGCTTACCGCTGCGTACTCTCTTGGCGTCTTTATAGCAACGGTGATTTAATTTGCAGGTAGCAGAAGGGAACGCGTCATTTCTTCCCTACAGAGCAGAAAGACCATCGTTGAGAAAATACCAAATTACGCAAACTTGCGCAGTCTTAATTATCACAATTATGCTGTTTGGAAAAACGTGATCGTGGAGCGTATCTACCCATTTTCCCAAACAAGTAAAAATGGTACGCCGAAAATGTAAAGTTTGTTTTCACTGACAAAAAAATTTGTTCACAAAAACAATTCCAAAAAAACCATTGAAAAAACGTTAAATCATATAAGCCAAGTAGGTGTTTACAAACGTATACCTATATCTCTTGTGACGTGATTTTTCAAATCGGCGTCACAAAAATAAAGGCAACTATTATTTTGCGCACAAATACCAGTTTTTGTTATTATAGATCTCGTTTTATTGTCTCTCTCACCACTCACGGTATGATTCAACTCATTGAGATACAGTTTCCTCGGATCGCGACCCTTCTATCAAAGCCCACATCTTGAGCGACCGTGCATTTCCGCCACCGGCCACTTCCGCGAGAGTATTCGGTGTTAGTTATCGATGTTCGAGCTCTCGTGTTCATAGATCCCGTTACGGTTTAGTTTTCGTTTGGTTCCATTTTTATTTTGTCCTTGCGGAGGGCGGCACGTTCCACCGACCTCCAGATTAGTCCGGTCTATGAATTTCCGGCATAACAAAAAATAAACTGATGGTGTTGAGCCCGCGCCACTCCCCATGTAGAGTGAACGGATGAGGCCGACGATCGGGCCAACCTCGAAGCCCACGGTGCCACCATTGGCATGCGAGCCTGGCCCGATCATCTATCGAGCCTTGAATGATAAGCTCGGCCCAATGGTGGCAGCTTATATTGGCCCGAAGGTCATTCATGATACTTGGCCGATGGTTGGTTTTTTATGTAGGCCCTCGATAGGTTACTTATATAGGATGAGAATGGTTTTATCGTATACTCCCGGGTATAAATTGAGTCACGGCCCCAGTACGGGCATTATCAGGCTTGCCGTCGTGCCTCATCAGGGCGTAGTATACGGCCGCCTGAGAAGGGCCTTACATGGAAAGTAACGTAGTGGTTGAAATGGCCGTGAACAGGCTGCCTGATCACGGCCTTACCAGGGTGCCTGATTGCCCGCTGAGCAAAATAAAATAAATACATTTTATTCATTAACGTTATTTTATCAGCCTTATGACCCTTTTTATATTTAATATTCGGATTCAATTAACTAATTACTACAATTTAAATAATGGACAAATCTATTTTGTTTTTGCTCATACTGAGACTCGAACCAGCGACCTTGCCGATGGGGACTGCGATGGCGGCGCCTTCAACAACTCGGCTATCCTGAACTTCAGAAACGTAATATCAAATTTGCTTTTAAACTCCGGAAGAAGTATATACACGACTATATATATTTTTACAGTGCCGGTACACATGCATTCCCAGCCAAAAATGAAATTCCACTACAGTGAAGTAACAAGATGTTCAGAATGCTGTAGAGATATCTTGAGTTAACAAATTTATTATAAAGCGGTATGGCAGACCTGATAACGGCCCTACTGTGGCCGGGGCCAAATATATGCTCAATTTCTTTACTATCGATTAATGAGAACTGCCCGATCAATGCCTGATCTGGACCTGATCTTACTAGCCGTAGGCTAGCCTGGTTATGCAGGCCGTGTGTATTCGAAACCTGACCCAAGTAAGGCTTTCCATAAAACGGCAAGCCTTACCATTTCCTCATCAGGAGCTGATCAGTCGTAGGGCATACCTGATCAAATTTCTACGCGAGATTTTTTTAATGTTGTAAAAATTGAAATATCCCGACCCCTTTTTTCATGCTTCGCATTTCTGTAAGATATTATATTTTATCTATTTTCTTTTGCGAGAACTCTCAAAGGGTTCATACTCAGCCAATGTCTTGCCTAACCATTTATTGACTACGGAGTACGACGCCCAAAAATAATACGCATCTGTTGCGAGAATTAAAGGTGTCATTTCGCGTGTTCTTATATTGACGCCCGGGTACAGTTTCGCTTGTGAGAAATAACTTGGGTCGGCGCCATCTAGTGACGAAATCTGCTGGTTGATGGCCCAATGTTGGCATCACCTCGGCAGACCGACGTTTGGCGGGTTGATATTCGGGGGAACATTGGCCTAAAATCGGCAGACCAATGGTTCGTCAGTCCATGCATCAACAGACCAACGGTCGGCGAATTGATATTCGACCGAACATCGACCCTATATCGGCAGACCAATGGATGGTGAATTCATGCTCGGGCGAACATTGGCCCCAAATTGACAAACCAATTATTGGCAAACCAATACTTAGCCGAACATTAGCCGAAGGTCGGGGCATCAATATCGTTTCGCCAACACTGGCCCGCTCATCGGCCATTTTCGTTCAGTCGGCAAAACCTTCATGGGTCAATCCTAGATAACCCCGGTTGTTAATACCGGCGATACAATATTAACTGGCGCCCACCAGGACGCCGCTGCATCCGCCAGGGTGGACTGCCGAAGGTGATGTTTTTTTTAAGTTCTCGATTTCGCATTTTTTTGTTGTCTTTTCGAGTGTAGCTACCGTTCGCGTTGAGTTACCGGAAAATACGCCACACTCTATACAAAAAAATATATTCATCATACGTATTTTCGTATTCATCTAGATCGGCTCACGCGACGGGAGTCGTGGTAATTTGTCAAATACTAATTCGAGTGGTGTATGCCAAGTACCTTCACGAGTACTGGTGTTGTAAAAGAATGTAGCTAATTCAAGCCATTGATCCCATTTTTGATTGTGATTTGCAAATTGTTTTAAATACTCCCATTATACGTGATGAGATCTTTCAATTGGGCCATTTGACTATGGATGGAAAGCTGTTGTTTTGAATTGTTGAATTTTAAAACGTTTTGTAGATCTCTCAGAACTTCAGAACTCCTCTCAGTACTCAGAAAGTTACTACCTTGATCAATTAGAATGGATCTTGTTGCACCGAAAGTGCAGATAAATCTTTTCACTAAAGCATTGCTTATGATACTTGCAGTTGCATTTGGTAACGGAATGGCTAAAGAGTATTTTGTTAGCTGATCTTGTATCGTGAGTATATAAATGTTATAGTCTTTGGAAGTATATAAATGTTATTGTCCTTCGGCTAACCGCCTGACGATGTTCATAGCCACCTTCTCGAATGCCGTGCTGGGTGCGTCCATGATTATCATTGGATTCTTATTTTTTATGCGAACTGGTTCTTTTTTAACTGGCATCCTAAACAGTTTCTAATTAATGTTTGTATATCTTTTTTTATACTTTACCAATAGTACCGATGCCTGATCTTGCTAAAAGTTTTCGGTACTCCCTTGTGACCTCCAAGAGTTGAGCAATGTATCTCTTTCATAATCTCATTTCGTCTAGAAGGTTCTATATATTGAACTACTTCGGTACAGATTATTATCTTTGCGACTGTTGATTGGCCTAAAGCACATAAGTGATTCCTAACTTCCTTCCACTCTATTGATTCTACTTCAGAAGTTTTTGCAATACTGATCGTTTTTAACTGTAATCTGTTAGTGAGCTCACCGAGGGTCCGCAAGGACTCTTTGATATCCGATTCGACTACCGTAAGACCCTCTGCAAAATGTCGTATTGGTAACGCGATGTGAACTTTATTCCCGTGTTCTTTTATCTGCGCCTTACCTGCTCGTATCTCACTAAATTTTGGTAAATCATTTCGTACTTGGAGTTGGTTCGACCCTATGTCGCATGGCTCGCCCGAGTCATAGATAAAATAAGCAAGAAAAAATAAGCTGATCTCGAGATTCAACTCAATTTCGGGGATACCGTAAATTCTCTAATTCATTCTCTACGTGGTTTTTGATTTCCGTATTTTTTTCTTGCACTAGCGCGGGAAAATAAAATCCGGTTCGTGACACGGGCGAGAAAAATCGATCTCTTTCGCACTCATGTCAAGTGCCTCACTCGCCTTCGGCTCGTGCGTCACTACACACTCGTCGAGAACGATCGATTTTTCTCGCCCTTGTTACGAAAGTTGCTATTGTTCGTGGGTTTTGTCTTGCTCGCCTTCTTCATTGTCGATCTTTATCTTTTCCTTGCAATTCACTATCGCTACCTGCTGTATATGTGTCGCTAGATTGGTTCCGAATTTCATCGGCTTTTTCCATAATAGATTTTTTTGTTTTTTTTGTTATTGTCGACTAACATGTTCCTGTTTCCTAACCTTTTCTGATTGTTTTTCGATTTCTTCCCCTATTTCTTTAACTTCTTTTTTCCCCTATTTCTTTAACGTTTTTTCCCCTATTTCTTTAACTTCTTCTCAACGGTGGTTCGTTAGAATTTCTTATTTCAGATTCCTAATAAACCGTCGGTTGTGTTATAATTTGATTATTTTCTATCGACTGCTCGTTTTCTTGAATTATGTGGACTTCTCGTGACTACAGGATTTCGAGACAGAGCGTCTGCATTAACGTTAATTTTCCCTGCTTTATAAATAACATGAAAATCGTGCATCGCTAGTATTAATCTCGATTTTGATAGCCTTGAAGCTTGGTCTTCAGAAAATTTGAACCAAGTTAGTGTTTTGTGATCTGTTACTATTATGAACTTTCGACTGTAAACATCTGGATGAAACTGCTTGATCCCGTAAACTATCGCTAGCGCCTGGAGTTATGCGTTTCACTGCGATCCGCCGGCTCGGCGACTTTCGCAAGTGCCTATGATCGTCTGAACGGCAAAGAATTACTTAACAGATGTTGGTATACTAAAACTTTATAACCTGATCTATGTTTGTGACAATACATTTGTGAGCGGAGGTATGAACTCACGATAATAAACCATAATTAGAAAAATCCAGTTAAAAGTTCGCGGTGACATATCGAAAAATCACGTCGGCGATCTTCACTCCTACGTACAATCGCAAATGATGCCGCATACTCGACGCTGCTGCCGAGATAGTGCCGAGTTTCCAATGCCCCGTGAGAAGCCCGAAATTGTTATTTATTTATAATCGCAGCGTTTTTTGTTCGCGTTGTTTTTGCTTCCTCATAGAGGAAGCTATGTTTACGTGAAAAAAAAAATCCGAGATTGTAATGTCAGCGTACTAAAAATTGTCGAAAACGTCGAGAAATGTGATTTTTAGCTGGCGTCCGGATGTATGTGTGTGTGTGTGTATGTGTGTGACAGCGTGCATCGCTTAGAACGACTATAACTCGGAAACTGCTTGGGATAGCGGGTTCAAATTTTGTACACTAGTAGAGTGGTCACGTCTCCTCCTTCGATATAATTTTCATAAAGATTGCGACCCGTTTCGGAATTTTACGGGAATTCGAAATTTTTGAAAAAAGTCTGTGGTAGCTCTAACTTTCGCAAATTTTGAGCTATCGTCATAAAACTGCACACGAATATAGTATTTTTATCAAAGACCTTTGGTATTGTATTTGGCCGAAATCTACCGAAGGGATCAGATTTTATGGAATTTTGATTTTTTTCAAAAATTACCAAAAACCGTCTAATTTGAGTAAACATGGAGGTATCGAGCTTAAATTTGGCATGGGAATGGACTAACACGGTACAATGTTTCGTATTTAATTTGGTAAAAATTGATCCAATCGTTTAAATTTTCTGGGATTTTGAAAATTTTCAATTTTTCTGAAATGGAACTTTTCAAAATCCCACAATCCCAATTGATCTGAATTTCAGAATCAAACACCACGCAAAGAGTAAAATGAGGTATAGTATCGTAATCAGCGCTGAGGAATAGAATAAAAATTGCCTTAAAACGACGCAATCTGCAAATTTCAGTTTGCGATCTCCTATAATAAATTCTGGGGTCAATTTTGACGGTTTTACTTTTATGAAATGTAGACATTTTCCATGTTACGGAAAAGGTGAAAAGTAATTTGCAAATGATTTTTCTATACTTTTTGTTGTGAATATTGTATTTTAATTATAGCTTCCTCTGTGAGGAAGCCAAAATGGAACAACGGAGTTTATCATAGAGGAAGTTATGTACGAAAAGGTAAAACATGAGGAAGTAATTGTGCAAATCACTTTGCACGCTTTTTACGTTATCAATGTTTAGTGCGTGATCACTCTGTGAAAAAATGTATGCGATGCCGTGTCTATATTAATATCTGATGCAATAATCACCGAACACATTTAAAAAAATTATCATAAATTACGCACTTAACCTAAATTATTATTATTTCTTTTTTTTATCGAAAGTAATTATATAGTCCTAACTCGATCGCTGTAGTGTAACGTCACATTCGCAAAGTGATATATTTTTTACAAAGTGAGTACAAAGTGAATATAATTTTCTATGTGACTTTCTTTTTCAATTAAATTTTATGTGTCGTTCCTATCTGATATATGAGGTATTCTTTCTCAACCGGGCCACTTTTTTCGGTCGACCTCTCAGATGTTTTTTAAAATTCGCCAGTTTATATTACTACTGGAGACTTACTTCTTGGAATTTTTTAGATTTTTAAAGTGCACCGTTCGGATTTACGTTTTTTTTTTATATTAGTATATCTTAGAAAATATTGGTCACTCAAAAAATTCGTAGGAACATTAATTTTTTTTATATTTTATCAACTTTCGGATGATGTTAGAGTCATAATCTTCTCAGCACGGGAAAGTCCATTTTTCGAAAAAAAGTTAAAATAATTTTTTTCTACTAAAAACACATCTTCGATTCTAGTTTCAATTTTACACGATATTTAGCATTGTATTTTAATTATAGCTTCCTCTATGAGGAAGCCAAAATGGAACAACGGAATTTATCATAGAGGAATAACGGAATTTATCAATTATTGTTACATACATGAATTATTTCATCCTTTTTGAAGTTACTTTTTATTAACCATTTTTTTGTACATTTTTAAAGATTTATTTCATATGTCTCGTATCGTTTTTCTGCGTCGTTTAGAGTTCAACAAATTTACGCCATTGGTAAGTCTTTTCCGATTTCCCCTTGGGATAATATATCGCCAATCGCATATCCCGATGCATCTTTTGTGATAACGAAAGGTCGAGTAAAAATCGGGATGTTGTAATAGAGGCTCTTTACAGAGCATATCTTTTAACTCTTGAAACACTGTTTGTTCTCCATTTCCCCATAAGAATGTTGATTTTTTTTAAAACAAATTCGTTAGAGGTTTTGCGATTTTTTCAAACCCCTTGACGAAGCGTCGATAATAACCGGTTAGACCTAAAAACTGCCTTTCCCCTTTGACGTTTCGGGGAGCTGGATAACGCTTCATAGCTTCAATTTTTTTGGATCGTGTTTATTCCCATTTTCTGTTATTAAATGACCCCGGCAAGTGACTTCCTTTAGAAGAAACTCACATTCATCGGGCTGCAGTTTTAGATTTGCTTTCCTGAGTCTAGAGATAAATTTCATGTATTTGATGCGATGTTCTTATAATGATGATGCGCAAATTACGATATCGTCGAAATAGACCAATAGCTCTGTTCCTTGTAGACCGCATAATACTCGGTCCATTAACTTTCTTGATGTACATACCCATGTAGGAATTAACTATCGGGATAGCCCTGGATGGACGTTGAAGTCGATTGGCTGACGCTCGGCCGACAATGTTGGGCCAATCTCCTGAACGTGATGTGTGGCTGATGCTCAATAGCCAACAGTGTTTTTATCGGGTCAGTTTCAAGGCAACACTTTCTGCCAGATTTGTGAAGTTGGTATGAGACGTGCGCGATGGAAAAACCAACGTCGACCCAGTCTTGGTATCCGACTGTTAGCTATTAAGCAACAGCTACGTGCCACATTCATGAGGCTGGGCCAACATTGGCAGCCGGGTATCGGCCGATCGAGTTCCCCGACGTCGGATCAGCACTAGATGACAAGGTTGGGATTACGTCTATTTAAAGCCGGGCCGGCGTTAGGCCAATCACAGAGGCTTGGGCTTAAAAGTCGGTCTAATTCTATTCACCAACGTCGGTCCAACGTACGTCTAACGTTGGAATAACGTAAAACGTAGCAATAAGCATAAATATTTTTAAAAACACTAATAATAATTTATATGGATATATAGCACAGGCAATGCAGGCAATTGTCTAGTGGTGCCGAGCTGCGGGAGGCGCTGCCGAGCTGAGGAAAAACAAATTTGGAGACCGAAAATGCTAAATGGTGCATAAATCTATTCAGCTGTTATGAAGGCGTCAAAGGTGAAGAATTTTAAGCCACAAGCTTACGTATAATAGGTATGTGTAATAAAGATATCGGTTTATGCTTTGTTATCAGTTAAGACTATAACAAAGATCGGTGGATGTTGTATTTTAAAACTCGCAGAAATTTAGTTAGTTATCCATTCAATACTCAAGATTGTCAATGGACGCAAGATGCGCATCCCTATCCTCCTCTCTGAAAGCACACTCAATCTTTCGAGGAAATAGCCTATCGAAATCGCCTTCCGTACTTCAATTTTGACTAAAAATTAAAAAAAAAAACCTTCATAAAAATCAGTAGCATTTATTTGTATGCACTTGACATACTGCATATATAATAGATTGGATATTTTTCAGCTACCATAATTAATATACAATCATGATATATCAAATTTTCGAAAATGTATTGCAATATATGAATACTGGGAAACTGCGGGGGAAGATGTCATATATCTGCCGGGCTACCAAGGGCAGCACGGATCGCGGATCGATCAGCGCGACGATAACGTGCGCAAACGAGCGTCCGCATCGACACCTCCTGTCTCACTGTTTTTCTGCCCACTCACAACGAACACATGAATAATGTAAAGAGTATATTTCTAACCTACTGTAAGTGATTATTTCCGATCCTCGAAGTAAGGATATAGCAGATGTTTCGTAAGCGAATTCTATAAGCAAGACGTTACCACGTAGTTATCCTCCAATATGCTGGAAGTAAATCTTTGCACTCGATTACCTCGGAAACGAAGCATCGAATCGAAATGCTCATACCATTTTTACCGCAAAATGTCTACCCAGGCTTTCCAACGCGCCCAGTTTCGATCACAATAGTTTGACGGATCGTGAGGTAAATGATCATGGATGGATGGATGACCGCTTACCTACGCGCTGGCTTGCACATCTACTATCGAACGGAAGGCAAGTTTCTTGAAATATACGAAGGACAAAAAAATTAAATTAAATCAAATAATGTGAGAATTTGTAAAAAAAAAAAATGTCAAAAATCTATGAAAAATCGTGAAAAAATAGTTCTATTATGTAAAATAACGTAAAATAATTTTCACGTAAAGAATTTGTTCTCGCGTAAAGAATTGGAATTCGCGTAAAGAATTTGTTTTCGCGTAAAGAACTTGTTTCTGTTTTCTCATAGAGGAAGCTTTGTTATGGTGAAAAAAATTGACATTTTTATATCACTTCCTCATAAAAGTTGAAAACTAAATTTTTCATATCACTTTCTCATAAAAGTTGGAAATTGAAATTGTCATATCGTTTTCTCATGATGTTCCTTTATTCGCGAAGCTTCTTCTATGAGAAAGCATTTTCTGTATTTTTGGCTTCCTCATAGGGGAAGCTTCGCGAATAAAGGAACATTTTTCACGCACGCACGCGTGAGTGTATGAAAAAAAAATCAAGCCACTATAACTCAGGAATGTCTCAACCGATCAAGCTGAAATTTTACACACAGCATGTGTGATCAATAGTCAACGTTTGGTTAAAATTTTATCAAAAAATGTACAGTCGTTTTTATTGTATGTACTTTTTAATTTCTTCATGAATGTCTGTGCGCGCTCTAGTACCCACAAATTTTTAGCTATCGCGATAAAAACATGTACACAGATGGAATATGATCACCCGATGATCCCATAAAAATTTTATGTCATTTTGAATTTTTCGAATTTCATGAAAAATTAGTACTTTATTTAGGACGCAATTTTCCTCATTAAATATTCATTTATGAATAAAATAACTGTTAGATTGGTGATCAGCGTGAAAAAATACATAAATATAGTCCCAGAGTGGTGACTAACGAAAAAGCTTGTCGGGCATTTATATAGCTAAAATGGCAAAAGTGAGTGATTTTGCGTATTTTCAAACAGCGATTTCTTTGCATCCCGATGGATACTCTATGATAGTCTATGTATTTTTTCGCCTCGAGTACAGATTCAACAGCCGTTTTGACCAAAAGCGCAATGTTGGTGTATATTTTCGCGCTAAACTTAAGTCGACCAGCAGTTTTGCTTAAAAGTTGAATACGACGTTGATATCGAAAAAGCTGAAAATTGAAATTTTCATATCGCTTCCTCATAAAAGTTGAAAGTTGAAAGTTGACATTTTTATATCACTTTCTCATAATGGCCCTTTATTCGCAAGCTTCCTCTATGAGGAAGCCAAAAATATAGTAAATGCTTTCTCATAGAAGGAGCTTTGCGAATAAAGGGCCATTATGAGAAAGTGATATAAAAATGTCAACTTTCAACTTTTATGAGGAAGCGATATAAAAATTTCAATGTTCAGCTTTTTAAAAATAGATTCATTATTTATCCGTCTTAATCAAGTAGTAACGCCTGCGGACAATACTAGGGATGGGTAACCGTTGAGCTACGCCATCGTGTCGACAATTGTGTTAGGAGCTTCGATTGAGGTGCCGTGTGTTGAATCAATTCTTCGAGATATCGATTTTGCCTCCAATAAATATCGACATTTTGAATAGATTTTTACTGACAGGATAATACCGTGGATCGATCTTTCAATTGAAATATCGATCCACTATATTACATTTTTGTAGGTTTTAAATAAACAGTTACAGTAGTTGTATTGCACCATGAGAAGATTAATATTATCGCACTGGTACACAACATCATATTTCGTAAAGTAGGAGACTCGACTGCTCGGCACCCCGCTGGTCCCTCGATTATTTGAATGAATCATGTACGATAGCTATTGTTAAACAAAACGAGCACGCCAAGTTTTTGTATGTCGGTTGCGTGTACTGTTGTTCGATTAATAAATACCATTAAACATTTTGTTTTTGTTTTTGTTTTTTTATCACTATTTTCTGCATAATCTTCGATTCATAATACTTATAACGATGCGATCCAATACGGTACGAAGCTCGTCCGAAGCCTGCCGCAACCCTCCGACGAACGCGACCCTTGTACCGCGAACTAGTTCTTAACCCTTAATAGTCACTGTGGGTCCACGGGACACAGGCCCTTTTTTGACCTGGAATACTGCTTACTAAAATCGACAAATTGAGTCTTGTGGCGCCATCCAACGGTTGGTTGGATCTTTAACTTCAGCATCGAGACGGTAGATTTCGAATCGGACCGTTAGTCGCAACGTGGCAGCTGTTGGAAGTGGACGCTACGAAATTGCTGGGTCCAGCAGACCCAGTGTGACTAGAGTGAAAACAAAACGAAATTTCGGAGTGATTTTTTTTCCGTTTTTCTTGTTTCAATTCACGCAAGTAAGTTAAATATTGTCTTATGCTTAAGCAGAATTTTTTATTTTAAAATTTAGACAAAATTTTCGCGTTATAAAATAGCTCGAAATGGCGTACTCGTTGCGTCCGCAAACAATTCGTGACGAATTGATGGAGTAGGCCGATGAGCAGCCTGCTGTAGGCGATTAGGCTTATGACAAGAACCATGTGTCGGAGCAGTCCGAGTCGTCTAGCTATGACGAAGCAAGCGACGATGAGGTCGAGATGGAACATGCACCACGGAGCACCAGACTGCTGGAGTGTCGTGCACGTGGGCGCCCGGCAACAACGTTAATAAGGTAAACGGCCCAGTTTCCACCGCTGTCCCAGTTACCGCCATCGAACGTAATTTACACTAATAATATATACAGTTTTTGTTTAATACAATATAAATTGAGGACATGTTGAAGAACGGATTTTGCTCTTGATTAATGTCGTAATACGTATATTTTTTTTATAAAACGTTCTATTTAACAATTGAAGATGGCGGAAACTGGGCCACTCAACTAAAGGTGGCGGAAACTGGGCCGTTTACCTTAGGGGTTAACGGTCAAATTGAAAACGGAAACATCGGTTCGACGATTAGGTGAGCCTCACATGTTAATGATTGCAGGAGCGCCTTGCGGTCCTCACCATTCGCCAGGACTTGAGAATCGGAATCCGCAATATTTTGGGCCTCACTGGTGACGTACGAATCTCCAAAGACCGTCCAAGATTGGAAAAGAAAAAAAGCAGCCGTAAAACATGAATTAAAGACCGTAAAACATGGCAGCAGTGCCCGAGCTGCGAGCGCCCCATGTGCGACGACCACCGCGCATATTTATGCGTCGTATGCGCGTCTGGTATCGTCTAATAGGTCGATTTCATTTAAAAACACTCCAGTATTGATTCATGAGTGATATTTTTAAGTATTTTGATGCCATAAAACTTTGTTTCACAATAAAACATACATTTTTCTATATGCGTAAGCGTTTCATCCTTTCCTTCAAAATCGCTCCTTCGTTTGATGAGATAAATATACTTTCTAAAAGTCCACGAAAACCGCTATTTCTACTTCAAAGTACATTGTTTCCAGATTATGAAACCATTTTTTTTTGTTAACAATTACAAGAGTTACAGCAATTTTTGTAAAAAATAAAGACATTTTTCACGAGTTTTTTTTGTATAATTTTTTTTGCATCATTAAAATTTAATTTTTTATTTCTAACCAATACCCTTGTATTAAACAAGGTTCAAATTATACTTCACTATTTTTTTCATATTGCTCAATGCATTATTCAATTATTTATAACGATTCGAAACCGCCTGGGTTCCATGGACCCAATATGACTATAACGTAATTCTAGCGAAGTGTGACTATTGAGGGTTAAGCCATCGCCACGAAGCCAAAGCGCGTCCGCCGCGGTGAGTCCGCCGCTGCACCAAGACTCCTACCTGCAGAACCCGGGCTACTTTCCATCTCGACCCCGACTCCAAGGAACCTGGAATGGAAAGTGAGACACAGAGTGCGGGTGGATCATCCGTGTCAAATGAACTATTATCCGAGGACACTATTACCCGAGACCGTCCCGCTCGGTCACGGCAGAAGACATCAGAGGAGCGCTCGTCTTCCCAGTCGCTGACACCTACGTTGAGGCCTTCCCGACGCTAGTGGGCAAGGGGATACACAGTCCGGCGTCCTAACCTCTCCCCTCGACCAAAGCGACGCGGAGCAGGGTTAGGAAAATAGGCCCGATGCTCGATTCGATCCCGAGCCTTCCAAATACTCAGTCCCGCCGCCTGGTCGAATTCCCCGAGCAGAAATTTTATCAGGGCAGAATCCGGCCCATACTTGGAGTGCCAGAGAATCAACTCCGGCACGGATATGGCGCATCGATATGGCCATGATCCGTGGTGTAACGCTCACGCAAATCCGGTCCAGTTAAAGCGCCGGATTTGGGCCTGATGAATATGTTTTCAGGGCCAAATCCATGCCTGATACACACCAAATACATTTGTTATATCTTTTTCTTTGATAGATGTACTGTCCGTACTGACAAGTTCCAGCACCAAAGCATCTATAAATGGTAAAAATTAAAGAATACATTTGAGCTGAATTTCTTCTTACGCAAATTAAATATATATAAAATTCGTGACGCTTCGTTCGTCTTTTTTATTTCGACATCTTTTTTATATTTCGAAAATTTGAAAAAGTTTGTATGGATTTTGAAGTATCTGTAAAGCATTGGTAAATTCGTCTTACCTCGTAAGCACGTGTAGAAAGTGGTGTCAGTTTTTATGACTCTTTTATTGCGAGACTGCTTCACAGCAGTGAATTGGAGTACCAAGTCTCGTATCATAAATTTATGGATTACAGACCGAACCGACCTGATCAGGCATTTGGGATCGGGGCTGATCAAGAACGATACAGCGCTCGTCAGAAACAGAATAAAGTGAACATATGACATACTAGTACCGGTAGTACCACACTAGTAGTGCGATATAGTGGTATCAAAATATTTTAACTTACAATCGCTGTTCGAACCGATTTGTCGGTTTTCAGTTTGTTGTCAAAAACCTCGAACTCCTCCATCGTTTTGTACGGCAGCTGTCCGAGCTCGTACTTTTCGATATACGCATCGATGTTTTGTACTCGATCCAGTGATTTGCTGCTGGCACCCACGATCATCGAATGCTGTTCAGTTTGGCGGATTTTGAGATCAGCGATTTGCCCCCGAATTTAGG
The DNA here is from genome assembly GCA_964017025.1 of Stenichneumon culpator. Taxonomy (NCBI): domain Eukaryota; kingdom Metazoa; phylum Arthropoda; class Insecta; order Hymenoptera; family Ichneumonidae; genus Stenichneumon; species Stenichneumon culpator. The sequence goes on along the minus strand of OZ024773.1, from coordinate 1,877,067 downwards.
AAAGCTGGGCACACACATCACGGTGGCACGAACGTATAATGTCCTTGATGTCGTCCGAATCTGCAATATGCAAATAATCGATTGTTATTTTATATTTTGAGATGTTTCGAAATAGTACATTTCGATACGAGTGCGAAAAAAAATTTCTGACGAGTGTGAGTTTGCAGCACGAACCGAGCAGCATGAGCAGCACACGAATTCAGAAAACGTTTTTCGCACGAGTATTGGACAAAATTTCATTTCACGAGGTGTGAAAATGGGAATTTATGCACGCGAAGCGTGCGCAAAAACCGCCATTTTCCCACCGAGTGTAGTAAAATACTTCTCGGAACGTTTTTTTTTTTTTTTTTTTTCTATCCTAGTCAACGTATCATGTAGATACTAACATCCCGATTTACCTTCATATCTTGGTTTTGTGTATGATGCTTGCATGGCTTCATCTTCTAATTGCGGATTCTCCGTCCTAGTAGCAACTGGGCGTTTACCTCGAGGTGGTCCACCGTCATCCGAAGATTCAGAACTCGTATATACAATCACTTTTCGGGACGACGAGGAATATTTGAAGGGTCCACTTTTTTCTTGATTTTGCATTCGTTGTTTCGCGATTATCTCCATAAGTTCAGCGTCAATTGGCTTCTCTGCAAATAGAAGAAAATCAGTTCACGGAAGTATCCAGAAAAGAGATAATTGCATATCCGAACTTGTGCGAAAATATAATATATAGATGTAACGCTATACGAATTATAATCATAAATAAATAAGCTTAATCGTTAACACTTACCGCCATCGCAGTCCTGATCTCCGTTTAATTTGTTGTCTAAGCCTCGATCTGTTGCCTCTGCATCGCCGCTAATCAAACCAGTTACTTTTACTGGGTGACTCTTCTCTGCTTCAGTATTTTTGTCCATCTGCGAGCTTTTTACTGCTACCGAAGTTTCTGTGGCCGCTGCAGCTTTTAGCATATCATCGACATCCGATTGGTATAGAGATTTCTGCCCTCTGATTTTGCAAGCCTCTGACAGTGCTTCGACTTTTTCTTTTGCATTCTCCTCGTTATCCGTTGAGATTGCGTAAGCTTGTGTTTCAAGTTTTCGAATTCTCTCCACGGCTTCCGCGAGAGTCCCTGAGCGAACATGGGAGAAGATAAAGAATGTTTATTAAAAAATATTAGGCAATATTATTCGTGTGAAAATACAAAGCTGCAGGAACTACTTACGTGCATATCCTCGAATCTCTATTCGGAAAGTTGGCCATGAGACCGGTGGCTTGGTTCCACATTCCACAAGAGTACTCAGCATTTTCAGGTTCTTCGGTGAACAGTTTGGTACAAAAGGTGTAACCAGATGTTTTTTCTTTGTATCGTAGCAAATCCAGTCAGCCGGGACAAAATCTATGGTCAATTTTTCTCAAGAATCATCGACGAAGACCACCAAGACGAATTGCTCCTCCTCAGACATAGCTACCCAGCTAGACAAACGTGCCGTCAAAAAGTAAGTGTTAGCACAAAAGCGGCAGCTTGGTGTCATAAAGTCGCACGTAGTGCTATAATTAAGCAGGATTCTGCGTCGCCATTAAGCTGCATACTGACGGCACGTTATGTATCGAAGGCACGCAGGTGGCACGTTGTCGGAATAACAGAGCACGACTTTCGCAGAAAATTTGAGAAACGTTGTAACGCCAGATTCAAGGCAACTCAATGGCACGTTACCACAATATTTATGCAGCAAATTTGTGGCATAATAGATACAGTTGAGCGCACAATTGAACTATGAAACTTACGTCTATACACGGAGGCAGATTGGTGGCATCTTCTTGTATTATTTTTTCAATAAAATTGCGGTAGGATAGAGGCAAGTTGATAGTAGTAAATCGTACTATCGGTGTAACAAATCTGGCGGCAGATTAACAGCATTTCGGAATATTCTGTTTGCGGCACAATTGCGATACTTTGTCGCTAGCTCTCTTATATACCGGGTATATAAAAAAATATACTCAATTTCATATAACAAAAATATTTATAGAATACCGAAGATTTATTGATGTTCAATAAATAATATACAAGGCATACATAGATTTTATCATTAATGTTTTCGGTAGTTATGTTAGAAACGACGGTACATACAGACTATATATACCCATAGTAACGAATTTTGAATTTTTATTATGATCAGTGTCCGAAAAAACAATTAAGGATTTTTCCGTCGGGAGGGGGTTTTCGACGATTTCAGGTGAAAAAATGTATTTTATTTTTTTTACGATTTTTTTACCCGTGAAAAAAATAAAATGGAAATAAAATAAAGAAAAAAAAATAAATAAGAAATAAAGAAACGCTGGACACGAATCAATGTAGTGTCAAGTAAGTGGATAAACAGAAAAAAATCAAATAAAAATAAAAAAATACGAGAAAAATAAACGCCGGACCCCCACTTTAAGGACACGAATCAACGTGATAAGTAACTGAGTAAACAGAAAAAATCTAAATGACTAGAAGCAGTAATTTTTTTTGTGTCGTTCTAGCATTTGATTTAGGATTGAACCTCCGTGCCCGAATCGGTATCGGAATGGGTAACTCTATTCTGAGTCTTTTGACTTCGGTGTCTGTCCGCAGGGGCGCGTCGGTTTTCCTTGTCATCGTCGATTTCACGCGGCCTGTATCTGCGCCTATCATTTCGAGAATTGGGTGACCCACGTCTGTCATCGAGAGGACGATGTTGTCTGCAGTTGATTTCTTGCGGAGTAGGCGGCCGACCCACGACAACTCGATTTCGCTGTTTTGCATTCTTCAGTGCTGCACTCATGGCAGCCGAATACTCAGCCCATGTTGGCTTCGGAAATGCTCGATTTTTCGCAGTGGCAGCTAAGATTAACAAAAAAAAAAGAAATTATAAAAAAAACTATAACTCGTCAACCTCGACCCTTTTATTAAAATTTAACTCACCGTACATAGCCTTAGCTACTCGTGTTTTCCCGAACTCCAGCGTCCCTTGCTCGCGGCCGCACCAGGTTACTTGAGGAGACAAGGAATCTGCGATTGCGTTTTTCAATATTTCGTTGGCGGTGTCATGGAGGTTCGCACCACCCAAAGCGCCTAAGTACATGACCTGTGACGTTCAGATAGTACGTTAATTTTTTTTGAAAGTAAGTTTTTTTATGTGTATCGGTATACACATGCAAAGATTTGGCGGTCACCGTTTGACTATATTCCTCGGATGAAATAGTTTCGAAGTCGGTAATGCCATCGCGGGTTGAGATTGGCAGGAAATCTGGATGTGATGGAAACTCCCCCGAGAGTTCTTGATGGATAATTTCCCTCAGTTCTTTGATTTGTTGTTTCATGTCACTGAAAATTTGAAATATCAAATAGGTAATATTTTTTTCGCGTTGTACAACACGACACAAAAACAATATTTGAATATCATATATTTAAACATTGTTTTTGCATGCCTATCGATATGTACTTACTTAAATTGTTGCCTACATGTTTCATCGTGCTGTCTGTATAAACAAAAATATAAAGTAATTAAGCGTTCCTGATTAATGAAATCATCATTAAAATAGGAAATGGTTAAAACCTACCTGTGAATATTACAAAAGTAGTTGAAACGTTCTGTCGCCTCGAAATTTGAAATTGGTCCGGCGAATTGTGGCGTATAATCCCGTCGATTATCATTAGTGTTGACCCTTTGTTGCGCACCTTCTCGAGCATTCAGCAGCTCTTTATGAGCGACGAACTGTTGTTCACATCGTTGTTCATCGTTGAAAATATTTCCCGTGCTTTCGCTGAAGTTGTAGTTTTCACCGGCAGTAGTACGTGACAGCCGTTCGTTTACAGCAGCAACTATTAATTGATTTCCAGTGCATCGAATAGATGAGGAAACGATTGGACGCCCGACGTGCAAATGTGTCCCAGTTGAAATCGATTTAGTAGATCCCGATCCATGAGGACGTGGCTCATCGTCATTGTTAGCCTTCAGGGTTCGTTGCTCACCTTCTGGAGCACTCATCTGCTGTTCTTTCTGAGCAACAAAATCTTGTTCACATCGTTGTTCATGGTTGTCGAAAATATTTCCCGTGTCTTCCTCGACGTTACAGCTTTCACCGACAGTAATGCGTGGTAGCTGCTTGTTGACAGCAGTAACTGTTGATTGATTCCCAGTGCTTGGAAGAGATGAGGAAACGATTGGGTACCCAACGTTCAACGAATGCGTCTCAGTTGCAATCGGTCCGGTGGTTGGTGGTCCATGATCACGTCGATTATCATGAGCGTCGGTGTTGAGCCTCGATGATCGTTTCTGCTCTTCCTGAACAACACGCTGTTGTTTCTCTCGCATATTTTTTCCTTGCTCAGCTTCATATGCTTGACGCAGTAGTTTGATTTGTGCTAACAGTTGTTCTCTTTCTCGAGTCTCCTGTTGTTCGGTCCGGGCGAACAAGTCATTACTTTGACCAGCAGCGATATGTGCATAAAGCGAACCGTCTGTGGCAGATTGAATCGGCACCTCGTCGTTAAAAGTGTGTTCAAGATTTTTATTGGCATGTGGTTCGAAGCTCGCATTATTCTCTGACAGCTGTTGTTCCTCAACAATCGGCACCGCGCTACTCTGTTCGATCGAAACGAAAGATGACGAGCCTGACCCATCTATTTTTTCAGCACTTAGTGCAAAGGTTGGCCGATGTACAATCGTGTTGTTGGGTACCCCGGAGTTGAAAAAGTATGTTGCACTTTCGTCGAGATCTTGGTAGTAGCTATCCTTCAGGCTTCTCTGCGAATCTTGTTGCTCGTCAGTTGTCCAACTACTTTTATTTATACGAGGTGGTGTTTCTTCGGGAACAGTCGGCACATTGTGGACGGATTGATTGTCTGGCATGCCTCCATCGAGAATGCTCCTTGTATTCGCTATGAGGCCACAGATGTTGCTACCGGTAGTCTAAAAAAATTAATTTCATTTACTTTCTTCATCATTGTACGAAACAACTGTTGTAGAAAACTATGGGTATTTTAGCCATTTAACTTTTTTTATAGCACTTTACTTCATCCACAATACAAGATTCAATATTTAACTGAACAACGACGAAACAATCGAAATGCAATAATAGAGGGCGAGTATTATAATAAAATCTATAAATATTATTGAGCGGTCGGGGTGTATGAACAAAAAGTCTGCGTAATCTCAGTATGTTTGAGTTGAATTGAATTTTTTTCCATGATTATAATCATGGAAAAAAATTCAATTAATAGCTATATATTTTTTGTCCAGTTCAGCAGTGATGTATTTAGTTCGAATGATAAGAAACCCAGTGAAAACTAAAATATTTCAAGCACCAATGTACCATCAAAATAATTCAGTTTCTGGCCAGTGAAAATATTTTTCTGTGCCAGTAAAAAGAAAAAATATTTCATTATGCTAGTGACAAATATTTTACTGCATTAAGAGGAAAAATTAATTTTGAATGCAAACATACTAAGTAATCACATTGTACAATTTGAGGTTAGATTTTTCAGCAAGAGCATGGTACTTCGCGATTAATATTTTTCATGCACAGAGAACCTGTGAAAAAATTGCTCTACATGTTTAGCAAAGATGATTTCGACAGGTTCAGTGCTGTTATGCAATGAAAAAATTTGCTTTCGCTTTATTCTCAGGCTGCTGAAAAAGTTTCGATGCCGATGAAAAAGTTTCAATACCGAAAGCAAAGCAATCTCGTCGATGGAAATTTTTCATGCCCATCGAAGTAATGCAAAATCAAAAATTAATTCTACCGGTTCAGTGCTGTTACACAATGATAAATTGTTCTTTCACTTTGTTCTCACCGATTAAATTTTTTCAGCGATGGATGCAAAGCAAGCTCGGTGATGAAAATTTTTCTTGCACCCAGAAGCGATGCAAAATAAAAAATGAATTACACAATAAGAAATTTTTCTTTTGCTTTCTTCACAGTGATAAAAAATTTACAATGTATGAAGCATATCAAACTCACCGATGACAATTTTTCAATGACGGAAGCAAAGCAAGCTTGCCGATGAAAAATGTTCAATGAAGTCGCAACAGCACGCTGATGAAAAGTTTTCACCAAAGAGGTGCAAAATCATTCTACATGTAACGAAAAAGAAACAAATAACTATAACATGGTAATTTGTATATCAAACTCACCGATGACAATTTTTCAATGACGGAAGCAAAGCAAGCTGCCGATGGAAAATGTTCATTGAAGTCGCAACAGCACGCTGATGAAAAGTTTTCACCAAAGAGGTGCAAAATCATTCTACATGTAACAAAAAAGAAACAAATAATTATAACATGGTAATTTGTATATCAAACTCACCGATGACAATTTTTCAATGACGGAAGCAAAGCAAGCTTGCCGATGAAAAATGTTCAATGAAGTCGCAACAGCAGGCTGATGAAAAGTTTTGACCGAAGCGTTTACACCGAAGAGGTGCAAAATCATTCTACATGTAACAAAAAAAAACAAATAATTATAACGTGGTAACCTTTACTGATTTGCGGTGTAAATATTCCCAATACAATTTACGAAAATTATGACCAGGAATGACACACTTGTGGGAATCCCACCTCCCAAGGGAAGCTCGATATTTTCCTTTGTATATAGAACGACAATAACGTCGCGTTTTCGATTGTTTTTTATCACTCTTCTATGAATCAATTAACATCTATATAAATTATATAAGTATATAAATTGAATGTTTAAGTACGTGACGCGTCGACTGATTTTCGACCGACACAACATGAACAAGACGCTACTAAATAAGCTCTACGAAATATTCGTATAGCATGTTTCATACGTTATGAGAATATTAACATACTTACCATTTGATTTTGTCGAGATGCGTTTCGGAAATGACAAGTATTTAATGTCGCTGTGTATAGTACCGGCGAGTACACAATGCCTGCTTACACTTGTTTACCACGTGATTAGACACGAAAACATCGTTTCCCGGAATATCAAAGCTGCGACCTTCATAGTGCGCTGTAACACCATGACTGCCAACTGTCGAAAAATTTCGTAAACAGTTCACCACTGTCTCGAAGAAAGGAAAGACAGTACAATATCATATCATATTTATACGTAGATTAATCATTTACGATGGCAATAAAAAACTGAGGCCTTTCTTCCAGATAGTATATCCATGTGCAATGTTGTATAGCTGTCGGCTGCGCAGTATATCGATCAGCGATCATGGACGAGGATAAAATAAAAAAATCTTGTGAGCTCATCCGCTTACGCGTTGAAAGATTTCGCCAGGCAAAACGACGAAAAACGGAGGACGGCGGCACCCATAAAATTGAGCCCGAAGCGGAATTTTCCCATCGTCTTGTATCTTCGGAACATGATAAGGTAACGGTCAGGAAAATTTCATCGTATGTATGTTACAAGCCGATTTAGAATAGATATCGATAGCTTTTCGATTTAGGCTCAAAATATAACGAGAGTTTCTCAATATTTATTTGTACCATGCACTGTTATTATTGTACTCAACACTACACTCAAAGGCCCAGTACTGAGATACACCTGAACAATTGGACTTACAGAGGCTGGCTTTTAAATACCGCTTGCGAAATCGGTAGAAAAACGTCAACAAATAAATTCCTGAAAATAAGAAAGATACATTTTTTAACACGTTGGCATAATGACAAAAAAAGGGGTAGGGAAATATTTTCATCGCCTCAATTGTCGATAGTTAACAATCAATAAAGTCGCGGAATTTTTCTTTTGTATCTTTATTATAAGTAAAATTTGAAAAAATATAATTGCAATCGGTTGTGGACGAAAAATAGTTGATTATTAGGGCATATTCAGTATCTATTCTGAATCACCGTGAATATATCTATATCCCAGTATTACAATATTTTAATCGATTACTGATAACATTATTTGTACAGGTTAATCCGTCAGAACATGATTGCAATAAAACTATCGACGATGAGGTGTACGACCTCGCGGGAGAAGAACCAAGCTCACCTGCCGTCATCAAAAAAACAGAATGTCGAAGTGACGCGTATATACATAGCGATGTATATATTGGCGATGATCGGGAAAATAGCGGAGAAAACAATGTAGAAGATAATCCCGAAATTGTCGAAGAGAGCGATGAAGTACACGAAACGGAACCGACCAGTGGCGATTCTGATTCCAATGTACCGTCAGAATCCGATGATAATGAGACAAGTGAAGATGGTGAAATAGAAGAACTCCGCGAATGGGCTCACAGAACGAAAATTCCTCAAAATCATCTCGACGACCTTCTTCGAATTTTGAGGAGAAGACTGCTCACTGACCTGCCGAAAACAGCAAAAACGTTTCTCGGAACATCATCGGTCGACTTTAAAGTGCAAAAACTTGATGGATCGAATAATGTAGATGGTGGTGAACTAGTGTACTTCGGCATCGCCAAGTATCTCCAATTAATAGTGAACATCAATTTACATAGGGAACGGATCCTCTATCTATTATTTAACATTGATGGTTTACCTTTGTTTAAATCGAGCTCTAAACAATTGTGGCCGATTCTCTGCAAGATTCACTTTGAGCCCGATTTATATAAACCATTTCCTGTCGCAATCTATGCAGGGGATCAAAAACCACAGAATTTGGAGCAATATTTTCGAGACTTCATTCTGGAATTGAACCAGCTGCTGAAAGATGGTATCGAGATCGATGGCGTAGTATTGCAGGTTGAGATAAAATCGTTTATTTGTGATACGCCTGCTCGATCACTTATAAAGTGTATTATTGGTCACGGAGGATATTATGCATGCGAACGCTGCATCGTGAAAGGAGAGCAAATTGAAAAACGCACTATTTATCCTCCATTGGATTCTGAACAAAATTTGTTTGAGCCGCGAAATTGTGAGACATTCCGAAGACAACATAATTCTGAGCATCACACTGGGGTATCCCCTTTACTATCCGTTGAGTCGAAGATCAACATGGTAGCCCACTTCTCGCTTGACTTCATGCACCTCTGTTGTCTAGGAGTAATGAAGAAAATGTTCACGCACTTTTGGTTGAAAAAAAAAGTTGTAACACAGCTGAGCGTAAATAGTAAGCAGTATCTATCAAATGCCTTGACTTTGCTACAATCGCAAATTCCCGTCGAATTCCAACGGACGACTAGATCGTTGCATGAAATCGCGAAATGGAAAGCAACCGAATTTCGGTTCTTTCTTTTATACTGTGGTCCTATCGTTTTGAAAATTGTATTACCAACACAGCTGTATCGTCATTTCATGCTTTTTCATGCAGCTTGCCGCATCTTGTGCAGTGCTTCTTTGGTGCTGCAATTTACGGATAAAGCCAAACAATTTCTTCTGCATTTCGTTAAAATCGCTGTTACCTTGTACGGCAAACAGTGTCAAGTTATGAACATGCATAACTTAATACACCTGGCTGACGACGTCACAACTATGGGGTGTTCTCTCAGTTCCTTGACAGCTTTCCCTTTCGAAAACATGCTAGGGAAACTCAAGAAAAAAATCCGTAGTGGCAATCGACCATTGGCGCAAGTTTGCAGGCGGTTTTGCGAGGCAATCGATACCGATTACAAGAAAGTGGCGTTTCCACCAGAAATTGAATTCTTAGGAATGAAACCCCAGACTGGTGATGGTGTACTGGGAATCAATAAAATAAAATATAAATCGTTCATCATTTCGAGCAAACCTCCTAACAACGCGGTGCTCTTCTGTGACGGGATGATTTTGATGATCAACGAAATATATAAATTACCGGAGTCAGACGCCATTAAAGTGAATGGTAAAATTTTCACATATCCGTGTTCACATATCCGTGTGATTCAGAAATTTTCAAAATGTGGCAAGTAAAAAAAACGACGAGTTCAAAAACACGATCTTTGTCCTCTATCGATTTGAAGCTTGTGATTCTCAGTACACGAAACGACGCGGAAGAAAAAATTTACGTTATTTCCCTTCTGCATTAAGAATTGCGCAGTTTCTCGAAATTATGCGTCAGAAAAATGCTACGAATATTGCTCTGATCTGTAATAAAAAATCTGATCTGTAATAAAAAAATAAAAAATTGTTCGAAAAATATTCTATCATAATTATAAATACGTGATCCTTTCCTGAAGTGACCCTAAACTGAAATAATACAAGTTTTAACGATCCGGCAAATCTAAAGAAATTGCATCGGGGCTGAACCCGGCGGTATCCACGAAAATACATCCAGCGTGCTTTATTACATACGGAAACGGCCCAGTTTCGGTGGATCTCCGGCAAATCTGATGTAGTCTGCCTTATTAGTACCTGAACTGGTGCGCATCAGGCAATAGTCCGGCGGCCTGTTCAGGTTCGCCGGTCTATTGCCTGACGTACACTAGCGTGCCTTATTCCATCCGGAAATGGCCCAGTTCCGGCGGAACTCCGGCAAATCTGATGTTGTCTGCCTTATTAGTACCTGAACTGGTACTCATCAGGCAATAGTCCGGCAGCCTGTTCAGGCTCGCCGGACTGTTGCCTGATGTATACCAGCGTGCCTTATTACACCCGGAAACGGCCCAGTTCTGGTAGACCTCCGGCAAACCAGATGTCATCGGCCTTATTAGTACCTGAACTGGTGTACATCAGGCAATGGTCCGGCGAGCCTGAATAGGCCGCCGGACTCATACCTGATGTGGACCTGATGAAAAATATGGCAGCCGGATAATTTTTCTACTCGGGTTTACGATACGGCGTCCTCCGGCCTTCCCAGACGACGCACGACTTTACAACTACACTTTTGACGGACCGTGCGGGGCCGCCATGATGGTCCACTGGCTGTCCGATCGAGCGACAGAATCTTCTTCTTCTTCTTCTTCTTCTTCTTCTCAATATTACTGCCACCTAGTGTACGACCACCTAGCGTACGAATAGGAGTGTACGGCCACCTAGCGTACGAATAGGAGGCGCCCAGTATGGCCACCAGAATGAACGTGTCGGCCAACGCGAAAGTAGCGGGATGTTTAAGAGAGGCTTCGTGACTGCCTGCTCTAGTCACGTAAACTGGATAATTAAATGGTCGCCTTTACTGGCGTCATGTGAAGTTATCACCATAATGGTGACACCGTAGCCATATACTCAATGACAGTTGAGTTGGAAGGTTGGTGAAAATAACACAAAAAATTACTTAAAGGAAATGCACCTATAGATCCCCCGGCTTGCGTTGGGAGCACATAATATGGAGCAAAATTGGAATAACATGAAATAAATAAATAAATAAAGGAAAAGCCCTTATGTTCTACATGTTTATCACATAGTCCTAAGTCTAACGAAGAGTCAACTTACTTTATAAAAGAAACTGTCATGAAGCACAATTAAAGATAAGTGAGAAGGCAAACTTCTCTGATGTTATAAGCGAATTTAATTGAAAGATCTAAGATCTTGGACGTCTTTGAAAAGGAAAGGCTAACTACTTCATATGGAGGGCCGATGCCCAGATTAATGAGCTCTTTGACTAGGATGACCGTATATTCATTCGTTTCCTTACAATTCCAAAAAATATGATTTAGCGATTGAATCGCAGAGTTACATATACATGCGGGGTCATCCGCCAGACCTATTCTGTACAAATGCTCATTAGTGCCTACATGTCCTGTTCTAAGTCTATTTATCAAGGTAATCGCGTCCCGTGGATAACTGAATGGGAACCACCACGGGTTACTTAAACTACTGACCCAGAGAGCACCGTATGATCGACCCCTAGAGACGAACGAGGATAGAATGTAATGCTCTTCCTCTGTTTTAAAAAGCAAAGATAGGTCCCGAGCAACCGACCTAGGTGAAGGCAAGAACCTCCTAAACTCTCCCGCCAGAGCACCCCGCACCGCAAATTCATCTGCCAACTCATTGCCAACAATGCCGCAACGGGATGGACACCACAGAAAAATTATTTTCCTACCAGAAGAAGTTATCCTACTATATAATGACTTTATTTCTAAAACCAGAGGATGAAGTTTGGAATTTACCTCCGAAAATCTCAGCGCCGAGAGGACACTGAGAGAATCTGAACATAATAGGATATTCCTGGAGGACCGATATTTAAGCCATTTCATAGCTTCTACGATTGCAAGGGCTTCAGTTTTGAAAATATTTGCCGAAAAATTGATTTTAAAAGAATTGGAAATTCTAAGCTCGGGAATACAAAAAGAAAGACCCACAAACGGTTTGCCCTTACTTTTCGAGCCGTCAGTAAATACATTAAGCCAGCCTGGCCAGTTCTTTTTTGTTTCGCGATCAAAGATCTTTTGGGCATAGATTTTGTTACCCTTAGAAATGAATTTCCCTACATCGGCATTAACAACTATTGATGTCAACTGAGGTTTGAGAGGGATTTGAAAACATGGAAGATGATCGGATCTAAAGGAGTTAATCAATTTGTCAGATATTCTTATCCAAACGGAATATAAAAACGATTTACAATACGAAGGAGTGTTTTTATATTTCCTAAATCTCTCAGAGAGGAATTTGAGTTTAGGAATTAAAGGATGGGAAACGATCGAATAAGTTCTAGTTAAATATTTAGTGGCTAATAATTTGGCCCTGAACCAAATCGACGGCTCCTTGGCCAAATCCAGAAGCACATTGGTCGGAGTCGACCTGAAGCAACCCAAGATAAGTCTAAGCGCCGCAAATTGGACTTTTTCGAGTTTACTCACCGCTGTGGAGCTAGCTGAGTGGGAGCAGAAATAAGCCCATTCCAATCTAGACCGTATCAGGCCTTTATAAATAAGTAAGGAAGTACTCGGGTGAGAGCCCCAGGACTTATGGGCCAATGTTTTTAAAATATTGATAGCTTGGAAGGACTTTCTCCTAGACTCATTAATCTGAGCTTTCCAGTTGAGTTTAGAATCTAAAATCGTGCCCAAAAATTTGCATGAATGAGAGCGATTAACCAATGAGCCATCGAGCCGAATCGAGAGATTATCCGGAATAGAATTTCTCCTACTGAAGACCATGAATTTCGATTTAGATGGACTAACTCTTAACCCCAGAGATTTCAGCCACTCGGACAAGAGTTGAGCACTTTTTTCAAGGTCACTAATGCATTTAGGTAAATTTTTATCCTTGGCGTACAAAACAATATCGTCCGCATACTGAAGCGAGTGGCATTTCTTGCCGATATGCTCGTTGATTTTTCTAATGTAAATGTTAAACAGACAAGGGCTCAACACTGAACCTTGAGGTAGGCCTTTAGTGAGGTCTCGACTAGTAACGAAGGAACCGTTTTCGTAAAAATTTGCGTTACGTTTCTCGATCAGGTTGGTAAGCAGCCTTACAACAAATCCCGGGAGTCGTAACTCCGAAATATTTTCGAACAACTTCCGAGGATCTACGTTGTCGTAAGCTCCCTCAAGGTCAAGGAATAAAGCCGCAACTACCTCTTTTTTTGCGAACGAGTTACAAACATCGGTTGTCAAAATGGCTATATTATCGACACATGACCGGGATTTCCTAAAACCATACTGGGACGAAGGGATACACATTTCAGTCTCGAGATAGAACTCCAGCCTTGTCTTAATAAATCTCTCAAATATCTTGAGGAGGCAGGAAGCTAAAGATATTGGTCTCCAGCCTTTATTATTGGGTTTAGGGATAAGACAAACCTCGTACTTCGTCCAATCAGGAGGAATTATACCATTGAACATAAATTTATTAAATAAAGACACAAAAGACTCAAGGATGTTCCTAGGGATGTTCTTCAGGACCTCGTTGCCAATCAGGTCCCTGCCCGCTGCGGATTGTGGTTTTAACCTATTGACAATACAAGACAATTCATGGTGAGAACAGGGGAGCCATATACCTTGGATAACCGGACGAACTACCTCCAGAGAATGAGTAAGAGAGGGAGAAGGAATGACCGGGGAGGACAACTTATTAATAATTTCAAGAATCCGAATATCTTTATCGTCCGTAGGGATCGAACACGAGGTGGGTCCAACGCTTTTAAAACTTCTAATTGTATCCCAAACTTTTTTAATAGGCATATCAGGGTTAATGGTGTTAGCAAAGCGTTTAAAAGATTTGGATTTTTCATTCTTAAAAGTTGTTTTCGCCTCCTCATCAGCCTTGATCCATTCTTCGAGATTAGCTTCACTTTTGCAATCTTTATATTTCTTAAAAGCCTCTCTTCTTTTCTGCAATGCAGTAGAGCAAGCCTCGTTCCACCATGTTTTAGATCGATTACGTTTTTTGCGAAAGACAATTTTTTTGGGCCTCATGAGAGCCCCTGAGTCCAATAACGATGATTTAATAGATTCGAAAAGCGAGTCATATTGATCCAATGCATTGGAGGGAGAAATATTAGAGCAAGTTCCGCGAGATTGTAGCTGCTCCGCGAATTTATTCCAACAAACCTTTCCTGTATTGAGCGACGGACGAATACTCTTAGAGTCATCCAAGGTTTTATTAATTACGATTTTTAACACAAAATGATCGCTGCCTAATAAATCGTTCGTAACAAACCAGGAGCAACTGTCGGCAAGGATAGCGCTTACCAACGAGATGTCCAGCACATTACAACGGCCCCCAGGCGACAAGTAAGTAAGCGACCCGTCGTTCAAACAAACAAGGTTGGAAAATTTTAGTGGCTTACATACGGATCTACCTGAAGGGTTGAAAGATCTGTTACCCCATAGGGGGGAGTGAGCGTTCAAATCTCCTCCAATGAAAAGATAACCATCCTCGACGAGAATATTCAGCTCATACAAAAAAGAATTCCATGAGTTAACATTTGTAGTAAAATTTGGAGCTCTGTAAACACTAACTAAAACAAGTTTTTTATGGCCAGCTAGTGGAATGGAGATCGCCACAGCCTCTATTTCTCTGCAGTTCCATTTATTGTTAGGAAGCTTTAAAATATTATAAGGAAGATTGAATCTAACGGCGATGGCAACACCGCCTCCGGTCTCACCGTCCGGTCTATCACAACGTACAAAGTAAAATTAGAGAAACCGAAATTATCCCTTTCCCGGAGCCAAGTCTCCGATAGAAGGACCTCGTGAGCATCCTCAATGAGTATTGGAGACTCGTGGCTTTTGCCGAACAAACTCCTACAATTCCATTGTTTAATAGTAAACTTTTCCATCAAGCCTTAAAAAGCGCAAAGAAGGAGACGGAAAAAAGGAAGGAGCCGAGAAATTACAAGTAAAAGAAAGGAGATCACTGGCAAATAAATCAGCTAATACTCGAACAAGTCACGGCTCGAATTAAAGATCTTCAAATGAATTCTTAAGAGTTTGCTCGACTTCCTCAGAATCATCCATCCGTTCAACTGACGGAGGATACAGAGATGGGGAGAAATTAACCAACGGGAATTTCGCATCAAGATCTTCGACTTCCGGGAGGTTCCGGGAGCGATACAAGGGAGTTTCGGTTTCCGACGGAATACTAGTCTTCGGGGAGGAAGTGGTTTCGTGAACGAGGGCCTGGACCCGAATGGTAGAAGGGGGGTCACATGTATTAGAGAGAGATACAGGATCGCTACCGGATTCTACAACAGGACTGACTCTTTCACGTTCCAACACCTTGGTATCTGTTACTGCGGGCGAAGGAGACACTGTGCACCCCTCATAAGGAGAAGTAGGCAACTTCTTAGAAATCTTCCGACGTGTGACGGTTGTCTTCTTGGAGTTCTGTTTTTTTATCTCCGTGGCAGGAGGAGAGAGATGATCACCATAACCCAAAGGGAGGGCAGGAAAGGCTTCGTCCCATTGGTTCACCGAGGAGTCCCGAGGGAGCCAATAGTTGTTGTTGCTGTTGGTTGCATCAGGTGACACCGACGACCGGTTCGAGCCCACGAGGTCAAGCCAGGAGTCCGTTCTATATATGGTAAAAAGTTTATTAGTTTGAATAATTTCTTCAGCGTCATTTCTATCGACATTGCGAAATGCCATAACATTATAAATAATCTTTTCCTTAATCATAATGGGGCAGTTCGGATCACTAGCCAGATGCGAGCCACTACAGTTAGCACACCGGGGACTGACACCTGTACAAGAGTCACTAGAATGATTACCTGCGCAGGTGGCGCAGCGAACTGTGCCTCTACAGTGCTTTTCGAGATGGCCGAATCGTTGGCAGTGGTTGCATCTTTTGACTCGGTTAAGGAACGGTGAGATTTTAACTCTCATTTTGTGAATAGAAATTCTCTCCGGCAACTCATTGCCGTCAAACCAAAATTTAACTGAACTGGTAGGGACTAGGCTACCCGAAGAAGTGCCAGAGCGAGCCATTCTAAGAATTCTCTCGACACGTAGTATTTTAAGGGGCTCACCGAACCACTCTACGCCTTCTAAAATTTCCTCCTCGGACAGGGAGGGATCAACATCTTTAGCGACACCAACTCTGGAAAGTTTGCTGTCTGGAATGTATGCCTTCCAGGATTGCGAAAGACTTTTCTCTTGAAAGTTGACAAATGTGTTCGCAAGCTGGTAGGAGGAAAGCACAACCTCAACAAGGTTGCGACCCTTCCGCTTCGTCTCCACCACTCCAACTTTGGCTTCCCGGAGGCGTTTGCCAATAACCATCGGATGGAGATTGCCAACCGCTCCCCGACTATCAGACTTGCCTTCACCACCCGAAAACACCTAGGTGATGAGGACTACAAACGGAGCCGAACTCTTGGTTGTATAGCGGTTCTTGCGTTCCATAAAATCTATGACCTTGTCCTTTTGCGCTCCCGGGGGAGACCTGACGGTGCCCTCCTGAACGCTTAAAATTTTATTTTCCCTAATTTTTACTTTCGCTTTGCCTCTCACATCAGGCTCGTCTCCACTTATCAATTTCCGTTTAGAATTGTGGTTATCGGGACCAGCCGGGGCCTGAGAACCCAGGATAATCTCGTTAACCATACTTTCGTCTATATCTCCCATATGGAAGTCGTCAGTAGGATTATCTAATAAATTCGCTCCTTCCGGAGGGTCGTCTTTTTTTGGCGAAGAAGTCGCCTTACTACTTAACCTAAAAGGGCCTAGAGTGTCTTTCGAGATCACTAAAAAATAAAGCTCCTAAATCCCAACGCAAAACGGGGGATCTTAAGATAAAAAAAGAACAAACGATCAGTTGACAAAAACAATTCTACAAAAAGAAACAAAAACCAACCTTCCTTTGACTGGATATGAAAGAGCCGCTTGACCAGACCACGAGGCCCGTAGCCGCTTCAATTCTCCAAAATTATTGGTAATGCACGCTCTCTTCAGAAAAAATAATTGGCCACTCTTCTTTAACAATTAATGCTCTTGTTGACTGTATCCAAACTGAAGCGACAAAATATCGGATTGCTCAGATATAATCGGATTATAAATCGGATAAATTTCCAGGTGACTGAGTCGTACGCCGTCTTCCAAGCGACTCGAGCGACAGAATCGACCGACAATCCATGTTCACCCTGGGAACAACGCCCCTCCCTATTGGCTGAAGATCCGAGGCCCTGCGACCTCGATACTGACGAGCGACGAGGCCCTGCGACTTCACGATCCTGACCAACCTCCGCACTCTCTCCGACCAAGATCAACTAATCACGATTTTCCTCTCGATATCGGGCACAAGAAGAAGACGAGCCCGAGAGGAAGCTATCTTGACTCACTACGCGACGACCTATCAGAACTGCAACGTGTGTGAGAATTTGCGTACAAGGAAAATGAGAATTACGGTGTGAAATTGGAATATTAGAGCATTGAGTAAGTACTGTTTCGGTTCACAATTATCCCGTGTTCCGTTCTGAATAATCAGATCCCCCGAGTAGTCATACTTTTTCGGTAGAGTGTCGGAACACCGATCGTGGAAACACCATGTGCGTAGTAGCCCCCTCGGCTCCACGCTTTCTTAACACGACCTCCACGTGGTGTATTCTGGGTAACGCTAATGGTCTGTCGTTAATTAATATGTTTAAACAACTTGTGCACACTCACACAAGCACGCTGTGTCTCTGAAATGTGTAGGTTACAACAAGTATCGCGAACATTGAAATAATTTATCGCGAGCGTAGTCATCTACTGCCTCGTTTTCACAGATTGGAAGCAGCAGGCGTCCTGTATTCCAGATATCAAGTTTTTCCAGATATGTTGATTGCCGTTTAAATGATGCTCCAGTTCCGAATTTTGACTGCGTCCGAACTATGTTTACGAAAAACTCACAATTGTTTATTTTTAAAACATATTTGGACCGGTTGTTGATATTGAAAGGTTCTTTTCTGATCTATGGTTTCTTTGAGAGTTCCTTTTTACGAGGACAATTTGTACGTCAATAAAACTATTTGACCCTGAGTTTCAGGGTCAAGGTCATTAAACAGGGACTATGTTTTGATTGATTTTTGCCGAACATGAGCTGGAGAATCACATCCGCTTAATAGCGACGCAAGAAAGGCATATTGCAAAGATCAGTGTCACCCACCTCGTGCCTATTCATCCCCGTCCGCGTGGTCAAAGTCGGGCAACCCTGACATTTCCCATG
Organism: Stenichneumon culpator; assembly: GCA_964017025.1. NCBI lineage: Eukaryota > Metazoa > Arthropoda > Insecta > Hymenoptera > Ichneumonidae > Stenichneumon > Stenichneumon culpator. Next base: position 1,858,603 of record OZ024773.1, on the reverse strand, counting down.
TAAGAATTGACGATCGGGCCAGCCCTGGTTGGATGTTGAAGTCGATCGGCTGACGCTTGGCTGCCAATGTTGGGCCAGCCTCCTGAATGTGACGCGTGGCTGATGCTCAATAGCCAACAGTCGGATACCAAGACTGAGTCGATGATGGTTTTTCTATCGACTTAGTCTCAAAGCAACATTTTCTGCCGGATTTGTGAAGTCGGTACGAGACGTGTCCACGACACGTGTCCAACGAAACGTCGGACCAGCACTCGATGCCAAGGTTGGGCTTACGTTCATTTAAAGCCGGGCTGTCGTTGGGTCAATTACAGAAGCTTGGGCTTAAAAGTCTAATTCTTTTCACCATCGTCGGTCCAACGTAGGTCCAACGTTGGAGCAACGTAAGACGTAGCAATAAATAAAAATATGTACAAAATACACTAATAATAATGTATATGCATATATTGACCTTCTTATAGTTATCATTTGTTATCCCCGCTATGATTAATTAATATTTTAACATTATTTGAAAAATTAAATTTTTGTAACCTAGTGGGGCTCGAACCCCGGACCGAACAGTTTCTAAACTGGCACTTTACCCCTACGCTACTATCGCTTATGAATACAGATCGTTTTGTATCGGATATATTTTACATTGGTACTTTAGTCGTTACGTTGCTTTCTTTGATTATTTTTTTCTTTTGATGTTATTGACTCAAGTTGGGACTAATCGTTTTTCGAGAACAATTCTTCATTTATCTCTGATAATAAATATCAAATGGCGATTATTTCCCGAAGACACGGACAAGCTTGTCCCGAGATCCGGCCAACAAACTGTCCAGGCATAATATTATGAATTTGCCATTGTTTTTCCTCAGGCCGTTTGACTGTTGTCCAAAACAAGAAGCAGTATTTTGCCGTGCTTCGGAAGAATAGAAACTTGTCTTGAGATCTGGCCAACGAACGGCCCAGACATTATATTATGAATTTACCATAATTTTGCCGGAGGCCATTCGACTCTTGTCCGGAACAAGCGGCAGTATTCCACCGTACTTCGACAGAACAGAAAAATATCAAACGGCGATTATTTCACGATGAAAGAGTCCAGACATTATATTATGAATTTACCATCATTTTGCCGGAGTCTGTTCGACTCTTGTACGGAACAAGCGGCAGTATTGTACTGTACTTCGACAGAACAGAAAAAATATTAAACGGCGATTATTTCACGATGACATGGACAAGCTTGTCTCGAGATCCGGCCAACAATCGGCTTACATATTATTTTAGGAATTTGCCGCTGCTTAAACGAATGTCAATCACTCTCTGAGCCATTCTTGGACGGTAGCCAAGTTGACATTTGGGAGTAGTGTCATGCCGAATCCTAGCTTATTGACTGGTCCAGCAACGTTCCATTATCTTATTGACTCTTGGGCCAATCTCGACAAGTGAGATCCGTCAACCAATGCTGGCCCGAGGCTCAAACAATTATCCAAGAACGGCAAGGGATCGGCATTCTTACATGGGTTATTGATTCCAGTTAAAAGAAATTCTGGTGCGAGTGTTGAAAACCTTTTTTATAATGATTAAATCTTTACTTTTGGGTCTCTCTGAGCAATATCCAGTATGAACTCACTTTTTCGATGTTTTTTCGACTTGACGTTATCTTTTCAGGTTGAAGGGTGCATCTCCGACCCATGGTCCCTTTGAGACTTTTGTTCCTGTTGATGAGTAGAATTTTTGAAGCCAATAAAAAAATTTGACCTTGAGTTTCAGGGTTAAGGTCAATTTTGCGGGATCATGTTTTGATTGATCTTCGCCGGACATGAACTGGAGATTCATTTGGCAAAGTGACGACACATCATTTTTATACACCCTGTACAAGATTTGTTATCTGAGTTATTTTACTGGATGAGAGTTTTCCGCCAAGTCCTTCGGTTTTTCCCTTCAGTAGTGTTGCAAAGATAACTCAATATTCTGCACATTTGGATCCCGTATGTTTTTTGGTTGTTTCTCATTTATTTATTTGTTTATGTTTGGGAGTCCGCCCGGTCAATTAATCGCTTATCCAGCCAGTTTACCCTCAAGACGGCAGCAGTTGTGCCGGGACTAATCGGTTTGTCTCTCAGTGCATTGAGATGCATCTGGCGCCCATCCTGTACGGGCAAATAAAAAGAGAGAGGAATCTCAGGAAATAGATAGACAAATGTTCGCCGTTGCGAAATCGTGCTACAGTATCGTCAAACTTACTGAGTGATATATGGTAATATCCGCGACATGTATAATAAAACAACGTATTATTTGTATTTTAGTTGACAATTCCTTAGAAAAGATTTGCATTATAACGTTTGTTCAATGCTACGTGTTCTACATGTGATTGGGATAACGAAATACGGTAAATATATAATTTTTGACTATTATATTCGTTTATAAATTATTTACGATTAACTGCAGGGGTGACTATGTTGACGTAATGTATTTTTCCGTATAATAAAACGTTCGATGTTTTTGGTAGCCATGTTCTTTCTTTCGATATATTGTTGGATTGATACATAGCTTGGCGATACAATACAATATTGAAGATCGATATTTTTTTTACGATCCGGCAACTCTACGTTCGATGCGATATAAGGTGACTCTTCGCGTTTACTGTGCATGGGTTCGCCGTGCCAGTAGGCTCGTCTTTCGACGCTTGTACCATTACTTAAACAATAAATTGTCAAATATTAAGCAATTGACACCAAACTTACAAAATTGTAATTTAAGTAAAGGAACAATATTGTCGGTAAAAATGGTAACAAAATATTTTATACGAGCAGTAAATGGATTTTACCGCACATGAATCTCTTCGTTTTTTCATAAGGCCGAGAATGGTATCCGTCAAATTTGATTTTATTAAAGTTTAAGGGGTGAGAATCATCCTTAAAACTCAAAACGTAACAAAAATTGGCAAAAACCGCACTTTTAGTAAAAAAAAAATTGTAGTTTCAAATCATTGTCCATTTTTCAAATTTTAAACGCTATTTTAGAAGGGTCACATCAGGTTATTAGGAAAAAAAATAGTCCCATTGTATTCCGTTCGAAAAGTCTATGTCTTTGAACATTTGAAAATGGGGAAAATCGAAAACTTGGAACATGGAAAAAAAAGTTGAAAATTGGAATTTTCATAGCGCTTCCTCATAAAAGTTGGAAATTGAAATCGTCATATGGTTGTCTCATGATGTTCCTTTATTCGCGAAGCTTCTTCTATGAGAAAGCATTTTCTGTATTTTTGGCTTCCTCATAGAGGAAGCTTCGCGAATAAAGGAACATCAAGAAAAAACGATATTACAATTTCAATTTCCAACTTTTATGAGGGAGCGCTATGAAAATTCCAATTTCAACTTTTTTCAACAGCAACGTCTTGTTAAACTTTCATGCAAAACGGCTGGCCGATTCAGATTCAGCGCGTAAAAATACTCCATCGTCACGCTTCACTTTCTCGGATCTGCGCTTGGCATGAAAAAATACATGGAAATATGCGCTTCTAAATTTTTTTTTTGCACTTTCAATTTTTACTCAAGAAATCCAAGTGATACCTCTTTATCTAGCTTTTTCAACCCCATCATATCCATCGTCTTGTATATGTCTTACCGTTGGTCACAATAGCCACCTGGGTTTTTCCGCGATGCGATTTCTTTGCTTTCCGCGACCGGAAAGCAAAGACATAGCTGTTTAAAAATACCCAAAATTTTTCATTTTTGCAACTTTGGCTATAAAAATGCCCGATAAACTTTTCGCTAGTTATCGCTCCAGGACTGTAATTTCATGTATTTTTCCACGCTGATCACGAATTTGACACTTTTTTATTCGTAGATGTACATTTAATACGGAAAAATGCACCTCAAAAAAAAAAAAAAAAAAAAATGGCATGAAATTCAAAAAATTCAAAATGTCATAAAATTTAAACGGTTCGACCGATTTTCGTGAAATTTTAATGGAATCATCGGGTGATCATATTCCATCTGTGTACGTGTTTTTAGCCCTGCAGCTAAAAAACTACGAGCGCTAGAGTGCGTACAGACATTTTCGAAGAAAATAAAAACGTCGTACAAAAAAACACGCACGCACGCACGCACGCACGCACGCACACACACACACACACACACACACACACACACACACACACACACACACACACACACACACATCCGGAGATTTTTTCTAATTGTGATTTTTCGATGTTTTGGAACATTCTGAACATGTTTCCATTATAATCTCGAAAAAAAAATGTTGACAAAGCTTCCTCTATGAGGAATCAAAATATAAAAAGTATTAAAAATTGTGAAAAAAATTATTAAAAAAATAAAATGCCGACTATACACGTTCATTTTATATAATAGTAACTTCCATTCGATAGTTCTAACAAAAAAAAAAATGACTTACTTTGATAAAACACTAATGGGAACTCCTGATTGGGTATTTTGGTACCCCAAGCGCGCTGCATTAGCATCCTGTGTGACAACCAACGAGTAACTGAGGCTACTAACGGGCTTACCACATCGTCAGATCATGGGACCAAATTATCGTAGAGGTCCCAAGCCGATAATGGCAATTTCTACTTTAGGAACGCAGTTTGAATATCGTCTGGAGTACTTTTGTACCCCATACATGAGTTCTAGGGTTAAACAATAAATTGTTAAATGTGAACCGATTGACCACAAACTTGGTCAATATTGTAATTTAGCTAGAAGAATAATATTGTCGATAAGGAATTGTTACTTAATATTCATTAACCAATAAATTGTCAAACATAAACTAATTGACACCAATATTATAATTTAGATAAATTCGATTAAATTAGATTAAAATTATATGAGATTGGGCTGACTTGACACAAAATGTGTTGGGTTCTGCTATTGTACGTGTGCATCGCTACGGTTGACACATCTATCGGCTGCTACGGAGATTACATGGTTGGATCGTCGGCAAAACAACTGTATTTGTCCAATTGATCATTTATTGAAAAATGTGAAACATATTCGAAGAAAATAATGTGACAAATTTGTTAAAGAAATATGAGAAATTTATGAAAAAATAGTGAAAGAATGTTGCTTATGTAAAATAACTTAAAATAATGTTCGCGTAAAGAATTTGCAAATATTGAGAAAAATGTTACTTAAATTTCTTGAATAGATTCGCGATTTATTCCTCTTCATTTATAATTAATGATTCGTCTTCAATTTTTACTGTTGATGTATCTCAATAAGTTGTTGATAATCAATCATATACAAACATTCAAAAATAGGTGAAATCAAAAACAAACATTTTTTTCCCCAAAAAAGTAAAAATGGTACTCCAAGTACTTAAAGTTTATTGGCTGTAACAAACAAATTGTCCGTAAAAGAAACTTTAACAAAGTAAATACATTTGAGCTAAGTAGGGGGATACATATGCTATGCATTCTAAGTATGTGGTATAGTATTATGAACGGAAATCTATACAGAAAATAGTGATCAATAAAGACGAAAAGAAAGACAAAATGTTTTATCATATTTATCAATTGCAGAATAGAGAGATTGGTCTGAAAGTTATGCTCATATTTAAAGAATTCAACAACTGTAATAAGAAATATTGACAACGGGCAAATTCATCGCCTTTCTTTGAATAAACTTGTTATTCAGTTTGTATAACACAAACTTCTAGTTTTACTCTTCATTTGGCAAGGATCCGAAATACCTATAAAATTATATTTGTTGACCTCGCGTACACACTTACCTGTTGGCGCTCGGCCAGAGTATCCCATATATCTTTATAATTACATGGTTTTCTTGCCATATCTTTTAAGTATGAATGTTTAATCTCGGATCGCATCATCTACATCGACCGCGGAAGACCCATTTCTCATATAGTCATCGGACAGTGAGTATAAGTGGTGTTTCGGAGTAAGATTTGGAGACTGCTGTGTAAGCTGTCATGTAAGTTTCATGATGTTAATCTGTTAATCGTTTTAATCAACCATCACTCTTGTAATTGTTCAACCAGAAGAATAGCATAAATACCCCGGGATTCCTGTACTCGGGACGCAGTTACTTTTATTTGATGACGAGCATACTATAATCGACGTCATTTGGTTATTATTACTCGCCCACGAGAAACACTCCGATTAATTTCACCAATTATTATTTTTCATTTTGACTCGGATATTATTTCTAAATTCGGCCGATAAATAACAATCAATTCATCAGTTATTTATACCAACCAGATTGAACAAATAAGCTACAGAGCAAGCAACATTATTGTTTTATTCCGCAACGGTCATCGGAATTGTTTGTCACCAGCGATTCAACTATACACTCTTGTCCGGACTTTGTTCGAAAATCTTTATTGATTTGTTCTGTATTTTCGTCAATCTGATTTTTGGTGTTTGTTCAACGAAAATTGAAATTAATTCGAAATAAATTTGTCAACTTTATCAAACTTTGGGAGTTCGTACGAATTATTCCAACAACAACTACAACAATCAACGACCAAGTGAAAACGTAAGAAATCTTAATTTATATACCATTTTTATTATTATTTTCGTTCGACCAATCATGACAACGTAGTGCACGATTATCTAATTGTTTCCTTTTAAATCCTTCATCATTTGTTTTCCCCGGAGTGAAATTATCCGTCAAAATCCCCAGACAGTCACGCCTCCGTGCGAGCAATTACGTCTCACTTATCAACACTCCGGAGCGAAAGGATTTAATTTTACAAGGAATCGGTCATAATTTCTCACCCTAAGACGTGAAACCACAGGCATTTCTAGGGCCCTATCCCAAGCAATTTTCCGCAAGGGTGGGCTTAAAAATGGGCCGTTGCTACCGTAATTAATGCCGGGAGTGGTGTAGATCGATTTTCATCGTTCTGACTAGAGAGTATTAAGAGAAACGGGGCAACAGTTGCTTCTAATAAAAACATCGACAGTTTTGACGTAACAGGCTTACGCACATTTTTGTGTTAAGGGGCGTCGGATAAAACAGAACTCAGTGTGTCTCCGGAAATAACGGGCAGAAGTAGGACACTAAGCAAAACAAGCGACCAAAAGAAAATTGGTTAAATCGCATTTTTGCTTTTAGGAGAGTAGAATGAGATGGAAATCGATTGAAATAAGGGATGTTTTTGAACATTTTATTATTATTATTTTTTTTATGTTTGAGTTTGACTGTTTTGAAATTTTTCAGATCTTGTCCACCATATTAGATCTCACATTTTTAATTTCGTAATATTCTGATTCGAAATCAGGGACCTAAGGATCTTTGGAGTACCGAGTTTTAAAAATTGTTGTTCGTTCACGTTTCGCTGGCGGCTTTCGACTCGGGGCTTCAAGGTATAATTTTTGAGAGCGAGAAATATCTTTAGAACGTTTCACGCAAAATATTGCTATAGTTATCCAAAAAGGTAATAGAGTAACGATATATTACGTGAGCCGCCTTATACACCAATTGTCTTGCCCTCAAATATTGTACCATAAGTCCGAGTCCATAAGGTCGAAGGCACCAACGAAACACGTGTTCCTCAAATGTCCTCGAAATGGCAACGAACTCAAGGTCTAGGTTTTCAAGCGACGCGTTGACAATTTAATCGACACGATTAAAGTTGTGGCTATTGCTCCGAAAACGTAACGAAGAAATGCGATTTAATCAGTTTTCATGGTCCGTTTCGCCACAATCCTGTTTTTTGTAATCGCGGAAATTATTGGGTACACTGAGAGAAAAATATAGTAACATTAAAAAAAGTATAGTTAGTCAGATCATAATTCGACTATAAATTATATTTCCCTGCGGGAACGTCTATATTTTACAGTTATGTGAAGATGTTCAAAAAATGGTCACATACACTATAAATTGGCTTTATCTCGAACAATATTCACATGATAAACCCAAGTGATTAGATATACAACTAGATGTAAAGTTTTAGGAATTATTAAAACATGATCATGTCGAATACATCGTATCGGACCGTTACGTATTTCGCATAGTTAATGTAATATTCCACGTTAAACGCAGAAATAATATTATCATTGAGGAAGATATGACTTCAGATATTCTGACGACAACAGAGGTGATAAGGTACAATTCAATATATTTTTTTGAACAAACTGTCTGTTTCATCCACCGATACACACTGTTATGCTTCCTATATTTTTTGCAATTAATTTGACTCTGAAAAACTATGTTTGTATGGTGCCTCAACTATTATGTGCAGTTAATTGTGAAATAAACAAAGTTATGTATACTATCGGAATTAGTTTTATTCTGATAATTTATATAGTCAATTCGACTATTCGTATGTCTAACTAACTATCGTAAATTGATTTTCCAACTACACTACACAATTGTAGCAATTATGGGGTGTTAGCTTTCTACATTTATTGTAATTGATTTGACTCAGAAAAACTATGTTTGTATAGTGTTGCAACTATTATGTGCAGTTATTTGTGAAATTAACAAATTTATACTTACCATCGTATTATTCCAGACTGATTCTCCAACTGCACGACATAATTGTAGCAATCCCGTTGCATACTTTTAAGAAAACATACATTTATAGATACTATGACATGTAGTTGTCGAAGCATTCTTATTTTTAATAAAGGCATTTTTATTAATGATTCTACCGAAACGTATGGCTGCTTTCGCTATATATACAAGATTACAATTCGTAAACTCAACCATTGTCACTATGATTATGCGTGCAGAAAATCTTGATTACCCCTGACAGACCCAGGTTGCCGACGATGATAGTGGATAGTGGATAGGTTGTCGGCACAGGGTTAATTGCGAAAAAAAAAACAATTTGTATAATAAAACGTATTTATTTTTATAAGAAACTTTCACTCAGCTTATAAAAGAAACATAATATTATGCAATATAAAAATATATGCGTACAAACTTCTTATAATTTTAATCATGTACAACATACGTATTGCCATCGGACATGAGTATGACTGACACTTTCTTAATATAATTTTCGGAATTTAGAACTACAAAATCCAGGGTATCTGTTACTTTGACCATGTGTGCTTGATAATGTTCATTGTAGTTCACAGTTTGATAGAGCTTTACTATGAACATAAAGTCGGACACTTCTGGGGATGGAACGTATCCATTTTTCATGTAAATATTTTTTATTTCGCAAAACACAGGGATCTCTTCAATTTTCGGTAGAATTACATCGTTAATTTTAAACATTCTATTGCCGATCGTGAGTTTTTTCAATACTTTGCATCGATGAAAATTGGTAGGCAACGGATGGATTGTCTGGTAGGATTCTATTGCCACATCTTCGAGAATTTCAAAAGTAATGTTATTATTGAGAAACTGGTCGTCGATCAGTGCATTGGCGAAATACAACTGGTGTTGTATAGCTAGTGTCTTACAGATATTCACACGACTGAAAGAAATGGCAGAATTTTTCTTCGACGATCTATGCTTCGCTTCGAACCTCATTGCCCAAACATGTCGTAGTGGACCGATTTCTCTCATAATTCGACCATAATGGAGCATATGATGGTGGCGTTCGCAGGACTTTAACAGTCGAATCAGCCGCTACAGGAATTTCCGACAAATCAGTTAATTGAAGGATCAAAATAAATAAATATTTTTACCAACGCGACACTAACAACTCCTATAGAAATTATAACAGTAAAAATAAACAGAGTAAATCAGAAATTTTCTCGCAAAATCGTTTCAAAACAACATAGCACAACCATAGGCAAGGTGTCACAACAAGGTAAAATTACCGATTTAATGAATTTGAAAAAAAAGAATAGCTTTTCTGTTAAAATATGGAACGGCGGGGTTTGACAAAGAGTTTGATGGAAATAATCGCAATTGTCTGTCATTGAAGGAGAATTTTTCATGATACGGCCAATACTTCAGAGGGCAATAATAATATCCAGAGCTGGGCAAAGTACTGAAAAGTACTTGAAGTACAAAGTACCGCAAGTACTTGAAGTACTAAGTACTTTTGTACTTGAAGTACTTTGCAAGTACTTTTTGCAATTATATTCGCACCGTTACTACGAACACTTATATAATATTATAAAGATTATTAATATACCTCGCCACTTTTCACGGTCGCAAAATCGGCTGGTGTCTTCGGTTTTTTTGATCCAGCTTCAATTGACGGATGCACACTCGGTTCACTGTCAGTCAGTGGTGACGACGTAACGCTGAGTGTATCATCGAGTTCCTCAGAAAGCCCGTCCTATGCAAAGAAATAATATTTAAAAAAAAATACTTTAGAGTGGCAAGACATACTGATCACATTCAATGCAAACATTTATCAATTTATCGTACAAAATATAATTAAATATAATAAATGTAATGTGAACTTACCTGAGGGTTCAAATCCTTTTGTTTAATGTATGTCGAACGGTTCTCCATAAACTTCGATCGTGGGCCGATTAAAGGGATTAGTTTCTCTACTTGTTCCTCTGTTATGATTAGGAATGCCTCCTCATCCACTTCATTCTCTATAAAAGAAATACGGTTCTAAGAAGTGTTTTAGATTTTATGCTCATATAGATAGTCATATAAATAGCATTAACGATGTCTTATGCAGCAACTAAAAGAGTCGTATTAAAAAAAAAATGACATGCAATTTACGCATAAATGCATCAGGATAACGATAATGTGCGAGATAATCAATGATTATCGCGCGCGAGCACAATTCGTTTATATACGAAATCAAGTATATAATTTGTTTGTGGGCACACAAGCGCGATTCCAAGAATTTAGCTTATTATCGTGAAATTTTACTTATACAGCGAAAGTGAATTTAAGATAGTATAGACAGTAAAGGAAAAAAGTGTACAGATAATGACATCAATATGACTTTTATTTACCTAGCTAAGGACGAGCAGACTGCCCGATTTTACATGTACAGTGAGAGAAAAAAATTGTTGGATTAACTAAATTCGCGGTCACATACGTTCAAAGCTGTTATTTGGTTGGTACAACTGCATCATTTTTTAAAGAACGATTATTCGCTTCAGTCGATACAAAATCTTTCGATTCAAACTAAATTTTTTATTGTACCATCTAAATTAACGCCTTTGAACGCGGGTGAACGTGCCTTGGTTAATTCAACATTTTTTTCAGTGAAGGTATATATGTATAGAGATATGCATTGAACACAAAACCGGGCGCTCGGCTTGCGCTGAACTCTGCAAACGAACAGATCTAATACAGCTGCGACTAGTCACTCACTCTCGCAACTGAATCAGAACCTGTATAGTCGAAATAACTATACAACTTTACATAGTTATAAGCGTATAGTTGTTTCTACTATACACGTTAAGCGTGTTTAACCTGTATAGAAAGAACTATAAACAGATTATCGGTGTAATTGTATACAGGTTAATGGCGCTTAACCTGTATAGTAGAAACAACTATACGGTATAACTATGTAAGATCGTAAAATCTTTATAAGTCCGGTGGGACTGCTGTTCAATTTATTCCTTTGTCTTCGTAACGGTCACGGTCGAGGTCATGGAATTTTCCTGCTCAAACCGTTCTAACGACTAACCAGACAGACAATGTATCAACAGAAAAGACTTAGTTGCGGTAACTATTTTTGTAGATCCTGCAACGACTCTATAGTTCCGTTAACTATCTAATTGTTGCAGAAATCGTTTTTCAAGTTGGAATTACTCGTAAATAGTTATCCAATCCAAGCCTTTGTCTTCGCAATTAAAAAGTTACATTATTCAAAATTCAGAATAAAATGAAATTAAAACACGATTTTCGTCCGTATGAATTGGTTTTCGAACTACTACCAGTAATCACGGAGCTATTAGACACGATTTTAAGCATAGATTCGTATTTCCCCAAGAATAATGAGATGGCGAAGTTAAGAAACGCGGTAGTGTGACGACGCTGATACGCAACGAATACACTAATAATCTTTACGTTCACAAACTGAAATAAATCAAATAATTAATTCGACAGAATAACTGCTTACCTTTGAACACCTGCCTATACTCCGCCAACTTCCACTCAGTCAACTGCTTGTCGACAAAAGATGTTGTATCGCCTTCTTGCGCGTCCATCACTTCACAGATCACAATAAGCACTACTGCAGACCGCGCGCGTCGAGAACGCTGCAACGTCGAACGTAGAATGAAGGGAGAGGTGCCCCTACTATCGGTATGCTCTAGCGGAGAAATCCCCCACTTTGCCGCGGGAGTACTGCGCAGTCGTCAGAACAGAAAAGTGTATACTATTTTTTATAGTAGAAATAAATATCTGACAGAGTTGGCGATTATATACCCAATAGTTATATATACTCTGCACAGCAGTACATATTGTCATAGCGTCGAATTATCCTGCTTTACTATAAAGTATATTTGACTGAGGGAACGTCTATACTTCATGGTTATAATGAAATACGCAAAATAGCAACAATTACAATTGTGGTAGACTTGATTATATAGCACTAGTACGCTAATTATGTAATATAAACGTTCCCTCTGGGAATTATAATTTATAGTAGCGCCTACAATATTTTTTTTTATGCACACAATCCCGGTAGATAATTCTTCAACACTGCATGTTCAGTTTCAATAAGCTTACGATGAACCCAACTTTACAGTATGGTATAGCCTATTTTTTCGAGATTTTATAATCAATTAAACAGCACGTTTGAATTCCGTTATTTGCTATTACTATATTTCGAACTTTAGATTAAATAAGTGTACTGTCAATCTAACTGTCCATAGATTCACAAGCAAACTGCACATGATTAACCAGTACTAGAATATAACATATAATTAGATGTAAGATACTTCATGATATGTCGAACCAAAAATAATATCATCGGTGATCAAAGCTGTGTATTCTATTAACAATACATTTTTCGTTGAGTCCTTAACAATAATTATAGTAGCTTGTATAAACTACATCGTTGGATACACATTCGGAATGCCATGTCTTAATTAACTTTGCAATTATCGTAAATTCAATCATATTGTTGTCCCATCCACCAAAATATATCGAAAGACTTTCGATACTTTTTTTAGAATGTGAAATCATTAGATGTACCATATACTTTTCTCTCAGTGTATCGTTTATCCGACTCCCCTTAACACGGAAATGCGAGTTAGCCAATTTCTTTCGTGGGCTTCGTTCTTAAATTTTTTCGTAAAATTTCGATTTTACAAAATAATTTTTTACTGTATATCTTTTCCGATATAAGTCAAAATATCGATACACAGCAGAGAAACAGTAATAGAAGTATTGAGTGATTAGATTATCTCTTTGGAGAATGTCGTAATAAAACTTTATAGCGACAAATATATTCCGGAAGCTTCAGAGCGGAAGAAAATGAGCCTCCTATAGATCATCAGTACCCACCTATATAAAAAATAAATTAAATCAGCCAACAAATATAGTTTTTTGAAAAAAGTAAAAATCGTACGCCAAATACTTACGCTAAGTATTAAAATTGACCTTCTGTTCCCTAAAAATTATGCTTATCAAAATGATATCTTAAAAAAAATCGGAAGTAAGTTAAATCACATTTGCCGATATTCTTTTTTACAGGTATCGTTTTGATGAATATTATTTTTTTGAAACAGAAAACCAATTTTAATACTTGGTGTAATATTTTTCTTACTGTTTTCAAAAAAGTATATTTTTATGTAACATATAAAAAATATGTATTTCAAAAGTCATACACCTACCTTTTTCCATGGGGGATCCTAGATGTTCAAACAATGAGAATATAATTAGGAGAAGAGGATTTCAGTGCACTGATAGGTTTACGGTAATGTTGGCACAAACAGAAAGCGTTGCGGCGTGTGCGAAATCTATACTACACCATAGAGTACTATATAGGGGATACGACCAAGTGGAGTAACTCGCGGACTTTCGGCCGAGCGAGCACGTATGCCGAGTAGAAAACACTTTGTGTAGCGAAGCGTATGGTCGCGAGCATGCCAATACGGGAAGAGACGAGTAGTCGGATAGGGGAAAGACTAGTAGGTATAGGAATGCCTACGTGGGATCGAATCTGCATGCCAAAACCATTTCCTGTGCTGCTACAGCCAAACGGCCACTAGCGTTCCGGTCGCCACTTTTCGTCTTTAATGTCACATGGCCGATTGTACAAACGCTCGACTATTTATCATTGTCGCCGTGTATACATACTTGCCTTGTGTACTCAGCCAACACAAAAGAACCAACAGGCAACTGGCAATAACGAATCAATGCATCGATAGATATATCTTATTCTTCTACACACATTGAGGTAGACCTCGATATACGTTGAAAAGAGAAAAATAAATAAAATAGATATGCGACTACTAAGAGGTGTGTTCCGTTGCTGTATTAACTGCTGCCAAGCTTATATAAAACTTCTCGGAACTCTACTAACTATTAGCTAAAAGCTTATACATCCTTTGCCAGTCTATTTGATATGGTCATGTTGTAATTATTCTATTCTTATATAAGGTAATTATTCTACTGGATTAGCGCTCGCATTTTTACTTTTTCTCTTTTTGATTAATTACACGATTTCTAATCGATCAAATACCACACGATGCTTGCAGAAAAACGAGTTGCTTGTATTTAGTGTCGTACAATGTGCGTCTACAGTTGCCGTAACTTGACAAAATATCTCGACCCACCCACACTTTTACAACATACGCACTGTGGAATCGACGAGTTAAACGACCATTACATCAGAAACTAGATAAATAAACTTGCACGCTAGTCTCAGTTAACGGCTGGACTGAATGTGTATGCAACTTAAAAATAAATTATTAAATATACTGAGTTCACTATTCATTGAAAAAACAGTTTGACATTGTATGATAATTATAAGAGTAACAGAATACTGAGTTTAATTAAAAATACCTTCGAATAGAATATTTTTAAGAAAACACAAACTATTTTATTGATCGTTTAGAAATTGCCGTCCCAGGAAAAAATGATCATATCTGATCATACATGTTCATATCTGTATCAGGTATGGATCTGATCGGATCATATATATCCATATCTGTAACGGATATGAATCTGATCGGATAACAAATGATCATATACGATCAGATATTTCATATCATATTCATATCATATTTCATTTCATATTTCATTTCATATTTCATTTCATATTTCATTTCATATTTCATTTCATATTTCATTTCATATTTCATTTCATATTTCATTTCATATTTAATTCATATCTCATCATATCTGAACATAACTACTCATGCAAGATCATATCCGGACACGTTTCCAACGCGATATTCCGAAGAAAAGATAACGCAAAGCCATCGGAATTTCGTTTTAACTAATACCAAGAATTCGACCTTCCGGTAAGGTTTCCAAGTTCTTCTAACAATGAGAAAATAAATGTTTTTTTCGAAGTTAGACAATCATTTTTAAATTTTTTTTAGAAACGGGAAGTTTTGGTTCCTTGAAATGTCATATAAGAATCAAGCATCGTTATCGGCCGCCCAGTAGAGCAGCTTTTAATGGGTATTGATTTATTTGACAAAGATATTGACTTGCTTGGAGAACCCTTATTACCAGAGAATGAGCCGATCAACGAATTGCCCATAATTGAAGATCGATTACAGAAATAATACAGATATTATTCAAAATTATATCTTAATAAAAGCCTGCCCCTAACAGCTATTCAAGGGATTATCGAAAATACGTCGAACAAGGAACGTCACTTTGGTGTACCCCTCCGATTTTGATGAAACTTACGTATGTTGTAGAGCATCGAAAAGTAAAAGACACGTATTTTTAATATCGGCGGAAAAACATTTCTAACATAAGGGGTGAAATCGCCCTTCAAAGTTAGGCATGTCAAGGGGTGATTATGTAGTTTCACCCAGAAGGCGTCAACCGATTTCAATGAAACAAAAACCAAAATACTTCTCATCGAAGCCAATGAAAATTCCACGTGGAGTTGAAGAAAAAAAATTCATTTACAGGGGTGAACCACCCCCTTTTTCTTTCATTTTCCACCCTACAAAAAAAACTAACCAACCAAATTGAACGGAACATGTACCATTTGGAAGGGCAATTTAAAATAAAGTTGACGTGTTTTTGCACATTCGCAGGGAAAAGAGTTGGGGGGGGGGGGTAAACTATCCCTTATCCATTAGTACTTATATTTGTGCATGCATTCGCGTTTCTCGTCATTTAAATGTCTGAATCGAATCAAAGCATTTCTGATAGCCGAAGTTAATGTCGGACGCTTCGCATGATCCTTCATTTATAATTAAGGGGTGACCGGCTGTCACCTGGAATGGCCCTTTGACCAGTTTCGCGATATTTACTGATAAAAAAACATAGCTTGTTCAAATACAGAATACTGGGGAAAATTGCTGGGGTTGATATAATATTGTTACGTCCAAGGGAATGAATAACGTGCGTATTACCCGCGTAGAAAAAAGTCGTATGGGAAAGGGTATTAAATTGAGTATGGGTTGAATGTGGGGAATCGTATGGGAACGAATATGGGTGAAGTATAATCTGACTATGGGCTTTGTTCAGTTCCCACATTCATCCCATACCCTTTTCCAGACTCTTTGCCAGCTATCGGGTACGACCTCGAACATTTTCATGCAATCAAACCCACACACTTTCCCAGACTCTTTCCCAGTCATCGCGTACAGGCTCAAAATTTGTTGTGTAATCAATCCCATTCTCTTTTCCAGACTCTTTCCCAACCATCGCGTACAACCTTCAAAAAATGTCTATTAATGCGGTTGGTGGGAAAGAGTCTGAAAAAGAGTATGGGATAGATAGACCAAAAGAGTCTGGAACAGTGTGTGGGGTTGATTGCATGAAAATGTTCGAGGTCGTACCCGATAGCTGGCAAAGAGTCTGGAAAAGTGTATGGAATGAATGTGGGAACTGAACAAAGCCCATAGTCAGATTATACTTCACCCATATTCGTTCCCATACGATTCCCCATATTGAACCCATACTCAATTTAATACCCTTTCCCATACAACTTTTTTCTACGCGGGTAGGTTTTGGGGCGGATATTATTATGTACAATGGCAGCTAAATATCTCAAACACAAACTGTCAAACGTCTGTTTACTCTGAAAGTTCGATCAAGACTGTTCTACATGGTGATCGATCTTATATCAATCGTCCGTTCGTTCGTCTCTTGTCAAACCTATCTAATATCGTGTGCCTCAACGAATAGTCAGCTACATATTCGTAACAATATATACAATATATATGCGTGCTTGTATATAATATAATTTATAATTCCTTTTACAATTCGTCGACGTGCGCATTACATTGTCATGATGTGCAGCAATCACGGTTCGTAAGGTGTACAGTAATGATACTCTTTAAAAAAATGTTACAAGCACAAAGATTTCTTGCACCATGCGCATCTGATGATGACCACATTATTACAACCTGGTACTTCACAGTGTGCTTGAGACGATTGACCGAAATCAAAACTCACTGGATTGTCGAACTCGTCTGGGTTATCGGTTACATAATTACTTTTGAACAATGCATATTTAAAAAGATCTATATATCTGGGTGATGAGAGTTGATTGTGTGCGAGCCATTGCAGTTTGATTATATTGTTTCTCAAGTGTAAATTAATATCAGAATTAAGTAATAATACACTGTTGGAAAATGTCGCACACATTTTTTCCATATTCGGAAACCAAAAACGTCGAGTGGTTGGATTTTCCCTGTTGTGCCTTTAGGTATTATCTTTGTGATTTTTTTGCCCCAAGGCGTTGCTTTTCGAACAACTTCTGGGCAGTGTCCACTCCATGAGTATCAACAATACGCTGCCACGGCCGGTGTTGGGGAAGAATACTTTCTTCAACCAGACTTTGAAGTGCTCTGTACATAGGAAGATATTGATTACCGAAATACACAGTAAAAAAGTTTGTACTTTTTACAAGAACTTATTGTCCACGAACGTCCACAATTTTTTATTTGTTAACTTTCTCGTTTTACAAACAAGAGTACAAACTACAATTGTTAATTGCACGAGAAATAAAACGGCAGGTTTGTAACATTCAAACCTGGACAAACGTGTTTGTCACTTATTTAACCAAATTATTTTTACGAAACTTCGTATTCCGATTTTACGAAATTATTTTTTACTGTGTAGTATAATACAAGGTATGTTCAATATTTTCTGGTCATCATTTTTGTTCATGCCTGAAGACATTTGTCCGGATTTCCTTGCTGTTAAAAATACGGTGTCTGGCCTGAATAAATCTTTTCCACGATTGGTCCGATCTCACCCTTTCCCTCTTTCAGAACGATAAAAAGGGTGAATATAGTTTTCCATATGCATTTATGGTTGGCTGGATTGTGTAGCTGTGTGTTGTAGAAGTTTTGTACGGATTGTACTACACATTCCACTTGTTTAGTTCTCTCAATCGTCAGAGTCCTGTCAGAGTGGATTTCCAGTTGAAAGCCGCTCTGATCTGAATTATATATGTTATCCACTCCATATTTTTGAATATATGGTTTAATTTTATTTACGAAGTTTTCTGCATTAATCCTTAAAACTTGTTCGTCTTCTGTAGTCTTTCGTGTTATGAGTTTATTAATTTTCCTGGATACAATAGGATGTGACTGCTTGTATTTCCAAAACCAATTACGAGAAGCTTTAAAGCGAATATCTTCGTGACCTATCCCTTTTTGAGCTTGTAGAGCCCACTTTTTCAAGGTCGATATCATGTATAATGAAACCAGCATCTACAGCGGCTTGCATGTTTTTCAAAGTATATTCAGCGATTGGAGCTAATTTCTCCTTGTAGGTCCCATCTTTGTTTATTTGATTTGCCCATCATCTTAATTGTCGTATAGATTTACCTTTTTTGAATTTCTGGTTGACGACATCGACACTGGAATTTTTCTTCTTACGGGATCTCCAGTATTCGACTGCGTTCCGTTTGTAATCGTAGCCCAAGGCGTCTTCGTCTTTAGAACACGCGTCAGAATCCACGTGTCAGAATCCACGTGTCAGAATCCACGTGTCAGAATCCACGTGTCAGAATCCACGTGTCAGAATCCACGTGTCAGAATCCACGCGTCAGAATCCACGCGTCAGAATCCACGCGTCAGAATCCACGCGTCAGAATCCACGCGTCGGAATCCACGCGTCGGAATCCACGCGTCGGAATCCACGCGTCGGAATCCACGCGTCGGAATCCACGCGTCGGAATCCACGCGTCGGAATCCACGCGTCGGAATCCACGCGTCGGAATCCACGCGTCGGAATCCACGCGTCGGAATCCACGCGTCGGAATCCACGCGTCGGAATCCACGCGTCGGAATCCACGCGTCGGAATCCACGCGTCGGAATCCACGCGTCGGAATCCACGCGTCGGAATCCACGCGTCGGAATCCACGCGTCGGAATCCACGCGTCGGAATCCACGCGTCGGAATCCACGCGTCGGAATCCACGCGTCGGAATCCACGCGTCGGAATCCACGCGTCAGAATCCACGCGTCAGAATCCACGCGTCAGAATCCACGCCTCAGAATCCACGTATCAGAATCCACGCCTCAGAATCCACGTATCAGAATCCACGTATCAGAATCCACGTATCAGAATCCTCGTATCAGAATCCACATATCAGAATCTACGTATCAGAATCCACTGGACCTTCATCATGTTGCTAAAGAGTATCTTCGATAGGGTTGATAACATATTGCTTGAATGGCTCTTGAACATCTAGCGATTTTTCCTCAATAATTTCAACTCCGTCATAATCGTCGCTGCTGTCAATCAGAACTTTTTCGAAATTCAGTTTTACCTCGATTTCTGCATTGTTAATCGGAGTTTCGGGAATATTCATGGCTTCAAACGTAGCCAAGAGTAGTTTAATTACGTCGATTTGATTCACTTTCATGGTGAGTTGATTTTTTTATCAGAAATTATGACCGACGGACTGGCACTCCGTTGAAACGAGCAACTGAAGATGGCTGTATGTATCGCGGTTTTTATACTTAAAAGACTTGTTGACTTAACACTTATTGAACCGGTTACGATATCAGTTGATAATACGCCCCCCAGATAGCCACCCATGTCGAAAACATCTCTTATGACGTAAAAAGTATTTTTATCGTATTAGCGTATAAACGGCTGTTGCATCATCGATATAATCCAAAATTTGCGCTTCATGGAAATGCAATCTAATCGAAAAGCCGATAAAACATGACGATAAATTATTGATAAGAACAAAATCAGCACAAAGAGTGAGCGCAGGCAGCTCTTTAACATTTAAATAACGAGGAACGAGAATGGATGCACAAATATAAGTACTATTGGATAAGGGGTAGCTTACCCGCCTAAACTCTTTTCCCTGCGAATGTGCAAAAACACGTCAACTTTATTTTAACTTGCCCTTCCAAATGGTACATGTTCCGTTCAATTTGGTTGGTTAGTTTTTTTTTGTAGGGTGGGAAATTGAAGAAACAGGGGGTGGTTCACCCCTGCAAATAATTTTTTTTTCTTTAACTCCACGTGGAATTTTCATTGATTTAGATGAGAAGTATTTTGGTTCATTGAAATCTGTTGACGCCTTCTGGGTGAAACTGCATAATCACCCCTTGACATGCCTAACTTTGAAAGGGGATTTCACCCCTTAGAAATGTTTTTCCGCCGATAAAAAAACGTGTCTTTTACTTTTAGATGCTCTACAACATACGTCAGTTTCATCAAAATCGGAGGGGGACACCAAAGTGACGTTCCTTGTAAGTTATTAAGTAGCGTTGGGACCATGTTAGAAAATAACGTACCTGCAGACAATGACACTCAAGAGAATCTTCGAGATATCACCGCTTTCTTGAAAAATTCATTTCCCGAAATCGCAACATAATAGCATACAATCTACGAAAAAAAGAGGATTTCACGGTGCCTCTAAAGAAATATTCATTTGCCGAAACATCGATAGCATAATTATGGACGGTATAATTATGAGAGTGCCAGTTAAGGTCACACTCACGTTTGTGCCCTTACGGATAGGGTTTAAGATCATTTTTCGCCCACCGAAATACATATCGCATATACGCACATGCAGGAGCAGGTTCATGATAACATAGTCCACGCTACAATTGATAAAAATGTTTGGCAAACTTTTTTTTATTTGCATTTTTCTCCCGTTCTCAAGCGAACTTCGCACTTATACAGGGTCGGCCCGGGTCAGCAGCCAGTCCGCCCTTGCGGCCGCACCCGACCTTCCCCACCGTATCGCAATTGCCATGACAATTCTGCCATGGGTATAGGGAAACTGCGGAAAAACTATGCCGATACAGCCGGTCTCAGGTTTGATTCCTGGCATCGGAGCTTCGTCGCGTTTCACCGAGAATGTCAACATAGAGTATAGCTATATACATCCGAGACTCACATTTAGAATTACTAAGTGCGAGTGACCGATGTATATATCTGGAGCTTCGTCCCGCCCATCTTTTTATACTCGGCGGAACTACGAAACCGGGAATCGAAACGTCGTCCTCCCGATGCTTTCGTCTAGAGGCGAGCACGCTAACCACTAGACCATCGCACCGGTTCGTATGGCAAACTAATCAGCGCGAATGCTTTCCGTATAAATTCGTAGTGTCTTTATACAGGGTCCCCCATTTTAATCTTACACCTGATTTATCTTGAAAGATACTGCTCCGATCAAAAATTGAGAATAATACAATTTTTATAGTTCAAAGGGGGACGTTAAAAAAAAAGTTTTGTGTTCCAAAATTTTAAATAGCGACATTAAGATGGCGGTCATGTTTTTTAAAATGGAATCATGAATTTTCTTTTTCACCAAAAAATGTCTCGGATCAAAACTAACAACTTTTGTAGGAGCATTGTTTCAATTAAGTCCATAATTTTTTGATTAAAACACAATTTCTGACTATTTTAGCGTTGTCCAGGACGTACTACGAGGAGGTAAAGTCTCTAACATCCCAAGTGTGCGTGCGTGCTTGGGTGCGTGTGTGTACGTGTGGAACACTTATAAGGATTAGGTCTCTACGGCTCGTCACCTCCGCAGTATTTTTCGATTCCAGACTCTCCTTCTGAGTATTCTCTGAACTCTTCCTAAAAGTGTTCCAAGATTTCACTATTCATGTTCAAACATGCCTGAACTCTCCTCTCAAAACCAGCAACAGTTCGTAACAGAACATCTCTCCGGATTGCACGGCGGGTAGCTCAGTATTCATTTTTTAAAATAATATTGAAAAGGCTTGTCACTGTTTGGATTTTTGTTTCTTGAATGTGTCGTTGTTGATATTTTTCTGTTAACTGGATACGGACACGACAATACGAATTTTCATGGTACGAATTTTCGTCATTTTGGAGTTTCAAGTTCGCTTCACATCGAATGAAAACAAAAAAAAATCACACGCGGAACGGTTACAGTACACGCGTATTTGTTAACAATTTACTGACGGCAATGCAAGAATGGCTGATTTTAGTCCCAACGATATCGTTAATATGTTGCTTATTTTAGGGAGATATCGGGGCAATTATGTACGAACCGAAAATTTGTATCGACACGAATATCCTCATCGTTCGTCATCCATTGTGGCAGACAATCCGAACCCTCAAGCAGAGACCGAGGGCAGGTCAGAAAACCCGCCACTGCAGACGTCGCCAAAACGTCAACAATAATTTTGATGGCTCGCATGAGGCTCGAAACATGGCTATTTTAGCGATGATAGCAATCGATCCTCATTTGAGTCTACGAGTGATCTCGGAACGACTGAGGTTTCCTAGATCCACAGTGCACCGAGTATTGAGAGGTGCAAGACTCCACCTGTACAGGATACAATTCCACCAAGATACACCTAATCCTGATCCGTTGCGAAGGACACAAATCGAGCGATTCCCAGACTTTTTAGATTTGTTATGTATAGTGATAAATCCACATTCAACAACCGACGTCAGGTTAATCGATGGAACTTCCAGTATTTGTCTCATCAGAAGCCACCTTGGGTGAGACAGATTGATCACCAGCATCGGTGAAGTTTAAAAATACCATAGTACCGTCTACTTTCTACACGAACGAGCCGCGTATTCAAAGCTTATATTTTTTTAAACGCAGCCCAGTAGCCTGGTGCTCTAATCGTTCCCCATCCTCCGTCATATTGTTTAATGTACCGTTACCGGGTCCCAATAATAAAACTTTTATTTTTCGTCGAATAAAAATCTTCGGTATTTATGGCTTTCTTTATGTATAGACACTAAAAAATAGGCATCTCGTAGATCGATATTGCACATGAAATTATGCCGCGGGACTAGCTTTGTTGCTGTCCGAACGTTCTCCATCTTAAAACGCTTCGTTAAAATAAAACTGTTGTGTTTTTCAGGTTGGGAACGAATCTCATCGAGCTGTCTGATTTTGGCACAAGGAAATACGGTGACGCAAATTGATCTGTGCAAGTGGAGCACGTTTTTACTGCGCCTAACTTCAGCAGTTTCTGTATTGACAGTTTCATTTCCAGGCGATCGTATGGCGGAATTACCGGCAAACCCGCCTGACGAGGCAAACTGTCGAACTCGATCTTGTATCTTTTGACGCAATCCAAAACAAAACGATCGCTTGTGTTTCAATTCCAAACTCAAAGCATCGAACCATCAAGCATCAAAGCATCGTACCGTCAACTACCCGTTAACGTGGGTTTTTTCGGGATAATCTTGTTCCTGTCAATAGTATAAGTTCATATATATAATTAAAGGTGAAAAATACCTCTAAAAAGGACAGTTGAACATACTTTTTACTTAACTTTCAATTTTTTTTTTCAGAACCGATTCAGACTGGATTCTGGTTTGGAATCACGATCAGAATCCAATTTGCGACCGTTACATCTCACCTCTGGAATCTGACCGGAATGCGAGTTGCACATGGGAAGTCTCGTAAAAAAGAAGCCCAAGACCACAGCACGTCCTGCCCCTTATTACTATTATTTTTGGTTTATTTATTTATAAGTTTTTATCGGAATACCGTATATTTTTCCATAAGGACTTTCTCACACTCGTGTCCACGATCGAGCCGTTCAGTTATTTTACATTTTAATTCGAAGTTATAATGACGCCACCAGACGATCAGATAGAATCTCTACTAATACGTATGCACTCGCGATCACGCGCTCCCACTCCGAAATAAAGTATATTGAAAAATATATCTGTTTATGTCTTAAACGTATATGTCCAATATATTTGCGATACATGAGCATGTATTTCAAATATATTCAATATATAATTTACATATATATGTTGTATATTCTACGTGTATGTCAGATGTAGCTCCGGATGTATTTGAGATATAAGTTAGATATAAGTGTCGTATATTCGACGTATAGGGTAAATCAGGGTGAGATGGCCACCCGTAATATATTTTAACGTAACAAACGAATGGCGCCGCCGTTTGCACAGTTTTTAGTATATGTGGATACAATCCGATTGCACAAAAAATTTTAAGATTGTACGTGCAAGAGCCAGTACGAGCAGTGAATTCGTTTTTCGAGATAGCCAGAAATTTCTCGAGCTATATTTCTAGCGCTCTGGAGACATACAACATTATAATTTTACTAGTAAATCAAGATTGCACACTATAATTCGATCTTTCAAGAAAAGATTGGCGCGTAGTCAACCTATTTAAAAAAATGCCTTCCCTAAAATAAAGCAGCGACTATTTTTCAGAGAAAATGGGTGATATGGCCACTCATATTCCGGGAGACATGGCCACTTGTTTTTCGGGGGATATAGCCATGTCAGTGGTGGTGGGCCACGGCCCGCAATAGCAGGCGGTGGCCCGGGTATTGCGGGCGAGATAGCCACGTGGCCATCCCACCCGCAATATCCGGGTGGTATGGCCAATAAAACCACTTTTTTTTTAGTTTGGTACCTGAAACATTTGACGAAGGCAATTACTGTCTTTCTGTAGTTTATTTAGGCAACATAAAATATAGTAAGACATGTTTTGTGCGATACCGATTCATCTCAATATCTAATTGGCTACCATTATTACTGTGGCCATGTCGGCCGTAGTGTCCGGGTGAGACGGCCGATCGCAAATATTTATTTATAGAACTACAATTAAATCATGCATCGAAAATATCGAAAGTTCTGAGTGAATTACTTTTGTTTGAAGCTTCTAGACTTGGTTACACAAAAAAAATTAATTTAAAAAATGTTAAACCTCCAATTTTCGTTATTTAAAAAACCATGGCCATATGACCCCGATTTACCCTATGTCAGGTGTAGCTTCGAATGTATTAGAGATGTAAGGTCGATGTATGTGTCATATATCCCATGTACATCCTACGTATTGAATTTCAGCTAAAAAATTTGAAAATTAAGTAAATGGTACCTTGAACTGTACTTTACGGAGGTAATTTTCACGTTAATTATATATGAAGCATTCTTTATCAACTGAGCCCCTTATTTCGGTCGACGTCTCAGATGTTTTTCAAAATTTGCTAGTTTGGAGTACTACTTGAGAGGTGCTTCTGTTTTTTTTTTTTTTTTATTTTTAAAGGACACCCTTCAGGATTTACGTTATTTTTAAATATCAGTATATCTCCAAAAATATTGGTCGCAATATTATCATGTATCGTGAAAAAAAGATTAAAATAATTTTTTTCTACTAAAAACACACCTTCGATTCTGGTCCCAATTTTACAGGATATTTGGCATAGTATGAAGATTCTGAAAAAAAAATCCCAAAGTGGTACCTGCGGTTCTTACGCACTAAGAAAATAAACAAATCAAAAATTAAAAAATAAAACCTCTAAAAATGAACATCTATTTCAAAACAAGTTTCTCAACGACGTGAATCCGACTACGGGCAAACCCCTTCCAGCAAATAGTCGAGTTTATATAAATCTATATGAATTAAATTTTTTATTTGTTTATTTTTTTAGTGCGTATGAATTGCAGGTACCACTTCCGGAATGTTTTTGTAGCATCTGCGTACAATGCTAAATATCGTGTAAAATTGAAAGTAAAATCAAAAATGTGTTTTTAGTAGAAAAAAATTATTTTCACTTTTTTTGCGAAAAATTGACTTTTCCGCATCGGGAAAATTATTACTTTAACATCATTTGAAAGTTGATAAAATATAAAAAAATTAATGTTCCTACGATTTTTTTGAGTGACCAATATTTTCTAAGATACAGTAATATAAAAAAAAAAAAAAACAAACGTAAATCCTGAACGGTGCACTTTAAAAATCTAAAAAAATTCCCAGAAGTAAGTCTCAAGTAGTACTACAAACTGGGAAATTTTAAAAAACATCTGAGAGGTCGACCGAAAAAAGTGGCCTAGTTGATAAAGAATGCCTCCTATATGAACTTACACGAGGACCTTGATTTGTGCGCCCTTGATTTTCTTAACAGTGCCCACCACGACAGTTAGTGTATGGGCGGGGCATGCGCAACCTTGATTTTCTTAAGTACAATGCGGAGCCAGTCCCGCCGCTGTGAAGAAAATCAAGGTCCTAGTGTACTCTACCGACAGGCACAAGAATATCCCGAAAAAAACGCTATTAGTTTTGTCACTCGCTGGGGATCGAACCCTCGAACCTGGGTCGTATAGTACGAACATTGTTTTGTTTTTTTTTTTTTATTGTTTATTGTTTAATTCGTACATATAACAGAAAGTTTCAGGCTACAACATACATAAAAAAACAAAAGCCTACAAGTCGCTATGTAAGTGTAAATTTGACTGTCACATACAGTTCTTCATTACATAAACTCTTTATTTCTATAAATTAATCTTAATAACTCTCTGATTTTTCTTTTTAAATGACTGCAATCAAGGATAAATAGCGTATGCGCATCAATGAAATAGTACGAACATTGCGCCTTAACCCACTGGGCTAACCAGATCTTAGAATTTTTTAATTTCTATTTGAAACTTAAAGCGTCGTAGGCATGTGATGGCCCTATGCTGGACGCATATACGTTAATGTTAATTTAATTGTTAATATTAATGTTAAAGTTTCGATGTCATGTAGCAAAAAAAAAAATATTGTATGCACATTGATTTCTTTTCGATCTGAATACCGATAATAATATAGCGTATGAACATAAAACGTATGCACAGAGCGCAAAGCGTTTTTTATATTTGTATACAGTGAGGCACATTTATCAGTCTACTATAGTCAATAATTATTTATCTACTATGACTAGAGAATCAATTAACTGTCGTTGATTAATTGTATATGCTGTTAGATTATGAATTAGTTAACAGTTAACAATCCGTTACCCCAAAGTATATGAAACATAAATTCTAGGTATTCTCCAAAGTATGTCAAACATATGTTCCATGTATATTGCCTGTATATTCGGAATATATTCCGAAATGTACCAGGTATACTTCGATTATATGAAACTCATATTCACAATATATGTGGAATATATATCACATATACTTTTAATATTTTTTGAATTAAAGCAAAAAAATTCTTTTTCTTTCAAAAAAGTAAAAAGGTACTGTATTCTCGTTCAGAAAAAATATTTATCAAAAAAACCTTTGAAAAATAAAAAAATCTGCCAAAACAGATGTTTATTAAAACAGTCTCTTAACAGAAAAATTCTTCCGAAAAGACGTTTATCAAAACAATAAAAAAATGTGTATCAAAATCTCGAAAAAAAATGCTTCAAAAATTTAATCAAACCAGCCAAGTAGTAGTAGATACAAAAAAATGCTTCAAAAAAGATGTTTATCAAAAGGATCTAAAAAAAAAACAAGACGCAAAACATCTTGACAAAAAAAAACTTGGCGTGCCAGTTTTGATTTTACAATTACAGTTACTACAGTTACTGCAGTTACTTTTCCTCTCCCTCGATTATTTGAATGAACCATGTACGACAGCTATGGGAAAAAACTGGCACGCCAAGTTTTTTTCTCAAGATTTTTTGCATCGTGTGTTTTTTTTTAGATTGTTTTGATAAACATCTTTTTTGAAGCATTTTGTCTGGTACTACTACTTGGCTGGTTTGATTTGATTTTTTCGATTTTTTTTTTCGAGATTTTGATACACATTTTTTTTATTGTTTTGATAAACGTCTTTTTGGAAGAATTTTTTTGTTAAGAGACTGTTTTAATAAACATCCGTTTTGGCAGATTTTGCTTCCTGATAGAGGAACCGTTGCGATGGAGAAAAAAAAATTCAAGATTCTAATGAAAACGTGCTCAGAATGGTCCAAAACATCGAAAAATCACATTTAGAAAAAAATGTCCGGATGTGTGTGTGTGAGTGTGTGTGTGTGAGTGAGTGTGCGTGCGTGCGTGCGTGCGTGCGTGCGTGCGTGCGTGCGTGCGTGCGTGCGTGCGTGCGTGCGTGCGTGCGTGCGTGCGTGCGTGCGTGCGTGCGTGCGTGCGTGCGTGCGTGCGTGCGTGCGTGCGTGCGTGCGTGCGTGCGTGCGTGCGTGCGTGCGTGCGTGCGTGCGTGCGTGCGTGCGTGCGTGCGTGCGTGCGTGCGTGCGTGCGTGCGTGCGTGCGTGCGTGCGTGCGTGCGTGCGTGCGTGCGTGCGTGCGTGCGTGCGTGCGTGCGTGCGTGCGTGCGTGCGTGCGTGCGTGCGTGCGTGCGTGCGTGCGTGCGTGCGTGCGTGCGTGCGTGCGTTTACTATATTTTAAGCATTTACTATATATTTATATATCTTAAGCATTTACTATATTTTTGGCTTCCTCCTCTAGGAGGAAGCCAAAAATATAGTAAATGCTTTCTCATAGAAGGAGCTTTGCGAATAAAGGGCCATTATGAGAAAGTGATATAAAATTTTCAACTTTCAACTTTTATGAGGAAGCGATATGAAAATTCAAACTTTCAGCTTGTTTTAAATTTTGAAAAGGTTTTTTTGATAAACATATTTTTTGAACGAGAATACAAATTTTATGTACTTGGCGTACCTTTTTACTTTTTTGAAAAAAAAAATGTATTTTTTGCTTTGATTTCGCATATTTTTGACATCCAGTCATATAGTTTCATTGGTTATTACCAACATGCAGGGAATACAGAACGAAAACATTGTTTACAGTAGATTATACGATGATATATATAAATAAAAGATCTTGAAAAGTAAACGGTTCAATAAAAATTATATATACAATAATAATAATAATTTTTAAAAATATGATTCTAAATTACGAAGTATTTTTTTAACCTGTTATCCATCGCTGTTCCTTAAGGCATGTGAAATACCGGGGTCATTAATAAAAACGGTAATTCACTTTTTTCACGGGTGCTAGCATCTGCACTCAACAAAATAGTGTTATCGAAAGCTGTAATGTAATCTGTCTTCGATGACACTTTTCTTTTGACCATAGATATCACCGTCCGTGAAAAAGATTATTTCAATTTTTATTACCAATCATGGTGTTTCACCTGCTCTTAAGATGGTGTGGTATAACCTCCCGCCCACCCCGCGCCGAGTTGGTAATAAAAATTATACTGCATGCCATTTTGAGACCACAGTGCGCCGAGGAAGAAGAAAATTGACTTTCCCGGGAAAAAGATAATTTTTTTTGCTTGGGGTCCGCGTTCTCAAAACGGCATTCATCACAGTTTTGTTACCAGCTGAGCACGCGGTAAGTGCGCGGGAGGGTGTTCCACATCACCTTAAAACGCAAACTTCTCATTTAGACTAATTTTTTTCAAATATACAAAACTTTTACTCACAATTATGTATGTATCCGATACAGCTTTTGTATATCGTTTACAATTGAAACATAAGTTTCGAATCGTATTTGGAAAGTAGGAACTATTTACAGCAGCTTTATTTTTATTTTTGTTCTTTTTGTTTGTGGATTCCGTCGCTGTGTACTGTACGTATATGTATAAATATCGTTGAAGCAATCGATTCGCAAGCCTCGGTCGCGAAACTTTGTCATAACGCCCAATAACTTTGAACGATTAAAATAATATAAACAAAATTCTTCGGTCTTTCGGGAATAGTAAAATTGTTGTTGAAATTCAATTTTATTAACTCCCGACTGCCCGCTAGGGCAAAAAGACGGGAGTTATGCGTTTGACGAAGGCCCCCCGATTTTGCTGTTTTCGTTGTCTCCAGTGTTTGTCGGAACGGCGCAACGTCTCTTGACAGAATTTGGCACACTAGTTCTGTGTATGTGGGAGTGTGTTCGTAGCAAAGGAATAAGAAAATAAATGTGAAATGGCAGAGATAATTAACTTCGAAAAAACGGGCCAAAACCCTATTCAGATATATCGACAGGCGCCCGCCATTATTTCTACTATTGCCTTTGCGATTCTTTGTCGTCTGCTATAAAAATGCTGCAGCTGTGTGCTATTCTTCAGTGCATTGAATTCATTCAACGTGTAGTAACCTCGAATACGTGTCGAGCTGCGTCTATGCTAATTTGTTATATATATATATAAGTTCTTTATTCGTGCTTTTAAAAATTATTATTAGTTTTTATTTACTTACAATCTTAGTGTTTTCACGTGTTGGTTATACTATTTATTATATTTTAAAAAGGATGAAAAAAAATGTTACTAAAATTTAAAAACTCCCAATTGCAAAAAGAGTTTAAGAAAGGAATTGAATTATACGGTTCTACAGTTCTAACCCAATCACCGCAGTGTAATGTAATATTTGCAAAGTGATATATGTCAGCAATATCCTTTCATAAATATTATATCGCAGATACAATTTTCTAATGTTGTGTTTCTCCGATAAGATTTTGTATGTGTCGTTGCTCTTCGATACTATTTTCTATGTATTGTTCTTCTGCGTTAACTTTTTTTATATGTCGTTCCTCTGCGATACAATTATTTATGTGTTCGTCCACTCTGATATAATTTTCTAAATGTTTCTCTACGATACAATTTTTAATCTATCGTTTCTCTCCGATACAATTTTCTATATGTTGTTGATCTTCGTTCTACTTTTCAAATGTTCCATCGGAGAGGAACGACACATTAAAAATCGTATTGTAGAGATATTGTAGAGATACAGAATATTTAGAAAATTATATCGAAGAGGACGAATACATAGAAAACTGTATCGAATAGGAACGACATATAAAAACTTTCATCGACGAAGAAAGACACATAGATAATAGTATTGGAGACATACATGATTCAGAAAATTATATCGGAGAGGAATGACACTTAGAAAATTGTATCAGGGTAGAATTCAAAAAGCATAAAATAAATAAAAAAAATCAAAAATTTTAAAAAACTCCCGACTGCGAATTAGTCGTTATTATTTAAAAAATATTCGTAAAAAATGCGAAAAATTGTTTAATAAAGATAAAAATGGAAACGACTAAAAAAAAATACAAAAATAATTAACGATAAAAAATGGGTAATAAAAATGTAACTTCAAAAAAGGATGAAATAATTAATGCTGTAATCCAAACTAATATTGTCAATAAACAATCATAATTAATTAATCGTAATTATGTCAATTCATTGATCATCTTCGCTACAGTCGGGAGAGGTCTCCCAGTAGCGCGTTGTGAGGGAAGACATTTCCCGACTGTAGCGAAAATGATCAATGAATTGACATAATTACGATTAATTAATTATTATTGTTTACTGACAATATTAGTTAGTATTACAGCATTAATTATTTCATCCTTTTTGAAGTTACATTTTTATTACCCATTTTTTATCGTTAATTATTTTTGTATTTTTTTTAGTCGTTTCCATTTTTATCTTCATTAAAAAATTTTTCGCATTTTTTACGAATATTTTTTTAATAATGACGACTAATTCGCAGTCGGGAGTTTTAAAAAAAAAATTTCGGTAGGTGACTTTAGAAGTGTATTCAGTCTTCCATATAAATTATAACTATAGTATTTGCGGTACAACATTTTTACTTGTAATTACGTAACATTTTTTAAATTTCCCCATTGATTCTCCATAGAAATTAAAAATAGAAATTTCCATACCGCTTCCTTATAAATGTTCAAATGTCTAATTTTCGTATGGCTTTCTCATAATGTTCCTTTGTTCACGAAGCTTCCTCTATGAAGAATCCAAAAATACAGAAAATGTTTTCTCATAGACGAAGCTTTATGAACAAGGGAACATTATGAGAAAGCCATATAAAACTTTCAAGATTCAACTTTCATAAGAAAGCGCTATGAAAATGTCAATTTTCAACATTAAAATTTTTTTTTTTACGATTGTTTGAAATTCTTTTAAGATCGTATTTATTATTTTTAAAGATTCTTTAAAATTGTTTTCCAATAGAAATATTTTTTTGTGGAACAGATAAAAAATTTTAAACACTAGTTGTACCATTTCTGTTTATATATATATATATATATATATATATATATATTTATTGATCCACATTATTTTTTATATAAAATGCAAAAAAGCTGAAAATTGAAATTTTCATATCGCTTCCTCATAAACGTTGAAAGCTGAAAGTTGAAATTTTTATATCACTTTCTCATAATGGCCCTTTATTCGCAAAGCTCCTTCTATGAGAAAGCATTTACTATATTTTTGGCTTCCTCATAGAGGAAGCTTTGCGAATAAAGGGCCATTATGAGAAAGTGATATAAAAATTTCAACTTTCAACTTTCGACTTTTATGAGGAAGCGATATGAAAATTTCAACTTTCAGCTTTTTCAATATCAACATCGTATTTAACTTTTAAGAGCATGTGAAACACGTTCTCAGCGTGTCTCACTCGCTCCGCCGAGAGCGCGACCGATGCTATCTTTCTCGCACTCCATAGTATTTCACATGCGCTTAAGCAAAACTGCTGGCCGACTCAGGTTTATTGCGGAAAAATACACCAACCTTGCGCTTTTGGTCAAAACGGCTGTCGAATCTGTACTCGAGGCGAAAAAATACATAGCGTATCATTGAGTATTCATCGGGAAGCAAAGAAATCGCTGTTCGAAAATACACGAAATCACCCATTTTTGTAATTATGGTTATATAAATGCCCGATAAACTTTTTCATTAGTCGTCACTCCGGGATTGTATTCTATGTATTTTTTCACGCTGATCACGAATTTGACACTTTTTTATTCCTAGAATAATATTTAATACGGAAAAATGCGTCTCGAAAAAAAAAAAATCATGAAATTAAAAAAATTCAAAATGACATAAAATTTAAACGGCTCGATCGATTTTCTTGAAATTTTAATGGGATCATCGGGTGATCATATTCCACCTGTGTACGCGTTTTTAGCCCGATAGCTAAAAAATTGCGAGCGCTAGAGCGCGAACAGACATTTTTGAAGAAATAAAAAATAGCGTACAAAAAAAACAACTGAACAGTTTTGGATGAAATTTTGACCAAACATTGACTACTGATCATACATGATGTGTGCCAAATTTCAGCTTGATCGGTCAAGGCGTTCTAGAGTTATAGCGGTTTAAATTTTGCACGTCCATTTCATACACACACACACACACACACACACACACACACACACACACACACACACACACACACACACACACACACACACACACACACACACACACACACATCCGGACATTTTTTCTAAATGTGATTTTTCGACGTTTTAGAACATTCTGAACATGTTTTCATTACAATCTCGAATTTTTTTTTTTACCAAAACAAAGCTTCCTCTATGAGGAAGCAAAATTAAATAAAAAAGGGATTGGGGATTTTTCATTTAAAAAAAGTTGAACATTGAAATTGTCATATCATTTTCTCATTATGTTTATTCGCGAAGCCTCTTCTATGAGAAAGAATTTTCTATATTTTTGGCTTCCTCAATCCTCATAGAGGAAGCTTCGCGAATAAAGGAACATCATGAGAAAACGATATGACAATTTCAAGTTTTCAACTTAAAGAGGAAAATATGAAAATCTATGAAAATTCCAATTTTCAACTTTTGCTTCCTCATAGAGGAAGCTTTGTTTTGGTAAAAAAAAAAAAAAATCGAGATTTTAATGAAAACATGTTCAGAATGTTCCAAAACGTCGAAAAATCACATTTAGAAAAAATGTCCGGATGTATGTGTGTGTGCGTGCGTGCGTGCGTGCGTGCGTGCGTGCGTGCGTGCGTGCGTGCGTGCGTGCGTGCGTGCGTGCGTGCGTGCGTGCGTGCGTGCGTGCGTGCGTGCGTGCGTGCGTGCGTGCGTGCGTGCGTGCGTGCGTGCGTGCGTGTGTGTGTGTGTGTGTGTGTGTGTGTGTGCGAAATGGACGTGCAAAATTCAAACTGCTATAACTCGAGAACGCCTTGACCGATCAAGCTGAAATTTGGCACGCATCATGTCTGATCAGTAGTCAATGTTTGGTCAAAATTTCATCCAAAAAATACTTCAAAAAATACTTCATCGTCATGCTTCACTTTTACGGATCTGCGTTTGGCGCGAAAAAATACATGGAAGTATGCGCTCCTGAATTTGTTTTTTTGCACTTTCAATTTTCACTCAAGAAATCTAAGTGATACCTCTTTATCTAGCTTTTTCAACCCCATCATATCCATCGTCTTGTGTATGTCTTGCTGTAGATTACGATAGGCACCTGGGTATTTCCGCGATGCCATCGGAAAGCAAAGAAGTCGCTGTTTAAAAACACCTCAAATCACTCATTTCTGCAATTTCGGCTTAAAAATTCCCGGTAAACTTTTTCGTTAGTTGTTGCTCCGGGACTGTACTTCTATGTATTTTTTCACGTTGATCACGAATCTGATACTTTTTTATTCATAGATGAATACTTCACACGGAAAAATGCGTCTTGAATTTTTAAAAAATTGCATGAATTTCGAAAAGTTCAAAATGATAAAATTTTAACGGTTCAATTGTTTTTCGGGAAGTTTTAATGGGATCATCGGGTGATCATATTCCGCACGCACGCAAGCACGCACGCACGCACGCACGCACGCACGCACGCACATACGTATCATTTACAACTTTCATCATTTACATCAATTACAACTTTTTTGGAGAAGGTCGGGTTTTTGACCGTTCGATTTTACATGGAATACCTCATATCTACTGTTGTAGCCATCGCTGGTATGTTCATGCCCGATCCTTGTTATGGCCCTCCTGGTATCCGCAGGCCGTGCTGTCCTCGTTGATCGGACATGTCATCCATCCGCGGGTTGTTATAACAACAAGGACAGGCCTACCCAGCTGTCTTTGTTATTTTTGCAGTATTGTTGCTATTGCAGTATTTGTTATTGCTGTTGATGCAGCATTTGTTGTTGCTGGTCCGGGGTGTTTGGCGTCTCACCACTTTCGTTGTTTTGGCCTTGACCACTCCCTGTACCACTGACGCTAGGTTCGCTTTGCGTTGGTGTACCCGGTAAATCCGTCATCGCGATATAACGGGTTTATTATTATTTGATTTTAATTGTGTAATCGCATCAAACTTTACTAAATTGCTATCCTGTCACGGTCTCCAATTATGTAACCGTTCATGTTTCATACGGCCGTTACCTTAAGGTATCTTAAGGCGGGCGTGGTGTGCTCCGCGGAAAAAGACATGATCCGTCAGAACCTGTATCTACAAACCCCTTTCAGCCGTTAAATTCCGCAAGGTATATCGTAATAAGCTTCCAGAATCTGTTCCCGGATGCACTATTACACGTTTGGTTTTGCTCATTGTTTTATTTGTCGACAGTGGCCAGATATCTTAGCCAAATAAA
Organism: Stenichneumon culpator; assembly: GCA_964017025.1. Taxonomy (NCBI): domain Eukaryota; kingdom Metazoa; phylum Arthropoda; class Insecta; order Hymenoptera; family Ichneumonidae; genus Stenichneumon; species Stenichneumon culpator. The sequence goes on along the minus strand of OZ024773.1, from coordinate 1,823,016 downwards.
TATCAAGGTTTGCGATAAATGTATGTATTTATCGTTATGGTTTTTATTTACCAATTAATATAATATTCGTTGTCGCACAATGATAAACTTTTTAACATTTGGAAATGTTTAAAACTATTGTAGTAGAATGGATCGTTTAGCCTTAAATTCTATCTTAATGCTCGACCGCGGGTTTCACTGTTGGTAGGAGGTGAGCTTAAGTCGAGTACCCCGGAAATGTTCATATTCAATGATTTATTATGACTTATCAACCAAACTGCATTAATTTTTTATCGGATTAATTCATTTGCCGGAGTTTTCCCGTAAGCAACGATTAATAAAGGATCTATGCTGCGGGATAGATTATTCTCAATGTTTTCAAATTTTCCATCGCCCTTGCTCACGAATAATCCCATACTGTTGATTTTTCCATGAGTATCAATGTAATAAACAAATCATATATAGGGGAGGGAAAGCATATATATTTCGCCCCGGGGGCGAGATGGGCCCCCGGGGCGAAATGGGCTGGTGAAAAATCAGGCCGACATGGGGCATAATGGGCCAACCTAAAATAATTTTTTGTAAATAATAAAAACCTGGAAGGAAAATTTTTTAACCTTTCGTGGGCAACCACGGAAGCAGAGAATTCGCAAAATAGGGAAGCGGGGCAAATCGAAGTATCCAAAAAATCATTATATGGCTTTATTATTAGTCATGCCTGATGACGTCACTGCCTGTCGAAAAACGCTAATTCTCGAAACTGACAGTAACATATCCTATGAATGACACCACGACCGGTCGAAGAACGTAGATTCCTGAAACGGGAAATCTTATATCCCGTCGATAACGCCACTGCAGGGCGAAAAACGTAGAGTCTCGAAACCAGGAGTCATGTGTCCTGTGGGCAGCCCTTCTTTACCGCACAATTCTTTCCACCACAGTACCGATCGAACACATTCGTTTCTCCACAAATTCTATAGCACACACGTCTTTTACTTCACATTTTTAACGTACACACGCGTTTTCCACGACATTTCGATACTACACATTTCGATTATACACATTGCTTGCCGCTCAAACCATTTGAACGCACTAATTTTACCGCGCGAACAGATACGCCACGGTCTCGAACCAACACATTTATTTCACCACAAATCCAGTCGTTCACGCTGGCTTTCCTTCACATTTTTAACGTGCACACGCGTTTTCCACGACATTTTGATACTACACATTTCGATTATACACATTGCTTGCCGCTCAAACCATTTGAACGCACTACTTTTACCGCGCAACTCGATACGCGACAGTCTCGAGCCAACACATTTACTTCTCCACAAACCTGATCGTACACACTGCGATTCCTCCACATTTTTAATGTTCACATGCGTTATCCAAGACATTTCGATTGTCCACATTTCCATTGTACACATGGGTTGGCACACAAACCGTTTGAACGCACGAATTTTACCGCGCCTTTTATTTCAACGCATATCAATTGCACACTTTCTCCTCTACACCTATCCGTTACTACACACAATCTTCACAACACTACCCGATAATGCACAACGGCCTTACAGCGCGTTTCGATCCATCACGTTCGATCCACCACAAAGTTTTCCAACACATTTCGTTTGTGCACATTGCGTCGGTAAGGCAGCGCTCGGAGCGGTTCGGCTTGGAGGCAGAGGTTGTCACGCGAGTCTGGCAGTATGGGCGGGTTGCCCTGGTACATACTGCTAGACTCGCGTGACAACCTCTGCCTCCAAGCCGAACCGCTCCGAGCGCTGCCTTACCGACGCAATGTGCACAAACGAAATGTGTTGGAAAACTTTGTGGTGGATCGAACGTGATGGATCGAAACGCGCTGTAAGGCCGTTGTGCATTATCGGGTAGTGTTGTAAAGATTGTGTGTAGTAACGGATAGGTGTAGAGGAGAAAGTGTGCAATTGATATGCGTTGAAATAAAAAGCGCGGTAAAATTCGTGCGTTCAAAAGGTTTGTGTGCCAACCTATGTGTACAATGGAAATGTGGACAATCGAAATGTCTTGGATAACGCATGTGAACATTAAAAATGTGGAGGAATCGCAGTGTGTACGATCAGGTTTGTGGAGAAGTAAATGTGTTGGCTCGAGACTGTCGCGTATCGAGTTGCGCGGTAAAATTAGTGCGTTCAAATGGTTTGAGCGGCAAACAATGTGTATAATCGAAATGTGTAGTATCGAAATGTCGTGGAAAACGCATGTGCACGTTAAAAATGTGAAGGAAAGCCAGCGTGAACGACTGGATTTGAGGAGAAATAAATGTGTTGGTTCGAGACTGTGGCGTATCTGGTCGCGCGGTAAAATTAGTGCGGTCAAATGGTTTGAGCGGCAAGCAATGTGTATAATCGAAATGTGTAGTATCGAAATGTCGTTGAAAACGCGTGTGCACGTTAAAAATGTGAAGTAAAAGACGTGTGCTATAGAATTTGTGGAGAAACGAATGTGTTGGATCGGTGCTGTGGTGGAAAGAATTGTGCGGTAAAGAAGGGCTGCCGTCCTGTGGATGACGTCATTGCTAGTCAAAAAGTAGATTCTCGAAACGAAAGTTACGTAAGCGCTCATTTTGTTGACTCAATCGATTATTTTCTCAGTTTACGCGTCAGCGCACAGATATGGCAACAAGTCATAGTGGTACGAACTCATGTTAAAACACAAAGGCATACTTAAGAACTTTGTCGTTGATAGGTGTAACTAGAAAAACTCAAGATGTATGGATAGTACAGGCCGGGGCTAAAAAACAGTGAACAATGTAAGGGTAGCCCGTCTCGCCCCAGACATTTTTTTCAGACGCGTTATAAAACCTGTGAAAATATCATTGTTGGGTGACAGACAATAAATTATGCTTTTGGCAGCGTTGTGGCCGCATTATTTGCTTAGGGGGCCCATCTCGCCCCGGTCTCCCCTATAACCGAAATGAATTTGTGACTTTCATCGGTTGGCAGTACGTCGTTTGTACAGGGCCCGACTCTACACATCGCCGACTCTACCCCACCAACTGTACACAACAGCAACTCTACACGTGGCTCGACTGTGCACAGCCGCGACTGTACACAATGCTCGAGTCTACACTACCCTATCTGTACACATGCCGAAACTCTACACAAGTATTTTTTTTCCTCCAACTCTACACGGCAAAACTGTACACATGTTAAAATTAGGATACGAATACTTGACTAAGGTAAAACTCTTCACGGCAAAACTCTACACGCATCAAATGACTGACAGACAGTCTCTACACAAGTAATACCTCACGCGGGAAAATTCTCTACATCGAATATTCTACCCAGAAATATTCTACACTCACTCTATTCGACACAGCGAAATTCTACACATGGACGACTCTCCACGGCAAAACTGTACACAGTCGAGACGCTTTTATCACCGACTCTACACAGAACCCGATTCACAACAGCTCCGACTCGACACAAGTTCGACTCTACACATTCAACAAGTCACACCACCAGTTAACGTGTTCAATCAACAACAATGATCGTCATCGCTACTTTATCAGTGCACGTTATGCGTGTAGAGTTTTGTCATGAAGTGTTTTACCTGTGTCGAGTATTGGTATTCTAAATTTAACATGTGTACAATTTAACATGTGTACGAGCTGTGTAGAGTTAGAGCAAAAAAATTATACTTGTGTAAAGATACAGCATGTGTACAGATAGGTTTGTGTAGAATCGAGCATTGTGTACAGTCGGGGCGGTGCACAGTCGAGCCACGTGTAGAGTTGCTGTTATGTAGAGTTGGTGGTGTAGAGTTGGTGATATGTAGAGTCGGGCCCTGTAGAAACGACGTACTGCCGGTAAATTATCTTGCTATATGCGGGCGATTTAATTATCCTAGCACAAGCAAAAATGCATCGAAAAAGAAAAAATCAGAGCACTCGTGGGGTATTGCAATCAAAATGGTCTGCGAATTATTGTCAACTATTATTTATAAGGTACACAAAAAAAATGTAATTATGTAAATCTCAGAAACGATGTACAATTCGAATTAAAAAAAAAACAACGAAGAAAATGTAAAGTACCACTAATGTTTGTACCACAGCGTTTTATTAAAATCAGAAAATTTGATTGAAGCGAGAATTTAGTCATTTTTCGACAAAAATGTGCCTTAATTACGCATTCCTTTCAAAGATGAATAACTCGGTTAAAAATAAAGGTATTATAGTGACTTACGGTGTTTATTGAAGCTAAGATACCATGTAACTAATACATAAGCATGCAACCCTTTCTGATTCAATAAGTGAGGTACAGTAAGCGATAAAAAATGTCGTCATTGTGTTACTACGATGGATCTCTAATTATCGAAACTGAATAGCAGTAAATTTATACCATCCTAGCAGTGTTTCTTGCCTATTATCTACATCTTGACGAAGTTTGATATTCTTATTTCTACTAGAGCAATATATATTAGTTAGAAAACTTGAATTCAAGTAGTACTTGAACATTAGCTAAATAACAGTTCCACTATGGAAGTTTGAAGTATTAATATTTTTTATTCGAAAAAATGGTAATACGATAAAGAATTATTTTATATGTGTATGATACTACCTGCTACTATTTTTTTGGGGAGTGTTTAATATTAAGTAGAAAGATGAAGACGGAACGGCAAAATCATTCGTTTCGCTATTGCTTGCCTTCAAGGGCTAATTCAGTAAAAGATTACTGGTATTGCAAGATGCGAAGCTTTCGCGCGTGACCGTCTTTCGCTATCTTTTGTTCTCGTGTAACCTTTATCTTTATTTTGTTAAACATTTTCGGACTCAAGGTTGTTGACGATAAATTTTCCTAGTTTTGTTCGTGCAACAATCGTACATTTTGGGATGTTATTTGAAAATATCGTGAACCCGATGCACACGGTGAGGTGAATGTAATATATTTTAAGAATTATGATATCGCGAGCGGAGCTCTTGAAGTGCAAAATTGAATCTTGCATCGAATCTCATGAGAATGAAATTTTCTAACTAAATTATTGTGAGTTTTGTGAAGTATGAATTCTGGAAAAGAGCGTGCACGGCTGCCGCTTCTAGATAACGATCTCGAATTAGTTTTATATGTCTAAACAATCTTTTAAATTTCCTGTGATGTTTCGTTAATTTTTGGTGTTCCTATTCACGTAAGTGACTAACCCACTGCTTGTTACCATTTCCCCAGGTTCAGTGACATCGGGCTATCTCGTCTCTTCCTCGATCGTTTATAACTTTTTCGCTCGCAATGCTTACATGAAAATATCGAAAACATTTGTTTATAAAAAGAATTGAGAAAATAAACCAAAAGAAAACACAAATTCGCACATAAAATTCATTTTTTGGGTCAAATTTGGGGTCAGCGGTAAGGTTTATGATTATACGGTGGTCACCGTTAGGGTTTCACATGCATTCCACACCAATAATACCGTGGAGTATTGTAGACAACTAATAGAGAGCTGCAAATATCTATCTGAACTTTTTAGACACGGTAAAAAAAGTTTGTATTTTTTACAACAACGTATTGCCCACGAACGTCCACAATTTTTTATTTGTTAATTTTCTAGTTTCAAACAAAAGTACAAACTGAAATTGTTAATTGCATGAGAAATAAAAGGGCAGTCTTGTAAAATTCACACCTGAACAAACGAGTTTGTCACATCACTGTCAAAAATGTCGGTAAATATAATATACCGAACAGCATGAAATTAATGAATTTGGAATATGAATTTTATATCAATATACTTTTGCTGAAAATTCATGAATAATATTTTTTTTTTGTTCCATTTTCCACCGTATACCCTGTCGGGTTTTTACGGAACCCCAGCCCGATTCCCACCTATCACTCCCTACCCGCACTCAGCTAAGCTACCTAACTTCCAGTGCGTCCGTAGCCGACTTAGCTACACTGTACCGCATTTGCCGAGGACACGGGGAAACTACGGAAAACCCGTGCCGATACAGACGGCCCTATTCGCCTGAGCCACTGGTATTTTTGCACTTGAGTAAAGTGCAGAAACACCAAAGTCTCAGAAGAAAGCGCCTCCCGTTCAACGGTCGATGCGCCAGCTAGTGCACGGCTAAGCGGTCACCCATCCAAGTACTGACCGTGAATGAATCAGCTTGACTTGGGGGACCACCAGAGCCATGCGCCAACCGCGCATCCACCGCTGTCGGTCATGAATAATATATGAATTGTATGATATCAAGGTTTCAAAATTACAATACCTGTATATTAATTTGATTACTAATGGATCGGTGCATGAAAATAAATATATAGTTTTGTAAATTTCATATTGAAATTGTAATCTAACATTTATTTGTGGGTTAATCGTAATATTTAAGTTCTTGAAATTTCAACCACTGGAATTAAATTGACAAAATGCTTAAAAAATGGTTTAGCAAATAATCAGTAAACCTTTCTTTTTCTCTTTTCAAATAAGTTTGTTGATTTTTTAGAAGGCACATGAACTTTTGCAAAATTTTCTTACATTTTTAAATTTCCCGTTTTTGAAAATTGTTTAACGCCGTACCTACGGAACTGTTGGAGCAATCGCTTCGAAACTTTTTATGTGTACTGTGGAATCGTGACACGAAAACATATCCGAAATTCACACCTCTTTATCGATTTTACAAATTAAAAAAAATTGAATATTCTGAAATAAGAAAATCTTTTTAAAATTCTGAAAAAATTAACACGAATCCGAAAAATCACGGAATTTATGTAAAATGAGAAAATAAAAGGTTTTCGATTTTTATTTAAGAATTAATTTGTTAAATAATTTTTTAATACCTTTTTGGGATTATTATTATGCAAAATCAATGTTCTTGACATCATTGATACAGCGGAACTTTTTCAGATTTTTGGCATATCGCGAAATACTGCCATTCTTACCACATTAAACGTATGGTTGGGAGTGTGTATGTGATGCATCTTTAATGATTACTAGAATCGCAAGTAATGTCTCACCTATAATGTCCGATGTAGCTTATAGGGTATTTGAATAAAAGAAGTTGACAAGTTAGGAATAGCATAGTCGGTAGCGTGTTAGGTTTGTTGGTAGGCATAACGGTTAGGTAGGCAGTTCGATCCCCATCTCATGTCGTTCTTTTCATTGCTAATAGGTAGTTCGATTATTCGTAATCATATTTTTTTTCATCAATATTTTTATTTTTTAAATTTCTATTCTCATAGTGTATGCATTATAAGTTTATCATTTAATATCAGAAAGTGATTTAATTATGATGAAAGAAAAAACCCAAGCAATATCAGAGTATTAGAGTACTAGTTCATTATTTTCAGAGGTGTGTACCTTATTATTAATATACCAAAACTTTATATTTCAACCGAGAATGTATATTAAAATTAATATACAGTATATGGATCCGAGGTTTATATACATGTATATTAAATTTCAAGCATTTTTTACAGTGTAATTATTTAACAAAGTTACTTTTACAAAATTTCGTATTCCGATTTTACGAAATTATTTTTTACTGTGTATGCAGCACAGTATTAAGGAGGATCGACTGTCAGACGAAATCACACTTGAGGCCTGAATTTTTTAACATGTTCTACATGAACACTCTATTCATCTACTCCCGAAGTCTGAACAATTTTCACCGTATAGTTTATTTGTAATGTAATTTAGAAGTTACATTAATCAATCATCCTATATTCTAACATTGGCGTTGTTGGGTCCCGGAATAAAAGATTACTAATGTTACGTCGCGATCAGCAATTTTCGCTCCATCCTGGTCAAGGAGAATTCGCACCCTCCCTTTACACGTTAATCGGAGATGACGCTTTATCGAGGATTTGGTGTTTTTAACCTAACCTTTCGGAAAGTAATTCGGCCTACAGCCTAGACTGTATATATTTCATACGGAAGAAATTTTATTCGCGGTTAAAAGATGGGAGTACTAGATTTTAAGTGGCGATTTGAAATTAGACACGACAATTCTGGATGCTAACTCTTTCTACCGTATGGAACGCGATACGCGGCGATGTCACTGTTACGTACGTCACCCTCGACGCACGACCCGCGACAATTCAGTATCACGCTTACTCACTGTTTTCTCCCGCCCCATCCTAATACTTTAGCGTGCACTGATATGCCCGAAATAAAATTGACCGATACGAATATCTATTGACCAGGAAAAATATTGTAACCATCCAGGATCGCAAACGAATGTTGACAAATGATTATTCAGAAATGAATGTTGGTAAATAAATATTCAAAAGAGATGTATTTTTATCATATAGATAATAACTTTCCAAACATACGATTTGATTTGAATGATTTTACCGCAGAATAAATGATTGAATGAATCGAATAATGAATGATGATTATCGATATCAAAATGAAACGTCCTTCCCAAATTCAGGATGAATATTCGAATCGGAATCGAATGATGAATGAAGACTTTCGATTTCCAGAATTGATCATCCAGAATTGATCATCCAGAATTGATCATAGATGTCAATGGGTGATTTCGATGGCCGCATGATTTTTACGAAGAAAATACTCAATTTCGATGGAATGATTCAGAAAGATATGAATTGTTCATTGCACTGAGTTAAATTGAATAATGATTCTCAAATTTTACAAGTTGATGATTCTGAATTCTTTGTTAATGGCTGTCAGTACAATACAAGATTGAGATCTTTGCCCCGGTCACAAAGAAGTGCCGAGTGGTCGATGGGCGCGCGAATAAATAACCTCGGTGCCGGACATTGGAATTCACATCCTCCTGAGCAATAGTGATTATTGATAAGTAGTTGATATGCGCAGTCCAGAAGGTGCTGCGCTCATCCCTGCCGACGACCACCCTCGACATCCCGCACCCCGTGGCACGCCGGACAAGCGGCTGTATGTTCGACAAGCGTGATAAGCGTTGATCGATATTCTTATCAGCATATTTACGCCGCAGGTTGCTGAGTTTTATTCGGTTCGCTTTTACTGTACGCTAACTCTTGTTCATCCAGTTAGCGCCCTGAAAGCCTATCATGTATTTCGGATGAATCATTTATTCACTCGTCCAGTATATTATTTATTCATCAAACCCTCAAGTTTGATCATTTTAATGTTATTTTTTTCCTTTTATGTTTATTTTCAGCAACACGATAATTTTTCAAAATTTTCATTCCTCAATTTTTTTTTATGATGACTACCATGTCCGCGAAATATTTCGGGAAAACGCTGATTTACTAATATCAAGCCAACTTAGAACTTTGAAAAACTAGCTTTTATCCGACGAAGCATCAAAGAATATGTAAAAAAAATGACAAATCCGCACTGTACCGTGTAAGCTCAATGATTGATCGATGCAAAGTTAAATTTGTCACCACGGTCTATCAATTTGACCGAATTATCAGTGCCAGGCCTGACAACCTTTCCGGTCGAAAGCTCATGCGTTCAGGGAACCAAACATAACCCCACTTCGAGTCCATTTTAATACACGTCCAATTGTAAGTATTTTAGCGTATATAACGAATCCACGACATACAAATATCAATCTCTCAATCATATTATATCTCAAATATTCGTTAAAAATTGTTGCATACTGTTGGCGAGTACGTGATGACGATGCCGAAGTCGTTGAGATTCTTAAACTTGATTACATATTTCTCTTAATCTTCTATGCACGGTACATTGTAGCAAAATATACCCCATAACTGTCATGCACAATTAATTTGACCAATATTACATGCGATTCGAGTTAGTGATACATTTTTTTCCAATCATTTTTTTGACTCAAAAGCAATAATCCTCCTTAAGGGGATGCTCGAACTTCGGGTTTTACCGACAGATATAGGCGATTTCTTAGTTTTGTCTATTCGTCCTGACTATGCGACGCATATGCTTCAAATCTTACAGGACTGTATTAACAACACAAATGATTTAGCGACACGCGAATTTCAGTCGAATTCTTCCGAGAAATACAGAAAATCGAATATTATTAATTGTCGCGGGAACCAACATTGCCGCTGGAATGACACGACCATCCGTTCTGTAGGATATAAAAAATGTTAGATCTCACATACGTCAAAAGAGCATTTATGCCAATTCTTTGAAGTTCTCCAAATATTCCAAAACCGTTGGAAAGTTGCTTACACAAAAGATAATCATACATACTGTATATTGCATTCACTTAGCCTATCGACTTATAACAGATGATCAGAGCCGATGAGAACGGCACGAATCTAGTGCAGAACATGATGCAGAACCACCTGTACGTCAATCGTGACACTACGTTCATGCACTTTCGCAAACGATAATATTCAGCTTTCTCAATTCCTTGTAAGTTTGCAATCAAAATTCGACGGAACACCGAAGCATTTATGTCAATACCATAGTTCTGCGCGATTTCAGGCATATGCGTAACATATTAACAACGCTAAGTCGAAACTGAAAAATTGTCTAGTTGCGTCGGTAAAACAGGTAAAGCAGGTTAAAAAGCTTTGCGAATAAAGGGCCATTTTGAGAAAGTTATATACGAATTTCAAAATTTAGGTATTGGATAATATTATTAATTTAGATATTATTAATTCATACGTCATGATCCACAAAACTAATGTACCTACGTAGCGTAGAATGCAATGCAATGCAAATGCAATGCAAATGCAAATGCAAATGCAATGCAATGCAATGCAATGCAATGCAATGCAATGCAATTCTGTGAAGACATGTAAAAGCATTTTGGTAATCCTTGAATGATTGAATGATTCTGATTTGATTATTTTCAGCAACAAATATAACAGCTGTTGAAATGCTGTTTTTGTCTCACATATTTAATAATAAGCATTGGGCATAACACTTACGAATGAGAAACTGGCAGAATCAATTAATTTATGTTGAATAAAGGAAAACATGATGATAGCTGAGTAGACGGCGAGCAGATTTTAATTATTGGTGATAAAAAAATGTGTCAAGCCTTGGCAAAGGTCGGCTGCATAATTGTGCATTCGAAGAAATTGTAAACAAACAATACAACAAGAAGAGCTATATATATACCAAACATAGCTGAGAGCGTTGTGGACGGCTTAGTTCGACAGAATATGTATGAAGCTGTTATTCATATCCTCAAGCCTTCCCGAGATGACTCCTTTCCACTCTTCTTTACGATTCCTTCTTTTATTATCAAAGTCTATACAAGCGCATTGGATGAGAACTGTAAGGATCGAAGAGGAAAAGGGAGAGGTTATGTATGTGTACACAATGTGTCGGGCAAGTATATAGGCTTTGTATGCATATACCTCTATTGGTGTCCAAGTAACACTTTAAAAGAGTCTGCGGGAGAGAATGGCACAAGCGGCAGGCTCTGACTGGCTACATACTAACTCAATCGTCCCTCTCACTTTCGCCCATGATGATTCTGTATCTTTACTTGTAACCTCCACAGAGTATCTATAGTGGTGTGGCTCGTCGTCCTCACCCCGTCCTCGCTATCTCTATCTACGTATACTGCTTTCTCACGGTCACTCTCGTGTTCTCCTTTATACGCGCGCGCACATAGAGGCGAGATATCCGGCCACGGAAGCGTACAAAGGGTGGAGACAAAGCGAAGCGCCGCCCTCACAATACTAAAACAATGGAGGCACAACAATAGGCGCCGCGACTGCAAATTTAACCGATTATCGAAGATGCCCGGTTAACTTCTTTCATTATTCGATATTGGATTATCTGCTTACTGTTCATCTTATGAAATGCCAAATTTTCTCCACTACCATAACTCTTCTGCACATCTACTAAATGAATACAGTATTACACAGAATTGAAGGGAGTTTGTTAGTTTCCGCAATTTTCTCCGGCGGAAATTATCAACAGCATAAAGGTATTTCTTTCCAGAATGGCAGCACACGGTACTTCGTTGACACTTCATTTCCCGTCCAGATGGTCCATGTCGAACCTATCTGGTGAAACACCTTATCTCAATGTCAACCCATATGACAATCAAAGGTCTATACAATTTGAGGTAATGGTAAGTGCAATATCCGATTGCTTAATAATTGCTAAATACGAATGGAACTGTAATCTTTCTTTTTTTTTATTACCTTGTACATATGCCATTCTAGATTCACGTAATTATTGTAGATATAACGGTAAGCAGCACGACTCTAGCTGTGAAAATGTAAAACTCGTTAGTCTTGTGAACAACGGATGATGCGAAGAAGGTCATGGTGCTCCGACTAATAAAGAGTCCGATGTAGCGATGGATGCAGACCTTAAAGTTTTACTTTGTAATAGAACCTTCTAGATCGCAACAGATTCCAATAGTAGCGATCCCTTCGCGGTGCTCTGTGTATATTAATTGAGATATATGATAGATTGTATTGGGATTGTATACAATTAACCCTTCAGGTACCGAGGATTTTTTGCCAATCGCAAACGACCATGCCTTCTTTTAAACACAAAAACCATATGGATGTTCGTAATAAATTTTTTTCTGCGTTATCAAAAAAAACAACATTTCAAGGTACGTCTGTGGATTTTTTTAGATTTTTTTTTAGCCCGTTAACTTGTTACTCGAATCGGTCGAAGGTTGCGTCCTGGCAAATTCCGGTGTCTCGCTGAGCGAGACACTGGTACGTGAAGGGTTAATATATTGATGTCAAAAAAATGTTTCTATAAAATACGAAGCATGGCAATAGTGCTAAAATACGCGGGTAAAAGTTGGTAAGAAAAGGGTATTTGGACGATTATCAGAAACAGCGTCTGTAACATAAGTCGGCGTTGAGATATAAACGACTTTTACCTATGGCAGTTGGTGGAACTATTTATCAGGTGATTGTAACTCTGGTTGCTATATCGATTATCTGGGAGAACAACATTGGTTTACAGGACGTTGGAAAGAGGTGACGATCAGCGATAAAAGATATCGAAGCACACTCTCGCAGCGGGGCATCGCAATAGGCGTCGGTACTCAATGCAATGAGTATGCCGGGAATGAGAGATTTGGCGACTGGTACAGGCTAGGTTGACAGCTGAGGTCGGATATAGAGAGACCGCGAGAGCGATGCGGATCTGGTTTCCACAACAATGTTGCGAAATGAAGATGAACGGGCAGCACAATGCCCGCGTATACAGCTCGTACAAATACGGCTCGGTTCGAACACGTGAAATCGATTTCGAGCAAATAATCGGATACTCGGTTCAGGGAGTTGGGGGCAGGCGGGCGGTGGTTGTGGAATGGTGGTTCAGAACCCGCGATGAGGGGGTTTGTTGGTGAGATGTGGACGAGCGGGGGACAGCAGGGAGGAGCGTAGTCGCATAATTCAAAATCGACAAAGCGGCAGATTATGGAAATAGAGTCCCGGAGCTGGAGCCGAAGCTCTCCTCATCTCTCGCGCACTCTTTCTCTTCTTCGTCATTCGCGTTCGCTCAGCCTCACCAGTATAGCCGGTAGCAGCAGCAGCAGCAAGTAGTATGTACTATACGTGAGCATAGCCTCGCGGTGTTGCCATGCCGACCATTGTGGTACTAGCTTCGCCCGTTCCCCGCTTCAGCCGACATCGACATCGAGCATCGCCGTAGCAAGCAACCCTTCGTCCCACCCCCACTTAGGAGGTCCTCGCACTGCTGTGCCCTGCAGTATTGCCGTCGCCACCTCCACCTCTACCACCAACCTGGAGCCTCAGCTTCGCAACTACGTGTGTGCTACCACTACTGTGTTGCTGTTGCTGGCGCACCAGCGCACTAGAGTACCAGCGCATCAAGACCACAGCGCGCCGCCCACCATCCACAAGGATCCTTTTCGACAACCACCCACCCGGTTTACCCGTCTTCGCAGCCAACCTCCCCCTTCCCCCTCCCCATTTACCTCATCACTAACGACTTGTTGTTAATGTTGTATCAACTCAACCCTGCAAACAAGCCCAGAGAGTAAGCGCATCTGTATCGCGGAGTCGGAGTTTCTGTCCTTAACAGCGTCTACTTCATGCAAACAAGAAGTACGGATAGATTCATGTGTATATATATACACACATATATATATATATATGTATATATATATACACAATAGGCGTTCTGGTGTATAGTATGGGGAAATGCGCATTGCCTAACCCTGACAACACTCCATCACCCTACGCTATCTTTGCGCTCTTTAGTTTTATACAATAATATATTGAGCATTGCACTGGAATTGAACAATTCTTAACGACGGAATTTTAAATATATCGTTTGTTTGTCAAAATAAAATCGGCTTAGCATGAGTATCATTTCTGCGGATTACCCTATATATCTGGCGTGTTGTACTTCCGTACTTGGAAACATATACGATACAAGCCGAAAATAAAAACAGTTTTTCTATGCCGTTCTATTTTGTCGAACTCTCTCTCGCTCTCTCTCTCACTCAAATACTTTAAGATGTTGCATTACAAGACTTCTATTTATTCGATATAAAATAAATGACGTTAAAAATCATGCTTACTTTCTTGTAGTAGTGGGATATCCGGTATATAGGAAGGATCAACTTCAAATTTCCTTGTTTTCATTATGAAATTGTAAACGTGTATGAATGTTATAATTTCTGCTTTGAAAATTAAAAATATTCGTCAAAAAGTGCGCAAAACAAAACTTAGCACTTGAGTCCTCGACAAAGTCCTATTTGTCAGAGATATTCGAACATAGTTCTAAACGAGAAGAAATAGCCTCCCTTAAAACATTTGTTCCTGTCCAGAGTTATATTACGGGGAAACGAGCAGACGAACTTGGGCACGGTATGTATCGAAATCGAAAAGCTGGTCATTGTAGAATATCTATTGTGAGTGCGGGCCACCTTTTCAGAGCATTGAACTCACATATATGTGAATACTACTGTACCATGCTGTTACGAAGGGTGTAGGTATGTAAACATAAGGGCATGTACCACCGCCATGAGATTGCGTAGGTTTGATATGGTTGTGTTCGCACATATAATAGACCGGTTACCAATATGGGGCGCTCCATGCCAAACAAGCCACTGAAAAGACTGAATCTCGAAAAATTATTACCAGATTATGCATATGTACAGCAAATTCACCAAGACAAAGAGTTAAAGTAATTATTTATGGCGAAGTACTAAGCCAAACTAGTACTAGGCCAAAATCCTTTGCGGCAAAAAGAAATAATAAAAACAGAAAGTTCATACAATTGTTGTACAAAAAAAATTTAATAAGGGAAGAAATAGTTCTTTTTTTTTGCTATTTTATCGATGTGAACAATATAATTGGTTTATCACACACTAATCGCTAAACGTGATAAAGTGTCGACGTCAAATACATAAAAAAAATTACTTTCACAATGAAATGCGACCATGTACGTACGGTCCAATATGGGGGAAGTGAAATGTTTTCATCGATGATTCTCGGAAACTAAGTATTGTAATGTATTTTTGACGACACTTTTCCTATCAAGAAAACCAGGGTCATATGACACACCGTGGCCGGAATTAAGGTTCGCAATGAATCATGGTAAAATAATAGTGCAATAAGGGTGCAATAATAGTGACATGGACAAGATCAATGTAGGGACGGAGTGTCGATAATAGGGACCGACAGGGTCACTGGTCGAGAGGGGGTCATACTATGATAGACCACTATCCCTAAGGACAGTGAGACCATAATAAGGGTATTGGGGCAATAATAGGGATGGGAAAGTCACTGATAGTGATAGGGGGTTCCTTTTAACGATAGGGGGGGGGGGTGTAATTGTCGGGTCATGGGAGTCACTGATACTAGTGTAGGTAATCCATGCAGTTTCAACCGCTCAAAAACTCGAGCCTCTCAAAAAAAATTGTGATTAACTTCAATTCATGATTGTTTGCAAGGGGTTTTTGTAATTTTAGTTACAATGTTTAGATCATATTTTTGGGATATCGAAAAATGGAACTTAAAAAAAAACCCTGTATCTTAAAAACGTAGTTATATAAAAAACGTTTTAAGCATAAAAGTTGCAAGTTCACATGACCTTTTGAAACAAAATTTACAACATTTTTTGAATGCAATAAATGTTCATTTCTATGAAAAATAGACTACATTTTTTTCAGCCAATACATCATGTTTCTTTTTACGCGAATATTCCAGAATATACTCTCAACTGTGTAGAGTGACCCTACGTTTTTTTATGGTTGAGACGCCCATTTGATAGCTATGCTTCGTTTAATATCGATTTTTCATAAAAAGTAATTATATCTATACCTTTTCATTGAATTTTTATAACAATTGTGACATTGTTCACAATACTGGAATTTAAAAATAAAATAAAAAGGGATGTGAGGAAATTCACTAAGTATACACAGTACGCTTACAGGTGTTTATTTTTCCAGACACGATGGATTGTGAAATCTCCAGCAAAAGAATATCTTTCGCATTTTAGTGTGCCATCAAGTCCTGGTATAACACAGTCCGTCCCGTCACCTGACCCCTTGCCGTGAGCGCCAGCCAAAAAATTCCATTCTGCCAGAATGGCAAAATATTCTTGTGCAGAGAAAATTTTTTAAAAAGTTTTTTGATTTTTCAATTGTTGCGGGGCTTTATCGAAAATGTAATGAATTTATATCGGATTCTCACAAACTGATCGGACAAACTTTTGAATAACGTTGTTCAAAACGTGAACGGCAATTGCATCGTGGTGAGAGTCTGATATAACTGCAAGACTTTTGTGAAGTTCCGACTAATTTTCGAGGTAGTATACAACGACCGCATATATTATCACCTGGTTCATTATTCCATCGAAATCGAATAATTTTTTGCGAAGTCACTCAGTACTAGAAATTTACCGTTCTTCAAATTCTCTCTCAAACACGCGATCTGGCAGATCTTTGGTAGAATCACAAAGTTCATCGATGAACTCGTCGGCGCTTTTGACTATCGGTTCAAGAGTCATCCGTGGTTTCGGAACCCACTGTTTATAGGTGATACTTCCAATGTTATGTTCAACATCAGTTTGCTCATTAGTCTTGCGCAATTTTTATTCTCCTATTCTAGAAACAAGATTCAAACAATTCAAAGCTATATCGAAAATACGAAAACATCATTGTGTTATACCAAGGCTCAATGACACACTGAAATGCAAAACATTCGTTTGCTGAAGACTTCACAATTTATCATGTCTGGAAAAATAAATAGCTTAAGAAGTACTTCATGGATTTTTCCCAAATCCGTTTTTTATTTGATTTTTTTAATTCCGTTATTGTTGATAGTGTCTCAATTTTGATGAAAATTCAATGGAAAGTAATAGATATATCTCCTTTTTATGAAAAATCGATATTAACCGGAGCATAACTGTCAAATGGGCGGCCCAACCATAAAAATATGGTTACTAATTTACACACTACATACTTGAGAGTATATTCTGGAATTTTTAAAGAGAATCAAACATGTGTCGATCAACGTGACCGAAACTCGAGGAGACGCGATCGCCCGGGAAAATAAGAATTAGGAAAGCAGTCGCCGCCAGACAATAGATTCGACATGGTGTGCGACCGAACGAGCGGGAGTGTACGAGAGCGGATTTACCATACACGTAGAGCGTGAGCGAAATACCGAGCGATCCAGTGTGAGGGAAGGAGCGAGTACGGAACGTCCCAACGAGTGAGACTAAAGTGTCTGTGTGAGAGTAATAAAAGAATAAGTTTTGTTAACATTACTTCGCAGGCGATCGTGTAACCGGAGTAATCGGGTTATTTTAAGAACCCATCCTTGACCTTACGAATGCCGCGAAACCCAAACGTGTTCTCCTGACACGTTTAACACGTATCGGCTGAAAAAATTGTAATCTATTTTTCATGGGAATGGACCTTTATTGGATTCAAAAAAATCTACAAAATGTTGTTTTGCAACGTTCATTTAAAACTGCAACTTTCACGTGTTAAACTTTTTTTTTTGTGGGACTAATAGTTCTTAAAATACAGGGGTTGTTAAAAAAAATTCAATTTTTCGATATCTCAAAAAAGTACGATCCAAAGATTCTGAAAGAAATTACAAAAACCTCTTGTAAGGTATCATGAATTGTGATGAAATTACAATTTTTTGGAGAGAGTCGTATTTTTGACCGTTCGAAACCGTATGCAATAGCTTATATATTGTCTAATGGAGGATTAGTGTATTACGGAGTAAACTAAACTTCTTCTATCAAGAGACGCGGTAGCGTCTCTTGATAGAAGAAGTATTTAAAAAAAAAAGAAAATGAGCGATGAGCGATATGTCATATCATATCAAGACGCTACCAAGTAGTTATACTCCAATATGCCGGAAATAAATATTGGCACTACGTTACCTCACGAATAAATCATCGGATCGAAATGGTGATAAGATTTTTACTATAGAATGTCTATCCAAGCTTTCCAGTTCGCTTAATTCCGAACACATTCGTTCGGTGGATTCTTGTGTACGATGATCGCGATCAGCAATTGATCAAAAAATTTTCGATTGTTGCGTGAGTTAACGCGATAATTTTCGGACGGCTCGATCTCGGCAATGAAGCATCGGGTCGAATTTTCAAGGACACTTTCATCATATAATTCCGACCCAAGCTTTCCAATGGGCCTAATTACGATTATAATCGTCCAGCGGTTCCCGAGATATGATGAGGTGAACCTGAAATACGGGTGAGAGATGATACGTGCTATACGCAACAATTCTTCGGAAATCTTCACGATGGACCTGGTGAGTATTTTTATATATTTTATCAATCTCGTATTATTTAAATGAATTTTTTTGGTTAGCCTAAACCTCAATTTTTTTATTTTTGTTATTAATAATGCCCTAACCTCAAAATACGGCTAGACCAAGCAGCGCCTCAATGGGTAAGATTCTCATTATTTATTTGTCGATGATTCTCGGTGACGGCCCCGACAAGACTGGGATGCGACAACACGGCTTACAGCCAAAGTGACGCAAGTCACTTGGCGTTTCAACGCCAAGTACTTAAAAAAAAAACGATGTTTTGTAATTTTTATAAATACGAGACTCTATAAAAAATCAAGAGACATAATAATGTCTTGACGCCAAGTACTTTTAAAACACGATTTTTTGTAATTTTTATAAATACGAGAAGCTATCAAAAATCAAGAGACATAATCCGTCTTTATGCTAAGTACTTCGAGAAAACAATTTTTGTAATTAAGTTTTGTATAAATACGAGACGCTACCAAGTAGTTATATACTCCGATATACATATATGCCGGAAATAAATCTTTCCATTACATTATCTCGGAAACAAAGCATCGGATCGAAGTTTTTTAAGTTCACGCTTTTCCCGTTCTTTGCGCTTGATTTAAGAACTTCTTCGAAACTATGTTCATCAAAATAATCTCTTAACAAATTCTCAAAAAAGTACAAAAAATGTAATCATATGAGCCATGTAGTGGTACACTTAATAGTACATTTCGATACGAGTGAGGCAAAGCGAAAATTATACGCTGCGGCGAATCGTGTTCGCTTTATCTCACGAGTATCGCATACTATTTTTTGTAACAAGTGCATTTCCAATGTTGTAATAAAAAAGCAATGCGACAAAACAAGGGGGTCCAGGGGCGAAGCCCTTAGGGTGACGGGTAGCGTGACGGAGCGAAGCCCGTTCAGGGGGTTCAGGGGGCGGAGCCCCCCCGGAATGAAAAAATTAAATTATTTAAAAGAATAATTTGCTTCATCTCTTCTCTTAGCGCTTATAATAACCACTTTTTCTCCCTTCGTTTGTGAAGAAAAAAAACAAACCTAAAATCATTTAAGTCCGAGACCTTTTTCCAACGTTCAACTATGAACGCGAATAATAAATTTCTTAAACATTTGCCATTCGACGCATTGATCGTATAACTGTTTTACATCACTCCTGACTTAGTCGGCAATAAATCTTTGACAAGCAATTATGCCGCTTTCTTTATTTCGTACGGCGTATTCTCGCGATCGGTCGTTCTGAGCGATTTTTAGGTTTTTAGATGCGCACTCGACAGACTCACGTTGGTACGACAGCTGCACAACGCGCCTATCGTGAGGCTCAGGTGACGCTTCGTTACGGCTATTATCGGTGGCAGAGTGTGTGAAATACCAATCGTATGTTACAAAAACCAAATCAAAGTCTCGTTGCAAATATGAAACAATTTTGAAACACCTCATCCAACAAAATATGTTTATTGGATTCCTATTTATTACAGGATTTCAAAAATAAGTTAAATCAAACCTGAAAAACTTTTCTCCAAAAAGTAAAAAGGTACGCCAAGTATTTAAAGTTTGTATTTTCGTTTAGAAAATATGTTTAGCAAAAAACCTCTTTAAAAAAAAATGCAAATATGAAACAATTTTTAAAAACCTCGTCCAAAAAAATATGTTTATTGGATTCCTATTTATTACAAGATTTCAAAAATAAGTTAAATCAAACCTAAAAAACTTTTGTCATAAAAGTAAATACGTACGCCAAGTATTTAAAGTTTGTATTTTCGTTTAGAAAATATGTTTATCAAAAAACCTTTTTCAAAAAAAATATCCTTATCAAAACAAAGTTAATTTTTGTTTATGTCTCAAAACAATCTTAAAAAACATACAAGATGCAAACAATCTTGACAAAAAAAATTAAGATGTTAATCATATTTATAAATCGGAAGACAGTACAGTGAGATGGCGTACAAAAACTTGGCGTGCCAGTTTTTTTTACAATAGCTGTTGTACATGGAACAGGGGGAACGCCGAGACTCTTACTCTACAAAACACGACATTGTGCTCCAGTGCAAAATTAATCCTCTCATGATGCAATCCGGCTGTAGCTCCCATCTTTATGACAGTACGTACGTGTATGGGACTTTCGGTGAACAATACTATCACAGATTACTAGATTCGCTATGCGGGACTGATAGCTTGCTTTGTTTCTATTGGCCCTTCGAAAATCAGCCATAGCGAAATCTTATTTACCATCATTAAGCCTTTAAACATTTTATAATTTTCTTTATGAGGTGCATTAGTAGTTCACTACTATAATAACATTACATTACGGCACAGGGCCAATATCTCTTTTCGATCTACGAGGATGCACTTCGGTCGACTAATATCGATGTTCTAATGCCAGAATGGCGCAGGGGGGAGTCGAGCAAAATGGCACATCGGAGCAAAACGGGACAGTGAGGGCAAAACTAAATTTTCCAATAATTTTTGGATGCCCCATTTTGTCTCAACGATACATCCGGATTTTCAATCCCGTTTTGCTACACTCACCATCACCGCCACCATCCAAAAGTTATTGTAAAGTTACGTTTTGCCCCAGTGTGCTAATTTGCCCCGCTCTCCCCTTTGAGGTTAACAGTCTCATACATCATACGCCCTTATCGAATTAGGCCATTGATATAATTTCTTTCTTTCCTGAGACCTCAACGCAGGCATCAATATTAGATGCATGACATTCCAACTAGACCATGAATCAAGTAGCAGTCGAGGAAGTGGCGAATAAAACGAAACCTACGGGTGCATCCTCCTCCCCTCTCCCTCGATTATTTTAATGAACCATGTACGACAGCTATTGTAAAAAAAACTGGCAAGCCAAGTTTTTGTACGCCATCTCACTGTACTGTCGTCCGATTTATAAATATGATTAACATCTTAATTTTTTTTGTCAAGATTGTTTGCATCTTGTATGTTTTTTAAGATTGTTTTGAGACATAGAAAAAATTAACTTTGTTTTGATAAATATCTTTTTTAACGATATTTCTTTGAAGATTGTATTGAAAAACATATTTTCGAAGAATTTTTTGTATGTATACCCGTGCTTGGCTCACATGATCTAAGTTATTTTTTATTTTTATTTTTAGATTGTTTGATAAGCATTTTTTTAAAAGGTTTTTTGATAAACGTATTTTCTAAACAAAAATACAAACTTTAAATACTTGGCGTACCTTTTTACTTTTTTGACAAACGTTTTTTAGGTTTATACTTTTACACAAGAACCTTGTGGGCCTCGTTACCTATATTGCATAGGGCTTATTGATTATATATCGGTAATCGTTGGTGGATAAGTTTATGCTTGACTCTTAACGGAGTATTGAATCTCTTGATCATAGCTAGGTTCTTTAGCAGTCTATTGTTTTTACCTTTTTTCGTGAAGAAGTCCTGTGACAGTCGGATTATATGCTCCATAACTGGTTTGATATCGGGGAGTTCGTGTAGCTCGGTTAATCGTGTCCATCGTCGTTTATTAAAGATGAGCCTAAGGCACTTGTTCTGGTAGATCTGTAGTGGTTTGACATGTATTTTCGTTGCCGATTATATTAAGGTAATCTTTGGTGGATAAGTTTATGCTTAACTCTGAACGATACATCGAATCTCTTGATCAATGAAAAGTTTTGCTGGTATTTAGAGAGATTTTCCAAAGTTTGTAGTAGGCTTCGAGACGTGTCATGTGTATTTGAATTTGTTTTGCGGCCACTATGGCGCTGAACGAGTGGGCGTAATTGCTGTATCATTAGCGAATAGAACTAATTTGGTCTTGGCGAATGATGGCAAGTCGTTTAGATATATATTGAATAAAATCGGTCCCAATGCCAATCCCAGAGGGAGCCCTGCAACTATTTTTCTAGTTGATGAATAACTTCCGATTATTACTACTTGGAAGGATAGATTAGAGATGTACAAGTGGACGAATTTAACTAGTATAGGAGGGTACCGCTGCTGAATCATTTTATGTATAAGGCCGTCAATCCACACTCTGACAAAGGCTTTTTGTATGTCCAAGAGTAGCATCGCTGTTACCATGTCTTTGTTAAAATTCGTAGTAATTTCGTCTACTATTCTGACCACCTGCTAAACCGTGCTTTGCCCTTGTCTGAATCCGAATTGGACTTCTGCTGGGAGTTTATTTTGAATTTAGTGCCGCCTAATTCTAGCAAGTTCGATCGTTTCTACTAACTTCCCTAGTGCTGGGAGAAGGCTGATAGTTGTTCGGAGTGGATTTGTTTACTTGCCTTTTAAGTATTGGAATGACGTTGGCTATTTTCCATTCTTGAGGGAAGTGACTAAGTTTAAATATTGCATTATGTACATGAGCTGAACTACTGTCTTTTTTGAGAGGTTTTTTAATATGACGTTTTGGACGCCATCTTTCCTGGAGCTTTACATGTTTTCAATTTTTTGATGGTATGAAAAATGTCTGTCGACGTTACAGCAAATTGATGCCAAGGCGGATCGTTCTCACTGGCGTCTCTGTTTAAGCGGTGCCTGACTGTACTTATTATTTGAGGTTGTTCTTCGGTGTTATTGTCTACTTCTATTTTGTGTACCGCCTCGAAGGCCGAGGCCAGTTCAGCTTTTTCCCTATCCGTACACGCCGTTACCGGTTCGTTGGTAACGGCGCTGGGATTGGTTCGAACGTTGTTTTAAGAGCCTTTGTCATTTTCCAAAGAGAACGATCTTTGGGATTTAAGCTTTGGAGTTTTTTCCTCCATGACTCATTTCTGCACCTTTTAATATCATTTTTTTATAGTTTTGGAGGCCTCTATAAGTGCTATTTTGTCGGCTGTAATACTAGATCTTTAACACTTCTTTCGAGCTTTGTTTCTATTCTATGTTTTGTTAGCAAGCTGAATGCTTATATGCTCGAATGAGATGTTACTTCTGATTGTTTTTTGTACATACGGGATATTATTTTTAATGGGTATAGCCACTCCTCCCATACCATCGACTCTGTCTTTGCGGATAACTGTGTATCCAAAGAGCTTGAGTTTGACTCTCTCGTTAAGTTTGGTTTCGTTTAATAATAGTATGCTGATTTCCCTTCTTTTTAGAAATTTAGCAGTCTCTGTCATTTCATGTCTAATACTATTCGCGTTCCAACTACATATATTTATGCTAGACTTTTTCGTTGAGTGCTTGCCAGAAATTGTAAAAAAATTGGAATTTATATATGCCTGTTTCACATTTCTGTAGTTGGCTATTGACAGATTTTACCTTCTCCAGCATCCTCTTGATGTTAATGCTTTTGTCTAACTTATTCAGTTCATGTACCAGCAGATTGAAGTCTGTGAGAGTGTTGTCTTCCTCCGAGTCGCCAACCCTCCCGAGGGGGCTCCTCTCGGTATTTGAGACTGGACGGTGAGTAGCGGCAGGTGTCATCGGTGCTTCCGATCGTCGATCCTGGCTCCAGGCGTTGATACTGGGCTGCGGGGGGCTTCTCAGAACTGGGAACGCTTCCTTATCGGTTATCTGTGTAGAATATCTTGGATTGGTGATGATCTGATTTGGTTTTCCACTATTCTTATCGTTAGCCTTCTTGATCTTACTGATATACACTGGCCGGATGGTCCCCCTCGCAGTTCGCACATTTGGCCGGTGTGGTCCTCGGTTTAACGCAATCTTTGGTAAGATGCGGCTCCGCATATTTGAGGCATTGCGGGTTAACCCTGCAATTTGCTGTTGCGTACCCCCATTCTTGGCAGCGGTTACACTGTGTGAGTATCCGTTTGATGAAATATTGTTCCCAGTAGATTCTCGTGTACAATAGGTACCTGTGATTTTGTACGAGGAAGTTCAGTATTATATTTGCCAGGCCGACGATCATGTATAAAGCATTTGCTATACCCTTCATTTTAATGCAAAGCGACACCAGTATTCCCTGTGCTGTGAGCTCACTTTTTATTTCATCGCAGTCAGTGCTATTGGAGAGTCCTCAAATAACAAAAGCCTTTGTTTGCTTGTTTTTACTCGTGTAGGTGTGATATTCGACTTTATCGTCGCAACCACTTCGCAGTATCTCGTAGTCCTCGTCTGAGGTCGTGAAAATGTTGACTCTGTCAATTCCGTAGCTGTTTATGAACTTGCCCATTATCCGATTTTCTACGTATTTCACGAGTTCCTTATGATCAATAAGCTCCCCATGTATAACGAGCGGGGGTAGAGGTTTGATTTTCCCGGTGCATTTTCATTTATCTCCTGGGCCGAGGGGGACACCTGATCATCCTGTGGAGGCTTATTAGATTTATCGTCGTCTTCTTCCATGCAGAGGTTGTCATTTTCTAACCCCTCGAGAACGGCGAATCTGTTCTTGGTGGTGATTTGAGTTTGTCGAGTTGGACGTTTTTTCGTCATAATTGCGGTATTTTCACCAGAACCTGCGTTTTTCCTTTTATTTGACGGTTTTATGAAGTCGCTGAGAGAGGAGGTTTTACCGTCTCCCATACCCAGCTGCGGTTTTAGAGCCGATCTGACGTTGGACCCACTATGACCGCCTGAGTTAGAAAGTCGACCCGACTGTGGTCGCCAATGTAGGACCGACTACCCGTTAAGGTTGGGATGATAACATCGGCCCTACGTTATCAAACGAAGTTGCCCGATTGTTGGCGGCCGATGTCCAGCCAACGTTGAATGGAAAATATTAATACGCAATAAATTTTTTTTTATCGATCTGCGTGACTTTAAATTTATTTATTTATCATCCTTGAATTGCCTTTATGTTGTTTTTGTATCTTCACACATTGGAATCATCAGAATACATTTTTTAGTCGGTAATGGGGGCTCGAACTCGTGAACCCCGGACCACTAGTCCACGCTCTTACGCACTCGGCTATGCTCACCTTGAATATATATTCTTTCGCATCTTATATAAAAGCTGCACGCCTACTGCATCTCTATCTAATATCAATTGCTTTAACTTTTATCTTACCAATTGCTTTAAATTGTCTAAGTTTTATTATTTTATTTTTATATTCACACTTTAATTAATAATATTGATGAAACTTAGGCTGTCTGCACTACCATACTGTACACTGAGAGAAGGATCTAGTAAAAATTATCAATCAACTAAGAAAAATTACCATAGGCCATAGTAGTACGGCGCCAGGGCGCCACCTATGGCAAAAAGCCTCAGAATTTCCAAGAATTTTTACCATAATATCTAAGAAAAATTCTTACAAACCCCGTACTTCCTACCATACGTGTCGCCCTAACGCTCTACTACTATATGCTATGGTAATATCTCTCAAGTGATGTAGTAGTTTTTACTACATCACTTGAGAGTCGCTAACAGGTACTGGGCCAAAGTCGCTAACAGGTACTGGGCCAAAGTCGCTAACAGGTACTGGGCCAAAGTCGTTCGACGTCGTGACCGAACGTCCACTTGATATCACCGAACACGCATTGTTACAACGATACGCCAGCGCCGGCTCAACTCTGATAAGCAACGGTTTACCAACTATTGAGCCCAACTTGGAATAGTTGTCAATTGACAGTTTAGCCAATGCTGGGCATTCGTCGAGATCCGATCATCAGCTGCCAACCTGCTGCCGACTACAAGCTAATCGTCGGCCATACTCGGGGCGTCGGCCATCCGCACCTGGATTCTTTCGTTATTTTATCAAAAATACACTTTTGATCATCATTCAACTGTGAAATCAATTTTTCAGACATTTTTTAATGAGTTTCCGTGATTCTTTTTTGTTTTTCAAAATTCACATCCAATTGTATATCTGGTTCAGGAAGTCCAAAATGAGAACACGTCACATTCCCTGATTAAAAAATTTCATTGACTTTAAATAATGCTCGTTGTTCATTATTATCAAGAAAACCTTCACAAAAATATGTTTTAAATTTATCCCCAATTTCACATGAAAATACAAAATTGTCAGAAATAATGAACCAAGCAAAAAATTTACACAATTCAACGGGCATCATTAACGGACATCATTATAACACAAGCTTCCTCAAAAATATTATAAATAGCTGTGTCACTGTTAACTAATCCTCTGGCAATCGCGGTTTCTTTAAAGGTATTGTAAGTGACATTTTCATATACTTTTAAATCACCGAAACAGGTTGCTACTTTTACACGATTTAATATTAATTTTTAATGAAAACGTTCGATGTCTTTTGGACTTACACTCACAATTCGACCAATGGCTTTAGAAAACACACGACCTTTTACCCATATCTTTCGCTTTAAATTGAACAAATAATATTTGAGAATATTGACATAATTATAATTTCTCGCGCTCTCGCTAGTTTTATTAAGTTTAAACCACGCTGTTAAAGTTGTCTCGTATTTTTTCAGAGCCTTTTCCTCTTTATTTTCTTCGAAAAGAATTTTTTTTTGATTTTCATTATGAACTGCTAAACGAACAATGGGGTGTGATCTATCTGAAAGTGGTAGTTCTTCTATGTGCCAAGCAGCTTCCATAGGACTAACATAACGACTGTCAATATAATCAGCAATTTCATCGTACGTTTCTATACTCATATTTTGATCATTTTTTAAAATGTTTACAAATGCTCTATCGTGTCCTTTGTGTAAATATTTGTAGATATATTTAATACTCATAACTGAAGCGCAATATTCGACATTTACATGATATTCATATTTTTAAAGAATTTCTGCATTGTACGGAACTACCATAGAATTATCCACTGCTATACAATATCCATCAATTTTTCTATTGTATACATGACCAGCGGTACAATTATTTCTACGTCTGTACTTAGGGAAATCATTTTTTTCGAATTCTGTAAAATCACGAAATTCTTTGGGAAACTTTTTCGAACACACAGTATTTTCTTTGTCATAACATAGAGAATTGTCATTGTGAGGACCATGTAACATATGTTTTATTACCAATTCTTGTAGTTTAAGATCTGATGAAGGGATTTCAGCTGAGATGTACTTATCAATCGCTTCAGGAGTTGATAATTTATTTTTGTAATCCAATACGAACATATGTGCGTGCGGCAAACCACGTTTTTGAAATTCAATCGTGTAGATATATGCCAAAATATTTCCAAACACTTTACGACTTATAATATCAGACAAAAGAGCACGCAATTTAGAATAAAATAATCTCACTGTAATATTTGGGATATCGTTACATGTTGTTCCAGATGGAAAATTACTTATAATCCTTTTCAACTCTGGCCAATTAGGATTGCAAGTCATTGTTATAAATAGATCTGGTCTACCTATCGTCCTAACAATAGCCATTGCATCTTGATAATTGTGTTGCATATTTCGAGGTCTTCCTAAATACGTCGAAGGTAAAACAAACACACTACCTAAACGTTCGGGTTTATCAAAATTATCCGCATTATTCAAAACAAAAGCTACGTGATCGACTATTCCTTGATAACATTCAATCCGCAATTTTTTTTTTATTGTATCTAAAAAAAACTCAATCTATTATTTTCAATTACAATATGTGCTTGGATGACATATTCTTGAGTTAATCGACCACAAAATCAAATTAGATTAAATTTCTCATTAGGTCTATAGGCTAAACTATATGAATAGTATTACAGAGCCGTAAGTCTTTTTGCGCTATTATTTTGTGTATACAACGGACTCCACCCCAAATCACCACATGGAAATATAATTGAAAATGTCATAGGATCAACATGAAATGACAATTTGTTCAAATATGATTGGGAATCCATATTTTCAGGGACATTCTTTGGATAAACACATAAATCAAAAAGTGGTGGAATTTCTCCATCCTTCGAAACTGTTAAAGCTGCAGACTCCGCGGTTGATGGTGAACTATAAAGACGTTCATCGAATTTGTTATTGCGAATAAAATACAAACGATATTCTGGCAAAGTTTCGTTTTTCGTTAACTCGTATAAATGTTTATATTTTTTTGCATAAGGATTATTATTATTTAATACTTTTGTTATTACCTCGACATGTTTTTTAGATCAATTGTTATTTACTTTTAATTTCTGTTCCGTTGCTTCATAATCATCGAAAATATAAATTTGACCACCATGCGGCGTGTTACCACTTTTAGTCTGAATACTGCTTGGCGTAACATGACAAACCTGACCTTAAATTTTTTAATTATAAGTTCCTTTTTTAAATTCATCAACTACATTTGCATAGAAAGTCGCAAAAGAAAATCGACTATTATAATAACGAATTAATTGTCTATAATTGCGGTCGTATAATAAAAACTTTTTCAAATGTTCATCATAATCACCCAAAGGTGGAATTTTTACTTTTTCATAATGATAACAACTTTCTTTTGAAAATTCAACACCCCAAAATCTCGCGATCGGGCCAGCCCTGGTTGGATGTTGAAGTCGATCGGCTGACGCTTGGCTGCCAATGTTGGGCCAGCCTCCTGAATGTGACGCGTGGCTGATGCTCAATAGCCAACAGTCGGATACCAAGACTGAGTCGATGATGGTTTTTCTATGGGCTTAGTCTCGAGGCAACATTTTCTGCCGGATTGGTGAAGTCGGTACAAGACGTGTCCGCGATACGTGTTCAACGAAACGTCGGACCGGCACTCGATGCCAAGGTTGGGCTTACGTTCATTTAAAGCCGGGCCGGCGTTGGGCCAATTACAGAAGCTTGGGCTTAAAAGTCTAATTCTTTTCACCATCGTCGGTTCAACGTACGTCCAACGTTGGAGCAACGTAAGACGTAGCAATAAATAAAAATATCTACAAAAAACATTAATAATAATGTATATGCATATATTGACCTTCTTATAGTTATCATTTGTTATCCCGGCTATGATTAATTAATATTTTAACATTATTTGAGATATTAAATTTTTGTACCCTAGTGGGGCTCGAACCCCGGACCGAACAGTTTATAAACTGGCAATTTACCCCTACGCTACTATCGCTTATGAATACTGGTCATTTTGTATCGGATATATATCTTACATTGGTACTTTAATCGTTACGTTGCTTTCTTTGATTATTTTTTTCTTTTGATGTTATTGACTCAAGTTGGGACTAATCATTTTTCGAGAACAATTCTTAATTTATCTCTGATAATAAATATCAAATGGCGATTATATCCCGAAGACACGGACAAGCTTGTCCCGAGATCCGGCCAACAAACTGTCCAGGCATAATATTATGAATTTGCCATTGTTTTTCCTCAGGCCATTTGACTTTTGTCCAAAACAAGAAGCAGTATTTTGCCGTGCTTCGGAAGAATAGAAACTTATCTTGAGATCTGGCCAACAAACGGCCCAGACATTATATTATGAATTTACCATAATTTTGCCGGAGGCCGTTCGACTCTTGTCCGGAACAAGCGGCAGTATTCCACCGTACTTCGACAGAACAGAAAAATATCAAACGGCGATTATTTCACGATGACACGGACAAGCTTGTCTCGAAATCCGGCCAAGAAAAGGTCCAGACATTATATTATGAATTTACTATCATTTTTCCGGAGGCCAAAGCCTATTGTTCGGAACAAGCGCCAGTATTTTACCGCACATCGACAGTACAGAAAAAATATCCAATGCCTATTGTCCGGAACAAGCGCCAGTATTTTACCGTACATCGACAGTACAGAAAAAAATATCAAATAGAGGTGATTTCGCAAAGGCACGGACAAGCTTGTCCCTAAATTCGGCCAACAAACTGTCCGGACATTACATTATGAATTTACCATTATTTTGCCGGAGCCCGTTAGATTGTTGTCTGGAACAAGAGCCAGTATTTTATTGTGCTTCAACAGTACAGAAAAAATATCAAATGGCGATTATTTCGCGAAGATGCGGACAAGCTTGGCCAACAATCGGCTTGCATATTATTTTAGGAATTTGCCGTTGCTTAAACGAATGTCAATCACTCTCTGAGCCATTCTTGGCCGAGATTCGGCCAACAATCGGCTTACATATTATTTTAGGAATTTGCCGTTGCTTAAACGAATGTCAATCACTCTCTGAGCCATTCTTGGACCGTAGCCAAGTTGACATTTGGGAGCAGTGTCATGCCGAATCCTAGCTTATTGACTGGTCCAGCATGCTCACGCCCAAAACTTTCAAAAGATGTGAAAGAGTAGTAGGAAAAGTGGTTGAAATGGTAACAGAGGAAAGTTGCTACCAGGCAGCAAATGTGGAGAGAGAGTTGACCATAAAAATGCGCAGAATCTTTCTAAATTGCCGTGAGTAAAAAAGTAAAGACGATTAATAAAATTGACAATTTTTTAGACGAATCATAACTATATCGTAGACGGCAATTCGCTCACAACAAAATCAAATTGTATATTGAATATTATAAATATTGATGAATTCAGATATAATTAATTTAATAACGCACTATTCTAATCATTTTTCTTTTGCTTCGTTTCAATGAAATAAAATATCCATAATGATATACCCATACAAATAGTTAAATTTACAATAGTACATTTCGATACGAGTGTGAAAAAGTTTTTCTGACGGGTTTGACTTTGCAGCACGAACCGAAGGCGAGTCTTGCAATCACACGAGTTCAGAAAACGTTTTTCGCACGAGTATCAGACAAAATTTTATTTCGCCAGGTGTGAAAATGGGGGTTTCCGCACGCGAAGCGTGCGCACAACCCGCCATTTTCCCACCGAGTCAAATAAAGTGAATTATCGAACTTATTGGTATTTTGTTGTCTAAAAGTGATAATAATGTACACAGAAATGATCGAATAAACATTTTTTGGAGAGAAAAGAAATGTATAAAATATTAATTTTCAAGAAAACCTACATTTATCCTATATGAAAAAAAGTTTGATAATTTATTATTGTACCATATTTTAATTTCCAACTTTATGGTTCCTCTCAAATTTCTATGTATTTTTTGCTATTATTTCAATGTTCTTTATGCATGTCACTCCTCGCTTAATTAATCCCTTCCTCCTGAATAGGCCCGAGGATGCATAAGAAGATTTCATTATACCTGGCAGAGGATCTTGTGGTCAAAAGGAAAATGAAGCAGTACAAGATGGCGATACAGTTCGCATGGGCGGTGCATCAGATATGGGATGCAGTGGGCGAGGCAATGGTTTTACATACGACTCTCTCAACGATTATTCGGCATTAGTGGATCTACAATCGAAAAAAGTTATAAGTTTTGCAACAGAGAACCGAGCGTGTCGTATGTGCTCTTCAGGACATCAAAAATGGGACCACGATTGTAGATTGAATTTCCACGGATCTGCGAAAGCAATGGAGGCCGAAGCAGCAGTGAAGCTTGTAACTGAAAATCCGATTTTGAAGGCTCTTAACTTGGAACTTGGAATTTTTATTGGTGACAACGATTCGTCCAGTTTCAATGCTGTTGAGAAAAAAGCGAGCCATCAAGTTATAAAGCTGGCTGACAAAAATCATACTATCGAAGAGATTAGTAAGCTGCTCTGCAAAATCTCTGAAAATCGATCACTCGATCCAGATCGCGAGTTAACGAAAGATACCATACAATTCATTTGTTACTGCTGCCGTACTGCAATTGGACAAAACCAAGGAAATATTAAAGGCTTACAAGCTGCCTTAAAAAATATTCCTTGCCATATGTTTAATCAGCACGAGAATTGTGGACAATGGTGTGACTTCATTAAGAACCCTGACGGCTATTATCACAAAACCATTCGAGGTTCTTTTACAAATCCAATGCTATTTGATCATCTGGTTAAAATTTTTGATAGATTGGCTGAGAAGGCCCAGGAGTTCGCAGCAGGTGCATCGACGAATGCGAATGAAAGTTTGAATGTGATGATGGCTAGAAAAGCGCCAAAATCAACATGCTATAGCCAGTCGGAGTCAGCTGATTTTCGGTTTGCATGTACCGTTGGACAAAAGAACGAAGGTAGCAGTTACGTTACTTAAACGATAGAATGTCTCGGTATGGAACTTGGCAAAATCTTGGCAAAAATTATAAAACGAGATGACGATTTAAAAACAAAAAGAATCGACAAGAGAAACACCAAAGAATTTAAACTAAATCGCAGGCGATTGGCACAAAATCGAGCTCAATTAAAATTCAGAAAGGATATGAATGAAGAAAATACCTACGAAAGCAATATGGGTTTATTATCATTGCTGCAACCTGCTACAGAGCCACCGGAACAATTTAGAAACTTCGAGCATGATGTGGATTATTCTGAGATCCAATCAACTCCAGTTGTCTTCGATCTGGAAACATCAGGAATTGCAATCAATGCTGATGTATTGCGAATTGCAATGAAGTGCGAAAAATCTGTCTTCAATCAGTACATCAAACCTTGTAGGTCCACTCCAACTCAAGCAACTGAAGTTCATGGTTACCGTTATGGTCACGAAGTTTTCTGTTCCCCGAGAAAACAAGTTTTACTCGATTTACTGCAATTTCTTAAGGATTGCGTTCAAAAGACCGGAAAGCCATGCTTTTGATCGCTCATAAGTGCTCATTTGATTCTCCGCGACTTCTTCGAATTATAAAAATCGAAAATTTGCCAGATTAATTCAAAGATGTCATTTCTGGATTTTGTGACACTTATCCTTTATTTCAAACGAAATTTCCAGAACGTAAGGGTAAAGCTTCGTTGACATTTACTACTTTGTCAATTGAAACATTGGCACTTGACGTGAATGGTGCACATGACTCTCTCGTCGATGTGTGTCTATTGGAGAGACTATCTTTGCACCATCTATCATTGTCACAATTTGAAGAAAATAAAAAGAGATTCGACACTGATGATCTCATGTCTAGCCTGGATCCTTTGGCTGACATAATTTCACGCGCCATCAGGAAGACATTAGCAAATGCTGGCATTTTGCTAGATAGATTGACAGGAGTACTTGAGAAAGATTGAGAGAAAAAAGTTAGAGAACTTCTGACACAACCATAAAATGGAAAAGCAACAGTCATAAAATTGAAAAAACATGTAGACAATATATTACAT
Source organism: Stenichneumon culpator (assembly GCA_964017025.1). Classification (NCBI taxonomy): domain Eukaryota; kingdom Metazoa; phylum Arthropoda; class Insecta; order Hymenoptera; family Ichneumonidae; genus Stenichneumon; species Stenichneumon culpator. The sequence continues at coordinate 1,789,423 of OZ024773.1, read as the reverse complement.
TCTTTATATTCACAAACCGTACAACAGCAACTATGAGTTGATTAAACTATAATTATTTTAATGAAACAAAAAGAACCCAAAGTATAAAAATGCTGTGATAAAAGGTGCCATTTGTGAAATGTGCAATGTTATTCTTACGGAAAAAAGTTGTAAAAATAAAAATTATTTATAATTGATTAATACGTGGCACACAAATTTCTTTTTTTTTAATTATTACTGTCGTAATTTCACATAATTCCCACCCGTAACTTACTCTTGTGCGCAATGATATTTTAAATCGCGCGCCACTCGCCCTAGAAGCGACGTTGCCACCTCATACATCATTTTGGTGACAGTTACAATCACGGTCATGATTTATTCAGTTATTTTTTTCATTATCTCCGAAATGAATCAGACGATCATGTTCAAACTTCACGTGAATAATTATTAATATTTTATTAGTTATTCCTCATTTTTTTGTGAATTTTTCAATGATATTTTAGACGCAATGATTTTTTTTCGGAACTTGCATGGGTTCTAGCGAGTAGTTGCGCTATGCTTACATGCTATTTTAAAAAAATTGTATCTTTGAAACTAATCAGGTGATCTTTTCCAAATTTTTCGGGGAGATTCTCAATAATTGAATCTCTATGTGAAAAAATTTTCATTGCAATGTCATTGATTTAAGGCCCCACAACACGGTGCGAGCGCGGGACGAGGGTACATTTTTCGTAATTTTTTACAAGTAAACTATGTGTCGAAATTTTTAAATAATTCTCGTGGTCAATATATACATATAGAAGAGTGTATAAAAAATATTTATCCTAATACACAGCGTTGTTTGCGGTATATGTCCAGTCAAAAAGTGCACTCCGGCTAAATTGTTGCTCGGCGGTCGACATCGATAAAGCTATACAGTTCATCTAAAAAATAAAAGAAAATTTATTTAGAAACTAGACACTTAGGTTTACATCATGACGTAGGGAAAACCCGATATCACAAAAAATAAAAAAATGGCGGACCAGCAAATTTTTTACTTCAAATTTCACGAAATTTTTTGTAGTGTTTATATTTTTTTTAAATGGAAGGGGACCGTTTATGAAAAAATCGGTACGTGGAGACGTAGAGACTGGCTTTGTGAACAATTTAAAACTTGGCCCATGCAAATTGGATGTATAGTTTTTTAAATATGTCGTCGACAAGGTTGAAAAAAGTATTTTCGAGAAAAACGCGTTGAAAGTTTTGGTAACGAATAATTCGTACGTAAAAGCTAAATTTTTTCTTGTCTGTTATTATAATGTTACTCACCGTTAGTCTGCTATTCCTGAACCATAGAACAGCTCGTCAGTATCCATAGATTGATTGGTGTTTTGATTTTTTCCACGCAAACGACCCTCATGCGTGCTTTTTTTGGCTTCGAGGTCTGCGTCGAATATACGCTTCTCGTCCATGGTTTCACAATATCGATAGAGCTTCTCGCCAATTTTGATATTTAACACCTCAAATACATTTATGAGGCCAATATAGCCATTGTTAAAAAGTATTGAGGCAATATTAGCGGCAGTTTCAACAGTGGGATTGCCGTTCCACGATGCCTTTGGCGCAAATTTCCATATAACGGAGTTTAAACACTCGTTGTTATTCTGATTAAAACCACCTAAACATCGTTCAAGAAGTTCGTTCTTACTGAGGTCCACGTATATCGGTTTTATTGCTTCAGTAACATCTGCAGGCAATGCAGGTTTATGTGTGTGTTCATCGAAAGTTCCTTTGGCAAGTGCATGCTGCCACGAACACCACGAATTTTCGCCTTCCGGACAATACTGATGTTGGGGAGTTGCGTTAGTAGAACATTTGTGGTAGAATGTAGCCCAGATAGCTTTTTTCATGCTTTCCAGCGAATCACTATTACGACGAATCGCAAGACGAATTCAAGAAATGTGGACCATGTTAATGAACAAGCGAGACAGATTTGGCAATGGTTCAAAGCTGGAGAGCTCTGGATTTTTTCATCTTATTTTCCCTCCAAGGAGAACACAGACGCAGATCGCGAGGCTTGATTTAGCAATATAGATACTGAATGGGAGCTTAAGGATTCTCTGTGCCGGTACATTACTGACTCTTTGGAAATTCATAGATTTATTCGTGTCACGGATTAATAAAAAATGTGATTATTAATTTTATTCATGCTACGGAAAATAATTGCAGATAATGCGACGGGTATAGTTGTAGTCCCAACTAGACGGCTCAAGGGTGGTAACCGCTCTATAAGTCCCTAAAAGTCGGGAATCCTTTATTTTCTTCAACCTGAGGATGATCTTTTACGTTCTCCTTGCATTCTCTCCCCGGCATCCCAGGTTATAGAGTCTTATCATAGTAGTCGCCGTTTTATCAGGGAGGTGATCAGGGTGAAAAAAAGGCTATCAGGGACAACGGCAGATATCCTGTTAGCTTCGATCACAGGTTCAAGTCACAAGCAGTACAGTTTGCCTTTGAAAGACCACGACACAGTACACGACCGCGTTTCTCCGATCCTCGGGAGCCAATCCAATTATTAGGCAAGACCGCGTAAGTTGGATACCCCACTACCTGCCCAAGTACCTGCTCACCGTCCCTTTCCATACGCAAAATTCCCTTTGCGAGCGCCGCAAAAATAACCGTAATATAAGTGTGCAAGTATACTCTATTGATTTGGCGGCTCAAGTCATAGTTCCAAACTGACTTCGTAATTTGAATATGAAATGCATTCTGTCGTTTAAGAGAGACCCATAAAATTCCGTTTTTAAATAACACATTTTACATTTATTTGATTTGTTGCTTTGCTAAAGTTAACAAGCCTTTGCTTCCTCATAGACAAAGATTTCTCGTGAATAAAATAATTCAAGATATTGCATCATAGAGGAAGCTATTATTTTTTTAAAACTCGAAATTTTAATGTCACAGTACTTACAATACTCTAAGACATCGAGTAATGGGATTATTAGCTAGCGTCCGGATGAATGTGTGTGTATACGTTTGATCACATCGCTTCGTTCAATGCTATTTTCGTGAAGATTGAGGCTCAATTGGAAATTCTACGCGATTTTGAATTATTTAAAAATTCTTTGTTGCAGCTCCAGCTTGGGTGAAGTTTGAGCTGTCATCTTAAAACTGCACACAAATATTTTAATCGAAGAATTTTATTATTAAATTTTGTCGAAACCTATCGCAGTGGTCGGATTTTATGGGATTTTATTTTTTATTTTTTAATTACTAACGGTCTAATGCGAGTAAACATGGAGGTATCGTGCTGAAATTTGACGCGTGAATGGACTAACACTGTACAATGTTTTGTATTCAATTTGGTAAAAAAGTATCGAAACGTTGAGATTTTAGAGATTTTATTTTATTTTAGTTTATTTTACGTCCGACGAGGGTTTCTGAATCGAATATCATTCCTGGAGTAAAATAAGTTCGAAATTCGTAATCAGCGGGGAAAAATACATTGGACACGGCCACAAACTTTACTTTAAAAAAAAAATTTTGTTTATTATCGTGTATTAAATTCGCTGTATTAAGGTAAAAAAATCGCAACCAGTTACTCTTTCACGAGTATGTTAATTTTTCGAAGAATTTTCACACTTCACAATTTTAACTCGGTTAAATTCAATATCATATTTAAAAGAAGTACAAGCTACATTTGCGCATTGCTTGCGTATTAATTTGTTGTCCTAGGAAAAATAAGCTTTTTATAAGAGGAACAATTTTATCAATAAAAAAATTAGCGCATATTGAGGTTGTCGGACGGAATAGCTTCTCCTTTATGGCAAAATGACGGAATATGTCCGATACTCGAATACGAGAAAATATAGAGGAGGAACAGTTCATCGATCTTTGTCTCGTATCGAGTTTACCGCCGCGTTCCCTCTTTTCGCAGGTAGCAAAAGGGAAGGAGTCGTTTGTTTCCCCACCAAGCAGGTAACAGACCTTGAGAAGGGGCCGAATTGGACTTACGCGGCCGCCATTTTCGGAAATATGCGGTCGTTCGGAATTATGCGGTTGGGAAAACGCGGTCGTGTACTGTAATTGAAATTGGGCGAATCGATCAAATGATCATGAATGCCTTCGTTATTGTCTAACGAAAAGATCGGTGCGTATTAGAAGTTTCTCGAGTGATTACAAAAAAAAATGGGAGACTTAAACAGACGTGGGGTAATGAGTTACCCTAGTGTACCGTTAACGGATACGCCCAGGATGTGTACCGTTGTATGGTTAACAGCATGTCAACTATCCACAGGCATGTTCCGAATCTCACCATTTCACATAGTTAGGTCTAATCCCTCGCGTTCTGACGAACCTGAAGCTAACCTGAAAACCAACCGGTCGATTGGTGCACTAAACCAACTTTCATTCCAACCTTCAAGCGGTTGACTTTTCGGCGATCTTGAAAAACCAACCGTTATATGTGTTGGATACAAAGTTGGTTTACGATTGAATTTTCCTAAAACATCCCGAATTCCAAACCTGAGGTAAGAGCTATCGGTACTCTTGACATAAAGTCGGAAATTGGGTTGTTTTGGGAAAGTCAAACTGCAAATAAGCTTTCAATCCGATACATAATGGTTGACATTACGGTTGCTTTTGCGGTATCAGCCAAAAAGCTACCTCTAGAAGGTTGGAATCAGAGTTGCAGTAGATTGTTAAAAACCAACCTAAATCCAACCCAAATTCTTACGTTAGTCCGCGAGGGAGATCTGGTGCTCATTAATACAGTACAATGTTGTTGCGGTTCTGTTTTACATAGTAAGTTTTAGTTTCGGCTCAGTTTGGCATAATAAGTAGCTGTTTTGGCATTATTTTATCTTATGACTTTTGGGTAGTATTCAATGTTAGGTAGGGTGGAACATATCGGGCGCAAGTAGTTTTTAAAAACGAGCCATTTATACATTTTTACAGGCACTTTATAACAAGTATATAACTTTATACTTTTTGTAACACATACACAAAAAGTTCCTTCATGGGGCATGGCGAAAAAGGGAAATTTTCGTATGGTGTGCGAAAAGAATACCGCGCATGCCTAAATCACACTAATTACTTTTACGCACGTCTTCACCACGTTACAAATGTGAACAAGCACCTCGGCGTCCTTCGGTGGCGAAGGGGACGTGGGGGCGCCTCCCCCCCAAGCCGCCGAAAAATGTTCCTTCGCAACATTTTTGTAGGCATTCACACACACCTCACCTCTTCGCGCTCCGCATGAGGGTACAATATGAGATAGAAGTAGAAATGTGCCGTAACGGTCATTTTCTGTCAGCATCAATTGACAAGAAAACGAATGGGTAAAAACAAACAGAACCGATGTGAAAATGTGATACAATAATAGTTTCTGAATAATTGATAAGCGGACGAATATCGAAGTTGACTCGATACAATGTTAATATTTCGCGTAAAAGGCGACACTGGTGGAAGACCAGCTCGTCGGCACTTCGATTCAAAGTTGGAGTGAAGACTAGTAAGCTACTTGGATGATAAACGTAGATTGATTCATTGCGGTAGAGGTGATAATCGTGAAGCGGCCAAAAATGAGTTCGCACGCCACGTGCAATTATCAAAAAACCTTGAAAGTAAGAATACTGAGAATCTGAATGAAAGTTAGTGCTCGCGTAGGATGGTCAGCGGATATGGATTGGCAGAAATGTATGGCACAGAAGTTAGCAGCGTTGTTGGTGCAACGAAAATGGATCATATGTCAGAAACCCAATTTGATCAACTGACCTAGAATCTAACCTATCGTACATCATATTCTAAAGCGAATTAATAAGCTTTACGCGAATCCAAGCAAATAAATATCAAGGTATTATATTTTAAGGCACTGGTAATGTATTTATTATGTCAAAATTGAATGTCAATGTCGTAACTCGCAAGAAATTTTGCAAGGTGTGCTTGGTATGCAATTACTATTAAACCTAGCACTGCTGCTCTGAATTAATTTGTTTATACATTTTGCATTATCAGAAAGTATGTGTGTATTTTTTTTAACGAGGGTGATGCAGTCGGAAAATTTATTGGCTGAAAAATTACTAACGAAAAAAGATTTCGTGTATCGCATTTTTTTCTGCACTTGTCGAAAATCGCTACTACCTGAATAAATGTTTGTATACTTTTTGCATTAACAGAGAATATGTGCAAATTTGAACTTAAACTTAATGAAAAAATGCATACATACTCTTTGATAATGCGGAAAATATACAAACATTTATTAAGGTAGTACCAGTGCTAGGTTTAATATTAATTGCATACCAAGTAAACCTTGCAAGATTTATTGTGAGTTACGACATTCACATTCAATTTCGACGTATTAAATACACTGCAAGTGTAAAATATAATATGCTGATATTTGTCGGCTTAAATTTACGCAAAACTTATTAATGCGCCTCAGAATATGATGCCCGATAGGTTAGATTTTACGTCAGTTGATTGAATTGGGTTATACTGACATAGGATCCATTTTCGTTGCACCATAAACGTCGCAAATTTCTGTGCCATAGAAATTTGATATCCACGTCCGGTGGCGTGATTTCAGTTTAGTGGAATTAAAATAATAAAATTAATCGATTGTGGGAATGATTGAGCGTGAGAAAATAATTTATTGAGAAATAATTGTCAAAACAAATAAACTAATTACGCAAAAATAATAGGAATGAGAGACAGTACGTAATAATAGCTAATCACATTTATATGGATGTTCATGAATTCCCATATTCGGTGTATAACTCGTTGATCTATTTGGTAAGTACACAGAAAATATTAAAACTTTTGCTTCACAGAAATCGAAGTTGTAAGACTATGCGGGAATATGTATGATTTTTTTTTGCTAAAAAGCTTTTTTTCAGGTAAACACATGCATAGAAATTAGACAAAAAAATCACTTCTTATATATGGGGTATTACATACCAAGTGGGCCACCCTAGTTTTGCGTGGTTTCAAAAAATGTTCATAAATTTTTTTAAGTTGTTCATACTGTCAAAAATGTCCACAAATTATTTTAGATTTTTGAACCGTATTGTTCGCTGAAATGTTAATAGTGCTTTCTTTTATTTTAGTTTTTCTTCGATTTGCTCTATCTTTAAAACTATCGATTGCCCAAAAAAATATGTATCAATGAAAGTTTAGGTATTTGAATGTACTTTATGAGAACATTTTTCATAGCCACTCCGAATAATTTTCAGTCCTTTTTGGGCAAAATAAAGTAGTAATATTTTTTTTTTCGTTGAGAAGCACCATTTAGATTCTTTTCAAAATTTCACCCAAATTTCGTTATTGTGTTTACAAGTTACAAAAAAATCGGCGCGGTGGTAAATCCATATCGTCACAATTTTTGATCGAAAAATGTCAAAAGTACTTCAAATAAAAACAACTCTCTGCATTTTACAGGGTTGAAACTGTCAATAGTTATTATTTAAAGCCCGCATTATTGTGTTTTACTATTTACATTTTTATTTATTTTTATTAGCTGTTTTTATTTGAAGTACTTTAGACATTTTCGACTAAAACTTGCAAATATGGATTTGCCATCACGCCAATTTTTTTGTAACTTGTAAACATCATAACGGAATTTCTGTAAAATTTTGAAAAAAATCAAAATGGTCCCTCTCAACGAAAAAAAATGTTGTTACTTTATTTTGCCCAGGAAATAGCGAAAATTATTCGGCGAGGCGATAAAATAAATTTTCATCGCAACACATTTTTTTCTCCATTGGATGGTTTTAAAGATACAGTGAATATAAGTACAACAAAAAAACGAAAGCACTATTAAATTTTCGGTGAACAATAAGGTTCAAAAATCTAAAATAACTGGTGGACATTTTTGACAGTAGGAGCAACTTAAAAAAAATTTATGAACATTTTTTGAGACCACGCAAAATAGGGTGGCCTACTTGGTATGGAATACCCCATATACTTCTCATTTGAAAATATGGTGATGCTGTAAATTTTAACGTCGTAAGTCTTTGCAGTCCAACGATACCATGTCTTACGGACGTCCGGGTGGACACAAATCTTCTCAAGGTCCGGCGGCCAAGTAATTAAGTGCAGTTATGAATTTTAGTAGATTCAAAATGTCTAATTAACCCAATATGTAGAGTGAAGTGCAAGAAAATAAATGCAACTTAATTTTATTAAATTTTTTATTTGTAATCAATAAACCGATGCATTGGTCTAGTGGTTAGCGTGCTCACCTCTAAACCAGAGCATCGGTAGGTCGAAGGTTCGAATCCCGGTGCCGTCGTTTCGTCGAGAAATAAAAATATGGGCGGGACATAGCTCCAGATATATACTTGAGGCACACGCGTACTTGTCCGCGTGTGCCACAAGTATATAGCTGTAGTCCATTTTCACATTCTCGGCGAAACTGGACGTAGCTCCGCTGCCGTGAAGCGAATCTGAGACCGATTGTATCGGCATAGGTTTTCTGCAGTTTCCCTATGCCTTTAGTTGTAAGACTAAGGCGAATGCGATATAGGGGGGCAGTCGGCTGCAGCCGCAAAAATGGGGGGGATTGGCTCGGTGCGGAAGGACGAAAAAACAGAAATGGACATAAAGTAAATGAAGACTTAGTAATTACGCATCAACCGAGCCAACCCGCTATGAGGCAGTAGCTTTGAGCAGCGGGGGACAGTAACGATAAAAAAAATTGTAATCAATATTGAGGTACGGAAGACGATTTAAACCCCTTCACTGGCAAAAGAACATATTTTCCTATACGTTGGGGGCCCTATAGAGGCTCCTGACAGCGAAGGGGTTAATAGCTACTATCCTCTAAAAGAGTGAGTGTCTAAAAAGAGAAATTTTTGTGCATTTGTTACGAAATGTAGTACATATGTGATGCTCGTACGAAAAAGCGGATTCCCGACGACGGTGAGAAGTTAGGTAACACTCGCCTTCAGCTTGCGTGGCCAACTTCACAACCTTCATTGCAAGTTCGCCTTTTCGCAGTAGTAACACAAATTATTATGTACGTTTAATTGCCAATATTTCGAAAACGGATAAAAAACTCTTGCAATTCCGTGAATTATACGAACATTAAAAAAAAATTCAATCAACATTAATGATCCAGTGCTCGACCATCTTTGAATAAAAAGTTGTAGTTATAGCATATTTTCTGTATACAAAGTTATAACAAATTTCCTCCAAGTATACGCTAGTTCCACGGCTCTGGTAGCGGAGCCCTGATGGCACAAAGTATCCCTACTCTGGGGTCCTACCTGTTATCCGTCACTGTCATGGCCGCCGTCAAGATGTTTCAAACGATTAATGTAGCTACGAGAATTCATACATTCAGTCAAAAACTAATCTTAGATCGTCTCAATTTACCTCGATTACGTCATACCGTGGATTCGTTACTCTCGTTTGCGGCAAAACTTTCGGAATCACAGTCCTAGTGTCTCCGTTAATTTTTACACATACGTTAGTTACATACTTGCTATCGTACAGCTTCTTTTCTACAATAAATTAACGAAGAAATAAATTTGTCGACGTGCAAAAAATGATACTGTGTACCAGAACGATCAAACCTAATTTTATTTGATGTTTTCATTGTTTCTTCAACTACCTTTCAAAATGTTTGACAGTTGGCGTAATGCGCAGTCAGGAGTCAACCCAGAGGACTGCCGTCAACCGCCGGCAAAAGCGTGAAACTAGCGTATATTAGCTGTCGAGTTGAGCGGGCTGCATTGCATACAACAAGCATGAAATTCGATTACGCGCAGTCATTTATAAATATATTTTTCCTTTAACTATTCATAATCTTGACGAAAAACCAGTTACCGCTTACTAAACAATTTATCTAAACAATTTCCTGCGAAGAAATATCTTCAAGGATCACAGGCACTACCTGTAACATTTAGATGACAGACTAACTTTCCAACCAATAAGTCACTGTGAAACGTATAACTGTCGTCTTTTGACAGGTGGACAGTCGGAAGTTAATGATAAACTTTTTTCAAAAAACATGAATTTTCCATTGACGTGAATATAGCAAAGTTTCGAGATTGAAGCGAGGGTAGCTAGAATTCGTTAAATATGTGTTATCAACCGAAGTAGTAGATCTATCGACTGGCATTGTGAGAGCAGACAATAGAGACAGGGTTCCATTCAGGGACGGGTAGCGTTTTGTCCCTCCATATTTGGAAAACAAAGCCAAACAATAGTATTTTATGAATCGATATCTGTTCGTGAGATGAAATCTACTCTTCGTGTACACTCTGGGTACTCCACCATAACTTTACGGGAGCGCCGATACTATACCAAGTTTTGGCAAGAGACGCGCAATCTGCTGTCTGTTCTCTCTCCCTATCGTCATTAGAATCCACTTAACTGTTGCCTGCATCAAAGGGCATGTTTCCAGTATATAAATATTGGGATGTAAATGTGTATACGCCATTATTATGCATTAGATGGAAGAGAATATATAAAACGTATTTCTAAAAATATTCTCCTTAACAAAGGCATTAATAACGATGATGAACAATTGAATATTTTTATTAATTTGTCAATTTTACGTCGAGCTACAAAATGTTCCTGCTTAATACCTTAAATTACTAATAACATCCCGAGTGGGTCAGTACTGCAGGCACTACAGAAAAAACTATGAGAATATGTAAAGTTACGATAAATCGAGTATAGAGAGAGAGCAAGGTATTGATAGAGGGACGGATGGTCGTAGTCGAGAGAGAGAGAAGAGAGAGAGAGAGAGAGAGAGAGAGAGAGAGAGAGAGAGAGAGAGAGAAAGAGAGAGAGAGACGGACGAAGAAACAGTAACAGATCGCCAGGGAGAAGGAGATAAGCCGTTGGACCCTCGCGACTAACGGGACTTTTCCCCCAATCAACGTATAATTTCGGCGACTGGTCAGCGGCGTTATAATTTTCGGAAATATCGATACTCTTGTGGAGACCGTGGTAACAGGCGGTCGTAAGAAGTATAAATACCGCGACACATCCATTTTACTGGAGTCTGGGAAAACTCAGTCGTTACATTATACACCCTACAAGCTTTCTTGTTGTGGTGCAGCGCAGCAGAGGAAGACGATGGAGTGGATTCCATCGACGGATCATCGTTCTCGAATATAAGAAGATTCGACTTTGAAGGCGTACAAGTCGACATTGGACCGGTCCCTCGCCAACCGAAGAGGAAGAGTCGAATTCAACAGTCTCAACGTTGAGCCACTCCATCGCTTACCAGCTAAGTACTGAGACTCCCGACAAAGGCTCGCATTCGAAAACGCTTAAATATCCTCTCCCGAGAAAGATAAAAATTAAAGGGCAAAAGCAAATCAAAAGAATTCCCGCCCATCACTCTCTCTACTCGAGTAAGAAATATGTAGGATTTTAAATAAAAATAGAAAACAATATTATATGTCCTTGGAATGAAATTGTGTGATCTGATAATAACATAATTGTGATTGACACTATACATCTATATATTTTTATGACCTCGTGATATAAAAAATAAAAGTAATGAAATGTTCCATATCAATCTCGTGTCGATATTAATTCTGTTAAGTATAATTTTTATTTTGCATCTCCTCAAAGGAATGATTAACATAAATTTTAGCCTAGTTTTCAAAATATATTTAAATTGAAATATTAATCAATCAAAAGAAAACATCACAAATAATTGCCCAAAGCCCATTAAGAGCGTTGTTTTATCGCTCTTAATAGGACCACTTTTATCAGTACTGACTACAGGAGATTAAATCCAAAAGACGCGGCAGCGTCTCGATGCTGTACTGTAAAAAAGTACGTACAGTATGCTAAGTGCTGTAAAAAAATATATATATATTTTTTTTTTAAGAGAGGCTACCCTGTACTTATACGCCAAAATGTTTGAAGTGAAATTTTTATGCTCAATGTTCTCGAAAACTAAGCATCGGATCGAAGTTTCGACAAAACTTTTTAAGGATAATTCGTATATAAGCTATTCAATGTGATAAGTCACGAATAAATCCGTTCAGCAAATACTGAGATATGGGAATCGTATCCCTAGGAAAGTACAAACATATTATAAAAATGTCCTATGGATATGTAGTTATGTAAATGTTATGTACATGTAGATTATTATAATACTGTAGTTTCTGTATTGCTACGCTACGGAGTCCTTCGGCGCTATTTTCATACTGAAAATCAATTATTTACTGGTTTAAAAAAATGAGCGGAATTTGCAAAACAGGATGCTTTTTGGCAACAAAAAAAGTGCAAATGGTACACCAAGTACTCTAAATTTATGTCCTCTTTAAAAAACCACACTGAGAAAAAGGATAGTATTTTCTACTATACCGATAGTTCCCAGGAGGAACGTCTATATAGATAGTTCCTCATAGTATATATTCAATTGGTTAAATTATAATTATAGTTGCATCCATGATTTTTGTCACTGTCGTAACTATAAAATGTAAACGTTCCGCCTGGAAACTATTTTTTATCGTAAAAAGTCAGTATTGTTGCTTTTACTATGTCATTTTTTCTCAGTGCATGTTTGTTATAATGTAGTAGGAGAGAGATTTATAAGATAAACATAGTTGGCAATAATGGGGGACGATTTATTCTCTCGATACAACTCGAACTTAACGGCGTCTTACACCGAGCGTCAACTCGAGACGCAACCAACATGATACATTACATTTATCAAAATAATTTATTTAAAAAAACGTGAAAAGTAATTTGCACATGGCTTCCTCATTCATTACAATTTTGCGCATAGCTTTCTCTATGAAACAGTTCGTTGATCAATTTTTCGCTCCTTCGGAGAGGAAATTATGCTAAGAATGGTAATAAATGCGGAAACCAAGTGCAAACGACTTTGGACCTTTTTCAAAATTTATTTCACTTATTTTTGTTCGATTTTTCAATTGGCTTTACATATTTTAACCAATGAAAAAAATTTATTTTCATTATTATTTTTACCATTCTACCGGCAACATCTCCGATATGTGGCTTGCGAAAACGCGAAGAATATTTTTGCGACGGAAGGTATTTTAGAATCATTTTTGCTTCTATTGTGAAGTACAAATTAAAAAAAAAAACCAAAACCTTATAAAATTTTAACACGTGGACCGATTCTTGTCAAATTCAATAGCCAACATTTTTTTATGTTAACCTTCTTCTGTAGAAAGTTTCAGCCTAATAGCTCAAAATTTGCGAAAGCTAGAGGGCGAACACACTTTTTTCGAAAATTTCAAAATTTGATCAAATCTGAACGAAAGTGTCAATTATTGCACAAATTGTAACAAACAGGTGTCAAATCTCAACCCAATTAATGCAGGCGTTCTTGAGTTATAGATCGTTGAATTTTACAGGCCTGCCATACGCAATATCTACGCAGGCTGCAAAAACTTTAATATTTTTCAGAGCTGTTGCGCAGCTCTGAAATGAATTTTCTGACTTCTATGAATGGCGTACAATGGTCCTGCTATTATTTGCAGTGTCTACGTTGGCTGCAAAGTGTTTAAAATCATCGTGGGCTAGTGCGCCATATTGAAAAACATTTGTTTGTTTCTACGGAGATATAGAGCAGTCAAGATATTATCATCAGCATCTACAGAAGTTGTAAAGTTTAAAAAAGAATTTAACCGTAATAACAACAAATATTCAAAGACATTCCTTTTAAAGCTTCTCGTGATTGGCTCTGGAAGTTCAAGAAATCACATCGTATTGTATCCAGGAAAATTAATAAATTCGTAACACGAAAGACTATAGAAAACGAACAAATTTTAAGGATGAATGCAGAAAACTTCATGAATGAAATTAAACCATATATTCAAAAATATGGAGCGGAAAACATATATAATTCAGATCAGAGCGGTTTTCAACTGGAAATCTACTCTGGCAGGACTCTGACAATTGAACGAACTAAAGAAGTGCAATGTGTAGTACAATCCGCATCTTATACAACTCACAGCTACACGATCCAGCCAACCATAAATGCAGACGGAAAATTACTGTCACCCCTTTTTATCGTTCTGAAAGAGGAAAAGGGTGAGTTCGGCCCAATCGTGGAAAAAATGTATTCAGGCCAGAAAACGTATTTTTAACAGCAACGAAATCCGGAAAAATTACTTCAGGTAAAATATTAAACATAGGTTGAATTTTACTATATCGATAACCAATATCATCCTATGTACAGAGCACTTCAAAGTTTGGTTGGAAAAAGTATTCTTCCCCAACACCGGCCGTGACAGCGTATTTTCAATAGACTCATGGAGTGGATCCTGCCCACAAGTTGTTCGAAAAGCAACGCTTCGGGGCAAAAAAATAATCACAAAGATAGTACCCAAAGGCACAACAGGGAAAATCCAACCACTCGACGTTTTTGGTTTCTGAATATGGAAAAATTTTGTACAACATTTTTCCCACAGTGTATTATTACTCAATTCTAATATTAATTTACATTGGAGAAACAATATAGGGTAAGTCGGGGTGGGTATCAGTAAAAAATGTCCGAGAAAAAAAGGCCGTGGAAAAAATGGCCGATCTCCGCCAAACGAAGCCTGAAAGCTTGACCAAACGTTAGAAATTACTTTTCGCATTTCCACTTTAGTGTGCTTTACACGTGTATCAACTTTGTGCGTGTGTGTTTGTGCCCGTGTGTTATTGCATGTGTGTTTGTGCGTGTTTGTCGGTCAAATGATTTGTCGGTCAAACGTACCTGTCGGTTAAACGTACTTGTCGGTAAAATGATTTGTCGATCATATGGTGTCGGTCTAATAATTTGTCGGTCAAATGATTGTCGGTTAAATGTACCACACCCCTTCTGGATGAAACTGCATAATCACCCCTCGACATGCCTAACTTTGAAGGGCGCCCGCGTAGAAAAAAGTCGTATGGGAAAGAGTATTAAATTGAGTATGGGTTGAATATGGGGAATCGTATGGGAACGAATATGGGTGAAGTACGATCTGACTATGGGTTTTGTTCAGTTCCCACATTCATCCCATACACTTTTCCAGACTCTTTGCCAGCTATCGCGTACGACCTCGAACATTTTCATACAACCAACCCCACACACTTTTCCAGACTCTTTCCCAGTCATCGCATACAGCCTCGTAAATGTTCGGTCAATCTATCCCATACTCTTTCCCAGACTCTTTCCCACCAACCGCATTAATAGAAATTTTTTGAAGGTTGTACGCGATGGTTGGGAAAGAGTCTGGAAAAGAGAATGGGATTGATTACACAAAAAATGTTGAGCTTGTACGCGATGACTGGGAAAGAGTCTGGAAAAGTGTGTGGGTGTGATTGCTTGAAAATGTTAGAGATCGTACCCGATAGCTGGCAAAGAGTCTGGAAAAGTGTATGGCATGAATGTGGGAACTGAACAAAGCCCATAGTCAGATTATACTTCACCCATATTTGTTCCCATACGATTCCCCATATTCAACCCATACGACTTTTTTCTACGCGGGCGATTTCAGCCCTTAGAAATGTTTTTCTGCCGATAAAAAAAATACGTGTCGTTTAGTTTTCGATACTCTACAACATACGTGAGTTTCATCAAAATCAGAGGGGGAAAATTCATCAAACTGACGTTCCTTATGAGTCAATATGGTGACTCGCATATTAAGTTGTGCTAGCTTCGCTGAGCACAGCGAATAGCACACAAAGCAATACACAGCAGAGATAGCAAAAAAGTCCCATTCAACGAAGCAGTTTTTATTTATTTTTTATAATCGACAGATGTAATAATCGGATAGAGAATGAGATTTCTGGATGTAGTGACTCGCATACTGAGTTATGCTAGCTTCGCTGTGTGATACACAACGGAGCTAGGGATCGTCCCGTTTAAGGTGAAGTGAAAGTCACGTGACGGAGTCAGGGGTGTGAGAGAGGTAGCGGCATTGGTCTTAAGGTGGAGGGAGAGAAATCGACAGACAACGTGTTTCACTTCACCTTAACGAAACGAAATCTTCAGCATCTTGGTGTTTCGAAAGTTGACTTCGATTGAGAGAGTACGTAGTGGATAGGTTGGCAATTGCTAAATCAATCCAAATCAAGTGCGGCTGTGTTCAGCCTTGACTATTGACAGCACTGACCATGTCGAATACAGTGCGGCTTCTTCCAGCCTTGATGCACTCTCAGCACTTTCTATGTTTAGTACAGCGCGGTTTCCTCCAGTCTTGACTGGGGTCAACGCATTGTAAACGTTCCACTAGTTTCCAATTTAATTATTTGATCAATGGAAGAAATGTCGATACATATTCCAGCAGTATGACACTCGTTGTACACTGCTGTTCATGAATGCCTGGATGTTTTGGTGGATGTCTTCCTTGGTATCTTCGACCCCGTGAAGACATAGAGCAAGATATCCAGGAATATAAAAAATCAGAAAAACCAGGCATTCGTGAACAGCAGTGTACTATCTGCAGCGAAGAGGATTCTTGTCGATACGTTGCTATGAAGTTCACTGTCCTGAGTTTATCTTGAAGTTCTTCTTGAAGCAGAGATTCACCTTTATTATTATTGTTCGGATATAAATATTAATATGAATTAAGAAATAAACAATATTCGATGGGCCAAAAAAATGAAATTGACGCTTCTAATTTATGAACATTTTCCAATGACGAAAGAAAAAAATTCAGTCTTTTAAAATAAATGAAATTTAATTTATTTTATTTTTATCTTGATAAATATCAAATATAAATTTATAACACAATAATAAATATAATGGATAGAAAACAAACAAACAAGTAATCTATCAAATGGCAGGAACGACGTAAATCTGGCCAGGTATAAACAAAGTATTAGAGAACTAGTAACTATGATGATTATATGTAACACTATATGTAAAATAATGATTAAATGTAACACTATCATTATAAATAAATAACAATTCAGATGTCCTAGACTTCTTCGTTGTGCATTGAGAACTGACGATCTCGGCTGCAGCATGAAGTATACGGAGTGAACGCATCATTTGTCATTGTCATCGTACGTAGGGGTGTTGATAGCCGACAACATTGTTCGATATGTCACTGCGGATTTCTCTAATTATGGTTTCTGTTCGTGAGTTCATACCTCCGTTCACAAATGTATTGTCTCAAACATCAATCAGCCTATGTTTGGGATGAAATTGTGCTGGTTTTTAAACTAAGATAGATATGCACTTTATTGCTGATATTACAAAAAAAAAAAAGAATAAATTAGATTAAATGAATAAAGGCAAAAAAATTGTGACTTGATGGCTTGACTTTTGTGCTGAAACTCGACGTTCTCGCCGAGAAGCGAGACACGAGTGTCAAACGTTCAAAGCACAAAGCTCGAAACCGTGCAAGGCTCGATGCACACGATCGATATTCGCTAGTCTCAATCGATGCAGTTGATTCACCTGCTCTGCCCGAAGAGATCCATAGTACTCAACAGGCTATGAAGTTTTAGTATACCGAAATCTGTTACGTAATTCTGCACCGTTCCACCATATACTGACGACTGCAAAAAGTCTCTTAGCTGGTAGATCATAGTGAAATGCGTAACTCCGTCTTATTGCTCTAGCGGATAATCAATTTTTCATCTGTTCCACATGAAAGATGTTTATTGAAAAAATAAAAAAAAAAATTAAAATTAAATCATATGAGCCAAGTTGTGGTAAATAGATTTGTACACGTCTGTATAAATCGCTTCCTCATAGAGAAAGCTTTGTTTTGGTGAAAAAAAATGTTAAGATTTTTATTAAAACGTGTTCAGAATGTGCCAAAACATCGATAAATCATCAAACACGTGTGCGTGTGTGCTTGTGTGCATATATGTTTTCAGGTGTTTTTGTACGTGTTCTTTAATGTCTTCAGCAAATATCTGTGCGCGCTCTAGGTATTACAATTTTTTTGGTATCAGGGAAAAGTTGTACACAGATGGAGTATGATCGCCCGATGATACCCATTAAATTTGAGATAATCGATCGAATTACCAATTATCGCGTATGAACGGGGTTCTACTGTATTGTTATATAATTATTTTGCATTTCATATATATAGTTAATTATATATATTCGAAGCCAAAAAACTGGCGCTACGCATTCATTTTTTTCAACTGCGGAGGGCTTAAAACATTTTTCGATCGCCCGGACGTCCGTACCACTGAGTATCTTTCGACTGCAAAGATCGATGTAGTTGAAATAAACTTCGCTGCAAACAGCGAAGCAATATTTTCAGCTGCAAAGTATGAACAAGACTCATAGAAGTATTTCAAAAGCTGTGCGCAGATGATTACCTTTAAAAAACAGATTTTTTAAAGTAAGTTTTTAAAGTGTTGTAACTTTGGTTTGTGTGAACCAAAATTATCGAAACATGCCATGTAATCATCAAATTCCCTGTAAAATATGCACAGCGAGTGAGAAAACCACAATGATATTTTTGAATGTATCGAATCAAGATGTGTGTGAGAGACAAAGAATACTATTACGAGTAATTGACGTCGAAAAAACAGAATAAAAGTGAACATCGCTTTCTTATATATTGGCCCTAGCATAGATCATATCTGTCCCTCTCTCTATGAAAAAGTTACCGTGCCATTTTTAGCATTCGTATAGATGAATGTTTTCGCAAAAAAAGAGAATGTAAACATGGACTACAGCTATATACTTCTTGCACACATGGACAAGTACGCGTGTGCTTCAAGTATATATCTGGAGCTATGTCCCGCCCATGTTTTTATTTCTGAACAAAGCGACGGCACCAGACATTAAACCCTCGACCTACCGATGCTCTGGTGTAGAGGCCAGCACGCTAACCACTAGTCCAACGCACCAGTCTATACACGTAAAACAATAATAATATAAGAAAAATTGATTTTCTATAAGCGATATCAGAACATAAATCAGTTACACCGTCAATTTAAAAGGAAAATGTAGAAAAATATATGAATTATTATTGATATATAATTAATTATATTTCAGGCACAACAATAGCACGCTTATATCTCGATAATAAATTAGCTGAGATAAGCGATCGATGGTGCGTAAATTGTAAAAGTGACTTTAAATAACGTCGAATGACCTAGCACCTGGTAACAAGTTGCATGGCAGCATGTATGCAGTTATCGCAAATACCAGCGTCCAAGGGGAGGGCTGCGATTCTGCGTGCCATCGCTACACGAGAAGCAAAACAAGTTTAATTTAGTATCCGTATGCACGCAGTCGCGGTATAAATATTTTTATTTATCCGGAGACTGTCCGCGAGTATAAGTCGGTAATTTACACTCTTCGCCGGATCGGGGCATCCCGCAAGCAGCGGGTCGCAACTATAACTGGCGCTCAATGGAGCCTGCGGCCGCGGTGGGAATTTTTGGCGATTTATGAGATTTTGCTCGACACGTAGGTGGAGGAATTAAAGGACATTGTTCGGGAACGATGAAGCGAATCGGATTCTTTCCTGCTTACGAGAATTTAGTCGATAAAAAATCGGATCTGCTTCGGAGCAATAGCACGGTTGTTTGTTTAGTTTATCCCACGTTATCCATTATATTCTATAGTAGTTATTGTACTTACTTTTATAATGTGACTCATGAAATATTGTGACGTTGAGTCATGATCTTTATATTATGATATGAATGGACTTTGGCAAATTATAAATTAAAAACTACATGTACTTGCACTACATATCTAGGAATTTTTTATTTATTTGATAATTTTTTACGAAGATAGTGATTACTCGCATAAATGTGTTCATTTTTTGTACACCATTTATGGTGATTTTTCACGTTATTTCGTATTTTTTAGCAAAGATTCACTTCAAATATTTTAATGCTTTAATTTAAAAGTGAATGCACTAGCAGTGAGTATTTTCAGATATTTACAGGAGCTTCAAATTTGTCTTAACGTTATTTTTATGAATTTTCAAATTGATATCATTGCAGGGAAAATTCTCTCCCTAAACAGGACTCAACAAATTTTTTATCGTGAATATTGTTCTATTCTTCTAAGAAACAATATGAACCAGCTTTGGTAGCAATATAGCCCTACTTGGCTCATATGATTTAAGTTTGTTAGATTTTTTACAATTATTTTCTTTTAGTAAATAAATTTTTTTGTCAGAGAAAACGAACTTTATATACTTGGTGTACTATTTAAGTTTAAATGTTCCAAACATTTTTTTTGTTTTTGTCTCTTCTCCGAAATAACTATTCTGATCAAGTTTGGTGTCAAATTTTATTTTATTACTTTAGTTTGGTCTAGAAATGAAGATTTTTAGTTTGAACAATAATTCGTTATAATTTCTTAACGGAAATATTGTGCCTTTGTGTAAATAATCATATTAGCAAGATTGGTGCACTCGCACGCTTATTGATTTAAAGCACCTTACAAATCTCGTACAAGTGACATATTGCTTATAGATATGGAATAGAAGAGCTTCAATCGAACCCTGCGTATAGAAATACCTAGTATGCGTGTGTCGGAACGTAGTCCAAGCCTACGTTTATGCATAGTTGCGTTGAACCTCGTTATATATTCCCTTCATTGGTGGGGAATGCGAGGTTACCGATTCGTGATTAAAGTTTACGTTACCCATCGGTCTCGGAACGAATTGGAGAGTATCTTCATCGTCACGATATCAACGGGATCTAGATGTCAGTGATCCTTATGTCATTGATATTTGCCCCTTCGGTTGCTAAGGAGCTTCTCATCTGTATAACAGTTCTCAAATATATAACATACAAAAAGAAAAATGTGATGAAAGCAGGTGATAGCGAAACGACAGGGACATGGCTGAAATAAACATGGAAAATCGTAAGTATACTTTAACCATAAAAAAACTCCATAAATAGTGCGCAAAAACTGGAGTCAAGTACATTTCCGCAAGTTATCTTCGCAAAAAGTTGTCAAATAAACTGAAAACTGGTGAGTATGTAGTGCCAAGTACATGAAGATTTTTATTTACAGGTTATGAAGGTTCCTTCTTATCGTTACAATGAAGATCGTCAGTATAAGTCACAATGTTTCATGAGTCCCATTATAAACAGTTGGAAATAAAAATTGTCATATCGTTTTCTCATGATGTTTCTTTATTCGCGAAACTTGGTCTATGAGAAAGCGTTTTCTGTATTGTTGGTTTCCTCATAGAGGAAGCTTCGCGAATAAAGGAACATCATGAGAAAACGATATGACAATTTCAATTTTCAACTTTATGAGGAAGCGCTATGAAAATTCCAATTTTGAACTTTTTTCAACATCAACGTCTTGTTAAACTTCCATGCAAAACGGCTGGCCGATTCAGGTTCAGTGCGTAAAAATACTCCATCGTCACGCTTAACATTCTCGGATCTGCGCTTGGCGCGAAAAAGTACATGGAAGTATGCGCTCTTGAATTTGTTTTTTTTTTGTACTTTCGATTTTTACTCACGAAATCCAAGTGATTCCTCTTTGTCTAGCTTTTTCAACCCCATCATATCCATCGTCTTGTGTATGTCTTTGTGAGTTACAGAAATATGAGGAGGTGCAAATCAATTATGACCCGCAACATATCAAACTCCTGCCGAGCAGGTTATCCCAACAAATGAGACACGTACAAACAAACGAAGAAAATAAAAAATGCGATCAGTCGGCTATGACAATGTTCAATAAAAGTGTATAGAAACCTCTTGACCAACACTCGTTTTCATTTAAAATTAGCCGAGAAAAACATAGTCATTTCACAATTATAACGCCATAAATATTCTGTTTGAAAATGCTTGCGGCACTCACATCATACCCTTCAAATCCAATCCACTCTCACATACAGTCTCGAATGCCTCTCGTCGCTCGGATTACATAAAATAATTATGATACCAATAAAAAAATAGATACAAAGGTACTCAGCTGAGATTTCGCTTGTTACGCTTCCTCGTTGGCTCTGTCATTTTCTCTGGGGCTCGCAGATCACAGAGATGTTCGTAAACTTGTTCCTTTGGAATGTCGGATCAAGTGAATCGGCCGTACCGATTTCGGGAAATCAGACACGAGGCTGCTCGCTACTTCCCGTATATTGCGATCGGATCGTTGACACGTATGGGCGCCTCGACGTCCCCAGAGCGAAAGAGGCCAAGATTTTAAGAGAACCGAGGAGGTGATCCTCCTCGTTACGTCACACGTGACTGTATCACCCGTTTCTGTAATTTCGGACAGTATCGATTGCCGATCGATACGTGCGGAGGAGTCACTCGTCCGTCTCGGAGAGCGCGAAATTTTTATTTATTACCTCCGCATCTTACATCTTGCTGTAGGTCACAATAGGTACCTGGGTTTTTCTGCGATGCCATCGTAAAGCAAAGAGATTGCTGTTAAAAAATACTCAAAGTCACTCATTTTTGCAATTTTGTCTGTAATAATGCCCAATAAACTTTTTCGCTAGTTGTCGCTCCGGGACTGTAATTCCATGTATTTTTTCACGCAGATCACGAATTTAACACTTTTTTTTTATTCATAGATGAATATTTAATACAGAAAAATGCTTCTTGAAAAAAAAAATGGCATGAAATTCAAAAAATTCAAAATGACATACATTTGTAAAGATTCGACCGATTGTTGTGAAATTTCCATGGGATCATCAGGTGATCATATTCCATCTATGTACGTGTTTTTAGCCCGATAGCTAAAAAAAAAACGAGCGCTAGAGTGTGTACAGACATTTTCGATGAAATTAAAAGTGGCGTACAAAATAAACAACTGAACATTTTTTGGATAAAGTTTTGTAGAAACATTGACTATTAACCACACACGTTGTGTGCAAAGTTTCAGCCTGATCGCTCGAGGCATTTCCGAGATATAGCGAGTTGTATTTTTCACATCCGATTCATACACACACCCACGCATGCACGCACGCACGCAAGCACACACACGCACGCACACACACACCACACACATCCGGACATTTTTTCTAAATGTGATTTTTCGACTTTTTGGAACATTCTGAACACGTTTTCATTAATCGTGCATAAAATCTGGAATTTTTTTCACCATAACAAATCTACCTCTATGAGGAAGCAAGATAACTTGACATGCCGTGATTATATTAGAGTTCATGATATAAAGTCGATAGGTTATTGAGCTATATATATTCACGAAATAAAATTGACTAGTGATATTGCACCTTTGCCTAAATAAGAATAGTACCCAAGCTTGGCGTCAATCGGATCATATTTTACGATTTTTAACTCCCGACTGCCCGCTAGGGCAAAAAGACGGGAGTTATGCGTTTCACGGAGGCCCCCCGATTTCGCTGTTTTCGTTGTCTCCAGTGTTTGTCGGAACGGCGCAACGTCGTTTGGCAGAATGTGGCACACTAGTTCTGTATATGTGGGAGTGTGTTCGTAGCAAAGGAATAAAAAAAAGAAATGTGAAATGGCAGAGATAATGAACTTCAAAAAAATTGGCCAAAAGCCTATTCAGATATATCGACAGGCGCCCGCCCTTGTCTACTCTTTGCGATTATTTATTATTTGTCGTCTGCTATGCTGTAATCTGTGCCGTTAATTCACTCAGCGTGTAGTATAACCTCGATTAGGCGTTGAGCTGTGTCTCTGCTAATTTCTTTTCTTATTTATATTTTTATTATTATTATTATATAAAATTTGTTTAAGCGTGTTTTTTTTATTTATTATATAGTGCTGCCATTTATAAAGAAAAAACCAACATAAAGGTTATACGTAAGGTAGAAAACTGGCAAAGTGCAGTAGTTGCAAATGATTTTTTTGTGTAGTGCACAGCATGATGCGCACCGTAATTCTAAAATAAAGTAAAATGTGGCAAAGCGCAGTAGTCGCAGATGATTTTTGTGTAGTGCCTTTACCTATGATCTAGTACAGGTAAGTATTTTCTTTTTATGTTTTTTAGCTACAGAGAAAGTCCTCTCTGACCCTCGATGCAGCTACTTAAGATGCTCTCAAGCTTCCGGAAGAACTGCGTTGAGAGTCCAAATCTGTCTCACGTTGTGAATAACTGAAAAACATTTTTTAAAATTACTTGCCTGTTTTGAGTCGAAGGCGAAAGCCATCCTCTGACCCTTGAGGCAGCTGCTCCGGATTGTCTGAAGCTTCCAAAGCAACTGCGTCGAGTGTCCAAATATGTCTTTTGTTATGAGTAGTTGAAAATTTTTTAAAATAATGTTACCCAACAGTGTCTTTTAAAAAGAATGAAATAAAAAAAAAAATTTTCAACTCCCGACTGCAAAAAATCTTACAAAAAGGTTTAAATAATTAATTATATATAATATAAGATTTCCTGGAAGCTCCCTCCTTTTTTTGTGCATTGCTATTTTTGGCAATAATAATAATAATAATAATAATAATAATAATAATAATAAAACTAATGATAATGACAATAATAGCTTTTATTTATAATCTGTTGGCGTTATAAGTATTATTCATTCCTCACTACAGTTGGAAGACGTCTCCTGAAATCCATCGGAATTCTAGTACATCTGATAAGGGTGTTTGTGACATGGTCGGAGACGTCTTCCGACTGCAGTGAGGAATGAATAATACTTATAACGCCAACAGATTACAAATAGAAGGTATTATTGTTATTATCATTAGTTTTATCATTATTATTATTATGATTATACCCAAAAATAGCGGTGCACAAAAAATGGAAGGAGCTTCCAGGAAATCTTATATTATATATAATTAATTATTTCAACCTTTTTGTAAGATTTTTTGCAGTCGGGAGTTTCTAAAAAATTTTAATTTTTTTTAATTTTTCGTTTACAATGTTTGTAACAATTTCCTGCCGGAAACTTCGTACCTTAGACTAAATAACAATATCGATTAAGTTTAGTGACAATAAGTTTATGTTTGAAAATGTTTTGTTAAAACAATCTTTAGCAAAAATTATTTACTAGCAATTTTAACTGGTGCCGCGCACCGTATAGATACCAGTTCGCTGTGCCAATTACTGGCCACCAGTCTCGGCGGCAATGATATTGGGTAGTATGACCAATGGCAGGTGTGCGAAGACAACGACCACTGAATAATATAATGTGGATTCGGTGAAATACGAAGCAACCAATAATATCTGTATGACAACAAACAGTAATTTTTATTTTTTCGCTCCCATCACTCTACACGTTACTTTCCGATCTAAGAAAAGTCTTCGTTCAAGGCAAGCACTGTAGCTTGATTTTTAAAGGTGTAACCGTTCAGCAACACATATATATGTCGACAACTCGAGGGGTAGAAAAATATAGGTAACGATAGTGCAGTGCTTAGAGCTCTTACTTAGTAACCGACTAACCCGGGTTCGAATCCTGGTGTTCACCATATTTTTCCATCCTTCACATTTGGACTACCCGTCACATCATCGGCCACGACCAATCCTCCGAAGTCTTCGCCCTATTGTTACAAAGGTCGATGAAAGAGGTTTTATGTTTTCCGTATACTTAACACGTTAAAAAAATGGTTTTTTATCACAAAAATGGTTCATCGTCACTGCGTAAAACCGCTATTTTCACACCTTGTGATGAAAAATTTCGTACATCCCTCGTGCGAAACACTTTTTCTAACTCGTGTAATTTAAGCACTCGCCTTTGGCTCGTGCTGCGAACTCACACTCGTTAGAAAAACGTTTTTCACCTTCGTGGAGTAATGTACTATTTTCGCGACTACGCGAAAAAGTGATCATATTTCTATGCCTGCAACGGGGATGGAAAGTGGCTCATTCTTGATGAGCGGAAGGAAAAATAATTTAGCGGGAGGAAAAGTGATATAGCGGGAGGAAATAATACTTTGCGATACAAGTGCGTAAAAGCGAACGTTGTGAGAAGGCTGTGAAGTGAGTCACACCAGCTGCACGAGTACCACAGAGGCAGGTACTCGTGTGGTTCGGCTCATGCCTCTGTGGTACTCGTGCAGCTCGTATGACTCACTTCACAGCCTTCTCACAGCGTTCGCTTTCACGCACGAGTATCGCATACTATTTTTTGTAAGAAGTGCAGGAAAAGTGCGTAAATTACTAACACAAAAAAAAAACAAATTTTTAAGTTTAATTTTCTGAAGTTCGAATTCCTGTAAAAAAAGGAATTTCCCGTATATTTTGAACATATTTATATTTATTTATACTTCGTAACAATACCTTCATAACATTTTCTGTATTTTTTTGAGACATCTTCGAACTCTTAACCGGAATAAACTATAACAATATTATTTCTACATTCTTAATTCTACTTGATTAGGCGTTTTTGAGTCGTTTGTGTCAAACTTTGGTTCTTGGCGACTACTTTTAGCGTTCTTTTTTCTATTTTTCTCTAGTGCAAAAGAAGAATGAAAATAAAATAAAATAAAACTCATATTAAAAAAAAAAAAAACAAAAAATAAATCAATTCCAATTTTTTCAGTGAACGCTTGTTCATGAAACATCTTCTAGTATTTTTTCAAGTCATTTTTAACTTCTTCGCCGTTATAAACTTTCAGTATGTATGATGAAACGCGAGTTAAAAAAACAAAAACTGATAATGAATGGAAATGTTCAAAGTTGAACGCTTTTTCATAAAAAAAAAAATTAATAAATGCTTATCGGCTTGACTCAGTAAATTATACTAGTTCACTCGTTCGTAAAAAAAACATAAATAAAACCCATACTGAATAAACAAAAAAATAGTCATGAAAACAAGAACAAAAAAACTACTACCAATATCTATCGGCTTGACCCATTCGATTCTATGAGTTCAGTCTTTGGTAAAGTTGAACGTTACGTTCAATTCTAGTTCAGTCTTTTGTAAAATTGAATGTTACGTTGCAATGTTTCATATCGATTGCAACTTTTTTGTCTGTCGGGATGTTGGTCGCAGCAGAAGAATTTTCTTTGTCGCAACACTGCGGGTTTGATGATCCTGCTGTGACGGTATCGACAATTGGATTGCTGTTCATATTTTCCTCTGCCAGCCTCGAGGTTGATGGAGATCCTACAGAAATTTGTCGATTCAATTGTATCGAACTGCAAATTTTTTTGAATTTTTTTTTATCCCCATTGAATCATCGACGTATCCTTGAACAACTTTGTCTGACTTCCAACCTCCGTGTCGTATGAGTGTCAGAAGATCAGCTCCAGCTTCTGCGAGCATCGTAGCTGAAGTTCGACGAAAGGGATGTCCTGTGTATTTGTCAGGTTCTTGGAGTCCTAAGTATCCCGCAATGACTTTTGGCATCGCACCAAATGTATTTATGCCGATCACTTGTTTGACGCATTTTCCATTGCGGAGAGTGAGGAAAAATGCATCGGTTTGGACATCGTCTGGTCGCAAGGCTTCGTACTTCTTGATTATTTGTTGAAACTCTCCATCGACTGTGAACTTGCGGGGAACATCATTTTTTGTTCGAAGAATTCTGATCAGCATCAAGTTTTCATGATGCTCTATATCTTGAACTTTAATGTTTTTTAGTTCTTCTCGTCGACAAGCACCAGCTATGCCGAAAATAAGTGCAGCCTGAAAGTATTGTTAATTTAGTCGCATTGTTTGATAGGTTATGAATCCCTCTCTAACCAAGGTATACCAAAAACTCACTTTTGTCGCCAAATGGGTCATCCGGGGCTTCCGAGACGAATTTCTCGACGTATTTCGGTACCAAAGTCTTGGCTTTCGTCGGCACATAATCTTTGGAATTCTTCGACAGAAACGCTGTCAAACGGCTGTCCTTAGTGATGTCCACATTGTGGAAATTACGCACCGTAGTTTTTAACATCGAATACTTCGACCACGCCGAGGAGGGTTTCAATTCCTTTGCCAGTTTGTCAAAATACACCAGCATCGTATCTTCCGAGATTGAAGTCGTACTCTGTCGTTTTTGCCATTCCGCAAATTGCTCATAGGGTGAATTATCCATTGAATGGACACGTAAGGCGCATGTCAGGCTTTTTGGCCTTAGAATCGTATATCATTTGTATAAAAATATATGAAACACGTACTGTTTATTCAGAAACTAATTAAATATTGCATACGATTTTTTTAAGTGACCAAATTTTATGCATTTATCAAAATTAACAAAAATTACCGCGGTGCCGAAAACCCCAATGACTGAACACTTTCTCCATTGAGTGAACACTCCCGGTCCATTGGATGAACACTCGTACAAATATATCCATAAAGTGGCTTTTAATTACAGTTTTCCTTTCTTCAAACATATATTATACAATTATATCGTAGAAAAATGCCACAACAGTGCATAAGGTATATATCTATGAATGCTATAACATTAATGTGATCTTATAACGTAAAGTATGTATCTTATAACATTGCAATAGGGTATATTTTACTCTTCTTTGGAAGCCTTTGGGATAGGTTTGTTGGATCGTTTTTTCATGTCGATCTCTCTTTTTCTCGGCGTTTTTGGAGTCTCATCAACACTACCGGTCTCTCCAGTCGTCACATCTTCGGTAGATACGATTGAGTGCACTGGAGTTATCAAGTCTTTGTCACTGTTTGTATTCTTACGACGTCTTTGATTTCCTTGTTCTTGCTTAATTTTTCTGCTTTCCGCTCGCAATTTAGCCATTTTCTCTTTGATTTTAATTTTTCTGCTTTAGCAGCATCGGCTGCTTCCTTCTTTAGCCTTTTCATTTCTACTCGTTCAGCCGCTGCCTTTTCGTCAGCTTCCTTTTTAAGCCCCCTCATTTCCTATTTTTCCGCAGCAATTTTGACCTTCTCAATTTCTCTTTGCCTTTGAAGCTCAAAATGTTCCTTCCATTTTTGTGATGTTAAAGCATACGGCATTGGCTTTTTGGCTGCCTTTGAAGTTTCCTGATTTTGAGGATCCGGCCAATGCAAGTGTTTGTCCCATTCAACGGACGTCCCTTCTTTTTTTTTAGCGATAACAATTGTTTGAACTTGCTGATTCTGGTCGTTCGTGTAGTTTAAATTGCCTTTACCATTTTCTTCGTCTTTGCTTTTTTCGGAGTTTTCATTTTCCCTGTCCACGGCATCCTCAACTTCGTCTACCGACTTGTTCCCGTTTTCGTCCATTATTGTCACTTCATTTTCGTCGCGATAAGGAGTTTCGATTTGAATATCGTTGAAATTCTTAAGATTTTCATTGAAGTCGTAATTTTCATTATTGACGATCAGATCGTCGATAACTTCGAACCTGACAACATCGCAGTTGATATTTTGAGAGAAAATTCGTACTGGATGTCTTCTTCGGCGATTACTGGAATGGACTGAGCAGAGATGTTACCGTCGATAACATTTTCCGATATGCGTTCAGGAAAAACCACCACTCCCGTCGGTTCATCACAACATTCAGCTGTAATGGAAAACGATGATAAAAAATGAATTAATGCTCAATTTTGCAATTTAGTTCAATTGTTTTTTTACCATTGTTTAACTTATTTTCTAAGCCAGTAACGTTGCTCGTTTCCTCAAAAGGATATGAGAGTACACCCTCTCCGCGATCGATTATCGTAGAATGGAAATTAGCGTCGATGGATTGAAGTGACTCCAATGCAGGATCCAAAGAAATAGCAGCACGGACAGCTTCATAATCGTCCTGAAACGCCCGCCCTGATGCACGATCGAAGCAAATCTTCCAAAAGAAATATAAGGAATCCTTACTGTACTCGTTCGAATTTCTCATATTTAAGAACGTCTCGCATTTGCTCGGCCCGATAACTTCCTCCAAAACTTTGCGGGCTACAGTAAAATCATTTCCAGAAACGTGTGAATCGTCTGCTTCGGGTTGATCGAATATATCCCTTCTTCTTCTTGAAATACACTTTGTGTACTCTGGAGCATTGTCATCGAAGGGGTACAGCCCACACCTTTTAAATCCATTCTTTATCACTTCTGTGTTCTCGAGAAATTTATCGAATGCTAGCTTCAGCGTTGGAGCAAAGTTCGATTTTGTTATCGTTTTTTGCGTGGTTTGTTTATGCTCATGAACATGCAGTTCTCCAGTGTGCTTTCAGAGCTTTGAAGACGGAGACATCGCAAGGCTGCATTATGTGCTTCGCGTTTGGCGGCTAACAATATAAAATTATTTAATGTTCCAAACAAAATTCTGCGAGCCTCTCGTTCAGATGGGATTTGTGTACATCCAAATAAAAAACGACCAGGAAGGGAACACTGTTTGCCGGTAACCACGGATAGAAGATATTGGCGTCGTACTCGTAGAAGGAAGCCGAAACCATCCCCTATCAGATCTGCCTATCGGCCACCCGTCTGGCACAGACTCGGCGATATGAGCTGGAATTCTTTTGTACGGGTACATGATCATCGGCGGCAATGCTTCTCCAGCTGCAGAAAATGTAAATAGAACCGTGATATTCTCTTTCTCGTGTCCGGCTGCTATTTCATAGAAATTTCGCTGTTCCTTGGGTCCCAATAATAGCCCACTTTAAGGGGAAATTTGGATACCTGTTTCATCTCCATTAAATATACATCGTGGATTATCCATCGCACTCAAAGCATAATTTTCTTCGAAAAACTGCCTGGTCTCAGCAACCCACTCTCTCAATTTTTCTTCGGTCACACACTCACGAGCTTTGGAAATGACTTCCGTGTTTCTTTTCTTAATAACGGGATGACGTTTTATGAACAATTCCAACCATTTTTTCCCTGGCCTGTTCTCTGTAAACGGATTTTCGCGAGGTGTTTCCTATAGCACATTTTGAACAGCATTCTTGATTTCATCCGGGTGCATCGGGAATCCTAATGCGGCTTTCCCAATTATCTATTTTTCCAAACGCAGTTCTTCTTCTGCCGTTAAGATAGATTGTCGACCCATCGTACAATTTTCAGGAACTATTTCATTCACCTTGGAATGTAACGTCGATTTTGGAACAGAATATAATATTGCTGCGTTATTCAACGTCGTGGATCCAGCTCTGACAGCGAGAATAGCCTTGTCCATGTCGCTTTTGTCGTATTTAAATCGCTCGTATTTTTTTTCGTCGTTTTTTCTTTAATTGGCGTCTTCGATTTTTCTTCATTTGACGCCATCTACATAGAATATTTAATGAATTATAAAAAAAGAACTGAATAGTTTAATTACTATTATGATACTTATTGAAATTTAACAGTTGCAATACGCTGAGTGTCCATTCGCTGGAGAGAGGTTAGGAACCTAACCCCAAAATATTAACACTCGCATATTTCACGAATTTTAAAAATTAAACCACGAAAATTACTTGATATACTAAAGATCAAACGTTTTTATATCCGTATTGATGAAAACTTACCGTTAGTAATAATGAAATACACAGAAAAATGCTTTCCGATCACGAGAGTTTACAGCTGGCTCCTTACTATGATTCGCCGTGAGACGACTGCCACCGGTTGTTAATTTTTTTTTTTGTACAATACAATGCACATAGCGCCACGATATTGGACACAGCGGTAATTACAATAATTTAGTTTTAATATAAAAAATAGAGTGCATTAGGTTGTCGTGTAAGAGAGATTATCCGGTAAATACTGATTTGTCCATTCATTGGTGGGTGTTCAGTCAATGGGTAATTCACTCTAACACTGTTTGTAAAGTTGAGCCGATTTTTCTGGCAATAAATTGTCCACAACACTTTGAGCTGCGTTCCGAATTTTCGCCGGGGTATCATCCCGATCCATCTTGTGATTATTCGATTTATTTATAGATTTATTATCATTGGAAGGCTGCGACAGCTAAGAACTCGGAATCACAACACGTTCAGTGCGAAACGATAGACAGTTGAGAACGCGATCGACCGGATGTGCGACGCGAACGTACGGATGTGCGCATACGCACAGTATTTACGATCCACTTATGCGTTGCATAAATACTCGAAATGTGTCGTAATAGTACATTACTCCACTAGGGCGAAAAACGAGCCGAAGGCGAGTGCTGTAATCACACGAGTTAGAAAAAGTTCTTCGCACGAGGGATGTACGAAATTTTTCATCACAAGGTGCGAAAATGGCGGTTTCAAGCACACGAAGCGGGCGGAAAAGTGACCATTTCCGGACCGAGTGATGAAATAGTACTTTGCGATACTAGTACGTAAAAGTGGACTTTCGGCGAAGGTTGGGAAGTGGCTGCACGAGCCGGATGGAGAGAAGGCGAATGCGACCACTTCACAACCGCCGTTGGGAGTCCGCTTTTACGTACCAGTATCGCATACTACTTTTTGTGACGAATGCATGAAAGGTTATGTTGCTGGCTGGGCGCGACAATACAGGAAAAACAGACAGCGGGCGCATACGCACAGTAATACGGCGCATGCGCGTCGTAATCGTAATACTGTGCGCATGCGCACAGTAATATGATAAGCTTTTGCGTTGCATAAATACTCATTACGACACGCTTCCGGTATTTACGTACTATTTTGTCTACAAAGATTATACCTCCGCTAGAAATAAACGTATTGAAGTCGCTTACGGCTCATTTTGAAGAGAAAAGATTAAGTTATATGAGGTGTAGTACGATGATGTGAAGACTGATCTAAAAGGACGATTAATTTATTTTCAATGCCCATAAATTAACCTTCTGGCTTTTTATACAGCCATTATATGTTCACTCGTAGAATTTCCAAGATGCATATAACGGAGAGAAATGCAAAATAAATGAAAAACAAATAAATAAAAAGTTGAAAACTGAAATGTTCATATCGCTTTCTCACGTTTCTTTAGCAGTAAAGCTTCTTCTATGAGAAAGTATTTTCTGTATATTTAGCTTTCTCAGAGAGAAAACTTCGCGGATAAAGGAATATTATGAGACAGTGATATGAAAATTTCAATTTTCAACTTTATGAGAAAGCGCTATGAAAATTTCAATTTTCGATTTTTTTTTAACGTCAACGTCTTGTTAGACTTTTATGCAAAGCGGATGGCTGATTCAAGTTCCGCGAGATAAAATATTCCATCGTCATGTCTCACAGTGTCGGATCAGCGCTTGGCGCGAAAAAATACATGGACGTATGCGCCCCTGATTTTTTTTTTACACTTTCGATCTTCTCTGAAGAAATCCAAGTGATAACTCTTTATCTAGCTTTTTCAACCCAGTCATATCCATCGTCTTGTGTTTGTTTTGCTATAGATCAGGCAGGGGACCTAGATTTTTCAGCGATGCCATCGGGAAGCAAGGAAATCGTTGTTTAAAAATATGCAAAATCACTCATTATTAGGCACTCACTCCTTACACGTAAGAAGTACCTGTTAAAATGACTATTTTTTCAATCTTCATCCCATCGGACATCCGGGCATGTCTTTGCAACGAATCAAACTACGCAGCTCAAATTTGCTACGTAGTCTTGTTATATCATTGACAAAGAGCCTGGACAATTTGAAACCAATTAAACAAATAAAAGTTTATGTTTATAAACAGTTTAGTAAATAACAAAAAAAAAATTACCTTTTATGAAACTTTCAGTCCATCGGACGTCTGTACCGTACTCCAACTTCAATAAATATGAATGAATATGGTTGTACCTGGCGGCGTTAGCTTCGGTCTATCATCAACATGAAGTCTTGAAAGTTTAAAACCATTCGGATGACTAATAATACTTTTTTAACCCTTTGTAAGTCACACCTCTATGCCCACTCTTGGGCGCTACCGTAGCAACGCGTGACCCCCACTCCGCGTCCGTTAGTTCCGTTTCGGTACGGTTTCGGGCGGTGTGACTTACAAAGAGTTAAACTAATTAAGTATAAATTTTCACTTAAATATCTCCTTTTCAATTTTGAAGTTTGTGTATCGGACGTGCGTGTCATGCTGAAACTTGAAAACTTGCGAACCAATCGACATATTCTTCGTAGCCTTCATTTATCGTGTCGTTAACATGTAGTCCACCAAATTTCGAGCCATTTCAACATCTGTAAATAAGTTTTGAATTTTTTTTTATAATTGTCTATTTGGGAGGTTATGTGTCATAATTTTTTTGACTATAAGATAGGTAAAAAAATAAAATAAAGGTCTGGATGATACAAATGAAAAACATAAATGGATAATTTCCTGTTATCCAATTATATTATACAATGATTATCACTATTTTAACACTTTGTTAAAGTTTTTACATAATCATTTTTTTCTCTGAAATCATCGCGCACGTTACATATATCACATTTTAAAAATGTTTAAAAATTGCACTTTACACATTTACAGATGTCCACGATAATTCACAAGTGCACTTTTTCATCAGTCACGGACAATAATTATTATATGCCAAACAAAACTCTTGCAATTGTAGCTGTCAAAATAGAAAACTTTTTCTTCGGCGGCGCTGGTGTCGGTATCACTCGCGAGGGCCTAGCGGTCCCCCGAAGTCATCCAGTCCCGCGCGCGGACAGTACTTGGATGAGTAACCGGTCAGCCGCGCGCTGGCCGGCTGACCGGTTTCACCACTTTCCTTAGCTTAATCGTAGGATTCCTTACAAATTGATGATCATTTGTATTAAATCTGTCAAATTTACAGTGTTAGTCAATTAGCGTACAAAAATTTAACTCTATAACTCGAAATTTTTCGAAATATAGTTTTATCTGTGATATTTCAAAAGTTTTGAAGACTATCATATCGCATTGCTATTATCAATATTAATAATTCTCGATTTCAAACAGTAGTAGTAGTGGATTTATTGACAATATTCCAGATGGAACAATTTTTTTTTTTATACATAGCATTACATAGTGTAAGTTGTCCTAAGAATATAAATATATTGTCAATTGGCCATCGACCTAGGTCCTTCAGCCAAGGGTTTTACATAATTCATGAAAATGTATATATATTTTTTTCATATTGTGACTGGATAATTGATACACATTTATTCAATTAATTTCTTCGTTGTTCATTATTTCGAGCTTCTGGCATATTGTATGTGATGGGTGTTTAGCTTTACGTATTATGTTTTGAGCGGGTTGTATACAAAGCGGTGTTATATTTTCTAATTGTATGGAAGCAAATCTTTTTGTAAGTTCTTTAATTCTTATTCCTATCGGCGTAATGCCTGTAACTTCGTATAGGAGAGCATTTCGAGGGTTGTGAAGCGGGTTTTCAGGGTGACGGATACGTGTAAGGCGCCGGATGGCACAAGTTTGTGCGGTTTCTATTTTTTTCATTGCTGCTTTTTTGCAATTTATGAAGATCGGCTGACCATATTCCAATATTGGTCTACATATTGACGTATACATTTTTGTTAAGTGTTTTATGTGTATGTCGCGGTGGGTGAAAGTGACTCTTCTGAAGTGTGAGGCTCTTTGTTTGGTTTTGATCTTGCATTGTTGTAGGTGTTGGTTGAAATTAAGTTTTTGATCAATACTTATACCTAAATATTTTGCGTGTGGCCTTGGTGAAATTTCGACATTTAACAGTTTGATTTTGGGCGATTCCGGGGTAATGTTATGGTTGAAAATGAGCAGTTGCGATTTCCGAGGATTTGGCTTGAGTCGCCAATAGCTAAACCATGTTGTTATTTTATCTGTGGCGGATTTCAAACATTTTTAATCAATAAAATATTTTTGTATATTACCTGTTTATAATGATTACTCGAAATTTGTGAATAACATTTCAGAACGCATAGTCCGACATAATATGTATGCATACATTTTCATAGCGCATAACGCGACGTATAAATACAATTTCAAAGCGCGTAGTACAATGCGCAAACAATTTGCACGGAGCGCGAAGCGCGACGGGCGTACAAATCTGTGAGTGCCTTAAAAATGTCCTGAAAAGGCATTTTTTGGAGGGTTCTTTCAATTTCGGCTATCCAAATTCTTGATAAACCTTTTTCGTTAGTCGTCGCTCCGAGACTGTATTCACGATCACGAATCTGCAACTTATTTTACGCATATTTTAATAAGGAAAATTACGCCCAAAGTAAAGTAATAATTTTTCTCGAAATTCAAGAAATTCAAAATGACACAAAATTTGAACGGCTCTATCGATTCTCCCCAAATTTTACAGGGATCATCGGGCGATCATACTCCAACTGTGTATAACTTTGTACACACACACACACACACACACACACACACACACACACACACACACACACACACACACACACACACACACACACGCACGCACGCACGCACGCACGCACGCACGCA
Organism: Stenichneumon culpator; assembly: GCA_964017025.1. Taxonomy (NCBI): domain Eukaryota; kingdom Metazoa; phylum Arthropoda; class Insecta; order Hymenoptera; family Ichneumonidae; genus Stenichneumon; species Stenichneumon culpator. The sequence goes on along the minus strand of OZ024773.1, from coordinate 1,753,444 downwards.
CGCACGCACGCGCGCACGCACGCGCGCGCGCACGCACGCGCGCGCACTCACGCACACATTCAAACATTTTGTACGCGTTTTCATTAAAATGTCGAAATTTTTTGCTTCCTCATAGAGGAAGCTTTGTTATGGTGAAAAGAAATGTCCAGATTTTAATAAAAACGTGTTCAGAATTTTCCAAAACATCGAAAAATCACATTTAGAAATAATGTGCGAGTGCGTGTTATTTTTCACCATAACAAAGCTTCCTCTATGAGGAAGCAAAAATTGAAGTGCAGTCATTTTCAACTGCGAGGGCCTTGGAAAATTGTTCAGTTCCGCGGACATCCGGATCCCTGACAAGGAAACATTCCCAAGTGTCCCACCCCGATTTTGATAATTATATATGTTGTAGACCTCGAAAATCTAAGAGACACTTATTTTTTTATCGGCAGAGGTGACCATTTAAGGGGTGAAACAGGCCCCCAAAGTTTGGCGAAAAATCGTTTGAAATGTTTATTTCCATAGAAGCCCTCGACGGATTTCAATGAGACTTAGCACGAATATATTTCATGTCAGCACGAGCTAAAAACAATATTGTCTGACAAGGGTGCGCTCCCGTAAGGGGCTAAACTACCCTTAAGATTTCTTTTTGTTTTTTTTTTCGTAAACGAACAGTCCGATCGAAATAAAATTAGGGTGACATTAATGCTTACATAAAAATAGAATTTACATGTTTTTGCTTTTTTCTGAAAATCATTCTTATAGGTATTGAACGGACGGGGAGTATGTGTACTACAGTTTCTCCATCAGAGCACGCCGTAACCATTTTATTCAAATGAAAACCTTGTAAATATCGCATATTTCATCGGGGTTTTTTTGTTTTCTGTCTTGTGATTTTTTAGATAAATATTAATTAAACTTATGCTGTCGAGAGTGTCGTACAGCGCATTCTACGACGCCATTATCCTTTGTTTTGTGTGTGTATTGATATTTTCGTGAAAAACAAGATAAAACTAGTTCATCCGAACTTATCTATACGCATTCAGTGATATTCTATAGCTTATGTACGAAAATAGCACATCCGAAAAAGATTATGGTATAAATATAAATGAAGAGTCGTCGTTACCGACCGGAGCTACTGAGCGTTCGTATAAATTTCGAACGCGAGCAACGCCTAAATATTTCTTATTTGAAACTCTTCGTATAAAAATGTCGGTGCTGTGTCGGTGTGCTCCTATTTTTAGGCACTCACTCCTTACACATAAGAAGTGCCTATTGCAATGACTATATTTTTCTGTTGGACGTCCGTGTCATGCTCTACCTTTGCAACGATACAACCCACGCAGCTAAAATTTGCTATGAAGTTTGGTTGTATCGTTGACAAACGGCTTGGAGAATCTGACACCAATTAAACAAATATAAGTTTATATTTATAAACATTATAGCTAAAAACACCAAAAAATTACCTTTAATGAATCTTTTAGTTGGTCGGACGTCCGTGTCATGCTCCAATTTGAATACCGGTGAAAGAATTTCACTGTACCTGGCGGCGTTACTTTCTCAATACTTCTAACATGAAGCCCTGAAAGTTTAAAACAATTTGAATAACTAATAATACTTTTTTAAACCAATTAAGTATAAATTATCACCTAAATATGTCCTTTTTAGTTATGCCGCTAAAGTTCGCAACGTTGCTACAACGAAATGACCTCAACTGTCAATGTTACGAGCTGATAACCTCCATTTTGTTTCAATGTTTATTTGAATGCCGCGATGTTTTTATGAGTCTAATTTATGGGAAGAATCTTTCTTACTCATCCTTGAAAATGTTCACTAAGTTTTAAGAGAATCAGTTAGGCGGACAACTTTCTACAGCCAAATATGGAAGAAATCAGAAATCGACCGATCTTGTAAGGTCTATAATTTTATTTTTGGGACCGACTTCCGAGCCAAATTTTGCTCGATAATTTTCGTTACACTTCCTCCACAATGTTCTACAAGTTTTAGGAGAATTTGTCGTGCGGAGACCTTCCTACGGGCGAACAAGGATGAGGTCACCAACCGATTGACTTTCAAAGATTCGTAATTATTTGTTTGGGACCGACTTCCGAGCCGAATTTGGTTTCATAAGTTTCTATACACTTGACGAAAAATTCACCAAAAGTTTTAAAAGAATCGTTCGTGCGGAGACCTTCCTACGCGCAAACAAGGATGAGCTCACTAACCGATTGACCTTCAAAGGTCCGTAATTATTTGTTTGCGACCGACTGCCGAGCCAAATTTGGTTTCATAATTTTCTATACACTTGTCAAAAAATTCACAAAAAGTTTTAAAAGAATCTTTCGTGCGGAGACCTTCCTACGGACAAACAAGGATGAGCTTACCAACCGATTGACTTTCAAAGGTCCGTAATTATTTGTTTGGACCTAAATAATTACGGACCTTTGAAAGTCAATCGGTTGGTAAGCTCATCCTTGTTTGTCCGTAGGAAGGTCTTGTGAATTTTTCATCAAGTGTATAGAAAATTATGAAACCAAATTCGGCTCGGAAGTCGGTCCCAAACAAATAATTACGGACCTTTGAAAGTCAATCGGTTGGTAAGCTCATCCTTGTTTGTCCGTAGGAAGGTCTTGTGAATTTTTCATCAAGTGTATAGAAAATTATGAAACCAAATTCGGCTCGGAAGTCGGTCCCAAACAAATAATTACGGACCTTTGAAAGTCAATCGGTTGGTGACCTCATCCTTGTTCGCCCGTAGGAGGGTCTCCGCACGAAAGATTTTTTTAAAACTTTTTGTGATTTTTTTGACAAGTGTATGGAAAATTATGAAACCAAATTTGGCTCGGAAGTCGGTCCCAAACAAATAATTACGGACCTTTGAAAGTCAATCGGTTGGTGACCTCATCCTTGTGGCAGCGCTTCTTTACCGCACAATTCTTTCCACCACAGCACCGATCCAACACATTCGTTTCTCCACAAATTCTATAGCACACACGTCTTTTACTTCACATTTTTAACTTACACACGCGTTTTCCACGACATTTCGATACTACACATTTCGATTATACACATTCCTTGCCGCTCAAACCATTTGAACGCACTAATTTTACCGCGCGAACAGATACGCCACAGTCTCGAACCAACACATTTATTTCTCCACAAATCCAGTCGTTCACGCTGGCTTTCCTTCACATTTTTAACGTGCACACGCGTTTTCCACGACATTTTGATACTACACATTTCGATTATACACATTGCTTGCCGCTCAAACCATTTGAACGCACTAATTTTACCGCGCAACTCGATACGCGACAGTCTCGAGCCAACACATTTACTTCTCCACAAACCTGATCGTACACACTGCGATTCCTCCACATTTTTAATGGTCGCATGCGTTATCCAAGACATTTCGATTGTCCACATTTCCATTGTACACATGGGTTGGCACACAAACCGTTTGAACGCACGAATTTTACCGTGCTTTTTATTTCAACGCATATCAATTGCACACTTTCTCCTCTACACCTATCCGTTACTACACACAATCTTCACAACACTACCCGATAATGCACAACGGCGTTACAGCGCGTTTCGATCCATCACGTTCGATCCACCACAAAGTTTTCCAACACATTTCGTTTGTGCACATTGCGTCGGTAAGGCAGCGCTCGGAGCGGTTCGGCTTGGAGGCAGAGGTTGTCACGCGAGTCTGGCAGTATGGGCGGGTTGCCCTGGTACATACTGCTAGACTCGCGTGAGAACCTCTGCCTCCAAGCCGAACCGCTCCGAGCGCTGCCTTACCGACACAATGTGCACAAACGAAATGTGTTGGAAAACTTTGTGGTGGATCGAACGTGATGGATCGAAACGCGCTGTAACACCGTCGTGCATTATCGGGTAGTCTTGTAAAGATTGTGTGTAGTAACGGATAGGTGTAGAGGAGAAAGTGTGCAATTGATATGCGTTGCAATAAAAAGCGCGGTAAAATTCGTGCGTTCAAAAGGTTTGTGTGCCAACCTATGTGTACAATGGAAATGTGGACAATCGAAATGTCTTGGATAACGCATGTGAACATTAAAAATGTGGAGGAATCGCAGTGTGTACGATCAGGTTTGTGGAGAAGTAAATGTGTTGGCTCGAGACTGTCGCGTATCGAGTTGCGCGGTAAAATTAGTGCGTTCAAATGGTTTGAGCGGCAAGCAATGTGTATAATCGAAATGTGTAGTATCGAAATGTCGTGGAAAACGCGTGTGCACGTTAAAAATGTGAAGGAAAGCCAGCGTGAACGACTGGATTTGTGGAGAAATAAATGTGTTGGTTCGAGACTGTGGCGTATCTGGTCGCGCGGTAAAATTAGTGCGTTCAAATGGTTTGAGCGGCAAGCAATGTGTATAATCGAAATGTGTAGTATCGAAATGTCGTTGAAAACGCGTGTGCACGTTAAAAATGTGAAGTAAAAGACGTGTGTGCTATAGAATTTGTGGAGAACCGAATGTGTTGGATCGGTGCTGTGGTGGAAAGAATTGTGTGGTAAAGAAGGGCTGCCATCCTTGTTCGCCCGTAGGAAGGTCTCCGCACGACTAATTCTCCTAAAACTTTTTGTGCATTTTTTGACAAGTGTATAGATAATTATGAAACCAAATTTGGCTCGGAAGTCGGTCCCAAACAAATAATTACGGACCTTCGAAAGTCAATCGGTTAGTGAGCTCATCCTTGTTCGCCCGTAGGAAGGTCTCCGCACGAAAGATTTTTTTTAAACTTTTTGTGAATTTTTTGACATGTGTATAGAAAATTATGAAACCAAATTTGGCTCGGAAGTCGGCCGCAAACAAATAATTACGGACCTTTGAAAGTCAATCGGTTTGTGAGCTCATCCTTGTTTGCGCGTAGGAAGGTCTCCGCACGAAAGATTTTTTTTTTTTACTTTTTGTGAATTTTTTGACAAGTGTATAGAAAATTATGAAACCAAATTTGGCTCGGAAGTCGGTCCAAAACAAATAATTACGGACCTTTAAAAGTCAATCGGTTGGTGACCTCATCCTTGTTCGCCCGTAGGAAGGTCTCTGCACGACAAATTCTCCTAAAACTTTTTGTTACTTTTTCGTCAAGTGTATAGAAAATTATGAAACCAAATTTGGCTCGGAAGTCGGTCCCAAACAAATAATTACGGACCTTTGAAAGTCAATCGGTTGGTAAGCTCATCCTTATTTGTCCGTAGGAAGGTCTCCGCACGAAAGGTTCTTTTAAAACTTTTTGTGAATTTTTTGACAAGTGTATAGAAAATTATGAAACCAAATTTGGCTCGGAAGTTGGTCCCAAACAAATAATTACGGACCTTTGAAAGTCAATCGGTTGGTAAACTCATCCTTGTTTGTCCGTAGGAAGGTCTCCGCACGAAAGATTCTTTTACAACTTTTTGTGAATTTTTTGACAAGTGTATGGAAAATTATGAACCCAAATTTGGCTCGGAAGTCGGTCCCAAACAAATAATTACGGACCTTTGAAAGTCAATCGATAGGTGAGCTCATTCTTGTTTGCCCGTAGGAAGGTCTCCGCACGACAAATTCTCCTAAAACTTGTAGAACATTGTGGAGGAAGTGTAACGAAAATTATCGAGCAAAATTTGGCTCGGAAGTCGGTCCCAAAAATAAAATTATAGACCTTACAAGATCGGTCGATTTCTGATTTCTTCCATATTTGGCTGTAGAAAGTTGTCCGCCCAACTGATTCTCTTAAAACTTAGTGAACATTTTCAAGGATGAGTGAGAAACATTCTTCCCATAAATTAGACTCGTAAAAACATCGCGGTATTCAAATAAACATTGAAAGCAATATGGAGGTTATCAGCTCGTAACATTGACAGTTGAGGTCATTTCGTTGTAGCAACGTTGCGAACTTTAGTGGCATTTTTAGTTTCAAAGTTTGCGCATCGGACGTCCGTACCATGCTCAAATTTAAAAACTTATGTACCAATGAAGACGTCCTTCGCCGTCTTCATTCATTATGTCGTTGAGTAGTGACCCACCAAATTTAGAATCATTTAGACATCTGTAAATAAGTTTTTGCAAAAAATGTTTACAGTTGTCTATTTGAGAGGTTATGTGTAATTTTTTTTTGACTATAATATAAGTGAAAAAAATAAATAAAATAAAAGTCTGGTTGATAAAGATAAAAATAAATAAATGGACGATATCCTCTTATCCAATTAAATTGCACGATTATCACTAAGTTAACACTTTTTAAAAGTTTTTAGGTGATTTTTTTTTTTTCACTGAAATCATTGCGCACATTACATATATCACATTTTTAAAAATCTATAAAAATGCCACTTTACACATTTAAAGATATCCACGATAATTCACAAGTACATTTTTTTAGCACTCACGAACAATAATTATTGTATCAAAAAACACTCGCAATTATAGCTGTCAAAATAGAGAAAACCGTTTTTACGGAGCGGTGTCAGGCGGCGCTGGCGTCGGTCTCACACGCGAGGGCTCTAGCGGTCCCCCGAAGTCATCCAGTGGATTCGTAAGCCGTCCGTGCTGCCATATAGTCGTGTTTTTTAATCGCTCTGGTTCTGAACAGTCGTTTTGCTTTCGAAACTTAAACTTTCTGATAGTTTCCTGAATAAAATTATTTATAGTGCCTAAGAAGAATAATTATATCTTTTCTTTAGTCGCGTGTGCCTTTAATAGAATTAGTGTCTTGTAATTTCATATTATCTCCTCTTCCTTCTCTCTAAAATTTTCTCTCCTTACGCATTTCATTTCTGGTGAGTCTTATCTTTTTCTATTTTTCTTTCTTACTGTTCTTCAATTTGTTTTGGTCTGGATTCATTGCTGTAAGAGCATTTATAATAGTAGTGTAGTTGAGTTATTCTTAGTTCTTAGCGTATTTTAAATTATTTTGTTATTTAGTTAATATAAAAAAAAACTATATATATATATATATATATATATATATATATATATATATATATATATATATATATATATATATATATAGAGAGAGAAAAAAAGAGTTTAAGCGCAGTTACAATTATGTCAGAAAATAGTCCGTCGACTCAGAAGCGCAAAATGCCGGTCAATGGCAGTGATAAGGGCGAGATGCCCGCTAGAAAATCCAAAGATCGTGAGACTGTTACTCCTAAGTACGTTCTCAATCAATTATCTAATCGATACGCGGAAGACGCTAACCCGCCGTTTACTGTAGAAGTTGTCGACAACGATAAAGATAATAACTAGGGCAATCTACATACTATGTCGATTGGCAAAAGCTTCGCGGAGTATAACGACAGGTTGTTGCAGATCGTTCCGTCGGGAAGTGACCGAATATTCTTGAAATTTAGTGACTACTCGGCGGCTAATGCAATGATTTCAGACATTAAGCGTATCAATAATAATTGGTCTGCGTTCATCCCTGATCACGCGATTATGTCTATCGGCGTGGTTCGGGGTATTGATCTCGAATATTCTGATGAGGAAATTTTGGAAGGGATTCGCGTCCCGTCCCCTGAATTCAAAGTCGTCAAAGCTGAAAGAATTTTCCCGACGTTTTCTTCCAACAAGGGCGAACGGGTGGAGCCGTATCCGACTTTTTCGGTGAACGTTTTTTTTGAGGGTAAGGTTCTCCCAGAATCTGTAATCGTGTGTTGCTTCAAAAGAGAGGTCAGGGTTTTTATCCCTCCGTGTGAAAGATTTTACAATTGTTTTTTGTTTGGTCATGTGGAGGCTCAATGTAGACAGAAAAAAAGTAAATGCTCTAAATGCTCGGGGTTCCATAAGTTCGAAGATTGCTCCTCTACAGAGGAATTTTGCTGCAATTGTAAAAAAAATCACTCTCCTCTTAGCAAGGACTGCCCAGCGTATATTTTTTACCAGAAGGTCCACAAATATAGTTTTGAGAAAAAGGTTTCGAAGGAGGAGGCTAGAAGGATTATAAGTGGCAAAATTAACAAGGCTCCGAAGGTGTTCGATCTCAACTCGATGCCTAGTCAATTTCCTGCTTTGATAGGAAAAAACCAAAGGAACTGAACCAATTGTCCGGGTTCGATCGTACATCACAGACGGTCAACGAGATAATAGTCTCACTGAATAACATGGAGGACAATAGCGATGTTGACATGGCCGATGATACTCTTATAGAGCAGGACGACGCTTTTCCAAAAGGCTCGTCACGGAAATCTTCCAAATCCAACGGTAATACTATCGATATAACCGCTTTGGTAGCAGCAGAAGTATCAAGACTGTTGAGAGCTTATAATAACAACCTTTGCCGTGAACTGAGAAAGAGATTCCCAGGATCAAACGAAATCGTGGAAACGATAATTGCTTCGGGGGAGCAATTTATCAATTCGCAATTAAATTATGGCTAATCAGAGGAGGTTTTTTGAGATTGCGCAATGGAATTGTAGGAGTGTTTTAGGTAAACTACCGGATGTTCAAAAATTTATTCTTGATTTCGATATTGCCTGTCTCACTGAAACTTGGCTAAACGATAAAAATAGACTCTCCTTCAATTCTTTCAATATAGTTAGGAAAGATAGAAAAACTGTAACTCATGGGGGTGGAGTGGCAATTTTAATCCGTTGCCATATTCCATTCAAAGTAATCCAAAATGTACAAATTAACAATAAGCTCGAATTTAACTTTATCCAATTTAAAATTAGTTCTTCTGAATATCACCTTTTAAATGTCTACAAACCTCCTCTTTTTGTCTTCAAAAGAGTGGTCCATTCTTTTTGATTCCATAGTGCCTTTTTATAAAAATCTAATTATTTGTGGTGATTTTAATGCGCAGCACATTTCTTGGGGTAGTGATTTATTTAACCAATCGGGTATCGCGCTCGAATTGCCTCTTAATAATTCGGGCTTGTCGATAATAAATGATGGCTCATCAACGAGAATCCATATATTCTGTGCCATTTGCTACTATTATGTCACTTGTTGAATATAATACGGACATAGGTAACGAAATAAAAAACGCTGCGAATCCTCTTTCTTCAAACGGAATTTTTAATGCTAGAATTGAGAGTCTCTTTCCCCGAGCCACTGTTTTTTTTACTTACGGATCCAGAACAAGTACGCCGGACAGAGTGAGAGCCGCTGTGTACTGTTCGGCGCTTGCGCTGGTCCAGTATTTTCGTATGAATGATCACTGCCCTATCTTCGCGGCGGAACTGTATGATATCTTAAATGCTGTATTAGTAATTCAATCTAATAACTGTCAAGAAGCCATTATTTGTACTGATTCGCTATCTTCTGTTATCACATTAGGTAATATTGGGGTAAACTCAAGAATCCACCCTATAGCTTTACAAATTAAACGACAAATTGTAATTCTCAAACAACAAGGCAGATCTATTACGCTGGTTTGGATGCCTGCGCATGTCGGAATAGTTGGCAATGAAATTGTAGATAGAGCAGCGAATTATGCAAGGTCTTTAGGATTGAATGATAATAGTACATGTGTGGCTAGGGACCTCAACGCCTTGTTCAAAAAGTCTATTATAGAACGTTCTGATTTATTTATTAAATTACAAGGTGAAAATAAGGGAAAACAATTTTGTGAAATGTCAGGTGTATTTTCATTAAGGCCATGGTTTAATGATACATATTATAATAGAAGACAATTCTCGTTGATTAATCGAATTAGAACGGGGCACACTTTGACCCCTGCCCATTTGTTCAGAAAAAATATTGTATCTGCAAAGATTAAAAATTATGCCTATAATAAAAAAACTCAATATTGTAATTGATTCTGATATAACAAAACTCTTTTTAACTTTAGATACCAAGAAAATTATTCCACTGTGCGAATTTTTTATTCACTATAAAATATTGATATAACTTTTTTATAGTTATATATTATTAGTTAGTTGTTATTATAATCTAAGGTTAAAGTTTGCCAGGGGCTCACCAGATCCCGAAATATCCCTGCACCTTCCTATCATACCAACTGCATAAAAAGAAGAAAACTCTCAACTCTATACAATAGAAGTGGCACATGCTCTCACGAGAGGGCGATAGCCATTAAAGGATCCTTCCTTTAGTGAAGAAGAAGTCATCCAGTGCCGCGCGCGATCAGTAGGGAAAAGCGGGGCAAAATGAGGCAATGTCGCAAAACGCCATATCCCAATGATTTTTGGATGGGAGAATGGGGCAAAACGGGACAGACAATCCGGATGTATCAACAGGGCAAAATGGGACATCCAAAAATCATTTGATTCTTGCGTTTTGCTCACTGTCCCATTTTATCTCACTGTTCCATTCTGCCCCGCTCTACCCTACTTAAATGGGTGTCCGGTTAGCCGCGTGCTAGTTACACGACTTTCCATGAAGCTTAATCTTAGGATTCCTTGGAAATTCATAATCATCTGTATTACATCTGTCACATTTGCAGTGCCAGTCAATTCGCATTCAAAAATTTAACTCGGTATCTCTACATTCTTCGAAATATAGTTTTATCTGTGATATTTCAAAACTTTTGAAAACTTTATCATATCTAATTGCTATTATGAATATTAATTATTTTCGATTTCAAACACTTTTAATTCATAAAATATATTTGTATATTATACGTTTATAATGACTATTCGAAATTTGTGAATAACATTTCAGAACGCAAGTCTGACATAATATGTATGCATACATTTTCGTAGCGCATAGCGCGATGTATGAATACAATTTCAGCACGCGTAATGGATAGTATATATGATTTTAATACATTCGAAATTCCTGAAGAATCCACATTGCATTTTCAAGAACCCTTTAAAGAAGAAGAGGCAGAACATGTTGATGATGAAGAAGACTGGAGGGAGGAAGAAGTGCCTGGGCCTTCATCTATTTGTTCACATCCAGCGGACGAAGTTGATTTTGACTACAAAAAGAGAGCAGTCGAATACTGGAGAAGTGGAAAAAAAGGTAATTTCAATTCTCGTCTGTCCAGAACCAATTTAAAAAACTCTCTGATCGTCATCAATTAACGAGGTGGGAAAAGCAAGTGGATGACGGAGGGACACGAAGAGAAAAATTATTGTATGCTTTTTCAGGAAATATTCATATTTGACTCCATACGGTATAGTAACTTTGTGTTTGTGGACCAAAATTCTTAAAATTTGCAGCGAAGTCATTAAATACATCATCAAATGCACAGCGAGTGAGAAAACTTTTGAATAGCCCTATGAGAATGATTACATAGCATGATATTTTTGGATGTATCGCAATCAAAGTGTTCTGAAATTTTTGTTCGGTCGGTGTACCTCAAGTATCGAATCCGGAAGAATGCAAATTTTTGCACAAATAACAGAGTTCCTTACCTTTAATATCAACTGTAAGCCAAGTGGATATCTTCATTTTCAGCGGAGATATACATTTTTCAGTGTTATACTAAATTAAGGCAATATTTCTTTGAAAATCAACAAAAAATCTTGCAGTACTCGATGTTTGTATGCCAAACGCATTGCTCTAATATAAATGATTATATCGACGTGACTCAAAATGTCAATAAGAAGCACAACAAAGTTTTACGAGAAAATAAACTCACATCCTTTTAGTTTCGATAATTGGAAATCCATTGCAATCAAAATTTTATGAAATTTTTGTTCACTCCGTGTATCTTGAAGTATCGAATCAGGAAGGGTGCATATGTATGCACCCTTGATGCACCCTTGGTGGTTGTATGTATGAAGGGTGCATATATGTAGGGTAAATCGTGATGATATGGCTATGGTTTGTAGCGCGGCTAATTTATAGGCCGTGATTTTTGCTCGCTCAGGCTCACACGAGGCGACACCGCAGGGCCTAGTTGTAAAAACGAATTGTTAGTAATTTGGTGTGATACTATTTTCATGTATACCGGGACGAGAGTGTGGATCGAGAGATGTGTCGGCTGCGAAAGTCGAGCCAAAGCGTCGGAACGGGGAGAGAGTCGAGGAGCATCGGAGCCGGACTTCTACCTCCCTGCTGTCGGAGTCGCACGCCGGGACGATTTGGGAATTGCCAAAGACATCGGTTTACCCCAGGCATCGCAGCAGCCCAAAAGAACATGGATGTTTATTCGTACAGCTGTCCGGAGTCTCGGGCTGTCACGGGGAAAAGATTTGCCGGGAGTCCCAAGGCAGGGGGAACTGAGTACCTCTGCAGGGTTCTGTATTACCGGCGCGCGACGAAGATTTCTGTCGTGCGAAGAATCGATCCGCGGGTCGATGGGCTAAGCGTCGCGAAGGTGTCGGGAAGGGCCGAGTACCGGCCGGAAGCGTCCGAATTGGCGTAGCGATTAGGCAGGGGGGTAGGTAGGCGGGGTAACGAGAGCGATCACGGGTCGATACTCGGGACACTTCTCCGTTGGGAGTCTGAGCGAGCGGATCGATCGTGGGATTTGGAGATTGCCGGGAATTTTCCCAAAAGAGAGAAAGAAAGGAAGGAAGGAAGGAAGACGGTCGACCATAAGATCGGGTTCGGCTAAGCGTTGGTGTATCCACGACTCGTTCCGGTGAGCTGTTTGTCCAAGCGACTATTTTTGCAGATTAACGAAATGTTGTTTTGCTTCGGTTGTAACCCCGTGCCTGGGGAGAAAGAATAATTTGTGTATCGACGGTGTGCTTCGTTCGGCCGCGCCGGAGAAATCGGGACCGCCGTGTTTCGGCAGGTGTGTGTGTAACGTTGCGTACGGGTTTTGGTTTTGTTTGACGCCGCGTGGACGGCCCGGGAATTCGTATGCGGTTTTCCACGAAGCCGCCGAGAGATTGGGGAAATTTAATTGGGGAAACTGTGTTCATTAGATTCGTGAAATTCATTAAATTCATCAAATTCGTTGAGTTCGTTCCATTAGACTTATTAAATTCGTGGGGATACCGGGTGTCGCCTTGGAAAATTTTCACGGGGAAGTGTATTAAGCGACGTGTCGTCGTTGGTGGAGTTTTCGCGCGCGTGCTCAAGGGCGTAAATGTTTATTTATTACCGCGGAAACGGGTTTCGTGAATGTTTTAAAATCGCTGCGTTTATTCGGGCGGAGTGAATGGAAGCGTGGAATATTGTCTCGCGCTGTATGTATGCAATTGGGGATTAATTGAGAGCACGCGTGATTTAACACGAAGATCCGGGAGAGCGCGACCGTTGGTGTGTGTGTGGACGTATGCGTGAAGATTTGTGGAAGCGAGCGAGTCCCGGATATCGGGCAATTCTCCTTGTACAACAATTGTAATTCATTTTAATTTGCGGGACGAGGGTTTTACTCCGGGTTCTCCGGTTTTCCCCCTCCTTAGAGCGCTAATTGATTTTAAAAAAATTCGAGTCTTGGTTCCCGCATTGCCGAGTTGTTTTATTGTGGTTTTGTGTTTGGGCCGTGCAGTATCCGAGCAGTTCGTCGCTTATCCAGCCGCTCTGCCTTTGAGACGGCCGCAGTTTAGCCGGGACTGGCCGGTTTCTCTCCTGGTGCATCCTGATGCGCCTGGCGTCCATTCCTTCGGGATAAAATTAAAGGGAGAGGAAATCGGGTTCGCGGTAGGCTATTTTCCAGTTTTTTAAACAATGAAAATTGGAGGTTTAACGTCGACAAAAACCTAAAATTTTTTTGATGTATCGAACTCTATAAACATCGAACTAAAGTAACTCACCCAAAACATTTAATATTTTCGATGCGTGATTTAATTTCAGCTCTGTAAATAAATATTTGCGATCGGCCGTCTCATCCGGGCACTACCGGTGACATGGCCACAGTAATAATGGCAGTCAATTAGGCCTAGAGTAGCATCGGGATCGCACAAAACATGTCTTACTATATTTTGTTATCTACAAAAACTACAGAAAGACAATAATTACCTCGACCTAATGTTTCAGATGCCAAACTAAAAAGAAAACGGTTTTACTGGCCATATCACCCGGAAATTACGGGGAATACGGTCACGTGGCCACCTTGCTTGCAATATCCGGGTGATATGGCCACCGTCCACCATTGCGGCCGCTCACCACCACTACCATGGCCATTTCGCCCGCAATATCCTGTGATCTGGCCACCATTCACGTGGCTATGTCCCCCGAAAAACAAGTGGCCATGTCCACAGGAAAATGGGTGGCCATGTCACCCATCCCGGAAAATAGCCACTGATTGAATTGAAAACGTACGTTTATTACGTGCCAATCGTTTCTTGAAACATCCAAATATAGTGTGCAATGTTGATTTACCAGCAAAGTTATAATTAAGTATATCTCCAAACCGCTATAAATATAGCTCGAGAAACTTCGGGCTATCTTGAAATAGGAATTCACTGCTCGTACTAACCCTTGCACGTACAATCTTATAATTTTTGGTGCAATCACATTGTATTAACATACACTAAAAACCGTACAAACGGTAGCCCCATTCATTTATTACGTTAAAAGATTATACAGGTGACCTTTTCACTCTCCTGCCCTGCTTGAAATTCCGGATAGATGCGGATGAAAACAAATTCTATCCGTCTACTATGTGTTTTCTGCACGTTTTACCGGATTCAACGCGGATAGATACGGAAGGTATCATATGAATTATACTGACGTATCCGTGTTAATCCGTACACACGTATACAGTTTCTATCGTTTTCTATCCGATCGTGTATGTTTTCGTAACATATCGCTATCCGAATGTTTCCGCATTCATATTTAGTTCCGTCTCTATCGTTTTCTATCCGATCAGGGCATGATTTCAATATATCGCTATCCGAACTTTCGTTCCGTTTCTATCGTTCTCTATCCGACTGTGTATGTTTTCGTAATATAGCGCTATCCGGATGTTTCCGCATTCATATCTCGTTCCGTTTCTATCGGTCTCTATCCGATCGGGTCATGATTTCAAAATATCGCTATCCGAATGTTTCCGTATTAATATTTCATTCCGTTTCTATCGGTCTCTATCCGATCCGGTCATGATTTCGATATATCGCTATCCGAATGTTTCCATATTAATATTTCGTTCCGTTTCTATCGGTCTCTATCCGATCCGGTCATGATTTCAAAATATCGCTATCCGAATGTTTCCGTATTAATATTTCGTTCCGTTTCTATTGGTCTCTATCTGATCCCGTCATGATTTCGATATATCGCTATTCGAATGTTTCCGTACTAATATTTCGTTCCGTTTCTATCGGTCTGTATCCGATCGTGTATGTTTTTGTAATATATCGCTATCTGAATGTATGGAATGCTAAGAATTTGGAAAGAGAAGTGCTATAGAAATATGTATAATATTTCTATATAATATGTATATAAATATGTATAATATAAAGTGCTACAGAATAGCTGTAGAAATTATAACAAATTATATAGATAAATAACTTAGTATTTATTAACGGTCTTATCTTTTTGTTATCACAACATGTTATTGTTATATCTTTTTGTTATCACAACATGTTATTGTTATATCTTTTTGTTATCGTAAGTATTATTATAAGGAAATTATAATGAAATTTAGGTCGCTTCATCAATACTCATATCGGTGGACCCTTGTTGACATCGGTGGTGTCACGTGGGACAGCTTCAATACTTTCGCGATCACTTTGATTTTCATCAACATCACCGACCTCAGGCAGATCTTTTATCTGTTCGAGACTTGCTTCGTTATCAGATTCACGATTCTCAAGATCATCTGGCAGATCGGTTTCTTTGTCAGATCCATCTTCTTCGATCGTCGTTTCCGGTTCCGAACTTTGTGCATCTTCCTTCTTATTTTTTTTCTGGGCTGGGCGATTCAAGTCACTGATTTTGTGACTGATTATCATTCCGACTTTGCCAATGTAAAGGCCGATCTCTACTTTATCGAATCCTTTTTTGATAAGCCAGTGTTCAAATATATCTGAAAAATGCAGATGCGTTTGAGATTTCACGAGAATGACTAGTTGGTAGAATAGATATGTTATAATATTATATCAAAAAGAGAGTAACTAACGTTGCCGGTGAAACAGTTCACATTTCGCGGGTTTTTGAACCGTAGAACCTCGTTTATCCGAGGTAATGTGAGGAGAGCGTACATCGGATATATGCTGCAAAGTACGTTCCAGTTACGGAATAGACCGCCCGCGGGCATTACTACTTTATCCGAGTTTTCCTGTATTACCCGAGTCTACCACTTTGATTAATACAAAGGGTTTCGTAGAGTTGGGAGCCTTAGATAATGTGGATGCTCGGATAATTGAAGGTCGGATAAGCGAGGTTCTACTAAACTTTTTTTAAACCCAATACCTGACGTTGAGTTATTCTTCGTAATACAAGCACTTTATATTACTTATATTTTGTACTATGTAAGCTTCGAACAGTTACCTGTAATTGCCATAAGTTTTATGGAGTTTAGCTTTGGTTTAGCCTTGGCTGCTTCTCCCTTCTTCTTTATATTCCTGTTGGATGCCGTGCCTGTAACGCTGCTCATCGCCAAAACTGAGGTGCCAAACACGGCAACCGCCATGTTTTTCACAAATATAGCTGGCGTGCGAGCGTTTGACACAGCCGCTGTGTATGTTGACTTCTTCAACCAAACTCCGTGACCTAAGTGAATCTGAAAGAGATATGTACCTACACATTTATATCTGAAATCTTAAATTATTACAAAAGGCATTAAGTATCCAGTCTCCTTTACGTACAGTTTCGTTTCGTTTCCGTTCATACCCCATTGCGATAGAACTTTCGTCCTGAAGAACGTGCATCGTCGCTTGCTTTATCACTTCATTGTTGTTTGCTGAAAATTGTAAGTGGAGTTAAATATGCAATATAATTGTTACATAAACTGTTCCCTACAATTACTTACATTTTATTTCATTGACAAAATCAATGACGGTTTTCTGCAACTCCATATTCAAGATTTCCATTCCACGGCATATCTCACGCTCCTCATCTCGACTCATTCGTAGAGATTCCTTCTGGTTGTTTAATTCTTGCTAAATGACTTTTCATTTGAAGCGAAGACCTGACACTGCTGACAGGTTTGCGAATCGTTGTTGTTTTTGCGTTTTTCCAAAACGACTTTGTTGGAACATGCTCTCTCGTTTACTGGAGAACTACCTTCGTCATCTGTGTTGGACCGATCTGCGTTTGACTCGGCGTCAGCAGTGTTATCTTCGCTGAATTTCGATGGACCGTCGGAAACTTTAATTTTCTCGTCAACCTTCTTGATATCTGTATCAGATCTGGAGAGGCGCTGAATATTCTCTGTATTCTCTTTAGTCTTTCCGACTTTTATAGCTCGAACGACCTCGTCAACCTTCGGAGGTTGTACTTGCGGCTTGTTCATTAACTTTACAGATGTGATGCGAGATTGTGGCCCTCCACGTGTTGAGGATGTTTTGTCGCTTTGTTTTCCTAACTTCGGATCAGATTTTAGTGCTGTAGTTCCGAGCGTGCTAGTCGACGAGCTTCCTTCAGCAATGGTCTTCGGTGCATCCGTCGGCTATTAGAAGAATAGAGCAGTTGACGATACATATGTAGGGACGTTAATCACATAATGTACATTACATCATATACATAATGTGGATTATGTTGAGTTTCACATTACGTAGAATGTATTATTTCCCAACTAATATATTCTGAGTTGTATTGCATATCAATATTCCCGAAATGTGTTTTGTTACGCCATCCCGTATGCTATTATGCTGTGTCTTGACACATTAGAAAAACACAGCATAATTCGGGAACAGAATTCGGGAATATTGAAATGTAATTCAAGTCAGAATATATTAAATGGAAAATAATACATTCTACAAGCGCAATACGTTAAAGTCACGATCAAAGCATTTTCTGATCATTTCGGTGTTTGTTATATATGGACTTACCAAACGATTATACTTCTTTTTCATGGTAGACAGCTTCGCTTCGACAATATTCTGGATAGCTGTCTTGTTATTAGAGATGACCGTCTTGGCACGAGCTGCATCTTCTTGTGTTTCGCTGTCGGTAACCTCAGAGGCAGACTCAATCATTTTTTTAGCAGGCATGACCATTCGTTTCGAATTGATCTTTTTTTGTAGCAAGTCTATCGTGTCTGAAATATTTTTATCATATCTGTATTATTGTTCGTTTTTTTATTCATAGTTGGCTCTAGTACTGAAATACAGCAGTATGAACCGTGCAGCTAAGTTTTTATCACATTGAAGTTATTTCGGGACAATTTAGCGTAATGCTTCCAGTGTTCCTTAATTCATCGCCTTGGAAAAATATGTCAAAATAGCTTTTGTCGCTGGCGGCTTTCAAGAGAACTCCCACATACAATTCAGATATATCACACAAGTGACGTGTTCGTAAAACTTACCATCAACCATCAGCACTAATCCGGTGCAGTGACCAGAACCGCAGCTTATATTGTACAGCCTTGTAAAATTTATTGGCTTTTGATTAAAATGTTTGATGTCGTGCAGACTGACAATAGCTTTTTCCTTGTGACGTGAACACTTCTTCTCGTATTTTATGTACGCATACATTTTGTTTATGTCAACTAATCCTTTTTCTGAAAAGAGAATACAATGATCGTAATAATAAAATGCACAATCTCAGTCTTGTTGAATTTGAACAATTTGTGACTTATTGTCCGCATGTATAAACAATAAAATAAGTGAACTGTCTATTACAGTATAAATTTAGCGTATAAATATATATATATAAAGGTGAACAAGAGAACACAGCCAAGGGCAAGCACAAGATTCTCTACGTCACAGAAACTTTCATCCACTCAATAATTTGAGACTCAAAAAAGAGTTCGAGCTTCCTCGAATAATCAATCACGTCTGGTACTCTCTCGAGAAACCCAGAATGACTTACCGATAGGAAGTGAAAGATGACCTTGACGAACAACCCCTGCTACTGAGACGTACTACTAGCCGTTGTTGCTTGTTTGCTCCGTACGTTGTAGTTGATTATGTCACATTCTGATGTATCAGAGTCACTCACTCTCGATGTCATCAACGGTGGAGACCGTCGGATTGAAAATCTGTAAACAAAAAAAATTCATTACCATGTTTTTACGATGATCAACATTCAAATATTACGCTTCACATAGTTTATGGCGAGAAAAACGAGATCAGGGTATAATTACACGTGTCGTTGTTGCAGTTTGTCCTAAGCTGAATGTTTATTTATTGCTTATATAATGATGACTTACCCTTTTATAAGATTGGATGGAGAGTACACTCATCAAAATCAATGCGGTCCGTGAACTCACGATTACTTAGAAAGCCGCATTAAGACTCGCGCATTTTATAGCACAGAGAAGCCTTTTATCGCTGTCGAATAATTCGGATCGCCTCGACCGGTACCTCGATTTGCCGCGAAAGCCACGTGTAATCGTGAATTTAAGAAAAAAAGGTATGATACAACTGTGATACGTACAAGGAGCCAGCGTAGAGGTCGAAGCGGTCAAACGTGTTTACTTTACGGAATATTCTTTTATGTGCGAATCAACCGACGACAGGCTACAACTTTCGGTTGATCGTAATAAATATACCGTAATCGGTAATAATCGTCCTTTCAGCTAATATTATATCAATTTGCCCCGAAAAAAGTAGAGAAGTGCTAAAATCAAGCAAGTGGCAAGCACGGAATCAACGCGTCTCTTCACTCTTCAACTCGTTGCAATCTCGTCGAAGGACGCCGAGCGGCCACGTATTATTTTTTGCCCGTTATGCTTGAGTGAATATTCCCAATGCTGATATAGATAGTACAATTTTTTAATAATCAATCGAGTTGCTAAACTTCCGTCACTTTTATCAACTGTACTGAAGAGTCCGATTGTACGCCGGTTCACGCTAATGCCAGGGTAAATCGTACGCTTTTGTAACAAAGAACTCTGGGAACTACTTCTGCAGCGACGTGAGCCGTGATCGCGCTACTGTTTTTGTGCTGAGTTTCCACGAACGCGACAACAAGGGGTAAGCTCGGCCAATGAAAATCGTCAACACGTACAGTCGAGTTATGAGAACCAATACGCAGTCAATAAAGAATTTTTGGATGCAAGTGTCCGAAATAGTTAGATACACTGTGGTACCTTTACCGGCGAATAATAATGGCATGGTGTTAACAAAAATCGAGAATTTGAAATTACTGAGAAAATGTAAAAGATTGAGGACATTACTGGCGAACAAGTAAGTATTTTGTGATATTGGAAAAATTTGAAGTATGGGAAAATTCCACCCAGGTTATTTAAGGCATTATTTATATTTGTAAATAACTGCTAACCTCAAATTTACATTAGCATATTTTATTAACGAATCTATATTCATTATTATTTCGTTTATTTTTTAGCGGATCATTGGCATTCTAACTGGTATATAAATATTAAGACTTCTGCAGTCAGTCGCTGAATGTTTTGTGGATTAACGTCATAATTGAAGGTATATAAAACTATTTTCTCTCATTCCGATTTAAAAAAATATATTTTTATATACAAAAAGTGAATCTACCACTGCACAATAACGACTACTCAATAAAATGTTCAATAATTAATTGTCTCACAGGTCTACAGCTGTTCGTTCCAATAAGCGTTAAAAATATTTTCTAAAACGCTGGATGCATAGCATGTCGCCGAAGAAGAGAAATAAGCAATTTCTCGATCCAGATTATGACAGCAAGAAAGTTTGTCGTCGAACGGATGGGCTCTGGAGAGCTCAGGTACTGAGCGCTAACTCTGAAACTCCAGGTGAGGTCATGTAGTACTCTGAAATACAAGGATGGCGTATGGCCCAATTTGCGGAATAAGCTAATTGTTCCCTTGATCTTTCAAATTCGATTTTCTTGCAATACTTTCGCTTATCCAGAATGGGAAATCTTTTCTGTGAGATACTTTTTTTGAAGCGATCCCTGATCTTTTATAGATGAAGTCACCATGTCATATGAATTACAATTACAAAAATTAAATCCAAAATTCAAAAATACTTTTCCATAAACAGTGATGAATAGAAATAAAGTAACTAATCTTATGTAATTAAAAAAGGTATATGACCAGGTTTTAAGCTCCAAATAGTTTTTAAAAATCGGTATTTTTAACCCAGCAAGACAAGCGGCAGAAAACGACGCAGATGGAGCAAAATTTATAACATTTGCCAGACATGTCGCACTATAGCACCACATTGGCGCCATTTCGTCGCACTTGTGTATCTGGGAAGAAATAATATTTTTTCTTCAAATTATCTCATCAGTTGCTCATATGCCTGACAAAAATTTTATATACATACATTTTACAATTTTAATTGAGTGTCATGGGCAACTTCTAAAGTGTGCCGATTAATTTAGATATCCATCCATCACAAATATATAAAAATAAACATTTCGGCAACAATATTTCTGCCAATATTGCGTGCGTAGCGTTACGGTGTTTTTTTAATTTTCGTGGGTTATATACAGACGGAAGATTCTATAAGTCAGAAAGATCCTTAGACGTCTAAAATCCTCCAATTCGTAAATGTCTCACTGTATGTAAAGTAATGCTCCGAAATAAACGTTAACGCAAATGTAAAATCCGCTTCGACAATTAAAAATCACCCTACACAATTTCAGGTCCATCCACGGAAAATGTATCAAATCTGAACGATGGTATGCAAGATTCACGGCCATTATCAAATGTTGGACAAAACCTCACCGCCGGTACACCTGAAACACATGATTCACCTGAACGCGATCGGGTGATCGAAAATTATCATGCTGATGACCGAAGGAACATCGGAGATAACATAACTAGACAAGGAGATCATGATAATTCAAGCGAAGATGAGAATGCAGTTGATATCAGTAATACGGAAAGCGACTACAGTAATGCAAGTGCAAATGATACTAGTTTTGCGAGAATCGCCAATAGCGATGCAAGTATCGATGGGAGAACTGATCAGGATAGAAATGCAAGTTCTAGTAGAAACGATGATAGTGATAATGAGAGCATCAATTAGGGAGGAAGCGAAGACGACGTAAGCAGCTTTGATGACAATGGCGATTCCACTGCCACCGCTTCGCAAAGTGATGAAAATGATGAATTTGAAAGAGACGAGAGAAGGAACAATGCACGGCAAAATTTCCATGATCCAATAATGTTTGAAATCTCAGGCCTTAAAGTTTCTGACGTTCTGTTTTTAATTGGGACTTTTTCTACGCGATTTCATGTATCGGGTAAGGGAAAAGAAGCCCTGCTGGAACTTATAAAAATTTTAGCCGGCCCAGAATGGGATGAATACACACTCAATAACAATTCGTTCGATCAGTTCGAACCCTCGCCCGATTTGATATCCTACATGTTTTATTGCGACACATGTGATAAAAAATTATCTGAATCGGTTTTCAAGAAGAATATTCCAAAGGAAATGATAACTTGCGACGCTTGCAAACAGGAATATTCACTCACTTCCGAGTCTCCAAATAGTTTTGTTCTCCTAGATGTGGAATATCAAATGCAGCTACTTCTGAGGAACAAAAAGATCCAACAAGCTTTGATGGAAAACATAATACGAATCGATGAAAAAAGACTGTCGGGGGATAATGTCATTGAAGATATTCAAGACGGAATAATATACAAAGAGGCCGTACCTGCGGAAACCAATACTGTAATTCTTACGACCATTATTAGTACTAATGGTGCGCTAGTATTCCATAGTGGTAAAAAGTCAATGTGGGCTTTACTACTTACAATCAACGAATTCCCCGTGTCTATTCGATTTAAAAATGTTATCGTAGCGGGGTTATGGATCAGATATTCCGAACCAAAACCGAAAGCGATGAAGTTGTACCTATCAGACTTTCTCGAAAAAACAGAACGCCTTAGACAACATGGTATTACAGTACCACACTATGCAACGGAGGAAGAGATCGTATTCAAGATATTGCCGATATTTGTATGTGCTGATTCGGTTGCCCGGCCTGTAATACAAAATCGACTACAATACAATGGGTATTATTCGTGCAGCTGGTGTTATATACGAGGAGTCCATTCTGGTGGTATTGTCAAATATTCAATGCGAGATGATCCACCACTTCGATCACACGTTGCTCATTTAGAAGATGTCCGAAACGCTGAGCAGACTCAGAGGATCGTAAATGGCGTAAAAGGTTCGTGTGTTCTCGCCGATTTGAAACATTTTGATTGCGTTTGGGGGTTTCCTCATGATTATCTTCATGGAGTATTATTGGGTGTAACTCGACAGTTGTGGGATCTCTGGACCACGGTCGGCACCGCGTATTACATTCCTCCAGCGTCTCGTACACTCATTAATAAGCGATTGATTGAAATAAAACCACCTCTCTATATACATCGGTAACCTCTACCTCTTACAGAAAAATGGAAGTGGAAAGCAACTGAGTGGCGATCGTGGCTTTTGTACTACAGTCCCCTCTGCCTCCCCAACATTTTACCAGATGAATACTTTACACCGTATCTTTGTTTGGTGCGAAGTATATTCGTTCTTTTACAAACAAGTATTACCGAAAGAGAGTTACAGCAATGCGAAATTGACTTGCTCGAATTTGTCGGATCGTGTGAAATATTGTATGGCATTGATGTGATGACGTTCAATGTTCATACGCTTTTGCATTTGACGGAATGTGTGCGTAGATCAGGACCGTTGTGGGCGACATCAACGTTTCCATTCGAGAGTTTCATTTATACGTTGAAACAAAAAATAAAGTTGCCTAAAGGAGTATCCCAACAAATCAGTAAGAAGGTATTGCAAGAAGCTTGTAATCTTAGTTACTTTTATTCGTCTCACGACTTATTTAAACAGAATCGAAAATATACAGAAGAAAATCGTGAAGCGTATACCCAGAATTTATTTCACGCTAGATCCACACATATATCCTTAAAAATAACACCAGTCATCTTGCATCATCCGTCATTCCTTAAATCATTTTAACATAAATTATCATTCCGAAAAATCCACTCACTCTCTCTCTCTCTCTCTCCACAGCGATTACAAACTCTTCCTCCTGTCCGTTAACTACCCGTCCGGGCCGGTACAGGGACAAACAGTGCACATAGAAAATAAAAATATTATAAAGACAATGAGTACTCAACTTTTCTTAATTTGGAGTCGCTTCCACGTCGGCATAAGATGACGCATAAGATGACGATGTTACTCATCGACCACCCGTAAACATTCTCGTTTCTGCCTCTCCTACATACATGCTTCAGGTATTCAAATAATAGGTGAAACAAACAAACTGATACAGCGTCGATACGTCGCATTTTTTTGACATGAATCACAAAAAAAGAAGTGGAAGTCGTTACGGATAGAAACGTACAGAAACTTCTAGGTTTATGCTGATTCATTCGACCTTTTTAAAAGAACATATAAAAACGGACATATTTTCAATACGGTTACTCGGAAAATCTCGGATACAACATTTTGCGTACACCGACTGAGACGTGCCTGTCGTCCCCCGGGCTTGAGCCGGCCCTGAACGACGCGACCGGGCACCCGAAGGACCCCCTTTTGATACACCGATGGTAGATCGTTCTCGAACGTTCAAGAACGTTCGAGAGCGTCGCTCCACGCGAGCGCTCACGGCGCGCGCCGCAAGTACACGGCGGTGGGAGAGCCCGCTAGTGGGGACTCGCGCTCGGTAGGGAGAGCGAGCGTGCCGTGCGCAACACCGGCAACGGGTATATAAGGCGGTGTACAGCACCTGGAAAGCAATTATTATTTCTCGACGGTGACGGAGAGAAGGTAATTCAGAACCCCCTATCCTACCGGTCCTGTCAGCTTTTGGTGACATTAGCATAGACAGTGTACCATCCGAGAGACTAGGAGTAACCGGTGGGGACGTCGGCCATCCTAGTTTTCTCATCCCCGTAGCTAGAACGGATAGTCAGGTATCCCGACGGAACTGACCCGGAAGCGAGTACCGGTGGGGTGGTGGTGACATCACGAACCACGCAGCTCTCGTGGAAGCGAAAGTTTCGGCTGAGGTCCCGGCCGGAGATTCGCACTTACGGTGCGAATTTAAGGTTTGGAAAATTAGAAGTACGACCACGAGATAATTCCATTGAATTAACAAACACGCAAATGTGTCAAATAAAGATTTAAATACAAAGCGAAGTAAGGTAAAGTTAAATAGGAATTTAATTTGCTGAATTTTTTACTAGAAATCTCAAAGTTCGGAGATACGCTTTGTCCCTCCCTCGTTTATAAACGACGCCAAGAAGAAAAATGTCATCACTTTGTTTTTGTATCGCATTTCTGAATATTTTCAATAAACGATTTATTTTATATTTCAACCGATCGCCTACAAATAATTTCTCGCTCGTCCCGAACCAAAACGTCCACAAGTCCCCTTGCACATAAACTAGGCCTAAAAGTGGAACGTTACACGACGGATAGAGCTTTATTCGCAGGATACACCGTGATGCCGATCGAAATCCACGGATGTCTATACGGATAGGAACATATAGATTACTGTTCCGATTCGGCAAGTAAAAACCTAAAGAGTCTTGGTGCGGATAGATACTGATTGAATGCAAAGAGCGTTCGTCGACTTCTGTCTTTAAAGACAAGAGCGGAAGTCGTTGCGTACACCGCCGGATAGAGCTCCTGTCGCACGACACACCGGGATTCGGATAGAAAACGATAGATTTCTGTACGGATAGGAACGTATAGATTGCTGTTCCGATTCAACAACTAAAGACGTAAAGAGAAAAGGGCGAATGTCGTTACGGATAGAATCGTATACAAAACTTTCGCGTCTAAGCCCATTTCTCTGATCCTTTTTTAAGGAACTTATAAAAACGGATAAGTCTTCTATACGATTAGGCGTATTAACTCTGATATGATATTTTGCGTATACAAAAGGATAGATTATTCATCTGTTATTTTGAACGTCGGATAAAGCGGAAACAAGTCGTATTAAAACGTACAAGTTATACATCCGTTTCTATCAGATTATATCAGATATTTTAAGCAGGGTGGCCATATCACATTGATTTTTCCTATTGTAATTTTATCGATATTTCCCGGTATTATTATATCGTTCTCGCTGGTCGGAAATAAAGTGCACGACGAGTTCATGCTCAGGACTGTCGGACTTTCGTGGCATTCTGAAATCGTTTCAGGATTTAGGAAGAATCCTCAGAGGTGTCCCATCACAGTGTCCAGAGACCGGAACATTTTCACCACGGGTTACAGAGGGAGGTATGAATGAGCAACTTTCTATGGATTTGTAAAATTGGCCGAGTTCTAATTTCTGTTGCCGCATAGTTTAGTTCTATTGTATGCTATTGCTACGATAGCCTGAGTTGCGAAAACAGCCGGCACCACCCTAGCAGGTTGCACGACTATCATTTTTTTTTATCGACCGTCGTTTCGACCGTAGAAACGATAATCGTGGGGGTGCACTGTTTCAACCGTTCAAAAGCAGTCGGTTCGACCATGGAAACGACCAATAACCTTCAATACTCACAGGATCTGCAAGTCCAAAATAGTCCGATCGTTTTTTATTTTCGACTGACAAAACGATCGTAAAATCAACCACTCCGAGGTCGCTGGAACTTTTTTGACTCACGCAACGACCATAGAATCGACTATCCCATTCGACTTTTCTTTTACGTGTTCTTGCCGCCTCCCCGCGACTGAACAGAAAACTATCTGGAGGTGCTAAATTTTAATCTGCACTATTCGTTCTGCCCCAAAAACTGTGCTAACCCAAGGATGCTATGATTTATCCGCTATGAGTGCGGTAATGATACTCACGCGACACAACGCGACGCTTTGATTCTATTCGATAGATCAGATTTACTAATTAATAACCTGACTATTCCTTCTTATTCCTTCTTACAGTTTCGATACTGAGCTTTTGCCTACTCATGGCGTTGGGCTGCCTCAAGATACGAGAATTCGACGACACAGGCAGCTAATTTAACGACTAGGGCTAACTGGAGTTTATAGTGCTACGACCAATTGAAGGAGACTGAGAAATCCAAGGAGACTGAGCTTTTCTTAAGTACGAGAAATAAATCCCGATGTTCGAATATCGCAAGTTGGGTATCCTGTATTAATATCGAAGCCGGCAGTTAATTCAAGGAAAAAGGCCTCTTTTCGTAACACGTACATGAATCGGTGCACTTTACATGGCCGTTTTGCAAGCCGAAAGTGGCCCATTGCATCCCAGCCGTGAACCTGTGGTAAAATGACTGAGTCGCGCATGCGCAGTTCGCATTTCGTTCACTTTCGTTCCTTGGGAGTTTACTTTCGACGTTTTCGTCCCGAGAGATAGAACCTCACTTTTCAGTGTTCGTGTCGCGCGACTGCCATTCCAAGTGCCGCAGGTTCATGCACTCGTTACGAAAAGTATGATGTGCAACGAGGGTCGAATTGGCGATTGCGACTCGTGTGATTGTAGCCCTCGCTTCGCTCGGGCAGCAAAGCCTTGTTGCACAATATACTACTTTCAAGGAGCTTTCGCAAATGCCAGAGATGTCTGGGGTTTGTATTATCGAGCCCAGGGACTAGCTCCCAGATCTCTTCCATTATCAACCCAACGATCGATTCCTGCACTATCGACCCAAGGATCGATCCATGCACTATTGACCCAAGGTCCGACGATTTTGACTCCGAGCACGACGGCCGCTGATCGAGCCGCTGAAAGTCTCGTGCGTCAAAGGCACACGGAAGGGGTACCGAGTAGGGCCGTGTGCACATGGCTAAACGGGTATAAAAGCCGCTCAGAACAGTGAGAAATTCACTCTTGGTCCGACAGCGTTCCTAGCTAGACCTCTCTCTAAGGTACCAATGCTCGGACACGCCCCAATTACCGGACAGTAATTCGAACCTTTACTATATTAAGAGTAGAATTGACAAAAAACAAAAAATAACAATTGTATTGGTTTCTATCATTTTTAATTGATATACTGACAAAAGAACTTCACCGTACACGAACATATAATAATCGAATTTTCGATTGATATTGACAAGCCCACGTCAGTCATACTATGGAGGCACTTTTCTTAACCGAAGAGCTACGGAGCTGCGATCACTTATGATACAAAAATTGCTTCTTTTTAATGATTATGTACACGTACCTATGGTCAATCGATTCCGAATTGGATAAACTTTTCAATACTGTCGTCAGCAATTAACATTTAATACGATTTAATACCATAATTCCGCGTCTCATTATTGGGACATCCATTATAGGATTGTACCACGGCCGAACCTTGCGTCCGATTATTGGTACGCGAACATATGTCTATGCAGACGCAATCATCGTACACCACTCACGTTTCTCTGCGACAATACCCACGTTTATCAGTTACTGAACGCTTTGGATCATTACTGCAATTACAGAAAATTATTATTATGTTCTCAACTGTAATCGACAGCAACAGGTTAATTAATTGATGAGTACATTTTTGCCATATGTGGATAATCATCACGTTTATCAATTTATTAGTCACTTTTGTCAGTTACTGAACACTTTGGATTATTACTGCAATTACAGAAAATTATTATTTCGTTCTTCACTGTAATCAACAGCAACACGTCAATTAATCAGGGAGTACATTTGTGCCATGTGTGGATAATTCGATCAATAAATTGTTAAGTATTAATTGTGACATGTTTGGAGATTATAAATTTGAGGTTATTCGGCCGCTCTGACCTACATCGATGTCAAGTTTTTCTGTATACATTCTAAGTGGGCTTCAACTATCATATCGAATTTTTTTCTATTGCACGAATTGTATGAATATTTCTTACTTACAGGAACGGTATATGATGCCGAAAGCGGCGAGAAAAACATACACACAATCGGCGGTGGAGAGTGCTCTGGACGCGATCGAATCTGGTACACCAATTCGAGCAGCAGCATAACAATACGGAGTGCCAAAAAGTACTTTGCATGGAAAGGCAAAAAGCTGTAGACGGAGAAGTTAGTAATAGTCTCGTGTTATCAATCACCGGTGGGAGATGTTTTCGTGTGAGTCCTCGGAAGTGTACTTCCTTTTTCTCGCGATTTGTCAGGTGGATTCTTTATTGGCGGAGATTTTAATGCTCACCGTCAATTATGGGGTGCCTGTCGTGAGCGCGTGGCGGGCAGAGGTATTTTCGATGGCATTGACTTGCTCGATATTTCGATCATTAACGATGGCCAACCTACCTTCAGTTCTGCTTCATACGATTCTCAATCAGCAATTGATATTACGTTCGTACATGGTAGTTTTGCTTTAGAATCTAGTTGCTCGGCCGGTGAAGGTTCTTGGGGAAGTGACCATTTTTCTATTTTTTTTATTGATTTTAGGGATAGTTATTAGCTAGCTTGAAGCACAAATAAAAAAGTTGCATACTCAGGGTACCAATTCGGCGGAATTTTCGAAATATCTTAAAGAGTAGGAGCTAAGAACGGTCGCTGCTCGTTAATCGTAGCTTGGAACCGTCAAATCGATATTATTGTTGTGTTTTGATGGTAGATGAATCTGTGATTCAAGCTTCTGCTAAATCGAACTCGCGGAGTAATTTTGACTGTGGTTAGTCTTGACCTCAAAATACCGTGAGGAAGCTTCCTCCGTTTCTCTGGTGGATCTCAGAGCGCGGAAAACTGATCCGAATAAAAAGAGAAGCATTTCTGAAATGTAAATAGCCTGATATAAGAAAGGACAGGAAACTATATAAAAATGCGATTTCGCGAGCAAAACGTGGTCTTAGAGCAATTAAAAAACATACCTTTCAAAACCTTTGCGAGAGTTTTACGAATAATACGAATCGTATATCTATATGAAGGAAAGTTAAATATTTTGAAAATAGATTTAATTTTAACGTGAATGCAAATGAATATAGCATGAAGAAAGTAAGAATGATTGCCCATGATTGAGAAATTGTCACTTTCTGGACGGCTACTTTGTCTCCATTATTTGAAGGCGAAAATCAGAAACCTTTTTTGTATCTGCCTTCCATCATTACTAAATTGGTTATTTCTAATTTCAACTTGAGATGTAGTGCTGACATTGATCATATTGATTATATGATTATTTCTCAGTTACTTGGCGAGGCCACAAGTCTTCTATTGCACCTGTGTAATGATATTTTTCAGTGTCAAGTGTTTCCGGAGTAATGGAGGGAGTATGGCATTTTTTTATAGTCCCAAAGGGTATCGACCGATCTCTTTAGCTCTATGCCTTTATAAGGTTATCGAGAGAATGATTAAGGAATCGAATTAAGGAGTCGGTTATAGTTTAAACGATCACAGACACAAGAAAGCACAACATACAAATTTATATAACACTATCGGCTAAGACATTTATTACGGTCATTGATATTCGATCTAATTGCTGCGCATTCGTTTTTAGAATGGTAATTTAGTTGCTTTTATTTTTTATTTGCTCTCTGCGAAAGTTATTTATTTCAAGTTTGGAGACATCAACGCGGCTCGATAGGTGTATAGAGGATTGCCACAGGGCAATGTACTCAGTCCATTATTATATGCTAACTATGTTGGAGACCTGGAATCTAATATCAGTGATGAATGTGTGATTTTTACCTCCCATCTGCCCGCTTGGGCAAAAAGACGGGAGTTATGCGTTTCACGGAAGCCCCCCGATTTTGCTGTTTTTGTTGTCTCCAGTGTTTGTCGGAACGGCGCAACGTCTTTTCACAGATCTTGGCACACTAGTTCTGTGTATGTGGGAGTGTGTTCGTAGCAAAGGAATAAGAAAATAAATGTGAAATGGCAGAGATAATTAACTTCGAAAAAACGGGCCAAAAGCCTATTCAGATATATCGACAGGCGCCCGCCCTTATCTATTCTTTGCGCCCTTATCTACTCTTATCTATTCAAATACACCAGCAATATGTGCGACATACATCTCAAAATATACCGGGAATATATCCGAGATATATTTGTTTATTTATTTCTATATACGCGACAAGCCCTTTTTACATAAAAATGTACAGTAGCGAGTGAGAGTGTAGCGTAGACATAGACGAAAGTAGAAATAAGTTAAACAGATGAGATATCGCCAATAGCCGTAAATGTGCTTACAGTCGCGGCTAGAGCCATACGGCGCGAGAGAAGGTACGAGGGATAGCCTGTGCGATGACAGGAATTAATTACAATTTACGTTGTTTTTAACCCCGGAAGTTCTGATAGTGAGTCGAAGGACCTCTAAGCATTGTTTGAGCCATGCCAAGCTCTTTCCGGATAACTGTTAGAATGCAATTCGATATTTGATCATCAGTGACGTCTCACCCCACTTTGTTGCGAACGTTTAGCTCGCACCAAAGTTTAGCGAGCGTATATCTTCAAATACATTAGCAATATATTCTGTGCAATTTTCATATGGTTTTCTCAAAAAAGTTGCAAATTGTAATTTACATATATGTTGTTCTCATAATGTTCCTTTAATCGCGAAGCTTCCTCCATAAGGAAGTAAAAAATACAGAAAATGGTTTCTCATAGAAGAAGCTTTGCGAATAAAGCAACATTATGAAAAAAACATATGAAAATTTCAGATTGTAACTTTTATGAGGAAACGATATGAAAATTACAATTTTCACCTTTTTTTGTTTACATTCAACAAGTATCCAGATTATATGTTAAGTATATCTGCGTATGTACGCAAATATACCGGCAGACATATCTTAAAATGTATCTGAATTATATTTTGCTTACATGCAACAAGTATTCAGATTGTATTTTGAATATATCCCCGCATGTATCGAAAATATACCGGCGCATATATCTTAAATCGTATCTGAAATATATTTTGTTTACATTTAACAAGTATGCAGATTATATTTTAAATATATCTACATATATACGCCAATATATATTTGAACGTATAACGATACATATATCCTGCATATCGAATTTTTCGTCGAAAATATATGGGGTATATTCCATATATTTTTTTGGATATATCTCACACCTACCTTTTTTCCATGGGGTATAACAAGCTATCGGAAACGGTTCCAAGGAACGTAGAAGCTGCGATACACATACGGATTGTCCAAGAACCTTCCGCACAATCATCAAACGCCGCATTCCGTCATCATACTTTTCGTCGAACATACGTATAAAAAAGACTGTATTTGATATAGAGGGTATGGAATTCATTTTTGTTTACTTTTCAGTCTGGCATTGAACTGCACAGTGCTCGATTAACAGGAAAACAATAAAAACTAACATACAAGTTGAAATTAAGGCCGTAATAACAAATGAGGAAATAACACCACGAGGTGTTACGGGTCAACGGATGCTTCGAGTGGCCAGACCGCGTTTGTTGCTGCTCTTAATGATTTATTTATGCCTAATAAGGCTCTTGCCATTTTTTCTCTAGCCTCGACCTCTCGTTTATAAGGTTGTAATTTTTGTTCACGCAACTGGTTTTCTTTTGCTTTCTCTTTAAGCAGTGCAGTCATGTACTGGCTTTTTTGCGTATAATGTACTGCTTTGTTCTTCATGTTTTCTTCCGTCAGATACAGCAATTCCTCGGAAACTTTAATCGAACTATCGGTCCTTGAGGCTGCTGCCAATTTTTTGCTTGGCTCAGCAGGTTGTGCGTGTTTCCATGAGGTAATGACCTCGGGTTCGGCTATCCCATCCTTTTCGCTCAGTGTCACCCTCGACCGCGTATTAATTGAATCGCTGTCAAGCAACTCATCGAATTCTAAGACGTAGCCCATGTCTACCAAGTCTCCGTCTTCAGCCTCGATCCCATCGATGTTCTCTATCACTGGATAACAATAAATTCAATTTTTATCAGAAATTCGGTTTGTTCTATGAAACGCATGAAATTACCGACTTACTTCAACGATCTTTGGGACGCACGATTCGATCGTTTTCGTATGTCCATCGACCACAGTTTTTCCCAACATCGAAATAACGGTTTCTTCGGATGAAGTGAGTGGTTTAACCGTTGCTTTGCCACCCCCTGTTGTCCCTGTTGTATCTTTTTTGATGGCTGCGTTTCTTGCTTTCGTGCGACACATGATGTCATGCCACGTCTAAAATTTTTATTATAAAAAATAGAGGTAACATCACACAGCAAATGGAGCGCTACTACACCGAAGAAAAATTATAATTTGGAGAAATATATGTCCTACCTTACGCCATGCCTGCCACCCCTTATGAATACCCTTCCGATTCAAAACCTTCGTCACGTCCTGCCACAGTTTTTGCGCCTGCTTCGTTGGTAATTGCGAGGCAAATTTTCCACTGCACAATTCGGGATGCTGCTCTATAAAACTTATTAGTATTGCTTTTTGTTCACTATTCATGCACTTCGACATTGTCTCTACTCGCGATGATACTCTTAAAGATGCTGAATAATCTGCGTAAACTGTCAATGAGTATTTATGTTTGGACGCGCATCTCGTTCCTAGGTAACGATTGAGCATTGCTAGGCATATGTTTCGAAGCGTATGACTCGAGAATAGCCCCCTGGGGTCACGGCTTCGAGCCCCCATTGCCGACTAAAAATTTATTCGAATGATTCCAATGTGTGAAGATAAGTAGCAATGTAGAATGATAAAAAAGCATTGAGGAGTCGCGCAGATTGATAAATATATCTTTTTATTGCTTATTAATAATTTTTGTTCAACGTTGGCGACATCGGCAGCCGACATTGCGTCAACGTCGTTTGATAACGTTGGGCCAATACTGGCGATTGAACTATGGACCAATATGATAATTCCGAAGTCGGCCCAGCATTAAGGCAGGGATGTTTCTGTACCTGCTCAGAACTGACCGCCATCCCGGCAATGTTGGCAACAGTACTACGCCAAGACATAGCCAATTTGTAATTCGCTCATGGATGCCTCGCTTTCGACACCGATTGAAAATGCTCTGAATTACGTAGAGGTAACTGTCGCATGTGGATGATTATTTATCACAAATCGGACTCTCCGTAACGCCAGATAAAACAGCTCTATTAATTTTCGAGAAGAAAAGACGCATGAACAAGAAAGGTCCTATTCGTAGGCCATGAAAAATTGGAGTAGGTGGGAATATAATTAGGGAAAGTAGGGTTTACTTTTTCATAAGTATTTAAATTCGGGCTTCCAGATCAGGCACATTGTCCAAAGGTGTCAAAATCCCTTTAAAATAGTTGCCTGTTTACGGTATACGTGGTGACCCTACTTTACTCATGGAAATTTACATTGCGCTCGTGAGATTGAGAGGTTTTCTTCTGCAAGGATTAAGTACTAAGGCTCTTCGATTAGCGTTAGGATATAGCGCGTGAACTTCGACAAATATCATTCTGGCAGAAGCCAAACAACCTCCTGTGATATCGCGTTTCAGGGAGGGTGACGTTACCTCTGTCGATTGCTATCGGGATCATATTGATAAGGGCCACCTGATTTTTTCGTCGAGTACACCGTTATGTTCTAATTATCGGTATGAATTCCTTTTATTCTGGACTATTGTTTCGTTTGAAGAATTCTTGCTCATTCAAGGTGCAAATAACTGTAATAGGTACTTCAATGCTGTTTTTAGCGAAACTTTATTTAATTCTGTTTATTTTTACACGGATTGTTCAAAGTCGCCAGGGAGCTCCCATGTGGGTTTCGGAACTGTCAGAGAGTAGGGAAACTTCAGTTTTTCGTTCAGTGAGCTTGTCATCCACTTTGCTTCCTCATAGAGGATGGTTTGTTTTGGTGGAAAAAAATGACGAGGTTTTGATGAAACGTGTTTAGACTGTTCCAAAACATGGATAAGTCATATTTAGAAAAAAAATCCCATATGTGTGTGCGTGCGAATCAGACGTGAAAAACTCAAACCGCTATAACTCGAGAATGCCTCAACCGATCACGCTGAATGTCACACACAGTATGTGTGATTAATAGTCATTGTTTTTTCAAGATTTCATTTAAAAAGTTGCTGTTGTGTTTTATGCGCGATTTTTAATGCCTACAAAAATGTTTGCTTCCGCGCTGCTGTTTACATTTTTTTAGATATCTGAATAAAAACATGTTCAGAGATGGAATATGACTGCCAGATAATCCCTATTAAATTTGGGCAGAATAGACCGATCCGTTTAAATTTTGTCATCTTCAATTTATGATTTCATGACAAATTAGTCATTCATTGTAGACGCAATTTTCCGTACTAAATATTCATTTATGAATAAAATCAGTGATAGATTCGTGGTCAACCTGGAAAAATACATTAAATATTGTCCCGGAAAGACGACTGCCGAAAAAAGTTTATCGGACATTTTTATAACCAGTATTGAAAAAATTAGTGATTTTGCGTATTTTCAAACAGCGATTTCTTTGCTTCCCGATGGTATCGCGGAAAGCCCCGGGTACCTATCGTGTTCTACAGCAAGTAATGCACAAGATGCAGTGATTGTCGGGAAAAAATTTTAATTAACAAAGAGAGTTCAAAGAGAAAAGTTCGAAAATTTGGACATTAAAACTCTTTCGTCAATGGTCTACTTAACTTCAACTCGTGAAGTTCAACACGAACAAGAACTCTTCTTGATCGCTGATTCGAACGAAGACATCACAACGGTCCATAGTTATTAATTCTTTTGTAGAAATATTGTAGCAACCAACAGTTCTTATTTCTTGTTATTAAATTATATAGTGAGTTTCAAACAACGTGTAAATGTCATTCCAAATTACCGATCATTCCTCTCGGGTCACCCGCCATCGGGAAGAGTTTTGGGAGATAATATAATCGTACCAAAAGGTATAACTGGAACTTACAACCCCAGCAAGCGCCTTACAAAACTTAAAGTGAGCTCTCGCGTCGGTTACCCCGCACACACTTATTGTCCCAAGAGTGCCTTACAGTAGAGTCTCGATTTTGTCAGTCTCTCGGAGG
Organism: Stenichneumon culpator; assembly: GCA_964017025.1. Lineage (NCBI taxonomy): Eukaryota > Metazoa > Arthropoda > Insecta > Hymenoptera > Ichneumonidae > Stenichneumon > Stenichneumon culpator. The sequence continues at coordinate 1,717,712 of OZ024773.1, read as the reverse complement.
GACTGTTGACAAAACCGAGAAGGCACAAGCCCCGCTCAGCGAGGCGTACGTGGTGGGAAATGCCAGTGTCGTAGCAAGTGTGAAACGTCGCCGCGTCATCGGATAGAAAATTGCAAACATATTTTTAACCAAATAATCATTTAGAAAAACATGAATAACCTTTTATTTTCGAAAATAATATTAACATATGAAATAACGTAATGTAATCTTTGAATGAGTGAAAACTTGTTCATATATTTTCATCGTCCTTTTTCTTCCTAAAAATAATATTAACGTTTTATGATTTTTTAATGTGATCGAGCTATAGAGTCCGTAAGAAGCGGTGGGGACAAACCAACGATTTCTGATAGAAAACGACTTTATTTTCTATCAGAAATCCTATAAAAAATCCCGACCCGTTGAATATTCGTAACGCATTTCACAGCCAACTAAATAACTAAATAATTATAAAATCGAATTTTTTCGATATCATTTTCTTTACTTTTTTAATGGCAGGGTTCTTAATATTTTTTATATTCGGAGCTAGGATTTTCTTAATACGATTGTAACATTGTTACGAACAATCAATCATCAAGGGTTTCTGACACAAATATCTTTTTACCGATAAAAAAGAAATGGACTCTTTTTAGAAAAGAGTCTAATGAAATCGATGCACCCCCTTGAGTACAAAATAGAAACTTACCACTATTCAATCGTACTAGTACTTGCGTACGCAAGGTTCCGAATTCTCATTAACGTTTCGAGATCTTCCGGACGGCATTGCGGATGCTTCTCCAACCATTTATACACCTGATTCACATTTCGAACCGAACAATTTGTTGCGCCGAAACTTCTTCGCCTATCGATTCGAACTCAGATTTGTTAGCGAGTTCCGCGCCATTGTCCAAATAAGCTTCCGCAGAATGTTGTCCGTGCACTTCGGCCAATATTCTTTTATCCGACAGTGCTTCCCATCCGTGATTAATATCGTCACCGTTCAACCATGTTGTAATATCATCCTGTAAGTACTCTGCGGGATTCGATTGCACAACAAAGTTAAATCTTCTAACAGAGAAGCATTCTGAGCAATCTGAACTGCGTTATAAACCGTTGAATTATTCTCTAACAGAGGTTTCCATATTTTTTTCAAGTGTGAAGCAGTCACCTCATTCCATGCAGAAGCTATCATATCGCAACAATCTTTCAACGAAAGTTAAAAAAAAATTCATCTGTTTTTTCTTCTTGAAACAGTAGCCGTCTTAAGGGGGGCAACCGGTTTAGCAGGCCGAAATTTTGGTATTTTTCGTGAATTTTTTAAACAGGGAAGGAATAATCAGAAATTGTTTAACTTTGGAGGGTATTTTATTCATGTTTTGAAGTACACTTTAGAAGTTTTTCAAGTAATTTCCGCCGGAAATAGTGGCGTTAGAACGTGTTGTCCATGAACGATTGCCGTCCGAGTATTTTGCTGGTGGGCATTCCTGAAGTCGCAATTTTTATCTGTAATTATCACAATTTTTTTTTTTCGTTAACAACATATTTTCTAAGAATATGAACTTAATTGTGATCAATAAAATTGAAAATTGCATGTTTTTGAGGTGTTTGAACACAATGTCATGTTTTTACACCATATTTTTTCACCTTTTTTGCATAACAAAATATATTTTTAATAATAATATAATCCCAGAATTAGATTCATATGGTTTGGTATCGAATAAAGAATATTCATAACAAATTTCAGAATGATTGGTCAATAACTTTTTGAGCTAGAATGCCCACCAGTTGAAAAAACGTCGTTTCGAGAAAAACTTTCAAGAAAACTTTCGAGAAAAAAGTTTCAAGTCAGTAATTAATTGTATGAACTGCTCACCGGTTAATCAGCTATTCCACCACCATATAGCAATCCCTCTTCTTGTTCATACGCGTCATTTCGGGCTTGCATCTCCTCTTGACGAGCTATACGAGCTTCCTTCGTCTCCAACGAGCTGCGTCTATTCTGTCTCGTCACGCGCTGACTATCCATGTTCTCGGCAAAATTGAAGTTCTGAGAGCCAACTACGAGTTGTAATTCGTTCATTACCATTAGAAGGGCTGAATTTCCTTCATTAAATAATGCAGTCGCCAAGATTGCTGCAATCTCGACTATTTTTAGGCCAGCATGAAGGTGCTTTGGAGCCAATCGCCAAACGGTCGAATTAAAACTTTCATTCGCGTTCTGCGTATGACCGCTTAAACATCTCGTCAGCAAATCGTCTCTCGATAAATCTTCGTATATAGGAAGAATTTATTTTTGAACGTCGAGGTGTAATGGAGCAGGGTGCGGTTCAGGCTGTGTTCCAAGTGCTTTAGCTTGCTGCCACTTGCAGCAGCTGTCTTCTCCCTCTGGACAGTTGTCGTGTTGTGGATTGTCATCTGTGGATATCATGTGGTGAAAAGTTGACATTATAGCCTTCTTCATGTCTTTGACGCTGTTTATATTTCTTCGAACCGCTAAGCCATAATACGTGCTGAGCTTTTTCACCAAAGCCTCTGTCAACTTTCCTTTTCCGCCCAGTTTTTTAGTTTTCCTGATGTTTTGGAGCCGAGTTCCCATCCTTTTCTGAACACGGCCTATGCATTCACTTTTGACAACTGTCAGTTCTTCACCGTAGGGATTCAAATAAACGACTGCTGTGAACGTTTTCGAATCTCCATCACTGATGTAATTGCCGTATTTTACACCATGTAGTTCCTCCGATCTCAAGAACATCATTTTCACAGATTCCACCGCCATGCTTCCCGCGGAGCCTTCATGTGTTTTCATGCAATTTTCTTCGTCATGATCGTCTTTCCATGCTAGATATTCTGCTGAATTTTTCGGTTTGTCTTTCCAATATATACATGATTGGCAGCAAGAGCTTGGTACAACCAGATCGATGGCTTTTCCGGAGTAATATCCGATGAGCGTTGTAACACCAAAAAGTGATTTGAATCCTCGTTTTTTCCACGTTCCATCACCAGATATTTTCAAATTCCGAATAGGTCTCTCGCGTTTCTCGTTTTCTTTCTTTTCTTCTTCAACAGCTTTCTTACAGCAGAATTCATACACTTTTCTCGCAGCGGTGTGGATGTGAGTGCACATGCCGTTGTAAGTTTCTTCAGCTATACCACTGCCGATGTCCATGTAATTACAAAATAAATTCAGTCCTTGTCTGCCAACACCTAAGAGCCGCATGACAAATACAATCCTACGATTTATCTCAAATCCAGTGGTGAGTAAAGGACCTGAATTGATTTGTTCCGATCCACAGTGGCAAATGATCTGTAATAAATTATCATCAACGCCAAAAAGAAAAGCGCAGTAGCACGCAACGTTGCGACTCAGCGCAGAGTCAGCCGCATTGCCCCACACCTTCAACCCGAATATCTCGTACGCACATGCGACAAAGCACCAGCCAGCTCGACAGCAGACGACGCTCGTAGGACAGCCAACAGCAACAGCAGCAGCCCGATCTATGCAGTCAGCACCACACCAGCAGTACCAGCATGGTAACGACAACAACAACCACCATTACCTATCCCCTCCACAAGACAATTCCCGCATGCAAACTCCCCAGTGGCTGAGTGAGTTGAAATCAGAAGTTGCTTCTATATTCTCTGAACAATTAGTATCTATAGCAAAAAGTTGCAAAAAATTCAGAAAATATACATTACATATTGAGAGCTCTTCTCCCCAATAATGGCCAATAATCGCGTTAACCTCCACGAAGTAAAAATAGCTGCTACTAATGTCAACTCTATAATTAAAAACTACCGTAGGCTCGAGCTTTGTGACTTCGCTAATACTTATAAGCACGATATATTTTCAATTTGCAACGTCGCGACTTTGTTGCAAAGTCTGAGGACCTCAGCCTCGCACCTCCGAGCCTCAGTCCAGCTCTAGCCTCCGAACGGTACACTCTCCCAATTGTTACGCTGCGACTAATAAACCTTTATATACTTGGTACATCTAATCAATCATTTATACCCGTAACGGTCAACCTGTCACAATATGCTATTAATAAGAGCAATTATTACATATGCGGCACCAGTATGGTGGAATATAGGTAACTCTGTCTTCGAGAAAATCAGGACTTTCGAGAGGAAATGCCTCCGCGTCTGTCTTAAAATCAACCGATCAGAACACTCAGACTTTCAATGCTACGTCAACAATAAAACACTTTATAATAATGCTGAGATTCCCCGTAGCGACAACTTCACCCTCAAACTTACTAGAGACTATTTCAATAGCCTCCACTTAATAAACAATGCAGTCATCCAATCAATATGAAGCCAGCCGAGCCCTACCTCTGTAAGCCAACTGAGAACTGTTTATATTACCCCACAAGCTTTCCCATATTGCGATAGCCAATGTCTCGTTCAAAACTCAAAGAATATCCCGTTACTCTATCATTGGCGTAGAAACAAGGCCAACAAACGTATCACGATCACTCAAAATGATATATTGCATAACCATGAGAACTTCATCGGTACAACAGACATTCCGAACATAGATTACAACGATTTTCACAGATTGAAACTTAATAAATATACGTGGCTTAGCTTGGATTGTCTATAAATGCGTGAGTTAAATGAGCGGAGGCAGGCTCTATTAAGACATCGATTACGTAGACATCAGTGAGTAGAATAGGTATTTACTGCTACCTACTCAACCTGACCAGACCGTTAGATACCAACATCAAACCTGTAATTATGTAAATAAATTACCTCAAGTTTAGTTTTTAATCTTAGTTTTAGTTTTAATTCTAGTTTGGCACTTAAGACCGATTGATGGGTTTTATCTTTTTCGTTCGTGATATGTTTTTCCCAACTCACTCAGCGCAGCCAAAGCGCAGTTCTTTATCAGGGTACAGGTACTACAGTCCCTCAAACACCCCATACCTCTAACGGACGTTACCAGGATTCAAACCAAGAAACTGTTAACTAAGCGAGAGCCGCATCCTAGTGGACAAGTTTATTCATATCATACTGTTCGGCTTTTTTTTATGATTATTGTAACCAGTAAGACATACTGTACACACACCTGACAATAAACATTATGTAACAAAAAAAAGGTTCGATCCTCGATCAATTTCATTTTTCTCCCAATTTTGTTTTTTTTGCTTCCTCATAGAGGAAGCTTTGTTATGGTAAAAAAAAAAATTCCAGATTTTAATGAAAACGTGTTCAGAATGTTCCAAAACATAGAAAAATCACATTTAGAAAAAATTTCCAGATGTATGTGTATGTGTGAATCGGACGCGAAAAATTCAAATCGCTATATCTCAGAAATGCCTCGACCGATCAGGCTGAACTTTTGCACACAGCATGTGTGGTTAATAGTGAATGTTTCTGCAAAATTTCATCCAAAAATGTTCAGTTGTTTTTTTTGTACGCCATTTTTAATTTCTTCGAAAATGTCTGTACGCACGGCAGCGCTCGCAATTTTTTAGCTATCGGGCTAAAAACGCGTACACAGATGGAATATGATCACTCGATGATCCCATTAAAATTTCAAGAAAATCGATTGAGCCGTTTAAATTTTATGTCATTTTGAATTTTTTGAATTTCATGATTTTTTTTTCTTTCGAGACGCATATTTCCGTATTAAATATTTTTCCACGAATAAAAAAGTGTCAGATTCGTGATCAGCGTGAAAAAATACATAGAATACAATCTCGGAGTGACGACTAACGGAAAAGTTTATCGGGCATTTATATAGCCAAAATTACAAAAATGGGTGATTTTGTGTATTTTCAAATAGCGATTTCTTTGCTTCCCGATGAATACTCTATAATACGCTATGTATTTTTTCGCCTCGAGTACAGATTCGACAGCCGTTTTGCCAAAAGCGCAAGGTTGGTGTATTGTTTCGCATTAAACCTGAGTCGGCCAGCAGTTTTGCTTAAGAGCATGTTAAACACTATGGAGTGCGAGAGAGATAGCATCGGTCGCGCTCTCGGCGGAGCGAGTGAGACACGCTGAGAACGTGTTTCACATGTTCTTAAAACTTAAATACGACGTTGATATTGAAAAAGCTGAAAATTGAAATTTTCGTATCGCTTCCTCATAAAAGTTGAAAGTTGAACGTTGAAAGTTGAAAGTTGACATTTTTATATCACTTTCTCATAATGGCCCTTTATTCGCAAAGCTTCCTCTATGAGGAAGCCAATAATATAGTAAATGCTTTCTCATAGAAGGAGCTTTGCGAATAAAGGGCCATTCTGAGAAAGTGATATAAAAAATTTCAACTTTCAACTTTCAACTTTCAACTTTCAACTTTCAACCTTCAACTTTCAACTTTCAACTTTCAACTTTCAACTTTCAACCTTCAACCTTCAACCTTCAACCTTCAACCTTCAACCTTCAACCTTCAACCTTCAACCTTCAACCTTCAACCTGCAACCTTCAACCTTCAACCTTCAACCTTCAACTTTCAACTTTCAACTTGTATGAGGAAGCGATATGAAAATTTCAATTTTCAGCTTTTTTTCATTTGCGTACAGCTTGACTGAAAATATTTATTTGAGTAAGTAGTATTTAAAGTAAGTGGCAACTTCCTTTCTGAAATTCACTTTTTATTTTTTAGAATTATTTTTTTTTATTTTTGTTGAATTTACCACCTCCGCTTACATGTACAATTACGTAAAGCGTAACGTTTTATAATTATCTTTGATTTGAAGTAAATTTGTTAAGAAAAAGTGGCCATTCTCTTTAATTATTGCTTTCTCTAAAACATGTGCAGTCAAGTTGCACAATTGCGGAAAAAAAGTGGTAAGATAGTTGATGGAATGGGATTTGAACCCGGACCGACAGTGTACTAGCGCCAAAGAATGTAGGGGAAACTGGGGCAAGATGGGCCCCCGGGGCGAGATGGGCTAGTGGAAAATCCGGCCGACCGGGGGTGTATTGAGCCATCCCAAAATTATTTAGAAACATATAAAAACCTGGAAGGAAAAAATAAAAACCTTTCATGGACAATGACAGAAACAGAGACTTCGTAAAATAGGGAAGCAGGGCAAAATGGGGTATCCAAAGAAAAAAAATGGACATTAATTAATTAATTGAATTAATTCAAGTGCAATTCCACTGCTATGCGGCGTAGCCGCGTTATTTGTTTAGGAGCCCCATCTCACCTCGGTCTCCCCTATATTGCCCTAAAGCGGTATCGCGGTCTCTCCACTGTGACAGCTAATCGTGCTGACTCTCCCGCATAGCAGTGGATCTTGCGTGCGCGCAGAGACATTTCGTCCGCTTGCCCGTGAGGACCTAACCCACTAGCGACCTCTGGCGAGGACGTCGCACGGCCGCCCTGGATCGAGTCATGGCTACGGTTAGCAGAAATTTCTTCGAGAATATCGACAATTGCTTCGGAACAACTTTTTGTCCGTATTCTGCTGCAAATCGGAACAGTAAAAGATCTAGATTGTATACTTTTGTGCTGCCTCTTCGATGTTGCTTTCCTTTTTGCCATTTTTTTAACATAATATGACAAAATCTCGATTTTTTCATTACAGAAACCGGCGGGTAATTGATCAGTAATTTTTTTTTCGAAATTATGATATCTGAGAGCAACATCGAAGACGTTCACACATTAGCAGTCTGTTCTGAAAATTTCACCACATTCCGTTCAGTATACTGCGAGAAAAGTTGTTCGAAACTTTTCATGTTTCAGCCCGCGTGTTTCACATGGTCTTAAGCCACTCGGCTATCCAGATCAGAGGAAAATACTATTTTTATTTGATACTTAAATTGCGTCCGAAAAGTACAGGTGAAGATACCGACTTTTTTTTCGTTTTGGTGCATAATAGCAGAACTACTTGTATCATCCCTTCAGTGTCAGGATCCCCCATAGGACCGAAAGCGTATAGACAAAAACGTTTCTCTGACAGTGAGGGGGTTAAGACGTTCTAGAGCCATCATATAATGTCATTGCAGTCTGAAAAATGCTGCCCATAGGACAGAAATACATCGTCACGACGCGCACCCTTAACACTCACGGCGACATGTTGTGTAGTAATTATGGTGGCATCATGTCATCATCTGATCGCGACGCCATTCACTGTGTGTGTCAATTATGTCACTACAGTGACACCACCATCTTCATCGATATTTCGTGATAATTTTTCTTCGAAAGAACCGTATCAATTATTACATTTGCGTAAATGAATTCAATGACTTCTACTGTTTTATTCGGAGATATATCAATATATTTTCACCAGTAAACGGACCGCACAAATATCAAATCGGGGAAGATGTTATCGAAACCTGTGAGCGTTGCCTCAACATAATATCTATATTTGTAATTACAATGTTTAACGTATGCGAAGTTCAGTGATTCGATCACATCTACGTCAGTTTAAACGTACTTGCCAAGCATACGTTTATATGGGCCAGTATCACCATATAGAGTAAGTTAGTGTGATATGTCCACCTATAATATCTTAACGTAAAAAACGCATGGCGCTGCTGTTTGCACGGTTTTAAGTGTATGTAGATAGAATATGATTGCACCGAAAGTTATAAGATTGTATGGGCAAGGGTCAGTACGATATGCCACGTGGCCATATCCCCCGTAATTTTCGGGTGAAATGGCCAGTAAAGCGGTTTTCTTTTTAGTTTGACATCTGAAACATTTGATGGAGTTAATTATTGTCTTTTTGTTGATCATGTACACAACATAAAATATATTAAGTCATGTTTTGTGTGATCCCTCTATGCTTTTCTAGGCCTAAATCGATTACCATTATTACTATGGCCATATTATCCCTAGTTTTCGGGTGATATGGCCGATCGAAAATATGTATTTAAATAGCTGCAATTACATCACGCATCGAAAATATCGAAAATTCTAAGTGAATTACTTCAGTTCAATGTTCCTGGAGTTGGTTACCACCAAAATGTAAAGTTTATTTTAACGTCCAGTTTTCATTATTTACAATGCCATGGCCATATCACCCCGACTTACCCTAACTGTATGCAAATTATCTTTGTATTAGACATAGATTGTCATATGATGAGTTATATACACGTGACTCGTAACGTGATGCATAATGCGTCACCCGATTCCGAACAACGTGACTTACTCGTGTTTCAGTAACGCGACTTACTCCACCCTGAAAGGGCAAAACGCCTCTAAAGAAGCTTCACTTCAATAATGCCACTTACTACTCTACTGATGAATATGCGTTACGCGTTACGCGCTACGCGTTACGAGTTCCCAATAATTTGACGTACTTTACTGTGAAATCTGCGTTACGTGTTTCCAATAATTCGACTTTACTGTGAAATACGTGTAACGCGTTACGGGGTCTCAACAATTCGACTTACTCTACTGTGAAACCCGTGTAACGCGTAACGGGTAACGTGAAAAAAACCCAAACCCAAAAAAGGAAAGACTGGAAAAGTAAGAACCGAACCCAAAAAGGAGG